>OX336392.1:515841412-516519183 GCA_946902985.2 Meconema thalassinum
GCCGAGATTCCAACCTGCGATCTCCCGGGCCCTAGTACTGTATTAGGCATAGGGAGGAGGAACTGTCCCGGGGCAAAACTACACTCAGGATAGCCGCTACCCTCGCCGAGATTCCAACCTGCGATCTCCCGGGCCCTAGTACTGTATTAGGCACAGGGTGGAGGAACTATCCCGGGGCAAAACTACACTCAGGATAGCCCGCTACCCTCGCCGAGATTCCAACCTGCGATCTCCCGGGCCCTAGTACTGTATTAGGCATAGGGAGGAGGAACTATCCCGGGGCAAAACTACACTCAGGATAGCCGCTACCCTCGCCGAGATTCCAACCTGCGATCTCCCGGGCCTAGTACTGTATTAGGCATAGGGAGGAGGAACTATCCCGGGGCAAAACTACACTCAGGTTAGCCGCTACCCTCGCCGAGATTCCAAACTGAGATCTCCCGGGCCCTAGTACTGTATTAGGCACAGGGAAGAGGTACTATCCCGGGGCAAAACTACACTCAGGATAGCCGCTACCCTCGCCGAGATTCCAACCTTCAATCTCCCGGGCCTAGTACTGTAGTAGGCATAGGGAGGAGGAACTATCCCGGGGCAAACTACACTCAGGATAGCCGGATACCCTCGCGAGATTCCAACCTGCGATCTCCCGGTCCCTAGTACTGTATTAGGCACAGGGAGGAGGAACTATCCCGGGGCAAAACTACACTCAGGGTAGCCGCTACCCTCGCCGAGATTCCAACCTGCGATCTCCCGGGGCCCTAGTACTGTATTAGGCATAGGGAGGAGGAACTATCCCGGGGCAAAACTACACTCAGGATAGCCGCTACCCTCGCCGATATTCCAACCTGCGATCTCCCGGGCCCTAGTACTGTATTTGGCATAGGGAGGAGGAACTATCCCGGGGCAAAACTACACTCAGGATAGCCGCTACCCTCGCCGAGATTCCAACCTGCAATCTACCGGGCCCTAGTACTGTATTAGGCACAGGGAGGAGGAACTATCCCGAGGCAAAACTACACTCAGTATAGCCGCTACCCTCGCCGAGATTCCAACCTGCGATACTCCCGGGCCCTAGTACTGTATTAGGCACAGGGAGGAGGAACTATCCCGGGGCAAAACTTTACTCAGGATAGCCCCTAACCCTCGCCGAGATTCCAACCTGCGATCTCCCGGGCCCTAGTACTGTATTAGGCATAGGGAGGGGGAACTATCCTGGGGCAAAAACCTACACTCAGGATGCCGCTACCCTCGCCGAGATTCCAACCTGCGATCTCCCGGGCCCTAGTACTGTATTAGGCACAGGGAGGAGGAACTATCCCGGGGTAAAACTACACTCAGGATAGCCGCTACCCTCGCCGAGATTACAACCTGCGATCTCCCCGGGCCCTAGTACTGTATTAGGCACAGGGAGGAGGGACTATCCCGGGGCAAAACTACACTCAGGATAGCCGCTACCCTCGCCGAGATTCCAACCTTGCGATCTCCCGGGCCCTAGTACTGTATTAGGCACAGGGAGGAGGTACTATCCCGGGGCAAACTACACTCAGGATAGCCGCTACCCTCGCCGAGATTCAAACCTGCGATCTCCCCGGGCCCTAGTACTGTATTAGGCACAGGGAGGAGGGGCTATCCCGGGGCAAAACTACACTCAGGATAGCCCGCTACCCTCGCCGAGATCCAACCTGCGATCTCCCGGGCCCTAGTACTGTATTAGGCATAGTGAGGAGGAACTATCCCGGGGCAAAACTACACTCAGGATAGCCGCTACCCTCGCCGAGATTCCAACCTGCGATCTCCCGGACCCTAGTACTGTATTAGGCAAAGGGAGGAGGAACTATCCCGGGGCTAAACTACACTCAGGATAGCCGCTACCATCGCCGAGATTCCAACCTGCGATCTCCCGGGCCCTAGTACTGTATTAGGCACAGGGAGGAGGGACTATCCGGGTCAAAACTACACTCAGGATAGCCGCTACCCTCGCCGAGATTCAACCTGCGATCTACCGGGCCCTAGTACTGTATTAGGCACAGGGAGGAGGGTACTATCCCGGGGCAAAACTACACTCAGGATAGCCGCTACCTTCGCCGAGATTCCAACCTGCGATCTCCCGGGCCCTAGTACTGTATTAGGCATAGGGAGGAGGAACTATCCCGGGGCAAAACTACACTCAGGATAGCCGCTACCCTCGCCGAGATTCCAACCTGCGATCTCCCGGGCCCTAGTACTGTATTAGGCACAGGGAAGAGGAACTATCCCGGGGCAAAACTTTACTCAGGATAGCCGCTACCCTCGCCGAGATTCCAACCTGCGAACTCCTGGGCCCTAGTACTGTATTAGGCACAGGGAGGAGTAACTATCCCGGGGTAAAACTACACTCAGGATAGCCGCTACCCTCGCCGAGATTACAACCTGCGATCTCCCGGGCCCTTTACTGTATTAGGCACAGGGAGGAGGGACTATCCCGGGGCAAAACTACACTCAGGATAGCCGCTACCCTCGCCGAGATTCCAACCTGCGATCTCCCGGGCCCTAGTACTGTATTAGGCAGAGGGAGGAGGGACTATCCCGGGGCAAAACTACACTCAGGATAGCCGCTACCCTCGCCGAGATTCCAACCTGCGATCTCCCGGGCCCTAGTACTGTATTAGGCATAGGGAGGAGGAACTATCCCGGGGCAAAACTAACTCAGGATAGCCGCTACCATCGCCGAGATTCCAACCTGCGATCTCCCGGGCCCTAGTACTGTATTAGGCATAGGGAGGAGGAACTATCCCGGGGCAAAAACTACACTCAGGATAGCCGCTACCCTCGCCGAGATTCCAACCTGCGATCTCCCTGGCCCTAGTACTGTATTAGGCATAGGGAGGAGGAACTATCCCGGAGCAAAACTACACTCAGGATAGCCGCTACCCTCGCCGAGATTCCAACCTGTGATCTCCCGGGCCCTAGTACTGTATTAGGCACGGGGAGGAGGAACTATCCCGGGGCAAAAACTACACTCAGGATAGCCGCTACCCTCGCCGAGATTCCAACCTGCGATCTCCCGGGCCCTAGTACTGTATTAGGCACAGGGAGGAGGAACCATCCCGGGTCAAAACCACACTCAGGATAGCCGCTACCCTCGCCGAGATTCCAACCAGCGATTCTCCCGGGCCCTAGTACTGTATTAGGCACAGGGAGGAGGTACTATCCCGGGGGCCAAAACTACACTCAGGATAGCCGCTACCCTCGCCGAGATTCCAACCTGCGATCTCCCGGGCCCTAGTACTGTATTAGGCATAGGGAGGAGGAAATGTCCCGGGGCAAAACTACACTCAGGATAGCCGCTACCCTCGCCGAGATTCCAACCTGCGATCTCCCGGGCCCTAGTACTGTATTAGGCACAGGGTGGAGGAACTATCCCGGGGCAAAACTACACTCAGGATAGCCGCTACCCTCGCCGAGATTCCAACCTGCGATCTCCCGGCCCTAGTACTGTATAGGCATAGGGAGGAGGAGAACTATCCCGGGGCAAAAACTACACTCAGGATAGCCGCTACCCTCGCCGAGATTCCAACCTGCGATCTCCCGGGCCCTAGTACTGTATTAGGCATAGGGAGGAGGAACTATCCGGGGCAAAAAACTACACTCAGGTTAGCCGCTACCCTCGCCGAGATTCCAAACTGCGATATCCCGGGCCCTAGTACTGTATTAGGCACAGGGAAGAGGTACTATCCCGGGGCAAAACTACACTCAGGATAGCCGCTACCCTCGCCGAGATTCCAACCTTCAATCTCCCGGGCCCTAGTACTGTAGTAGGCATAGGGAGGAGGAACTATCCTGGGGCAAACTACACTCAGGGATAGCCGATACCCTCGCCGAGATTCCAACCTGCGATCTCCCGGTCCCTAGTACTGTATTAGGCACAGGGAGGAGGAACTATCCCGGGGCAAAACTACACTCAGGGTAGCCGCTACCCTCGCCGAGATTCCAACCTGCGATCTCCCGGGCCCTAGTACTGTATTAGGCCATAGAGGGAGGAGGAACTATCCCGGGACAAAACTACACTCAGGATAGCCGCTACCCTCGCCGAGATTCCAACCTGCGATCTCCCGGGCCCTAGTACTGTATTTGGCATAGGGAGGAGGAACTATCCCGGGGCAAAACTACACTCAGGATAGCCGCTACCCTCGCCGAGATTCCAACCTGCAATCTCCCGGGCCCTAGTACTGTATTAGGCACAGGGAGGAGGAACTATCCCGAGGCAAAACTACACTCAGTATAGCCGCTACCCTCGCCGAGATTCCAACCTGCGATCTCCCGGGCCCTAGTACTGTATTAGGCATAGGGAGGAGGAACTATCCCGGGGCAAAACTACACTCAGGATAGCCGCTACCCTCGCCGAGATTCCAACCTGCGATCTCCCGGGCCCTAGTACTGTATTAGGCACAGGGAGGAGGAACTATCCCGGGGCAAAACTACACTCAGGATAGCCGCTACCCTCGCCGAGATTCCAACCTGCGATCTCCCGGGCCCTATTACTGTATTAGGCATAGGGAGGAGGAACTATCCCGGGGCAAAACTACACTCAGGATAGCCGCTACCCTCGCCGAGATTCCAACCTGCGATCTCCCGGGCCCTAGTACTGTATTAGGCATAGGGAGGAGGAACTATCCCGGGGCAAAACTACACTCAGGATAGCCGCTACCCTCGCCGAGATTCCAACTGCGATCCCCTGGCCCTAGTACTGTATTAGGCATAGGGATGAGGAACTATCCCGGGGCAAAACTACACTCAGGATAGCCCGCTACCCTCGCCGAGATTCCAACCTGCGATCTCCCTGGCCCTAGTTCTGTATTAGGCATAGGGAGGAGGAACTATCCCGGAGCAAAACTACACTCAGGATAGCCGCTACCCTCGCCGAGATTCCAACCTGTGATCTCCCGGGCCCTAGTACTGTATTAGGCACGGGAGGAGGAACTATCCCGGGGCAAAACTACACTCAGGATAGCCGCTACCCTCGCCGAGATTCCAACCTGCGATCTCCCGGGCCCTAGTACTGTATTAGGCACAGGGAGGAGGAACCATCCCGGGTCAAAACCACACTCAGGATAGCCGCTACCCTCGCCGAGATTCCAACCTGCGATCTCCCGGGCCCTAGTAACTGTATTAGGCACAGGGAGGAGGTACTATCCCGGGGCAAAACTACACTCAGGATAGCCGCTACCCTCGCCGAGATTCCAACCTGCGATCTCCCGGGCCCTAGTACTGTATTAGGCATAGGGAGGAGGAACTGTCCCGGGGCAAAACTACACTCAGGATAGCCGCTACCCTCGCCGAGATTCCAACCTGCGATCTCCCGGGCCCTAGTACTGTATTAGGCACAGGGTGGAGGAACTATCCCGGGGCAAAACTACACTCAGGATAGCCGCTACCCTCGCCGAGATTCCAACCTGCGATCTCCCGGGCCCTAGTACTGTATTAGGCATAGGGAGGAGGAACTATCCCGGGGCAAAACTACACTCAGGATAGCCGCTACCCTCGCCGAGATTCCAACCTGCGATCTCCCGGGCCCTAGTACTGTATTAGGCCTAGGGAGGAGGAACTATCCCGGGGCAAAACTACACTCAGGTTTAGCCGCTACCCTCGCCGAGATTCCAAACTGAGATCTCCCGGGCCCTAGTACTGTATTAGGCACAGGGAAGAGGTACTATCCCGGGGCAAAACTACACTCAGGATAGCCGCTACCCTCGCCGAGATTCCAACCTTCAATCTCCGGGCCCTAGTACTGTAGTAGGCATAGGGAGGAGGAACTATCCCGGGGCAAACTACACTCAGGATAGCCGATACCCTCGCCGAGATTCCAACCTGCGATCTCCCGGTCCCTAGTACTGTATTAGGCACAGGGAGGAGGAACTATCCCGGGGCAGAACTACACTCAGGGTAGCCGCTACCCTCGCCGAGGATTCCAACCTGCGATCTCCCGGGCCCTAGTACTGTATTAGGCATAGGGAGGAGGAACTATCCCGGGGCAAAACTACACTCAGGATAGCCGCTACCCTCGCCGAGATTCCAACCTGCGATCTCCCGGGCCCTAGTACTGTATTTGGCATAGGGAGGAGGAACTATCCCGGGGCAAAACTACACTCAGGATAGCCGCTACCCTCGCCGAGATTCCAACCTGCAATCTCCCGGGCCCTAGTACTGTATTAGGCACAGGGAGGAGGAACTATCCCGAGGCAAAACTACACTCAGTATAGCCGCTACCCTCGCCGAGATTCCAACCTGCGATCTCCCGGGCCCTAGTACTGTATTAGGCACAGGGAGGAGGAACTATCCCGGGGCAAAACTTTACTCAGGATAGCCCTAACCCTCGCCGAGATTCCAACCTGCGATCTCCCGGGCCCTAGTACTGTATTAGGCATAGGGAGGGGGAACTATCCCGGGGCAAAACTACACTCAGGATTGCCGCTACCCTCGCCGAGATTCCAACCTGCGATCTCCCGGGCCCTAGTACTGTATTAGGCACAGGGAGGAGGAACTATCCCGGGGTAAAACTACACTCAGGATAGCCGCTACCCTCGCCGAGATTACAACCTGCGATCTCCCGGGCCCTAGTACTGTATTAGGCACAGGGAGGAGGGACTATCCCGGGGCAAAACTACACTCAGGATAGCCGCTACCCTCGCCGAGATTCCAACCTGCGATCTCCCGGGCCCTAGTACTGTATTAGGCACAGGGAGGAGGTACTATCCCGGGGCAAACTACACTCAGGATAGCCGCTACCCTCGCCGAGATTCCAACCTGCGATCTCCCGGGCCCTAGTACTGTATTAGGCACAGGGAGGAGGGGCTATCCCGGGGCAAAACTACACTCAGGATAGCCGCTACCCTCGCCGAGATTCCAACCTGCGATCTCCCGGGCCCTAGTACTGTATTAGGCATAGGGAGGAGGAACTATCCCGGGGCAAAACTACACTCAGGATAGCCGCTACCCTCGCCGAGATTCCAACCTGCGATCTCCCGGACCCTAGTACTGTATTAGGCAAAGGGAGGAGGAACTATCCCGGGGCTAAACTACACTCAGGATAGCCGCTACCATCGCCGAGATTCCAACCTGCGATCTCCCGGGCCCTAGTACTGTATTAGGCACAGGGAGGAGGGACTATCCCGGGTCAAAACTACACTCAGGATAGCCGCTACCCTCGCCGAGATTCCAACCTGCGATCTACCGGGCCCTAGTACTGTATTAGGCACAGGGAGGAGGTACTATCCCGGGGCAAAACTACACTCAGGATAGCCGCTACCTTCGCCGAGATTCCAACCTGCGATCTCCCGGGCCCTAGTACTGTATTAGGCATAGGGAGGAGGAACTATCCCGGGGCAAAACTACACTCAGGATAGCCGCTACCCTCGCCGAGATTCCAACCTGCGATCTCCCGGGCCCTAGTACTGTATTAGGCACAGGGAAGAGGAACTATCCCGGGGCAAAACTTTACTCAGGATAGCCGCTACCCTCGCCGAGATTCCAACCTGCGATCTCCTGGGCCCTAGTACTGTATTAGGCACAGGGAGGAGTAACTATCCCGGGGTAAAACTACACTCACGATAGCCGCTACCCTCGCCGAGATTACAACCTGCGATCTCCCGGGCCCTAGTACTGTATTAGGCACAGGGAGGAGGGACTATCCCGGGGCAAAACTACACTCAGGATAGCCGCTACCCTCGCCGAGATTCCAACCTGCGATCTCCCGGGCCCTAGTACTGTATTAGGCAGAGGGAGGAGGGACTATCCCGGGGCAAAACTACACTCAGGATAGCCGCTACCCTCGCCGAGATTCCAACCTGCGATCTCCCGGGCCCTAGTACTGTATTAGGCATAGGGAGGAGGAACTATCCCGGGGCAAAACTAACTCAGGATAGCCGCTACCATCGCCGAGATTCCAACCTGCGATCTCCCGGGCCCTAGTACTGTATTAGGCATAGGGAGGAGGAACTATCCCGGGGCAAAACTACACTCAGGATAGCCGCTACCCTCGCCGAGATTCCAACCTGCGATCTCCCTGGCCCTAGTACTGTATTAGGCATAGGGAGGAGGAACTATCCCGGAGCAAAACTACACTCAGGATAGCCGCTACCCTCGCCGAGATTCCAACCTGTGATCTCCCGGGCCCTAGTACTGTATTAGGCACGGGGAGGAGGAACTATCCCGGGGCAAAACTACACTCAGGATAGCCGCTACCCTCGCCGAGATTCCAACCTGCGATCTCCCGGGCCCTAGTACTGTATTAGGCACAGGGAGGAGGAACCATCCCGGGTCAAAACCACACTCAGGATAGCCGCTACCCTCGCCGAGATTCCAACCTGCGATCTCCCGGGCCCTAGTACTGTATTAGGCACAGGGAGGAGGTACTATCCCGGGGCAAAACTACACTCAGGATAGCCGCTACCCTCGCCGAGATTCCAACCTGCGATCTCCCGGGCCCTAGTACTGTATTAGGCATAGGGAGGAGGAAATGTCCCGGGGCAAAACTACACTCAGGATAGCCGCTACCCTCGCCGAGATTCCAACCTGCGATCTCCCGGGCCCTAGTACTGTATTAGGCACAGGGTGGAGGAACTATCCCGGGGCAAAACTACACTCAGGATAGCCGCTACCCTCGCCGAGATTCCAACCTGCGATCTCCCGGGCCCTAGTACTGTATTAGGCATAGGGAGGAGGAACTATCCCGGGGCAAAACTACACTCAGGATAGCCGCTACCCTCGCCGAGATTCCAACCTGCGATCTCCCGGGCCCTAGTACTGTATTAGGCATAGGGAGGAGGAACTATCCCGGGGCAAAACTACACTCAGGTTAGCCGCTACCCTCGCCGAGATTCCAAACTGCGATATCCCGGGCCCTAGTACTGTATTAGGCACAGGGAAGAGGTACTATCCCGGGGCAAAACTACACTCAGGATAGCCGCTACCCTCGCCGAGATTCCAACCTTCAATCTCCCGGGCCCTAGTACTGTAGTAGGCATAGGGAGGAGGAACTATCCCGGGGCAAACTACACTCAGGATAGCCGATACCCTCGCCGAGATTCCAACCTGCGATCTCCCGGTCCCTAGTACTGTATTAGGCACAGGGAGGAGGAACTATCCCGGGGCAAAACTACACTCAGGGTAGCCGCTACCCTCGCCGAGATTCCAACCTGCGATCTCCCGGGCCCTAGTACTGTATTAGGCATAGGGAGGAGGAACTATCCCGGGGCAAAACTACACTCAGGATAGCCGCTACCCTCGCCGAGATTCCAACCTGCGATCTCCCGGGCCCTAGTACTGTATTTGGCATAGGGAGGAGGAACTATCCCGGGGCAAAACTACACTCAGGATAGCCGCTACCCTCGCCGAGATTCCAACCTGCAATCTCCCGGGCCCTAGTACTGTATTAGGCACAGGGAGGAGGAACTATCCCGAGGCAAAACTACACTCAGTATATCCGCTACCCTCGCCGAGATTCCAACCTGCGATCTCCCGGGCCCTAGTACTGTATTAGGCATAGGGAGGAGGAACTATCCCGGGGCAAAACTACACTCAGGATAGCCGCTACCCTCGCCGAGATTCCAACCTGCGATCTCCCGGGCCCTAGTACTGTATTAGGCACAGGGAGGAGGAACTATCCCGGGGCAAAACTACACTCAGGATAGCCGCTACCCTCGCCGAGATTCCAACCTGCGATCTCCCGGGCCCTATTACTGTATTAGGCATAGGGAGGAGGAACTATCCCGGGGCAAAACTACACTCAGGATAGCCGCTACCCTCGCCGAGATTCCAACCTGCGATCTCCCGGGCCCTAGTACTGTATTAGGCATAGGGAGGAGGAACTATCCCGGGGCAAAACTACACTCAGGATAGCCGCTACCCTCGCCGAGATTCCAACCTGCGATCCCCTGGCCCTAGTACTGTATTAGGCATAGGGATGAGGAACTATCCCGGGGCAAAACTACACTCAGGATAGCCGCTACCCTCGCCGAGATTCCAACCTGCGATCTCCCTGGCCCTAGTACTGTATTAGGCATAGGGAGGAGGAACTATCCCGGAGCAAAACTACACTCAGGATAGCCGCTACCCTCGCCGAGATTCCAACCTGTGATCTCCCGGGCCCTAGTACTGTATTAGGCACGGGGAGGAGGAACTATCCCGGGGCAAAACTACACTCAGGATAGCCGCTACCCTCGCCGAGATTCCAACCTGCGATCTCCCGGGCCCTAGTACTGTATTAGGCACAGGGAGGAGGAACCATCCCGGGTCAAAACCACACTCAGGATAGCCGCTACCCTCGCCGAGATTCCAACCTGCGATCTCCCGGGCCCTAGTACTGTATTAGGCACAGGGAGGAGGTACTATCCCGGGGCAAAACTACACTCAGGATAGCCGCTACCCTCGCCGAGATTCCAACCTGCGATCTCCCGGGCCCTAGTACTGTATTAGGCATAGGGAGGAGGAACTGTCCCGGGGCAAAACTACACTCAGGATAGCCGCTACCCTCGCCGAGATTCCAACCTGCGATCTCCCGGGCCCTAGTACTGTATTAGGCACAGGGTGGAGGAACTATCCCGGGGCAAAACTACACTCAGGATAGCCGCTACCCTCGCCGAGATTCCAACCTGCGATCTCCCGGGCCCTAGTACTGTATTAGGCATAGGGAGGAGGAACTATCCCGGGGCAAAACTACACTCAGGATAGCCGCTACCCTCGCCGAGATTCCAACCTGCGATCTCCCGGGCCCTAGTACTGTATTAGGCATAGGGAGGAGGAACTATCCCGGGGCAAAACTACACTCAGGTTAGCCGCTACCCTCGCCGAGATTCCAAACTGAGATCTCCCGGGCCCTAGTACTGTATTAGGCACAGGGAAGAGGTACTATCCCGGGGCAAAACTACACTCAGGATAGCCGCTACCCTCGCCGAGATTCCAACCTTCAATCTCCCGGGCCCTAGTACTGTAGTAGGCATAGGGAGGAGGAACTATCCCGGGGCAAACTACACTCAGGATAGCCGATACCCTCGCCGAGATTCCAACCTGCGATCTCCCGGTCCCTAGTACTGTATTAGGCACAGGGAGGAGGAACTATCCCGGGGCAAAACTACACTCAGGGTAGCCGCTACCCTCGCCGAGATTCCAACCTGCGATCTCCCGGGCCCTAGTACTGTATTAGGCATAGGGAGGAGGAACTATCCCGGGGCAAAACTACACTCAGGATAGCCGCTACCCTCGCCGAGATTCCAACCTGCGATCTCCCGGGCCCTAGTACTGTATTTGGCATAGGGAGGAGGAACTATCCCGGGGCAAAACTACACTCAGGATAGCCGCTACCCTCGCCGAGATTCCAACCTGCAATCTACCGGGCCCTAGTACTGTATTAGGCACAGGGAGGAGGAACTATCCCGAGGCAAAACTACACTCAGTATAGCCGCTACCCTCGCCGAGATTCCAACCTGCGATCTCCCGGGCCCTAGTACTGTATTAGGCACAGGGAGGAGGAACTATCCCGGGGCAAAACTTTACTCAGGATAGCCCTAACCCTCGCCGAGATTCCAACCTGCGATCTCCCGGGCCCTAGTACTGTATTAGGCATAGGGAGGGGGAACTATCCCGGGGCAAAACTACACTCAGGATTGCCGCTACCCTCGCCGAGATTCCAACCTGCGATCTCCCGGGCCCTAGTACTGTATTAGGCACAGGGAGGAGGAACTATCCCGGGGTAAAACTACACTCAGGATAGCCGCTACCCTCGCCGAGATTACAACCTGCGATCTCCCGGGCCCTAGTACTGTATTAGGCACAGGGAGGAGGGACTATCCCGGGGCAAAACTACACTCAGGATAGCCGCTACCCTCGCCGAGATTCCAACCTGCGATCTCCCGGGCCCTAGTACTGTATTAGGCACAGGGAGGAGGTACTATCCCGGGGCAAACTACACTCAGGATAGCCGCTACCCTCGCCGAGATTCCAACCTGCGATCTCCCGGGCCCTAGTACTGTATTAGGCACAGGGAGGAGGGGCTATCCCGGGGCAAAACTACACTCAGGATAGCCGCTACCCTCGCCGAGATTCCAACCTGCGATCTCCCGGGCCCTAGTACTGTATTAGGCATAGGGAGGAGGAACTATCCCGGGGCAAAACTACACTCAGGATAGCCGCTACCCTCGCCGAGATTCCAACCTGCGATCTCCCGGACCCTAGTACTGTATTAGGCAAAGGGAGGAGGAACTATCCCGGGGCTAAACTACACTCAGGATAGCCGCTACCATCGCCGAGATTCCAACCTGCGATCTCCCGGGCCCTAGTACTGTATTAGGCACAGGGAGGAGGGACTATCCCGGGTCAAAACTACACTCAGGATAGCCGCTACCCTCGCCGAGATTCCAACCTGCGATCTACCGGGCCCTAGTACTGTATTAGGCACAGGGAGGAGGTACTATCCCGGGGCAAAACTACACTCAGGATAGCCGCTACCTTCGCCGAGATTCCAACCTGCGATCTCCCGGGCCCTAGTACTGTATTAGGCATAGGGAGGAGGAACTATCCCGGGGCAAAACTACACTCAGGATAGCCGCTACCCTCGCCGAGATTCCAACCTGCGATCTCCCGGGCCCTAGTACTGTATTAGGCACAGGGAAGAGGAACTATCCCGGGGCAAAACTTTACTCAGGATAGCCGCTACCCTCGCCGAGATTCCAACCTGCGATCTCCTGGGCCCTAGTACTGTATTAGGCACAGGGAGGAGTAACTATCCCGGGGTAAAACTACACTCAGGATAGCCGCTACCCTCGCCGAGATTACAACCTGCGATCTCCCGGGCCCTAGTACTGTATTAGGCACAGGGAGGAGGGACTATCCCGGGGCAAAACTACACTCAGGATAGCCGCTACCCTCGCCGAGATTCCAACCTGCGATCTCCCGGGCCCTAGTACTGTATTAGGCAGAGGGAGGAGGGACTATCCCGGGGCAAAACTACACTCAGGATAGCCGCTACCCTCGCCGAGATTCCAACCTGCGATCTCCCGGGCCCTAGTACTGTATTAGGCATAGGGAGGAGGAACTATCCCGGGGCAAAACTAACTCAGGATAGCCGCTACCATCGCCGAGATTCCAACCTGCGATCTCCCGGGCCCTAGTACTGTATTAGGCATAGGGAGGAGGAACTATCCCGGGGCAAAACTACACTCAGGATAGCCGCTACCCTCGCCGAGATTCCAACCTGCGATCTCCCTGGCCCTAGTACTGTATTAGGCATAGGGAGGAGGAACTATCCCGGAGCAAAACTACACTCAGGATAGCCGCTACCCTCGCCGAGATTCCAACCTGTGATCTCCCGGGCCCTAGTACTGTATTAGGCACGGGGAGGAGGAACTATCCCGGGGCAAAACTACACTCAGGATAGCCGCTACCCTCGCCGAGATTCCAACCTGCGATCTCCCGGGCCCTAGTACTGTATTAGGCACAGGGAGGAGGAACCATCCCGGGTCAAAACCACACTCAGGATAGCCGCTACCCTCGCCGAGATTCCAACCTGCGATCTCCCGGGCCCTAGTACTGTATTAGGCACAGGGAGGAGGTACTATCCCGGGGCAAAACTACACTCAGGATAGCCGCTACCCTCGCCGAGATTCCAACCTGCGATCTCCCGGGCCCTAGTACTGTATTAGACATAGGGAGGAGGAAATGTCCCGGGGCAAAACTACACTCAGGATAGCCGCTACCCTCGCCGAGATTCCAACCTGCGATCTCCCGGGCCCTAGTACTGTATTAGGCACAGGGTGGAGGAACTATCCCGGGGCAAAACTACACTCAGGATAGCCGCTACCCTCGCCGAGATTCCAACCTGCGATCTCCCGGGCCCTAGTACTGTATTAGGCATAGGGAGGAGGAACTATCCCGGGGCAAAACTACACTCAGGATAGCCGCTACCCTCGCCGAGATTCCAACCTGCGATCTCCCGGGCCCTAGTACTGTATTAGGCATAGGGAGGAGGAACTATCCCGGGGCAAAACTACACTCAGGTTAGCCGCTACCCTCGCCGAGATTCCAAACTGCGATATCCCGGGCCCTAGTACTGTATTAGGCACAGGGAAGAGGTACTATCCCGGGGCAAAACTACACTCAGGATAGCCGCTACCCTCGCCGAGATTCCAACCTTCAATCTCCCGGGCCCTAGTACTGTAGTAGGCATAGGGAGGAGGAACTATCCCGGGGCAAACTACACTCAGGATAGCCGATACCCTCGCCGAGATTCCAACCTGCGATCTCCCGGTCCCTAGTACTGTATTAGGCACAGGGAGGAGGAACTATCCCGGGGCAAAACTACACTCAGGGTAGCCGCTACCCTCGCCGAGATTCCAACCTGCGATCTCCCGGGCCCTAGTACTGTATTAGGCATAGGGAGGAGGAACTATCCCGGGGCAAAACTACACTCAGGATAGCCGCTACCCTCGCCGAGATTCCAACCTGCGATCTCCCGGGCCCTAGTACTGTATTTGGCATAGGGAGGAGGAACTATCCCGGGGCAAAACTACACTCAGGATAGCCGCTACCCTCGCCGAGATTCCAACCTGCAATCTCCCGGGCCCTAGTACTGTATTAGGCACAGGGAGGAGGAACTATCCCGAGGCAAAACTACACTCAGTATAGCCGCTACCCTCGCCGAGATTCCAACCTGCGATCTCCCGGGCCCTAGTACTGTATTAGGCATAGGGAGGAGGAACTATCCCGGGGCAAAACTACACTCAGGATAGCCGCTACCCTCGCCGAGATTCCAACCTGCGATCTCCCGGGCCCTAGTACTGTATTAGGCACAGGGAGGAGGAACTATCCCGGGGCAAAACTACACTCAGGATAGCCGCTACCCTCGCCGAGATTCCAACCTGCGATCTCCCGGGCCCTATTACTGTATTAGGCATAGGGAGGAGGAACTATCCCGGGGCAAAACTACACTCAGGATAGCCGCTACCCTCGCCGAGATTCCAACCTGCGATCTCCCGGGCCCTAGTACTGTATTAGGCATAGGGAGGAGGAACTATCCCGGGGCAAAACTACACTCAGGATAGCCGCTACCCTCGCCGAGATTCCAACCTGCGATCCCCTGGCCCTAGTACTGTATTAGGCATAGGGATGAGGAACTATCCCGGGGCAAAACTACACTCAGGATAGCCGCTACCCTCGCCGAGATTCCAACCTGCGATCTCCCTGGCCCTAGTACTGTATTAGGCATAGGGAGGAGGAACTATCCCGGAGCAAAACTACACTCAGGATAGCCGCTACCCTCGCCGAGATTCCAACCTGTGATCTCCCGGGCCCTAGTACTGTATTAGGCACGGGGAGGAGGAACTATCCCGGGGCAAAACTACACTCAGGATAGCCGCTACCCTCGCCGAGATTCCAACCTGCGATCTCCCGGGCCCTAGTACTGTATTAGGCACAGGGAGGAGGAACCATCCCGGGTCAAAACCACACTCAGGATAGCCGCTACCCTCGCCGAGATTCCAACCTGCGATCTCCCGGGCCCTAGTACTGTATTAGGCACAGGGAGGAGGTACTATCCCGGGGCAAAACTACACTCAGGATAGCCGCTACCCTCGCCGAGATTCCAACCTGCGATCTCCCGGGCCCTAGTACTGTATTAGGCATAGGGAGGAGGAACTGTCCCGGGGCAAAACTACACTCAGGATAGCCGCTACCCTCGCCGAGATTCCAACCTGCGATCTCCCGGGCCCTAGTACTGTATTAGGCACAGGGTGGAGGAACTATCCCGGGGCAAAACTACACTCAGGATAGCCGCTACCCTCGCCGAGATTCCAACCTGCGATCTCCCGGGCCCTAGTACTGTATTAGGCATAGGGAGGAGGAACTATCCCGGGGCAAAACTACACTCAGGATAGCCGCTACCCTCGCCGAGATTCCAACCTGCGATCTCCCGGGCCCTAGTACTGTATTAGGCATAGGGAGGAGGAACTATCCCGGGGCAAAACTACACTCAGGTTAGCCGCTACCCTCGCCGAGATTCCAAACTGAGATCTCCCGGGCCCTAGTACTGTATTAGGCACAGGGAAGAGGTACTATCCCGGGGCAAAACTACACTCAGGATAGCCGCTACCCTCGCCGAGATTCCAACCTTCAATCTCCCGGGCCCTAGTACTGTAGTAGGCATAGGGAGGAGGAACTATCCAGGGGCAAACTACACTCAGGATAGCCGATACCCTCGCCGAGATTCCAACCTGCGATCTCCCGGTCCCTAGTACTGTATTAGGCACAGGGAGGAGGAACTATCCCGGGGCAAAACTACACTCAGGGTAGCCGCTACCCTCGCCGAGATTCCAACCTGCGATCTCCCGGGCCCTAGTACTGTATTAGGCATAGGGAGGAGGAACTATCCCGGGGCAAAACTACACTCAGGATAGCCGCTACCCTCGCCGAGATTCCAACCTGCGATCTCCCGGGCCCTAGTACTGTATTTGGCATAGGGAGGAGGAACTATCCCGGGGCAAAACTACACTCAGGATAGCCGCTACCCTCGCCGAGATTCCAACCTGCAATCTACCGGGCCCTAGTACTGTATTAGGCACAGGGAGGAGGAACTATCCCGAGGCAAAACTACACTCAGTATAGCCGCTACCCTCGCCGAGATTCCAACCTGCGATCTCCCGGGCCCTAGTACTGTATTAGGCACAGGGAGGAGGAACTATCCCGGGGCAAAACTTTACTCAGGATAGCCCTAACCCTCGCCGAGATTCCAACCTGCGATCTCCCGGGCCCTAGTACTGTATTAGGCATAGGGAGGGGGAACTATCCCGGGGCAAAACTACACTCAGGATTGCCGCTACCCTCGCCGAGATTCCAACCTGCGATCTCCCGGGCCCTAGTACTGTATTAGGCACAGGGAGGAGGAACTATCCCGGGGTAAAACTACACTCAGGATAGCCGCTACCCTCGCCGAGATTACAACCTGCGATCTCCCGGGCCCTAGTACTGTATTAGGCACAGGGAGGAGGGACTATCCCGGGGCAAAACTACACTCAGGATAGCCGCTACCCTCGCCGAGATTCCAACCTGCGATCTCCCGGGCCCTAGTACTGTATTAGGCACAGGGAGGAGGTACTATCCCGGGGCAAACTACACTCAGGATAGCCGCTACCCTCGCCGAGATTCCAACCTGCGATCTCCCGGGCCCTAGTACTGTATTAGGCACAGGGAGGAGGGGCTATCCCGGGGCAAAACTACACTCAGGATAGCCGCTACCCTCGCCGAGATTCCAACCTGCGATCTCCCGGGCCCTAGTACTGTATTAGGCATAGGGAGGAGGAACTATCCCGGGGCAAAACTACACTCAGGATAGCCGCTACCCTCGCCGAGATTCCAACCTGCGATCTCCCGGACCCTAGTACTGTATTAGGCAAAGGGAGGAGGAACTATCCCGGGGCTAAACTACACTCAGGATAGCCGCTACCATCGCCGAGATTCCAACCTGCGATCTCCCGGGCCCTAGTACTGTATTAGGCACAGGGAGGAGGGACTATCCCGGGTCAAAACTACACTCAGGATAGCCGCTACCCTCGCCGAGATTCCAACCTGCGATCTACCGGGCCCTAGTACTGTATTAGGCACAGGGAGGAGGTACTATCCCGGGGCAAAACTACACTCAGGATAGCCGCTACCTTCGCCGAGATTCCAACCTGCGATCTCCCGGGCCCTAGTACTGTATTAGGCATAGGGAGGAGGAACTATCCCGGGGCAAAACTACACTCAGGATAGCCGCTACCCTCGCCGAGATTCCAACCTGCGATCTCTCGGGCCCTAGTACTGTATTAGGCACAGGGAAGAGGAACTATCCCGGGGCAAAACTTTACTCAGGATAGCCGCTACCCTCGCCGAGATTCCAACCTGCGATCTCCTGGGCCCTAGTACTGTATTAGGCACAGGGAGGAGTAACTATCCCGGGGTAAAACTACACTCAGGATAGCCGCTACCCTCGCCGAGATTACAACCTGCGATCTCCCGGGCCCTAGTACTGTATTAGGCACAGGGAGGAGGGACTATCCCGGGGCAAAACTACACTCAGGATAGCCGCTACCCTCGCCGAGATTCCAACCTGCGATCTCCCGGGCCCTAGTACTGTATTAGGCAGAGGGAGGAGGGACTATCCCGGGGCAAAACTACACTCAGGATAGCCGCTACCCTCGCCGAGATTCCAACCTGCGATCTCCCGGGCCCTAGTACTGTATTAGGCATAGGGAGGAGGAACTATCCCGGGGCAAAACTAACTCAGGATAGCCGCTACCATCGCCGAGATTCCAACCTGCGATCTCCCGGGCCCTAGTACTGTATTAGGCATAGGGAGGAGGAACTATCCCGGGGCAAAACTACACTCAGGATAGCCGCTACCCTCGCCGAGATTCCAACCTGCGATCTCCCTGGCCCTAGTACTGTATTAGGCATAGGGAGGAGGAACTATCCCGGAGCAAAACTACACTCAGGATAGCCGCTACCCTCGCCGAGATTCCAACCTGTGATCTCCCGGGCCCTAGTACTGTATTAGGCACGGGGAGGAGGAACTATCCCGGGGCAAAACTACACTCAGGATAGCCGCTACCCTCGCCGAGATTCCAACCTGCGATCTCCCGGGCCCTAGTACTGTATTAGGCACAGGGAGGAGGTACTATCCCGGGGCAAAACTACACTCAGGATAGCCGCTACCCTCGCCGAGATTCCAACCTGCGATCTCCCGGGCCCTAGTACTGTATTAGGCATAGGGAGGAGGAAATGTCCCGGGGCAAAACTACACTCAGGATAGCCGCTACCCTCGCCGAGATTCCAACCTGCGATCTCCCGGGCCCTAGTACTGTATTAGGCACAGGGTGGAGGAACTATCCCGGGGCAAAACTACACTCAGGATAGCCGCTACCCTCGCCGAGATTCCAACCTGCGATCTCCCGGGCCCTAGTACTGTATTAGGCATAGGGAGGAGGAACTATCCCGGGGCAAAACTACACTCAGGATAGCCGCTACCCTCGCCGAGATTCCAACCTGCGATCTCCCGGGCCCTAGTACTGTATTAGGCATAGGGAGGAGGAACTATCCCGGGGCAAAACTACACTCAGGTTAGCCGCTACCCTCGCCGAGATTCCAAACTGCGATATCCCGGGCCCTAGTACTGTATTAGGCACAGGGAAGAGGTACTATCCCGGGGCAAAACTACACTCAGGATAGCCGCTACCCTCGCCGAGATTCCAACCTTCAATCTCCCGGGCCCTAGTACTGTAGTAGGCATAGGGAGGAGGAACTATCCCGGGGCAAACTACACTCAGGATAGCCGATACCCTCGCCGAGATTCCAACCTGCGATCTCCCGGTCCCTAGTACTGTATTAGGCACAGGGAGGAGGAACTATCCCGGGGCAAAACTACACTCAGGGTAGCCGCTACCCTCGCCGAGATTCCAACCTGCGATCTCCCGGGCCCTAGTACTGTATTAGGCATAGGGAGGAGGAACTATCCCGGGACAAAACTACACTCAGGATAGCCGCTACCCTCGCCGAGATTCCAACCTGCGATCTCCCGGGCCCTAGTACTGTATTTGGCATAGGGAGGAGGAACTATCCCGGGGCAAAACTACACTCAGGATAGCCGCTACCCTCGCCGAGATTCCAACCTGCAATCTCCCGGGCCCTAGTACTGTATTAGGCACAGGGAGGAGGAACTATCCCGAGGCAAAACTACACTCAGTATAGCCGCTACCCTCGCCGAGATTCCAACCTGCGATCTCCCGGGCCCTAGTACTGTATTAGGCATAGGGAGGAGGAACTATCCCGGGGCAAAACTACACTCAGGATAGCCGCTACCCTCGCCGAGATTCCAACCTGCGATCTCCCGGGCCCTAGTACTGTATTAGGCACAGGGAGGAGGAACTATCCCGGGGCAAAACTACACTCAGGATAGCCGCTACCCTCGCCGAGATTCCAACCTGCGATCTCCCGGGCCCTATTACTGTATTAGGCATAGGGAGGAGGAACTATCCCGGGGCAAAACTACACTCAGGATAGCCGCTACCCTCGCCGAGATTCCAACCTGCGATCTCCCGGGCCCTAGTACTGTATTAGGCATAGGGAGGAGGAACTATCCCGGGGCAAAACTACACTCAGGATAGCCGCTACCCTCGCCGAGATTCCAACCTGCGATCCCCTGGCCCTAGTACTGTATTAGGCATAGGGATGAGGAACTATCCCGGGGCAAAACTACATTCAGGATAGCCGCTACCCTCGCCGAGATTCCAACCTGCGATCTCCCTGGCCCTAGTACTGTATTAGGCATAGGGAGGAGGAACTATCCCGGAGCAAAACTACACTCAGGATAGCCGCTACCCTCGCCGAGATTCCAACCTGTGATCTCCCGGGCCCTAGTACTGTATTAGGCACGGGGAGGAGGAACTATCCCGGGGCAAAACTACACTCAGGATAGCCGCTACCCTCGCCGAGATTCCAACCTGCGATCTCCCGGGCCCTAGTACTGTATTAGGCACAGGGAGGAGGAACCATCCCGGGTCAAAACCACACTCAGGATAGCCGCTACCCTCGCCGAGATTCCAACCTGCGATCTCCCGGGCCCTAGTACTGTATTAGGCACAGGGAGGAGGTACTATCCCGGGGCAAAACTACACTCAGGATAGCCGCTACCCTCGCCGAGATTCCAACCTGCGATCTCCCGGGCCCTAGTACTGTATTAGGCATAGGGAGGAGGAACTGTCCCGGGGCAAAACTACACTCAGGATAGCCGCTACCCTCGCCGAGATTCCAACCTGCGATCTCCCGGGCCCTAGTACTGTATTAGGCACAGGGTGGAGGAACTATCCCGGGGCAAAACTACACTCAGGATAGCCGCTACCCTCGCCGAGATTCCAACCTGCGATCTCCCGGGCCCTAGTACTGTATTAGGCATAGGGAGGAGGAACTATCCCGGGGCAAAACTACACTCAGGATAGCCGCTACCCTCGCCGAGATTCCAACCTGCGATCTCCCGGGCCCTAGTACTGTATTAGGCATAGGGAGGAGGAACTATCCCGGGGCAAAACTACACTCAGGTTAGCCGCTACCCTCGCCGAGATTCCAAACTGAGATCTCCCGGGCCCTAGTACTGTATTAGGCACAGGGAAGAGGTACTATCCCGGGGCAAAACTACACTCAGGATAGCCGCTACCCTCGCCGAGATTCCAACCTTCAATCTCCCGGGCCCTAGTACTGTAGTAGGCATAGGGAGGAGGAACTATCCCGGGGCAAACTACACTCAGGATAGCCGATACCCTCGCCGAGATTCCAACCTGCGATCTCCCGGTCCCTAGTACTGTATTAGGCACAGGGAGGAGGAACTATCCCGGGGCAAAACTACACTCAGGGTAGCCGCTACCCTCGCCGAGATTCCAACCTGCGATCTCCCGGGCCCTAGTACTGTATTAGGCATAGGGAGGAGGAACTATCCCGGGGCAAAACTACACTCAGGATAGCCGCTACCCTCGCCGAGATTCCAACCTGCGATCTCCCGGGCCCTAGTACTGTATTTGGCATAGGGAGGAGGAACTATCCCGGGGCAAAACTACACTCAGGATAGCCGCTACCCTCGCCGAGATTCCAACCTGCAATCTCCCGGGCCCTAGTACTGTATTAGGCACAGGGAGGAGGAACTATCCCGAGGCAAAACTACACTCAGTATAGCCGCTACCCTCGCCGAGATTCCAACCTGCGATCTCCCGGGCCCTAGTACTGTATTAGGCACAGGGAGGAGGAACTATCCCGGGGCAAAACTTTACTCAGGATAGCCCTAACCCTCGCCGAGATTCCAACCTGCGATCTCCCGGGCCCTAGTACTGTATTAGGCATAGGGAGGGGGAACTATCCCGGGGCAAAACTACACTCAGGATTGCCGCTACCCTCGCCGAGATTCCAACCTGCGATCTCCCGGGCCCTAGTACTGTATTAGGCACAGGGAGGAGGAACTATCCCGGGGTAAAACTACACTCAGGATAGCCGCTACCCTCGCCGAGATTACAACCTGCGATCTCCCGGGCCCTAGTACTGTATTAGGCACAGGGAGGAGGGACTATCCCGGGGCAAAACTACACTCAGGATAGCCGCTACCCTCGCCGAGATTCCAACCTGCGATCTCCCGGGCCCTAGTACTGTATTAGGCACAGGGAGGAGGTACTATCCCGGGGCAAACTACACTCAGGATAGCCGCTACCCTCGCCGAGATTCCAACCTGCGATCTCCCGGGCCCTAGTACTGTATTAGGCACAGGGAGGAGGGGCTATCCCGGGGCAAAACTACACTCAGGATAGCCGCTACCCTCGCCGAGATTCCAACCTGCGATCTCCCGGGCCCTAGTACTGTATTAGGCATAGGGAGGAGGAACTATCCCGGGGCAAAACTACACTCAGGATAGCCGCTACCCTCGCCGAGATTCCAACCTGCGATCTCCCGGACCCTAGTACTGTATTAGGCAAAGGGAGGAGGAACTATCCCGGGGCTAAACTACACTCAGGATAGCCGCTACCATCGCCGAGATTCCAACCTGCGATCTCCCGGGCCCTAGTACTGTATTAGGCACAGGGAGGAGGGACTATCCCGGGTCAAAACTACACTCAGGATAGCCGCTACCCTCGCCGAGATTCCAACCTGCGATCTACCGGGCCCTAGTACTGTATTAGGCACAGGGAGGAGGTACTATCCCGGGGCAAAACTACACTCAGGATAGCCGCTACCTTCGCCGAGATTCCAACCTGCGATCTCCCGGGCCCTAGTACTGTATTAGGCATAGGGAGGAGGAACTATCCCGGGGCAAAACTACACTCAGGATAGCCGCTACCCTCGCCGAGATTCCAACCTGCGATCTCCCGGGCCCTAGTACTGTATTAGGCACAGGGAAGAGGAACTATCCCGGGGCAAAACTTTACTCAGGATAGCCGCTACCCTCGCCGAGATTCCAACCTGCGATCTCCTGGGCCCTAGTACTGTATTAGGCACAGGGAGGAGTAACTATCCCGGGGTAAAACTACACTCACGATAGCCGCTACCCTCGCCGAGATTACAACCTGCGATCTCCCGGGCCCTAGTACTGTATTAGGCACAGGGAGGAGGGACTATCCCGGGGCAAAACTACACTCAGGATAGCCGCTACCCTCGCCGAGATTCCAACCTGCGATCTCCCGGGCCCTAGTACTGTATTAGGCAGAGGGAGGAGGGACTATCCCGGGGCAAAACTACACTCAGGATAGCCGCTACCCTCGCCGAGATTCCAACCTGCGATCTCCCGGGCCCTAGTACTGTATTAGGCATAGGGAGGAGGAACTATCCCGGGGCAAAACTAACTCAGGATAGCCGCTACCATCGCCGAGATTCCAACCTGCGATCTCCCGGGCCCTAGTACTGTATTAGGCATAGGGAGGAGGAACTATCCCGGGGCAAAACTACACTCAGGATAGCCGCTACCCTCGCCGAGATTCCAACCTGCGATCTCCCTGGCCCTAGTACTGTATTAGGCATAGGGAGGAGGAACTATCCCGGAGCAAAACTACACTCAGGATAGCCGCTACCCTCGCCGAGATTCCAACCTGTGATCTCCCGGGCCCTAGTACTGTATTAGGCACGGGGAGGAGGAACTATCCCGGGGCAAAACTACACTCAGGATAGCCGCTACCCTCGCCGAGATTCCAACCTGCGATCTCCCGGGCCCTAGTACTGTATTAGGCACAGGGAGGAGGAACCATCCCGGGTCAAAACCACACTCAGGATAGCCGCTACCCTCGCCGAGATTCCAACCTGCGATCTCCCGGGCCCTAGTACTGTATTAGGCACAGGGAGGAGGTACTATCCCGGGGCAAAACTACACTCAGGATAGCCGCTACCCTCGCCGAGATTCCAACCTGCGATCTCCCGGGCCCTAGTACTGTATTAGGCATAGGGAGGAGGAAATGTCCCGGGGCAAAACTACACTCAGGATAGCCGCTACCCTCGCCGAGATTCCAACCTGCGATCTCCCGGGCCCTAGTACTGTATTAGGCACAGGGTGGAGGAACTATCCCGGGGCAAAACTACACTCAGGATAGCCGCTACCCTCGCCGAGATTCCAACCTGCGATCTCCCGGGCCCTAGTACTGTATTAGGCATAGGGAGGAGGAACTATCCCGGGGCAAAACTACAGTCAGGATAGCCGCTACCCTCGCCGAGATTCCAACCTGCGATCTCCCGGGCCCTAGTACTGTATTAGGCATAGGGAGGAGGAACTATCCCGGGGCAAAACTACACTCAGGTTAGCCGCTACCCTCGCCG
Organism: Meconema thalassinum; assembly: GCA_946902985.2. Taxonomy (NCBI): domain Eukaryota; kingdom Metazoa; phylum Arthropoda; class Insecta; order Orthoptera; family Tettigoniidae; genus Meconema; species Meconema thalassinum. Next base: position 515,865,746 of record OX336392.1, read on the forward strand.
AGATTCCAAACTGCGATCTCCCGGGCCCTAGTACTGTATTAGGCACAGGGAAGAGGTACTATCCCGGGGCAAAACTACACTCAGGATAGCCGCTACCCTCGCCGAGATTCCAACCTTCAATCTCCCGGGCCCTAGTACTGTAGTAGGCATAGGGAGGAGGAACTATCCCGGGGCAAACTACACTCAGGATAGCCGATACCCTCGCCGAGATTCCAACCTGCGATCTCCCGGTCCCTAGTACTGTATTAGGCACAGGGAGGAGGAACTATCCCGGGGCAAATCTACACTCAGGGTAGCCGCTACCCTCGCCGAGATTCCAACCTGCGATCTCCCGGGCCCTAGTACTGTATTAGGCATAGGGAGGAGGAACTATCCCGGGGCAAAACTACACTCAGGATAGCCGCTACCCTCGCCGAGATTCCAACCTGCGATCTCCCGGGCCCTAGTACTGTATTTGGCATAGGGAGGAGGAACTATCCCGGGGCAAAACTACACTCAGGATAGCCGCTACCCTCGCCGAGATTCCAACCTGCAATCTCCCGGGCCCTAGTACTGTATTAGGCACAGGGAGGAGGAACTATCCCGAGGCAAAACTACACTCAGTATAGCCGCTACCCTCGCCGAGATTCCAACCTGCGATCTCCCGGGCCCTAGTACTGTATTAGGCATAGGGAGGAGGAACTATCCCGGGGCAAAACTACACTCAGGATAGCCGCTACCCTCGCCGAGATTCCAACCTGCGATCTCCCGGGCCCTAGTACTGTATTAGGCACAGGGAGGAGGAACTATCCCGGGGCAAAACTACACTCAGGATAGCCGCTACCCTCGCCGAGATTCCAACCTGCGATCTCCCGGGCCCTATTACTGTATTAGGCATAGGGAGGAGGAACTATCCCGGGGCAAAACTACACTCAGGATAGCCGCTACCCTCGCCGAGATTCCAACCTGCGATCTCCCGGACCCTAGTACTGTATTAGGCACAGGGAAGAGGAACTATCCCGGGGATAAACTACACTCAGGATGGCCGCTACCATCGCCGAGATTCCAACCTGCGATCTCCCGGGCCCTAGTACTGTATTAGGCACAGGGAGGAGGGACTATCCCGGGTCAAAACTACACTCAGGATAGCCGCTACCCTCGCCGAGATTCCAACCTGCGATCTCCCGGGCCCTAGTACTGTATTAGGCACAGGGAGGAGGTACTATCCCGGGGCAAAACTACACTCAGGATAGCCGCTACCTTCACCGAGATTCCAACCTGCGATCTCCCGGACCCTAGTACTGTATTAGGCATAGGGAGGAGGAACTATCCCGGGGCAAAACTACACTCAGGATAGCCGCTACCCTCGCCGAGATTCCAACCTGCGATCTCCCGGGCCCTAGTACTGTATTAGGCACAGGGAGGAGGAACTATCCCGGGGCAAAACTTTACTCAGGATAGCCGCTACCCTCGCCGAGATTCCAACCTGCGATCTCCCGGGCCCTAGTACTGTATTAGGCATAGGGAGGAGGAACTATCCCGGGGCAAAACTACACTCAGGATAGCCGCTACCCTCGCCGAGATTCCAACCTGCGATCTCCCGGGCCCTAGTACTGTATTAGGCACAGGGAGGAGGAACTATCCCGGGGTAAAACTACACTCAGGATAGCCGCTACCCTCGCCGAGATTACAACCTGCGATCTCCCGGGCCCTAGTACTGTATTAGGCACAGGGAGGAGGGACTATCCCGGGGCAAAACTACACTCAGGATAGCCGCTACCCTCGCCGAGATTCCAACCTGCGATCTCCCGGGCCCTAGTACAGTATTAGGCACAGGGAGGAGGTACTATCCCGGGGCAAACTACACTCAGGATAGCCGCTACCCTCGCCGAGATTCCAACCTGCGATCTCCCGGGCCCTAGTACTGTATTAGGCACAGGGAGGAGGGGCTATCCCGGGGCAAAACTACACTCAGGATAGCCGCTACCCTCGCCGAGATTCCAACCTGCGATCTCCCGGGCCCTAGTACTGTATTAGGCACAGGGAGGAGGGACTATCCCGGGGCAAAACTACACTCAGGATAGCCGCTACCCTCGCCGAGATTCCAACCTGCGATCTCCCGGGCCCTAGTACTGTATTAGGCATAGGGAGGAGGAACTATCCCGGGGCAAAACTACACTCAGGATAGCCGCTACCCTCGCCGAGATTCCAACCTGCGATCACCCGGGCCCTAGTACTGTATTAGGCATAGGGAGGAGGAACTATCCCGGGGCAAAACTACACACAGGATAGCCGCTACCCTCGCCGAGATTCCAACCTGCGAGCTCCCGGGCCCTAGTACTGTATTAGGCACAGGGAGGAGGAACTATCCCGGGGCAAATCTACACTCAGGATAGCCGCTACCCTCGCCGAGATTCCAACCTGCGATCTCCCGGGCCCTAGTACTGTATTAGGCATAGGGAGGAGGAACAATCCCGGGGCAAAACTACACTCAGGATAGCCGCTACCCTCGCCGAGATTCCAACCTGCGATCTCCCGGGCCCTAGTACTGTATTAGGCACAGGGAGGAGGAACTATCCCGGGGCAAAACTTTACTCAGGATAGCCGCTACCCTCGCCGAGATTCCAACCAGCGATCTCCCGGGCCCTAGTACTGTATTAGGCATAGGGAGGAGGAACTATCCCGGGGCAAAACTACACTCAGGATAGCCGCTACCCTCGCCGAGATTCCAACCTGCGATCTCCCGGGCCCTAGTACTGTATTAGGCACAGGGAGGAGGAACTATCCCGGGGTAAAACTACACTCAGGATAGCCGCTACCTTCGCCGAGATTACAACCTGCGATCTCCCGGGCCCTAGTACTGTATTAGGCACAGGGAGGAGGGACTATCCCGGGGCAAAACTACACTCAGGATAGCCGCTACCCTCGCCGAGATTCCAACCTGCGATCTCCCGGGCCCTAGTACTGTATTAGGCACAGGGAGGAGGTACTATCCCGGGGCAAACTACATTCAGGATAGCCGCTACCCTCGCCGAGATTCCAACCTGCGATCTCCCGGGCCCTAGTACTGTATTAGGCACAGGGAGGAGGGGCTATCCCGGGGCAAAACTACACTCAGGATAGCCGCTACCCTCGCCGAGATTCCAACCTGCGATCTCCCGGGCCCTAGTACTGTATTAGGCATAGGGAGGAGGAACTATCCCGGGGCAAAACTACACTCAGGATAGCCGCTACCCTCGCCGAGATTCCAACCTGCGATCTCCCGGACCCTAGTACTGTATTAGGCAAAGGGAGGAGGAACTATCCCGGGGCTAAACTACACTCAGGATAGCCGCTACCATCGCCGAGATTCCAACCTGCGATCTCCCGGGCCCTAGTACTGTATTAGGCACAGGGAGGAGGGACTATCCCGGGTCAAAACTACACTCAGGATAGCCGCTACCCTCGCCGAGATTCCAACCTGCGATCTACCGGGCCCTAGTACTGTATTAGGCACAGGGAGGAGGTACTATCCCGGGGCAAAACTACACTCAGGATAGCCGCTACCTTCGCCGAGATTCCAACCTGCGATCTCCCGGGCCCTAGTACTGTATTAGGCATAGGGAGGAGGAACTATCCCGGGGCAAAACTACACTCAGGATAGCCGCTACCCTCGCCGAGATTCCAACCTGCGATCTCCCGGGCCCTAGTACTGTATTAGGCACAGGGAGGAGGAACTATCCCGGGGCAAGACTTTACTCAGGAAAGCCGCTACCCTCGCCGAGATTCCAACCTGCGATCTCCCGGGCCCAAGTACTGTATTAGGCATAGGGAGGAGGAACTATCCCGGGGCAAAACTACACTCAGGATAGCCGCTACCCTCGCCGAGATTCCAACCTGCGATCTCCCGGGCCCTAGTACTGTATTAGGCACAGGGAGGAGGGGCTATCCCGGGGCAAAACTACGATCAGGATAGCCGCTACCCTCGCCGAGATTCCAACCTGCGATCTCCCGGGCCCTAGTACTGTATTAGGCACAGTGAGGAGGTACTATCCCGGGGCAAAACTACACTCAGGATAGCCGCTACCCTCGCCGAGATTCCAACCTGCGATCTCCCGGGACCTAGTACTGTATTAGGCACACGGAGGAGGGACTATCCCGGGGCAAAACTACACTCAGGATAGCCGCTACCATCGCCGAGATTCCAACCTGCGATCTACCGGGCCCTAGTACTGTATTAGGCACAGGGAGGAGGGACTATCCCGGGGCAAAACTACACTCAGGATAGCCGCTACCCTCGCCGAGATTCCAACCTGCGATCTCCCGGGCCCTAGTACTGTATTAGGCACAGGGAGGAGGTACTATCCCGGGGCAAAACTACACTCAGGATAGCCGCTACCATCGCCGAGATTCCAACCTGCGATCTCTCGGGCCCTAGTACTGTATTAGGCACACGGAGGATGTACTATCCCGGGGCAAAACTACACTCAGTATAGCCGCTACCCTCGCCGAGATTCCAACCTGCGATCTCCCGGGCCCTAGTACTGTATTAGGCACATGGAGGAGGGACTATCCCGGGGCAAAACTACACTCAGGATATCCGCTACCCTCGCCGAGATTCCAACCTGCGATCTCCCGGGCCCTAGTACTGTATTAGGCACAGGGAAGAGGGACTATCCCGGGGCAAAACTACACTCAGGATAGCCGCTACCCTCGCCGAGATTCCAACCTGCGATCTCCCGGGCCCTAGTACTGTATTAGGCATAGGGAGGAGGAACTATCCCGGGCAAAACTAGCTCAGGATAGCCGCTACCATCGCCAAGATTCCAACCTGCGATCTCCCGGGCCCTAGTACTGTATTAGGCATAGGGAGGAGGAAGTATCCCGGGGCAAAACTACACTCAGGATAGCCGCTACCCTCGCCGAGATTCCAACCTGCGATCTCCCTGGCCCTAGTACTGTATTAGGCATAGGGAGGAGGAACTATCCCGGGGCAAAACTACACTCAGGATAGCCGCTACGCTCGCCGAGATTCCAACCTGCGATCTCCCTGGCCCTAGTACTGTATTAGGCATAGGGAGGAGGAACTATCCCGGAGCAAAACTACACTCAGGATAGCCGCTACCCTCGCCGAGATTCCAACCTGTGATCTCCCGGGCCCTAGTACTGTATTAGGCACGGGGAGGAGGAACTATCCCGGGGCAAAACTACACTCAGGATAGCCGCTACCCTCGCCGAGATTCCAACCTGCGATCTCCCGGGCCCTAGTACTGTGTTAGGCACAGGGTGGAGGAACTATCCCGGGGCAAAACTACACTCAGGATAGCCGCTACCCTCGCCGAGATTCCAACCTGCGATCTCCCGGGCCCTAGTACTGTATTAGGCATAGGGAGGAGGAACTATCCCGGGGCAAAACTACACTCAGGATAGCCGCTACCCTCGCCGAGATTCCAACCTGCGATCTCCCGGGCCCTAGTACTGTATTAGGAATAGGGAGGAGGAACTATCCCGGGGCAAAACTACACTCAGGATAGCCGCTACCCTCGCCGAGATTCCAAACTGCGATCTCCCGGGCCCTAGTACTGTATTAGGCACAGGGAAGAGGTACTATCCCGGGGCAAAACTACACTCAGGATAGCCGCTACCCTCGCCGAGATTTCAACCTGCAATCTCCCGGGCCCTAGTACTGTAGTAGGCATAGGGAGGAGGAACTATCCCGGGGCAAACTACACTCAGGATAGCCGATACCCTCGCCGAGATTCCAACCTGCGATCTCCCGGTCCCTAGTACTGTATTAGGCACAGGGAGGAGGAACTATCCCGGGGCAAAACTACACTCAGGGTAGCCGCTACCCTCGCCGAGATTCCAACCTGCGATCTCCCGGGCCCTAGTACTGTATTAGGCATAGGGAGGAGGAACTATCCCGGGGCAAAACTACACTCAGGATAGCCGCTACCCTCGCCGAGATTCCAATCTGCGATCTCCCGGGCCCTAGTACTGTATTTGGCATAGGGAGGAGGAACTATCCCGGGGCAAAACTACACTCAGGATAGCCGCTACCCTCGCCGAGATTCCAACCTGCAATCTCCCGGGCCCTAGTACTGTATTAGGCACAGGGAGGAGGAACTATCCCGAGGCAAAACTACACTCAGGATAGCCGCTACCCTCGCCGAGATTCCAACCTGCGATCTCCCGGGCCCTAGTACTGTATTAGGCACAGGGAGGAGGTACTATCCCGGGGCAAACTACACTCAGGATAGCCGCTACCCTCGCCGAGATTCCAACCTGCGATCTCCCGGGCCCTAGTACTGTATTAGGCACAGGGAGGAGGGGCTATCCCGGGGCAAAACTACACTCAGGATAGCCGCTACCCTCGCCGAGATTCCAACCTGCGATCTCCCGGGCCCTAGTACTGTATTAGGCATAGGGAGGAGGAACTATCCCGGGGCAAAACTACACTCAGGATAGCCGCTACCCTCGCCGAGATTCCAACCTGCGATCTCCCGGACCCTAGTACTGTATTAGGCAAAGGGAGGAGGATGTATCCCGGGGCTAAACTACACTCAGGATAGCCGCTACCATCGCCGAGATTCCAACCTGCGATCTCCCGGGCCCTAGTACTGTATTAGGCACAGGGAGGAGGGACTATCCCGGGTCAAAACTACACTCAGGATAGCCGCTACCCTCGCCGAGATTCCAACCTGCGATCTACCGGGCCCTAGTACTGTATTAGGCACATGGAGGAGGTACTATCCCGGGGCAAAACTACACTCAGGATAGCCGCTACCTTCGCCGAGATTCCAACCTGCGATCTCCCGGGCCCTAGTACTGTATTAGGCATAGGGAGGAGGAACTATCCCGGGGCAAAACTACACTCAGGATAGCCGCTACCCTCGCCGAGATTCCAACCTGCGATCTCCCGGGCCCTAGTACTGTATTAGGCACAGGGAGGAGGAACTATCCCGGGGCAAAACTTTACTCAGGATAGCCGCTACCCTCGCCGAGATTCCAACCTGCGATCTCCCGGGCCCTAGTACTGTATTAGGCATAGGGAGGAGGAACTATCCCGGGGCAAAACTACACTCAGGATAGCCGCTACCCTCGCCGAGATTCCAACCTGCGATCTCCCGGGCCCTAGTACTGTATTAGGCACAGGGAGGAGTAACTATCCCGGGGTAAAACTACACTCAGGATAGCCGCTACCCTCGCCGAGATTACAACCTGCGATCTCCCGGGCCCTAGTACTGTATTAGGCACAGGGAGGAGGGACTATCCCGGGGCAAAACTACACTCAGGAGAGCCGCTACCCTCGCCGAGATTCCAACCTGCGATCTCCCGGGCCCTAGTACTGTATTAGGCACAGGGAGGAGGTACTATCCCGGGGCAAACTACACTCAGGATAGCCGCTACCCTCGCCGAGATTCCAACCTGCGATCCCCCGGGCCCTAGTACTGTATTAGGCACAGGGAGGAGGGGCTATCCCGGGGCAAAACTACGATCAGGATAGCCGCTACCCTCGACGAGATTCCAACCTGCGATCTCCCGGGCCCTAGTACTGTATTAGGCATAGGGAGGAGGAACTATCCCGGGGCAAAACTACACTCAGGATAGCCGCTACCCTCGCCGAGATTCCAACCTGCGATCTCCCGGGCCCTAGTACTGTATTAGGCACAGGGAGGAGGTACTATCCCGGGGCAAAACTACACTCAGGATAGCCGCTACCCTCGCCGAGATTCCAGCCTGCGATCTCCCGGGCCCTAGTACTGTATTAGGCATAGGGAGGAGGAACTATCCCGGGGCAAAACTACACTCAGGATAGCCGCTACCCTCGCCGAGATTCCAACCTGCGATCTCCCGGGCCCTAGTACTGTATTAGGCACAGGGAGGAGGAACTATCCCGGGGCAAAACTTTACTCAGGATAGCCGCTACCCTCGCCGAGATTCCAACCTGCGATCTGCCGGGCCCTAGTACTGTATTAGGCACAGGGAGGAGGAACTATCCCGCGGCAAAACTTTACTCAGGATAGCCGCTACCCTCGCCGAGATTCCAACCTGCGATCTCCCGGACCCTAGTACTGTATTAGGTATAGGGAGGAGGAACTATCCCGGGGCAAAACTACACTCGGGATAGCCGCTACCCTCGCCGAGATTCAACCTGCGATCTCCCGGGCCCTAGTACTGTATTAGGCACAGGGAGGAGGAACTATTCCGGGGCAAAACTACACTCAGGATAGCCGCTACCCTCGCCGAGATTCCAACCTGCGATCTCCCGGGCCCTAGTACTGTATTAGGCATAGGGAGGAGGAACTATCCCGGGGCAAAACTACACTCAGGATAGCCGCTACCCTCGCCGAGATTCCAACCTGCGATCTCCCGGGCCCTAGTACTGTATTAGGCATAGGGAGGAGGAACTATCCCGGGGCAAAACTACACACAGGATAGCCGCTACCCTCGCCGAGATTCCAACCTGCGAGCTCCCGGGCCCTAGTACTGTATTAGGCACAGGGAGGAGGAACTATCCCGGGGCAAATCTACACTCAGGATAGCCGCTACCCTCGCCGAGATTCCAACCTGCGATCTCCCGGGCCCTAGTACTGTATTAGGCATAGGGAGGAGGAACAATCCCGGGGCAAAACTACACTCAGGATAGCCGCTACCCTCGCCGAGATTCCAACCTGCGATCTCCCGGGCCCTAGTACTGTATTAGGCACAGGGAGGAGGAACTATCCCGGGGCAAAACTTTACTCAGGATAGCCTTAACCCTCGCCGAGATTCCAACCTGCGATCTCCCGGGCCCTAGTACTGTATTAGGCATAGGGAGGAGGAACTATCCCGGGGCAAAACTACACTCAGGATAGCCGCTACCCTCGCCGAGATTCCAACCTGCGATCTCCCGGGCCCTAGTACTGTATTAGGCACAGGGAGGAGGAACTATCCCGGGGTAAAACTACACTCAGGATAGCCGCTACCCTCGCCGAGATTACAACCTGCGATCTCCCGGGCCCTAGTACTGTATTAGGCACAGGGAGGAGGGCCTTTCTCGGGGCAAAACTACACTCAGGATAGCCGCTACCCTCGCCGAGATTCCAACCTGCGATCTCCCGGGCCCTAGTACTGTATTAGGCACAGGGAGGAGGTACTATCCCGGGGCAAACTACACTCAGGATAGCCGCTACCCTCGCCGAGATTCCAACCTGCGATCTCCCGGGCCCTAGTACTGTATTAGGCACAGGGAGGAGGGGCTATCCCGGGGCAAAACTACACTCAGGATAGCCGCTACCCTCGCCGAGATTCCAACCTGCGATCTCCCGGGCCCTAGTACTGTATTAGGCATAGGGAGGAGGAACTATCCCGGGGCAAAACTACACTCAGGATAGCCGCTACCCTCGCCGAGATTCCAACCTGCGATCTCCCGGACCCTAGTACTGTATTAGGCAAAGGGAGGAGGTACTATCCCGGGGCTAAACTACACTCAGGATAGCCGCTACCATCGCCGAGATTCCAACCTGCGATCTCCCGGGCCCTAGTACTGTATTAGGCACAGGGAGGAGGGACTATCCCGGGTCAAAACTACACTCAGGATAGCCGCTACCCTCGCCGAGATTCCAACCTGCGATCTACCGGGCCCTAGTACTGTATTAGGCACAGGGAGGAGGTACTATCCCGGGGCAAAACTACACTCAGGATAACCGCTACCTTCGCCGAGATTCCAACCTGCGATCTCCCGGGCCCTAGTACTGTATTAGGCATAGGGAGGAGGAACTATCCCGGGGCAAAACTACACTCAGGATAGCCGCTACCCTCGCCGAGATTCCAACCTGCGATCTCCCGGGCCCTAGTACTGTATTAGGCACAGGGAAGAGGAACTATCCGGGGGCAAAATTTTACTCAGGATAGCCGCTACCCTCGCCGAGATTCCAACCTGCGATCTCCTGGGCCCTAGTACTGTATTAGGCACAGGGAGGAGTAACTATCCCGGGGTAAAACTACACTCAGGATAGCCGCTACCCTCGCCGAGATTACAACCTGCGATCTCCCGGGCCCTAGTACTGTATTAGGCACAGGGAGGAGGGACTATCCCGGGGCAAAACTACACTCAGGATAGCCACTACCCTCGCCGAGATTCCAACCTGCGATCTCCCGGGCCCTAGTACTGTATTAGGCAGAGGGAGGAGGGAGTATCCCGGGGCAAAACTACACTCAGGATAGCCGCTACCCTCGCCGAGATTCCAACCTGCGATCTCCCGGGCCCTAGTACTGTATTAGGCATAGGGAGGAGGAACTATCCCGGGGCAAAACTAACTCAGGATAGCCGCTACCATCGCCGAGATTCCAACCTGCGATCTCCCGGGCCCTAGTACTGTATTAGGCATAGGGAGGAGGAACTATCCCGGGGCAAAACTACACTCAGGATAGCCGCTACCCTCGCCGAGATTCCAACCTGCGATCCCCTGGCCCTAGTACTGTATTAGGCATAGGGATGAGGAACTATCCCGGGGCAAAACTACACTCAGGATAGCCGCTACCCTCGCCGAGATTCCAACCTGCGATCTCCCTGGCCCTAGTACTGTATTAGGCATAGGGAGGAGGAACTATCCCGGAGCAAAACTACACTCAGGATAGCCGCTACCCTCGCCGAGATTCCAACCTGTGATCTCCCGGGCCCTAGTACTGTATTAGGCACGGGGAGGAGCAACTATCCCGGGGCAAAACTACACTCAGGATAGCCGCTACCCTCGCCGAGATTCCAACCTGCGATCTCCCGGGCCCTAGTACTGTATTAGGCACAGGGAGGAGGAACCATCCCGGGTCAAAACCACACTCAGGATAGCCGCTACCCTCGCCGAGATTCCAACCTGCGATCTCCCGGGCCCTAGTACTGTATTAGGCACAGGGAGGAGGTACTATCCCGGGGCAAAACTACACTCAGGATAGCCGCTACCCTCGCCGAGATTCCAACCTGCGATCTCCCGGGCCCTAGTACTGTATTAGGCATAGGGAGGGGGAACTGTCCCGGGGCAAAACTACACTCAGGATAGCCGCTACCCTCGCCGAGATTCCAACCTGCGATCTCCCGGGCCCTAGTACTGTATTAGGCACAGGGTGGAGGAACTATCCCGGGGCAAAACTACACTCAGGATAGCCGCTACCCTCGCCGAGATTCCAACCTGCGATCTCCCGGGCCCTAGTACTGTATTAGGCATAGGGAGGAGGAACTATCCCGGGGCAAAACTACACTCAGGATAGCCGCTACCCTCGCCGAGATTCCAACCTGTGATCTCCCGGGCCCTAGTACTGTATTAGGCATAGGGAGGAGGAACTATCCCGGGGCAAAACTACACTCAGGTTAGCCGCTACCCTCGCCGAGATTCCAAACTGCGATCTCCCGGGCCCTAGTACTGTATTAGGCACAGGGAAGAGGTACTATCCCGGGGCAAAACTACACTCAGGATAGCCGCTACCCTCGCCGAGATTCCAACCTTCAATCTCCCGGGCCCTAGTACTGTAGTAGGCATAGGGAGGAGGAACTATCCCGGGGCAAACTACACTCAGGATAGCCGATACCCTCGCCGAGATTCCAACCTGCGATCTCCCGGTCCCTAGTACTGTATTAGGCACAGGGAGGAGGAACTATCCCGGGGCAAAACTACACTCAGGGTAGCCGCTACCCTCGCCGAGATTCCAACCTGCGATCTCCCGGGCCCTAGTACTGTATTAGGCATAGGGAGGAGGAACTATCCCGGGGCAAAACTACACTCAGGATAGCCGCTACCCTCGCCGAGATTCCAACCTGCGATCTCCCGGGCCCTAGTACTGTATTTGGCATAGGGAGGAGGAACTATCCCGGGGCAAAACTACACTCAGGATAGCCGCTACCCTCGCCGAGATTCCAACCTGCAATCTCCCGGGCCCTAGTACAGTATTAGGCACAGGGAGGAGGAACTATCCCGAGGCAAAACTACACTCAGTATAGCCGCTACCCTCGCCGAGATTCCAACCTGCGATCTCCCGGGCCCTAGTACTGTATTAGGCACAGGGAGGAGGAACTATCCCGGGGCAAAACTTTACTCAGGATAGCCCTAACCCTCGCCGAGATTCCAACCTGCGATCTCCCGGGCCCTAGTACTGTATTAGGCATAGGGAGGGGGAACTATCCCGGGGCAAAACTACACTCAGGATTGCCGCTACCCTCGCCGAGATTCCAACCTGCGATCTCCCGGGCCCTAGTACTGTATTAGGCACAGGGAGGAGGAACTATCCCGGGGTAAAACTACACTCAGGATAGCCGCTACCCTCGCCGAGATTACAACCTGCGATCTCCCGGGCCCTAGTACTGTATTAGGCACAGGGAGGAGGGACTATCCCGGGGCAAAACTACACTCAGGATAGCCGCTACCCTCGCCGAGATTCCAACCTGCGATCTCCCGGGCCCTAGTACTGTATTAGGCACAGGGAGGAGGTACTATCCCGGGGCAAACTACACTCAGGATAGCCGCTACCCTCGCCGAGATTCCAACCTGCGATCTCCCGGGCCCTAGTACTGTATTAGGCACAGGGAGGAGGGGCTATCCCGGGGCAAAACTACACTCAGGATAGCCGCTACCCTCGCCGAGATTCCAACCTGCGATCTCCCGGGCCCTAGTACTGTATTAGGCATAGGGAGGAGGAACTATCCCGGGGCAAAACTACACTCAGGATAGCCGCTACCCTCGCCGAGATTCCAACCTGCGATCTCCCGGACCCTAGTACTGTATTAGGCAAAGGGAGGAGGAACTATCCCGGGGCTAAACTACACTCAGGATAGCCGCTACCATCGCCGAGATTCCAACCTGCGATCTCCCGGGCCCTAGTACTGTATTAGGCACAGGGAGGAGGGACTATCCCGGGTCAAAACTATACTCAGGATAGCCGCTACCCTCGCCGAGATTCCAACCTGCGATCTACCGGGCCCTAGTACTGTATTAGGCACAGGGAGGAGGTACTATCCCGGGGCAAAACTACACTCAGGATAGCCGCTACCTTCGCCGAGATTCCAACCTGCGATCTCCCGGGCCCTAGTACTGTATTAGGCATAGGGAGGAGGAACTATCCCGGGGCAAAACTACACTCAGGATAGCCGCTACCCTCGCCGAGATTCCAACCTGCGATCTCCCGGGCCCTAGTACTGTATTAGGCACAGGGAAGAGGAACTATCCCGGGGCAAAACTTTACTCAGGATAGCCGCTACCCTCGCCGAGATTACAACCTGCGATCTCCCGGGCCCTAGTACTGTATTAGGCACAGGGAGGAGGGACTATCCCGGGGCAAAACTACACTCAGGATAGCCGCTACCCTCGCCGAGATTCCAACCTGCGATCTCCCGGGCCCTAGTACTGTATTAGGCAGAGGGAGGAGGGACTATCCCGGGGCAAAACTACACTCAGGATAGCCGCTACCCTCGCCGAGATTCCAACCTGCGATCTCCCGGGCCCTAGTACTGTATTAGGCATAGGGAGGAGGAACTATCCCGGGGCAAAACTAACTCAGGATAGCCGCTACCATCGCCGAGATTCCAACCTGCGATCTCCCGGGCCCTAGTACTGTATTAGGCATAGGGAGGAGGAACTATCCCGGGGCAAAACTACACTCAGGATAGCCGCTACCCTCGCCGAGATTCCAACCTGCGATCTCCCTGGCCCTAGTACTGTATTAGGGATAGGGAGGAGGAACTATCCCGGAGCAAAACTACACTCAGGATAGCCGCTACCCTCGCCGAGATTCCAACCTGTGATCTCCCGGGCCCTAGTACTGTATTAGGCACGGGGAGGAGGAACTATCCCGGGGCAAAACTACACTCAGGATAGCCGCTACCCTCGCCGAGATTCCAACCTGCGATCTCCCGGGCCCTAGTACTGTATTAGGCACAGGGAGGAGGAACCATCCCGGGTCAAAACCACACTCAGGATAGCCGCTACCCTCGCCGAGATTCCAACCTGCGATCTCCCGGGCCCTAGTACTGTATTAGGCACAGGGAGGAGGTACTATCCCGGGGCAAAACTACACTCAGGATAGCCGCTACCCTCGCCGAGATTCCAACCTGCGATCTCCCGGGCCCTAGTACTGTATTAGGCATAGGGAGGAGGAAATGTCCCGGGGCAAAACTACACTCAGGATAGCCGCTACCCTCGCCGAGATTCCAACCTGCGATCTCCCGGGCCCTAGTACTGTATTAGGCACAGGGTGGAGGAACTATCCCGGGGCAAAACTACACTCAGGATAGCCGCTACCCTCGCCGAGATTCCAACCTGCGATCTCCCGGGCCCTAGTACTGTATTAGGCATAGGGAGGAGGAAATATCCCGGGGCAAAACTACACTCAGGATAGCCGCTACCCTCGCCGAGATTCCAACCTGCGATCTCCCGGGCCCTAGTACTGTATTAGGCATAGGGAGGAGGAACTATCCCGGGGCAAAACTACACTCAGGTTAGCCGCTACCCTCGCCGAGATTCCAAACTGCGATCTCCCGGGCCCTAGTACTGTATTAGGCACAGGGAAGAGGTACTATCCCGGGGCAAAACTACACTCAGGATAGCCGCTACCCTCGCCGAGATTCCAACCTTCAATCTCCCGGGCCCTAGTACTGTAGTAGGCATAGGGAGGAGGAACTATCCCGGGGCAAACTACACTCAGGATAGCCGATACCCTCGCCGAGATTCCAACCTGCGATCTCCCGGTCCCTAGTACTGTATTAGGCACAGGGAGGAGGAACTATCCCGGGGCAAAACTACACTCAGTGTAGCCGCTACCCTCGCCGAGATTCCAACCTGCGATCTCCCGGGCCCTAGTACTGTATTAGGCATAGGGAGGAGGAACTATCCCGGGGCAAAACTACACTCAGGATAGCCGCTACCCTCGCCGAGATTCCAACCTCCGATCTCCCGGGCCCTAGTACTGTATTTGGCATAGGGAGGAGGAACTATCCCGGGGCAAAACTACACTCAGGATAGCCGCTACCCTCGCCGAGATTCCAACCTGCAATCTCCCGGGCCCTAGTACTGTATTAGGCACAGGGAGGAGGAACTATCCCGAGGCAAAACTACACTCAGTATAGCCGCTACCCTCGCCGAGATTCCAACCTGCGATCTCCCGGGCCCTAGTACTGTATTAGGCATAGGGAGGAGGAACTATCCCGGGGCAAAACTACACTCAGGATAGCCGCTACCCTCGCCGAGATTCCAACCTGCGATCTCCCGGGCCCTAGTACTGTATTAGGCACAGGGAGGAGGAACTATCCCGGGGCAAAACTACACTCAGGATAGCCGCTACCCTCGCCGAGATTCCAACCTGCGATCTCCCGGGCCCTATTACTGTGTTAGGCATAGGGAGGAGGAACTATCCCGGGGCAAAACTACACTCAGGATAGCCGCTACCCTCGCCGAGATTCCAACCTGCGATCTCCCGGACCCTAGTACTGTATTAGGCACAGGGAGGAGGAACTATCCCGGGGATAAACTACACTCAGGATAGCCGCTACCATCGCCGAGATTCCAACCTGCGATCTCCCGGGCCCTAGTACTGTATTAGGCACAGGGAGGAGGGACTATCCCGGGTCAAAACTACACTCAGGATAGCCGCTACCCTCGCCGAGATTCCAACCTGCGATCTCCCGGGCCCTAGTACTGTATTAGGCACAGGGAGGAGGTACTATCCCGGGGCAAAACTACACTCAGGATAGCCGCTACCTTCACCGAGATTCCAACCTGCGATCTCCCGGGCCCTAGTACTGTATTAGGCATAGGGAGGAGGAACTATCCCGGGGCAAAACTACACTCAGGATAGCCGCTACCCTCGCCGAGATTCCAACCTGCGATCTCCCGGGCCCTAGTACTGTATTAGGCACAGGGAGGAGGAACTATCCCGGGGCAAAACTTTACTCAGGATAGCCGCTACCCTCGCCGAGATTCCAACCTGCGATCTCCCGGGCCCTAGTACTGTATTAGGCATAGGGAGGAGGAACTATCCCGGGGCAAAACTACACTCAGGATAGCCGCTACCCTCGCCGAGATTCCAACCTGCGATCTCCCGGGCCCTAGTACTGTATTAGGCACAGGGAGGAGGAACTATCCCGGGGTAAAACTACACTCAGGATAGCCGCTACCCTCGCCGAGATTACAACCTGCGATCTCCCGGGCCCTAGTACTGTATTAGGCACAGGGAGGAGGGACTATCCCGGGGCAAAACTACACTCAGGATAGCCGCTACCCTCGCCGAGATTCCAACCTGCGATCTCCCGGGCCCTAGTACAGTATTAGGCACAGGGAGGAGGTACTATCCCGGGGCAAACTACACTCAGGATAGCCGCTACCCTCGCCGAGATTCCAACCTGCGATCTCCCGGGCCCTAGTACTGTATTAGGCACAGGGAGGAGGGGCTATCCCGGGGCAAAACTACACTCAGGATAGCCGCTACCCTCGCCGAGATTCCAACCTGCGATCTCCCGGGCCCTAGTACTGTATTAGGCACAGGGAGGAGGGACTATCCCGGGGCAAAACTACACTCAGGATAGCCGCTACCCTCGCCGAGATTCCAACCTGCGATCTCCCGGGCCCTAGTACTGTATTAGGCATAGGGAGGAGGAACTATCCCGGGGCAAAACTACACTCAGGTTAGCCGCTACCCTCGCCGAGATTCCAACCTGCGATCACCCGGGCCCTAGTACTGTATTAGGCATAGGGAGGAGGAACTATCCCGGGGCAAAACTACACACAGGATAGCCGCTACCCTCGCCGAGATTCACACCTGCGAGCTCCCGGGCCCTAGTACTGTATTAGGCACAGGGAGGAGGAACTATCCCGGGGCAAATCTACACTCAGGATAGCCGCTACCCTCGCCGAGATTCCAACCTGCGATCTCCCGGGCCCTAGTACTGTATTAGGCATAGGGAGGAGGAACAATCCCGGGGCAAAACTACACTCAGGATAGCCGCTACCCTCGCCGAGATTCCAACCTGCGATCTCCCGGGCCCTAGTACTGTATTAGGCACAGGGAGGAGGAACTATCCCGGGGCAAAACTTTACTCAGGATAGCCGCTACCCTCGCCGAGATTCCAACCAGCGATCTCCCGGGCCCTAGTACTGTATTAGGCATAGGGAGGAGGAACTATCCCGGGGCAAAACTACACTCAGGATAGCCGCTACCCTCGCCGAGATTCCAACCTGCGATCTCCCGGGCCCTAGTGCTGTATTAGGCACAGGGAGGAGGAACTATCCCGGGGTAAAACTACACTCAGGATAGCCGCTACCTTCGCCGAGATTACAACCTGCGATCTCCCGGGCCCTAGTACTGTATTAGGCACAGGGAGGAGGGACTATCCCGGGGAAAAACTACACTCAGGATAGCCGCTACCCTCGCCGAGATTCCAACCTGCGATCTCCCGGGCCCTAGTACTGTATTAGGCACAGGGAGGAGGTACTATCCCGGGGCAAAACACATTCAGGATAGCCGCTACCCTCGCCGAGATTCCAACCTGCGATCTCCCGGGCCCTAGTACTGTATTAGGCACAGGGAGGAGGGGCTATCCCGGGGCAAAACTACACTCAGGATAGCCGCTACCCTCGCCGAGATTCCAACCTGCGATCTCCCGGGCCCTAGTACTGTATTAGGCATAGGGAGGAGGAACTATCCCGGGGCAAAACTACACTCAGGATAGCCGCTACCCTCGCCGAGATTCCAACCTGCGATCTCCCGGACCCTAGTACTGTATTAGGCAAAGGGAGGAGGAACTATCCCGGGGCTAAACTACACTCAGGATAGCCGCTACCATCGCCGAGATTCCAACCTGCGATCTCCCGGGCCCTAGTACTGTATTAGGCACAGGGAAGAGGGACTATCCCGGGTCAAAACTACACTCAGGATAGCCGCTACCCTCGCCGAGATTCCAACCTGCGATCTACCGGGCCCTAGTACTGTATTAGGCACAGGGAGGAGGTACTATCCCGGGGCAAAACTACACTCAGGATAGCCGCTACCTTCGCCGAGATTCCAACCTGCGATCTCCCGGGCCCTAGTACTGTATTAGACATAGGGAGGAGGACCTATCCCGGGGCAAAACTACACTCAGGATAGCGGCTACCCTCGCCGAGATTCCAACCTGCGATCTCCCGGGCCCTAGTACTGTATTAGGCACAGGGAGGAGGAACTATCCCGGGGCAAAACTTTACTCAGGATAGCCGCTACCCTCGCCGAGATTCCAACCTGCGATCTCCCGGGCCCAAGTACTGTATTAGGCATAGGGAGGAGGAACTATCCCGGGGCAAAACTACACTCAGGATAGCCGCTACCCTCGCCGAGATTCCAACCTGCGATCTCCCGGGCCCTAGTACTGTATTAGGCACAGGGAGGAGGGGCTATCCCGGGGCAAAACTACGATCAGGATAGCCGCTACCCTCGCCGAGATTCCAACCTGCGATCTCCCGGGCCCTAGTACTGTATTAGGCACAGGGAGGAGGTACTATCCCGGGGCAAAACTACACTCAGGATAGCCGCTACCCTCGCCGAGATTCCAACCTGCGATCTCCCGGGCCCTAGTACTGTATTAGGCACACGGAGGAGGGACTATCCCGGGGCAAAACTACACTCAGGATAGCCGCTACCATCGCCGAGATTCCAACCTGCGATCTACCGGGCCCTAGTACTGTATTAGGCACAGGGAGGAGGGACTATCCCGGGGCAAAACTACACTCAGGATAGCCGCTACCCTCGCCGAGATTCCAACCTGCGATCTCCCGGGCCCTAGTACTGTATTAGGCACAGGGAGGAGGTACTATCCCGGGGCAAAACTACACTCAGGATAGCCGCTACCATCGCCGAGATTCCAACCTGCGATCTCTCGGGCCCTAGTACTGTATTAGGCACACGGAGGATGTACTATCCCGGGGCAAAACTACACTCAGTATAGCCGCTACCCTCGCCGAGATTCCAACCTGCGATCTCCCGGGCCCTAGTACTGTATTAGGCACAGGGAGGAGGGACTATCCCGGGGCAAAACTACACTCAGGATAGCCGCTACCCTCGCCGAGATTCCAACCTGCGATCTCCCGGGCCCTAGTACTGTATTAGGCACAGGGAAGAGGGACTATCCCGGGGCAAAACTACACTCAGGATAGCCGCTACCCTCGCCGAGATTCCAACCTGCGATCTCCCGGGCCCTAGTACTGTATTAGGCATAGGGAGGAGGAACTATCCCGGGCAAAACTAGCTCAGGATAGCCGCTACCATCGCCAAGATTCCAACCTGCGATCTCCCGGGCCCTAGTACTGTATTAGGCATAGGGAGGAGGAACTATCCCGGGGCAAAACTACACTCAGGATAGCCGCTACCCTCGCCGAGATTCCAACCTGCGATCTCCCTGGCCCTAGTACTGTATTAGGCATAGGGAGGAGGAACTATCCCGGGGCAAAAATACACTCAGGATAGCCGCTACCCTCGCCGAGATTCCAACCTGCGATCTCCCTGGCCCTAGTACTGTATTAGGCATAGGGAGGAGGAACTATCCCGGAGCAAAACTACACTCAGGATAGCCGCTACCCTCGCCGAGATTCAAACCTGTGATCTCCCGGGCCCTAGTACTGTATTAGGCACGGGGAGGAGGAACTATCCCGGGGCAAAACTACACTCAGGATAGCCGCTACCCTCGCCGAGATTCCAACCTGCGATCTCCCGGGCCCTAGTACTGTGTTAAGCACAGGGTGGAGGAACTATCCCGGGGCAAAACTACACTCAGGATAGCCGCTACCCTCGCCGAGATTCCAACCTGCGATCACCCGGGCCCTAGTACTGTATTAGGCATAGGGAGGAGGAACTATCCCGGGGCAAACTACACTCAGGATAGCCGCTACCCTCGCCGAGATTCCAACCTGCGATCTCCCGGGCCCTAGTACTGTATTAGGAATAGGGAGGAGGAACTATCCCGGGGCAAAACTACACTCAGGATAGCCGCTACCCTCGCCGAGATTCCAAACTGCGATCTCCCGGGCCCTAGTACTGTATTAGGCACAGGGAAGAGGTACTATCCCGGGGCAAAACTACACTCAGGATAGCCGCTACCCTCGCCGAGATTTCAACCTGCAATCTCCCGGGCCCTAGTACTGTAGTAGGCATAGGGAGGAGGAACTATCCAGGGGGAAACTACACTCAGGATAGCCGATACCCTCGCCGAGATTCCAACCTGCGATCTCCCGGTCCCTAGTACTGTATTAGGCACAGGGAGGAGGAACTATCCCGGGGCAAAACTACACTCAGGGTATCCGCTACCCTCGCCGAGATTCCAACCTGCGATCTCCCGGGCCCTAGTACTGTATTAGGCATAGGGAGGAGGAACTATCCCGGGGCAAAACTACACTCAGGATAGCCGCTACCCTCGCCGAGATTCCAATCTGCGATCTCCCGGGCCCTAGTACTGTATTTGGCATAGGGAGGAGGAGCTATCCCGGGGCAAAACTACACTCAGGATAGCCGCTACCCTCGCCGAGATTCCAACCTGCAATCTCCCGGGCCCTAGTACTGTATTAGGCACAGGGAGGAGGAACTATCCCGAGGCAAAACTACACTCAGGATAGCCGCTACCCTCGCCGAGATTCCAACATGCGATCTCCCGGGCCCTAGTACTGTATTAGGCACAGGGAGGAGGTACTATCCCGGGGCAAACTACACTCAGGATAGCCGCTACCCTCGCCGAGATTCCAACCTGCGATCTCCCGGGCCCTAGTACTGTATTAGGCACAGGGAGGAGGGGCTATCCCGGGGCAAAACTACACTCAGGATAGCCGCTACTCTCGCCGAGATTCCAACCTGCGATCTCCCGGGCCCTAGTACTGTATTAGGCATAGGGAGGAGGAACTATCCCGGGGCAAAACTACACTCAGGATAGCCGCTACCCTCGCCGAGATTCCAACCTGCGATCTCCCGGACCCTAGTACTGTATTAGGCAAAGGGAGGAGGATGTATCCCGGGGCTAAACTACACTCAGGATAGCCGCTACCATCGCCGAGATTCCAACCTGCGATCTCCCGGGCCCTAGTACTGTATTAGGCACAGGGAGGAGGGACTATCCCGGGTCAAAACTACACTCAGGATAGCCGCTACCCTCGCCGAGATTCCAACCTGCGATCTACCGGGCCCTAGTACTGTATTAGGCACAGGGAGGAGGTACTATCCCGGGGCAAAACTACACTCAGGATAGCCGCTACCTTCGCCGAGATTCCAACCTGCGATCTCCCGGGCCCTAGTACTGTATTAGGCATAGGGAGGAGGAACTATCCCGGGGCAAAACTACACTCAGGATAGCCGCTACCCTCGCCGAGATTCCAACCTGCGATCTCCCGGGCCCTAGTACTGTATTAGGCACAGGGAGGAGAAACTATCCCGGGGCAAAACTTTACTCAGGATAGCCGCTACCCTCGCCGAGATTCCAACCTGCGATCTCCCGGGCCCTAGTACTGTATTAGGCATAGGGAGGAGGAACTATCCCGGGGCAAAACTACACTCAGGATAGCCGCTACCCTCGCCGAGATTCCAACCTGCGATCTCCCGGGCCCTAGTACTGTATTAGGCACAGGGAGGAGTAACTATCCCGGGGTAAAACTACACTCAGGATAGCCGCTACCCTCGCCGAGATTACAACCTGCGATCTCCCGGGCCCTAGTACTGTATTAGGCACAGGGAGGAGGGACTATCCCGGGGCAAAACTACACTCAGGATAGCCGCTACCCTCGCCGAGATTCCAACCTGCGATCTCCCGGGCCCTAGTACTGTATTAGGCACAGGGAGGAGGTACTATCCCGGGGCAAACTACACTCAGGATAGCCGCTACCCTCGCCGAGATTCCAACCTGCGATCCCCCGGGCCCTAGTACTGTATTAGGCACAGGGAGGAGGGGTTATCCCGGGGCAAAACTACGATCAGGATAGCCGCTACCCTCGCCGAGATTCCAACCTGCGATCTCCCGGGCCCTAGTACTGTATTAGGCATAGGGAGGAGGAACTATCCCGGGGCAAAACTACACTCAGGATAGCCGCTACCCTCGCCGAGATTCCAACCTGCGATCTCCCGGGCCCTAGTACTGTATTAGGCACAGGGAGGAGGTACTATCCCGGGGCAAAACTACACTCAGGATAGCCGCTACCCTCGCCGAGATTCCAACCTGCGATCTCCCGGGCCCTAGTACTGTATTAGGCACACGGAGGAGGGACTATCCCGGGGCAAAACTACACTCAGGATAGCCGCTACCATCGCCGAGATTCCAACCTGCGATCTACCGGGCCCTAGTACTGTATTAGGCACAGGGAGGAGGGACTATCCCGGGGCAAAACTACACTCAGGATAGCCGCTACCCTCGCCGAGATTCCAACCTGCGATCTCCCGGGCCCTAGTACTGTATTAGGCACAGGGAGGAGGTACTATCCCGGGGCAAAACTACACTCAGGATAGCCGCTACCATCGCCGAGATTCCAACCTGCGATCTCTCGGGCCCTAGTACTGTATTAGGCACACGGAGGATGTACTATCCCGGGGCAAAACTACACTCAGTATAGCCGCTAGCCTCTCCGAGATTCCAACCTGCGATCTCCCGGGCCCTAGTACTGTATTAGGCACAGGGAGGAGGGACTATCCCGGGGCAAAACTACACTCAGGATAGCCGCTACCCTCGCCGAGATTCCAACCTGCGATCTCCCGGGCCCTAGTACTGTATTAGGCATAGGGAAGAGGAACTATCCCGGGGCAAAACTACACACAGGATAGCCGCTACCCTCGCCGAGATTCCAACCTGCGAGCTCCCGGGCCCTAGTACTGTATTAGGCACAGGGAGGAGGAACTATCCCGGGGCAAATCTACACTCAGGATAGCCGCTACCCTCGCCGAGATTCCAACCTGCGATCTCCCGGGCCCTAGTACTGTATTAGGCATAGGGAGGAGGAACAATCCCGGGGCAAAACTACACTCAGGATAGCCGCTACCCTCGCCGAGATTCCAACCTGCGATCTCCCGGGCCCTAGTACTGTATTAGGCACAGGGAGGAGGAACTATCCCGGGGCAAATCTTTACTCAGGATAGCCGCTACCCTCGCCAAGATTCCAACCTGCGATCTCCCGGGCCCTAGTACTGTATTAGGCATAGGGAGGAGGAACTATCCCGGGGCAAAACTACACTCAGGATAGCCGCTACCCTCGCCGAGATTCCAACCTGCGATCTCCCGGGCCCTAGTACTGTATTAGGCACAGGGAGGAGGTACTATCCCGGGGTAAAACTACACTCAGGATAGCCGCTACCTTCGCCGAGATTACAACCTGCGATCTCCCGGGCCCTAGTACTGTATTAGGCACAGGGAGGAGGGACTATCCCGGGGCAAAACTACACTCAGGATAGCCGCTACCCTCGCCGAGATTCCAACCTGCGATCTCCCGGGCCCTAGTACTGTATTAGGCACAGGGAGGAGGTACTATCCCGGGGCAAACTACATTCAGGATAGCCGCTACCCTCGCCGAGATTCCAACCTGCGATCTCCCGGGCCCTAGTACTGTATTAGGCACAGGGAGGAGGGGCTATCCCGGGGCAAAACTACACTCAGGATAGCCGCTACCCTCGCCGAGATTCCAACCTGCGATCTCCCGGGCCCTAGTACTGTATTAGGCATAGGGAGGAGGAACTATCCCGGGGCAAAACTACACTCAGGATAGCCGCTACCCTCGCCGAGATTCCAACCTGCGATCTCCCGGACCCTAGTACTGTATTAGGCAAAGGGACGAGGAACTATCCCGGGGCTAAACTACACTCAGGATAGCCGCTACCATCGCCGAGATTCCAACCTGCGATCTCCCGGGCCCTAGTACTGTATTAGGCACAGGGAGGAGGGACTATCCCGGGTCAAAACTACACTCAGGATAGCCGCTACCCTCGCCGAGATTCCAACCTGCGATCTACCGGGCCCTAGTACTGTATTAGGCACAGGGAGGAGGTACTATCCCGGGGCAAAACTACACTCAGGATAGCCGCTACCTTCGCCGAGATTCCAACCTGCGATCTCCCGGGCCCTAGTACTGTATTAGGCATAGGGAGGAGGAACTATCCCGGGGCAAAACTACACTCAGGATAGCCGCTACCCTCGCCGAGATTCCAACCTGCGATCTCCCGGGCCCTAGTACTGTATTAGGCACAGGGAGGAGGAACTATCCCGGGGCAAAACTTTACTCAGGATAGCCGCTACCCTCGCCGAGATTCCAACCTGCGATCTCCCGGGCCCAAGTACTGTATTAGGCATAGGGAGGAGGAACTATCCCGGGGCAAAACTACACTCAGGATAGCCGCTACCCTCGCCGAGATTCCAACCTGCGATCTCCCGGGCCCTAGTACTGTATTAGGCACAGGGAGGAGTAACTATCCCGGGGTAAAACTACACTCAGGATAGCCGCTACCCTCGCCGAGATTACAACCTGCGATCTCCCGGGCCCTAGTACTGTATTAGGCACAGGGAGGAGGGACTATCCCGGGGCAAAACTACACTCAGGATAGCCGCTACCCTCGCCGAGATTCCAACCTGCGATCTCCCGGGCCCTAGTACTGTATTAGGCACAGGGAGGAGGTACTATCCCGGGGCAAACTACACTCAGGATAGCCGCTACCCTCGCCGAGATTCCAACCTGCGATCTCCCGGGCCCTAGTACTGTATTAGGCACAGGGAGGAGGGGCTATCCCGGGGCAAAACTACGATCAGGATAGCCGCTACCCTCGCCGAGATTCCAACCTGCGATCTCCCGGGCCCTAGTACTGTATTAGGCATAGGGAGGAGGAACTATCCCGGGGCAAAACTACACTCAGGATAGCCGCTACCCTCGCCGAGATTCCAACCTGCGATCTCCCGGGCCCTAGTACTGTATTAGGCACAGGGAGGAGGTACTATCCCGGGGCAAAACTACACTCAGGATAGCCGCTACCCTCGCCGAGATTCCAACCTGCGATCTCCCGGGCCCTAGTACTGTATTAGGCACACGGAGGAGGGACTATCCCGGGGCAAAACTACACTCAGGATAGCCGCTACCATCG
Organism: Meconema thalassinum; assembly: GCA_946902985.2. Classification (NCBI taxonomy): domain Eukaryota; kingdom Metazoa; phylum Arthropoda; class Insecta; order Orthoptera; family Tettigoniidae; genus Meconema; species Meconema thalassinum. The sequence goes on from OX336392.1 coordinate 515,890,781, forward strand.
CCGAGATTCCAACCTGCGATCTACCGGGCCCTAGTACTGTATTAGGCACAGGGAGGAGGGACTATCCCGGGGCAAAACTACACTCAGGATAGCCGCTACCCTCGCCGAGATTCCAACCTGCGATCTCCCGGGCCCTAGTACTGTATTAGGCACAGGGAGGAGGTACTATCCCGGGGCAAAACTACACTCAGGATAGCCGCTACCATCGCCGAGATTCCAACCTGCGATCTCTCGGGCCCTAGTACTGTATTAGGCACACGGAGGATGTACTATCCCGGGGCAAAACTACACTCAGTATAGCCGCTACCCTCGCCGAGATTCCAACCTGCGATCTCCCGGGCCCTAGTACTGTATTAGGCACAGGGAGGAGGGACTATCCCGGGGCAAAACTACACTCAGGATAGCCGCTACCCTCGCCGAGATTCCAACCTGCGATCTCCCGGGCCCTAGTACTGTATTAGGCACAGGGAAGAGGGACTATCCCGGGGCAAAACTACACTCAGGATAGCCGCTACCCTCGCCGAGATTCCAACCTGCGATCTCCCGGGCCCTAGTACTGTATTAGGCATAGGGAGGAGGAACTATCCCGGGCAAAACTAACTCAGGATAGCCGCTACCATCGCCAAGATTCCAACCTGCGATCTCCCGGGCCCTAGTACTGTATTAGGCATAGGGAGGAGGAACTATCCCGGGGAAAAACTACACTCAGGATAGCCGCTACCCTCGCCGAGATTCCAACCTGCGATCTCCCTGGCCCTAGTACTGTATTAGGCATAGGGAGGAGGAACTATCCCGGGGCAAAACTACTCTCAGGATAGCCGCTACCCTCGCCGAGATTCCAACCTGCGATCTCCCTGGCCCTAGTACTGTATTAGGCATAGGGAGGAGGAACTATCCCGGAGCAAAACTACACTCAGGATAGCCGCTACCCTCGCCGAGATTCCAACCTGTGATCTTCCGGGCCCTAGTACTGTATTAAGCACGGGGAGGAGGAACTATCCCGGGGAAAAACTACACTCAGGATAGCCGCTACCCTCGCCGAGATTCCAACCTGCGATCTCCCGGGCCCTAGTACTGTATTAGGCACAGGGTGGAGGAACTATCCCGGGGAAAAACTACACTCAGGATAGCCGCTACCCTCGCCGAGATTCCAAACTGCGATCTCCCGGGCCCTAGTACTGTATTAGGCACAGGGAAGAGGTACTATCCCCGGGCAAAACTACACTCAGGATAGCCGCTACCCTCGCCGAGATTTCAACCTGCAATCTCCCGGGCCCTAGTACTGTAGTAGGCATAGGGAGGAGGAACTATCCCGGGGCAAACTACACTCAGGATAGCCGATACCCTCGCCGAGATTCCAACCTGCGATCTCCCGGTCCCTAGTACTGTATTAGGCACAGGGAGGAGGAACTATCCCGGGGCAAAACTACACTCAGGGTAGCCGCTACCCTCGCCGAGATTCCAACCTGCGATCTCCCGGGCCCTAGTACTGTATTAGGCATAGGGAGGAGGAACTATCCCGGGGCAAAACTACACTCAGGATAGCCGCTACCCTCGCCGAGATTCCAATCTGCGATCTCCCGGGCCCTAGTACTGTATTTGGCATAGGGAGGAGGAACTATCCCGGGGCAAAACTACACTCAGGATAGCCGCTACCCTCGCCGAGATTCCAACCTGCAATCTCCCGGGCCCTAGTACTGTATTAGGCACAGGGAGGAGGAACTATCCCGAGGCAAAACTACACTCAGGATAGCCGCTACCCTCGCTGAGATTCCAACCTGCGATCTCCCGGGCCCTAGTACTGTATTAGGCACAGGGAGGAGGTACTATCCCGGGGCAAACTACACTCAGGATAGCCGCTACCCTCGCCGAGATTCCAACCTGCGATCTCCCGGGCCCTAGTACTGTATTAGGCACAGGGAGGAGGGGCTATCCCGGGGCAAAACTACACTCAGGATAGCCGCTACCCTCGCCGAGATTCCAACCTGCGATCTCCCGGGCCCTAGTACTGTATTAGGCATAGGGAGGAGGAACTATCCCGGGGCAAAACTACACTCAGGATAGCCGCTACCCTCGCCGAGATTCCAACCTGCGATCTCCCGGGCCCTAGTACTGTATTAGGCACAGGGAGGAGGAACTATCCCGGGGCAAAACTTTACTCAGGATAGCCGCTACCCTCGCCGAGATTCCAACCTGCGATCTCCCGGGCCCTAGTACTGTATTAGGCATAGGGAGGAGGAACTATCCCGGGGCAAAACTACACTCAGGATAGCCGCTACCCTCGCCGAGATTCCAACCTGCGATCTCCCGGGCCCTAGAACTGAATTAGGCACACGGAGGAGTAACTATCCCGGGGTAAAACTACACTCAGGATAGCCGCTACCCTCGCCGAGATTACAACCTGCGATCTCCCGGGCCCTAGTACTGTATTAGGCACAGGGAGGAGGGACTATCCCGGGGCAAAACTACACTCAGGATAGCCGCTACCCTCGCCGAGATTCCAACCTGCGATCTCCCGGGCCCTAGTACTGTATTAGGCACAGGGAGGAGGTACTATCCCGGGGCAAACTACACTCAGGATAGCCGCTACCCTCGCCGAGATTCCAACCTGCGATCCCCCGGGCCCTAGTACTGTATTAGGCACAGGGAGGAGGGGCTATCCCGGGGCAAAACTACGATCAGGATAGCCGCTACCCTCGCCGAGATTCCAACCTGCGATCTCCCGGGCCCTAGTACTGTATTAGGCATAGGGAGGAGGAACTATCCCGGGGCAAAACTACACTCAGGATAGCCGCTACCCTCGCCGAGATTCCAACCTGCGATCTCCCAGGCCCTAGTACTGTATTAGGCACAGGGAGGAGGTACTATCCCGGGGCAAAACTACACTCAAGATAGCCGCTACCCTCGCCGAGATTCCAACCTGCGATCTCCCGGGCCCTAGTACTGTATTAGGCACACGGAGGAGGGACTATCCCGGGGCAAAACTACACTCAGGATAGCCGCTACCATCGCCGAGATTCCAACCTGCGATCTACCGGGCCCTAGTACTGTATTAGGCACAGGGAGGAGGGACTATCCCGGGGCAAAACTACACTCAGGATAGCCGCTACCCTCGCCGAGATTCCAACCTGCGATCTCCCGGGCCCTAGTACTGTATTAGGCACAGGGAGGAGGTACTATCCCGGGGCAAAACTACACTCAGGATAGCCGCTACCATCGCCGAGATTCCAACCTGCGATCTCTCGGGCCCTAGTACTGTATTAGGCACACGGAGGATGTACTATCCCGGGGCAAAACTACACTCAGTATAGCCGCTAGCCTCGCCGAGATTCCAACCTGCGATCTCCCGGGCCCTAGTACTGTATTAGGCACAGGGAGGAGGGACTATCCCGGGGCAAAACTACACTCAGGATAGCCGCTACCCTCGCCGAGATTCCAACCTGCGATCTCCCGGGCCCTAGTACTGTATTAGGCACAGGGAAGAGGGACTATCCCGGGGCAAAACAACACTCAGGATAGCCGCTACCCTCGCCGAGATTCCAACCTGCGATCTCCCGGGCCCTAGTACTGTATTAGGCATAGGGAGGAGGAACTATCCCGGGCAAAACTAACTCAGGATAGCCGCTACCATCGCCAAGATTCCAACCTGCGATCTCCCGGGCCCTAGTACTGTATTAGGCATAGGGAGGAGGAACTATCCCGGGGCAAAACTACACTCAGGATAGCCGCTACCCTCGCCGAGATTCCAACCTGCGATCTCCCTGGCCCTAGTACTGTATTAGGCATAGGGAGGAGGAACTATCCCGGGGCAAAACTACACTCAGGATAGCCGCTACCCTCGCCGAGATTCCAACCTGCGATCTCCCTGGCCCTAGTACTGTATTAGGCATAGGGAAGAGGAACTATCCCGGAGCAAAACTACACTCAGGATAGCCGCTACCCTCGCCGAGATTCCAACCTGCGATCTCCCGGGCCCTAGTACTGTATTAGGCACACGGAGGAGGGACTATCCCGGGGCAAAACTACACTCAGGATAGCCGCTACCATCGCCGAGATTCCAACCTGCGATCTACCGGGCCCTAGTACTGTATTAGGCACAGGGAGGAGTAACTATCCCGGGGTAAAACTACACTCAGGATAGCCGCTACCCTCGCCGAGATTCCAACCTGCGATCTCCCGGGCCCTAGTACTGTATTAGGCACACGGAGGAGGGACTATCCCGGGGCAAAACTACACTCAGGATAGCCGCTACCATCGCCGAGATTCCAACCTGCGATCTACCGGGCCCTAGTACTGTATTAGGCACAGGGAGGAGGGACTATCCCGGGGCAAAACTACACTCAGGATAGCCGCTACCCTCGCCGAGATTCCAACCTGCGATCTCCCGGGCCCTAGTACTGTATTAGGCACAGGGAGGAGGTACTATCCCGGGGCAAAACTACACTCAGGATAGCCGCTACCATCGCCGAGATTCCAACCTGCGATCTCTCGGGCCCTAGTACTGTATTAGGCACACGGAGGATGTACTATCCCGGGGCAAAACTACACTCAGTATAGCCGCTAGCCTCGCCGAGATTCCAACCTGCGATCTCCCGGGCCCTAGTACTGTATTAGGCACAGGGAGGAGGGACTATCCCGGGGCAAAACTACACTCAGGATAGCCGCTACCCTCGCCGAGATTCCAACCTGCGATCTCCCGGGCCCTAGTACTGTATTAGGCATAGGGAGGAGGAACTATCCCGGGGCAAAACTACACACAGGATAGCCGCTACCCTCGCCGAGATTCCAACCTGCGAGCTCCCGGGCCCTAGTACTGTATTAGGCACAGGGAGGAGGAACTATCCCGGGGCAAATCTACACTCAGGATAGCCGCTACCCTCGCCGAGATTCCAACCTGCGATCTCCCGGGCCCTAGTACTGTATTAGGCATAGGGAGGAGGAACAATCCCGGGGCAAAACTACACTCAGGATAGCCGCTACCCTCGCCGAGATTCCAACCTGCGATCTCCCGGGCCCTAGTACTGTATTAGGCACAGGGAGGAGGAACTATCCCGGGGCAAAACTTTACTCAGGATAGCCGCTACCCTCGCCAAGATTCCAACCTGCGATCTCCCGGGCCCTAGTACTGTATTAGGCATAGGGAGGAGGAACTATCCCGGGGCAAAACTACACTCAGGATAGCCGCTACCCTCGCCGAGATTCCAACCTGCGATCTCCCGGGCCCTAGTACTGTATTAGGCACAGGGAGGAGGAACTATCCCGGGGTAAAACTACACTCAGGATAGCCGCTACCTTCGCCGAGATTACAACCTGCGATCTCCCGGGCCCTAGTACTGTATTAGGCACAGGGAGGAGGGACTATCCCGGGGCAAAACTACACTCAGGATAGCCGCTACCCTCGCCGAGATTCCAACCTGCGATCTCCCGGGCCCTAGTACTGTATTAGGCACAGGGAGGAGGTACTATCCCGGGGCAAACTACATTCAGGATAGCCGCTACCCTCGCCGAGATTCCAACCTGCGATCTCCCGGGCCCTAGTACTGTATTAGGCACAGGGAGGAGGGGCTATCCCGGGGCAAAACTACACTCAGGATAGCCGCTACCCTCGCCGAGATTCCAACCTGCGATCTCCCGGGCCCTAGTACTGTATTAGGCATAGCGAGGAGGAACTATCCCGGGGCAAAACTACACTCAGGATAGCCGCTACCCTCGCCGAGATTCCAACCTGCGATCTCCCGGACCCTAGTACTGTATTAGGCAAAGGGACGAGGAACTATCCCGGGGCTAAACTACACTCAGGATAGCCGCTACCATCGCCGAGATTCCAACCTGCGATCTCCCGGGCCCTAGTACTGTATTAGGCACAGGGAGGAGGGACTATCCCGGGTCAAAACTACACTCAGGATAGCCGCTACCCTCGCCGAGATTCCAACCTGCGATCTACCGGGCCCTAGTACTGTATTAGGCACAGGGAGGAGGTACTATCCCGGGGCAAAACTACACTCAGGATAGCCGCTACCTTCGCCGAGATTCCAACCTGCGATCTCCCGGGCCCTAGTACTGTATTAGGCATAGGGAGGAGGAACTATCCCGGGGCAAAACTACACTCAGGATAGCCGCTACCCTCGCCGAGATTCCAACCTGCGATCTCCCGGGCCCTAGTACTGTATTAGGCACAGGGAGGAGGAACTATCCCGGGGCAAAACTTTACTCAGGATAGCCGCTACCCTCGCCGAGATTCCAACCTGCGATCTCCCGGGCCCAAGTACTGTATTAGGCATAGGGAGGAGGAACTATCCCGGGGCAAAACTACACTCAGGATAGCCGCTACCCTCGCCGAGATTCCAACCTGCGATCTCCCGGGCCCTAGTACTGTATTAGGCACAGGGAGGAGTAACTATCCCGGGGTAAAACTACACTCAGGATAGCCGCTACCCTCGCCGAGATTACAACCTGCGATCTCCCGGGCCCTAGTACTGTATTAGGCACAGGGAGGAGGGACTATCCCGGGGCAAAACTACACTCAGGATAGCCGCTACCCTCGCCGAGATTCCAACCTGCGATCTCCCGGGCCCTAGTACTGTATTAGGCACAGGGAGGAGGTACTATCCCGGGGCAAACTACACTCAGGATAGCCGCTACCCTCGCCGAGATTCCAACCTGCGATCTCCCGGGCCCTAGTACTGTATTAGGCACAGGGAGGAGGGGCTATCCCGGGGCAAAACTACGATCAGGATAGCCGCTACCCTCGCCGAGATTCCAACCTGCGATCTCCCGGGCCCTAGTACTGTATTAGGCATAGGGAGGAGGAACTATCCCGGGGCAAAACTACACTCAGGATAGCCGCTACCCTCGCCGAGATTCCAACCTGCGATCTCCCGGGCCCTAGTACTGTATTAGCACAGGGAGGAGGTACTATCCCGGGGCAAAACTACACTCAGGATAGCCACTACCCTCGCCGAGATTCCAACCTGCGATCTCCCGGGCCCTAGTACTGTATTAGGCACACGGAGGAGGGACTATCCCGGGGCAAAACTACACTCAGGATAGCCGCTACCATCGCCGAGATTCCAACCTGCGATCTACCGGGCCCTAGTACTGTATTAGGCACAGGGAGGAGGGACTATCCCGGGGCAAAACTACACTCAGGATAGCCGCTACCCTCGCCGAGATTCCAACCTGCGATCTCCCGGGCCCTAGTACTGTATTAGGCACAGGGAGGAGGTACTATCCCGGGGCAAAACTACACTCAGGATAGCCGCTACCCTCGCCGAGATTCCAACCTGCGATCTCCCGGGCCCTAGTACTGTATTAGGCATAGGGAGGAGGAACTATCCCGGGGCAAAACTACACTCAGGATAGCCGCTACCCTCGCCGAGATTCCAACCTGCGATCTCCCGGACCCTAGTACTGTATTAGGCAAAGGGAGGAGGATGTATCCCGGGGCTAAACTACACTCAGGATAGTCGCTACCATCGCCGAGATTCCAACATGCGATCTCCCGGGCCCTAGTACTGTATTAGGCACAGGGAGGAGGGACTATCCCGGGTCAAAACTACACTCAGGATAGCCGCTACCCTCGCCGAGATTCCAACCTGCGATCTACCGGGCCCTAGTACTGTATTAGGCACAGGGAGGAGGTACGATCCCGGGGCAAAACTACACTCAGGATAGCCGCTACCTTCGCCGAGATTCCAACCTGCGATCTCCCGGGCCCTAGTACTGTATTAGGCATAGGGAGGAGGAACTATCCCGGGGCAAAACTACACTCAGGATAGCCGCTACCCTCGCCGAGATTCCAACCTGCGATCTCCCGGGCCCTAGTACTGTATTAGGCACAGGGAGGAGGAACTATCCCGGGGCAAAACTACACTCAGGATAGCCGCTAACCTCGCCGAGATTCCAACCTGCGATCTCCCGGGCCCTAGTACTGTATTAGGCATAGGGAGGAGGAACTATCCCGGGGCAAAACTACACTCAGGATAGCCGCTACCCTCGCCGAGATTCCAACCTGCGATCTCCCGGGCCCTAGAACTGAATTAGGCACACGGAGGAGTAACTATCCCGGGGTAAAACTACACTCAGGATAGCCGCTACCCTCGCCGAGATTACAACCTGCGATCTCCCGGGCCCTAGTACTGTATTAGGCACAGGGAGGAGGGACTATCCCGGGGTAAAACTACACTCAGGATAGCCGCTACCCTCGCCGAGATTCCAACCTGCGATCTCCCGGGCCCTAGTACTGTATTAGGCACAGGGAGGAGGTACTATCCCGGGGCAAACTACACTCAGGATAGCCGCTACCCTCGCCGAGATTCCAACCTGCGATCCCCCGGGCCCTAGTACTGTATTAGGCACAGGGAGGAGGGGCTATCCCGGGGCAAAACTACGATCAGGATAGCCGCTACCCTCGCCGAGATTCCAACCTGCGATCTCCCGGGCCCTAGTACTGTATTAGGCATAGGGAGGAGGAAATATCCCGGGGCAAAACTACACTCAGGATAGCCGCTACCCTCGCCGAGATTCCAACCTGCGATCTCCCGGGCCCTAGTACTGTATTAGGCACAGGGAGGAGGTACTATCCCGGGGCAAAACTACACTCAGGATAGCCGCTACCCTCGCCGAGATTCCAACCTGCGATCTCCCGGGCCCTAGTACTGTATTAGGCACACGGAGGAGGGACTATCCCGGGGCAAAACTACACTCAGGATAGCCGCTACCATCGCCGAGATTCCAACCTGCGATCTACCGGGCCCTAGTACTGTATTAGGCACAGGGAGGAGGGACTATCCCGGGGCAAAACTACACTCAGGATAGCCGCTACCCTCGCCGAGATTCCAACCTGCGATCTCCCGGGCCCTAGTACTGTATTAGGCACAGGGAGGAGGTACTATCCCGGGGCAAAACTACACTCAGGATAGCCGCTACCATCGCCGAGATTCCAACCTGCGATCTCTCGGGCCCTAGTACTGTATTAGGCACACGGAGGATGTACTATCCCGGGGCAAAACTACACTCAGTATAGCCGCTAGCCTCGCCGAGATTCCAACCTGCGATCTCCCGGGCCCTAGTACTGTATTAGGCACAGGGAGGAGGGACTATCCCGGGGCAAAACTACACTCAGGATAGCCGCTACCCTCGCCGAGATTCCAACCTGCGATCTCCCGGGCCCTAGTACTGTATTAGGCACAGGGAAGAGGGACTATCCCGGGGCAAAACTACACTCAGGATAGCCGCTACCCTCGCCGAGATTCCAACCTGCGATCTCCCGGGCCCTAGTACTGTATTAGGCATAGGGAGGAGGAACTATCCCGGGCAAAACTAACTCAGGATAGCCGCTACCATCGCCAAGATTCCAACCTGCGATCTCCCGGGCCCTAGTACTGTATTAGGCATAGGGAGGAGGAACTATCCCGGGGCAAAACTACACTCAGGATAGCCGCTACCCTCGCCGAGATTCCAACCTGCGATCTCCCTGGCCCTAGTACTGTATTAGGCATAGGGAGGAGGAACTATCCCGGGGAAAAACTACACTCAGGATAGCCGCTACCCTCGCCGAGATTCCAACCTGCGATCTCCCTGGCCCTAGTACTGTATTAGGCATAGGGAGGAGGAACTATCCCGGAGCAAAACTACACTCAGGATAGCCGCTACCCTCGCCGAGATTCCAACCTGTGATCTCCCGGGCCCTAGTACTGTATTAGGCACGGGGAGGAGGAACTATCCCGGGGCAAAACTACACTCAGGATAGCCGCTACCCTCGCCGAGATTCCAACCTGCGATCTCCCGGGCCCTAGTACAGTATTAGGCACAGGGTGGAGGAACTATCCCGGGGCAAAACTACACTCAGGATAGCCGCTACCCTCGCCGAGATTCCAACCTGCGATCTCCCGGGCCCTAGTACTGTATTAGGCATAGGGAGGAGGAACTATCCCGGGGCAAAACTACACTCAGGATAGCCGCTACCCTCGCCGAGATTCCAACCTGCGATCTCCCGGGCCCTAGTACTGTATTAGGAATAGGGAGGAGGAACTATCCCGGGGCAAAACTACACTCAGGATAGCCGCTACCCTCGCCGAGATTCCAAACTGCGATCTCCCGGGCCCTAGTACTGTATTAGGCACAGGGAAGAGGTACTATCCCGGGGCAAAACTACACTCAGGATAGCCGCTACCCTCGCCGAGATTTCAACCTGCAATCTCCCGGGCCCTAGTACTGTAGTAGGCATAGGGAGGAGGAACTATCCCGGGGCAAACTACACTCAGGATAGCCGATACCCTCGCCGAGATTCCAACCTGCGATCTCCCGGTCCCTAGAACTGTATTAGGCACAGGGAGTAGGAACTATCCCGGGGCAAAACTACACTCAGGGTAGCCGCTACCCTCGCCGAGATTCCAACCTGCGATCTCCCGGGCCCTAGTACTGTATTAGGCATAGGGAGGAGGAACTATCCCGGGGCAAAACTACACTCAGGATAGCCGCTACCCTCGCCGAGATTCCAATCTGCGATCTCCCGGGCCCTAGTACTGTATTTGGCATAGGGAGGAGGAACTATCCCGGGGCAAAACTACACTCAGGATAGCCGCTACCCTCGCCGAGATTCCAACCTGCAATCTCCCGGGCCCTAGTACTGTATTAGGCACAGGGAGGAGGAACTATCCCGAGGCAAAACTACACTCAGGATAGCCGCTACCCTCGCCGAGATTCCAACCTGCGATCTCCCGGGCCCTAGTACTGTATTAGGCATAGGGAGGAGGAACTATCCCGGGGCAAAACTACACTCAGGATAGCCGCTACCCCCGCCGAGATTCCAACCTGCGATCTCCCGGGCCCTAGTACTGTATTAGGCACAGGGAGGAGGAACTATCCCGGGGAAAAACTACACTCAGGATAGCCGCTACCCTCGCCGAGATTCCAACCTGCGATCTCCCGGGCCCTATTACTGTATTAGGCATAGGGAGGAGGAATTATCCCGGGGCAAAACTACACTGAGGATAGCCGCTACCCTCGCCGAGATTCCAACCTGCGATCTCCCGGACCCTAGTACTGTATTAGGCACAGGGAGGAGGAACTATCCCGGGGCTAAACGACACTCAGGATAGCCGCTACCATCGCCGAGATTCCAACCTGCGATCTCCCGGGCCCTAGTACTGTATTAGGCACAGGGAGGAGGGACTATCCCGGGTCAAAACTACACTCAGGATAGCCGCTACCCTCGCCGAGATTCCAACCTGCGATCTCCCGGGCCCTAGTACTGTATTAGGCACAGGGAGGAGGTACTATCCCGGGACAAAACTACACTCAGGATAGCCGCTACCTTCGCCGAGATTCCAACCTGCGATCTCCCGGGCCCTAGTACTGTATTAGGCATAGGGAGGAGGAACTATCCCGGGGCAAAACTACACTCAGGATAGCCGCTACCCTCGCCGAGATTCCAACCTGCGATCTCCCGGGCCCTAGTACTGTATTAGGCACAGGGAGGAGGAACTATCCCGGGGCAAAACTTTACTCAGGATAGCCGCTACCCTCGCCGAGATTCCAACCTGCGATCTCCCGGGCCCTAGTACTATATTAGGCATAGGGAGGAGGAACTATCCCGGGGCAAAACTACACTCAGGATAGCCGCTACCCTCGACGAGATTCCAACCTGCGATCTCCCGGGCCCTAGTACTGTATTAGGCACAGGGAGGAGGAACTATCCCGGGGTAAAACTACACTCAGGATAGCCGCTACCCTCGCCGAGATTACAACCTGCGATCTCCCGGGCCCTAGTACTGTATTAGGCACAGGGAGGAGGGACTATCCCGGGGCAAAACTACACTCAGGATAGCCGCTACCCTCGCCGAGATTCCAACCTGCGATCTCCCGGGCCCTAGTACTGTATTAGGCACAGGGAGGAGGTACTATCCCGGGGCAAACTACACTCAGGATAGCCGCTACCCTCGCCGAGATTCCAACCTGCGATCTCCCGGGCCCTAGTACTGTATTAGGCACAGGGAGGAGGGGCTATCCCGGGGCAAAACTACACTCAGGATAGCCGCTACCCTCGCCAGAATTCCAACCTGCGATCTCCCGGGCCCTAGTACTGTATTAGGCATAGGGAGGAGGAACTATCCCGGGGCAAAACTACACTCAGGATAGCCGCTACCCTCGCCGAGATTCCAACCTGCGATCTCCCGGGCCCTAGTACTGTATTAGGCACACGGAGGAGGGACTATCCCGGGGCAAAACTACACTCAGGATAGCCGCTACCATCGCCGAGATTCCAACCTGCGATCTACCGGGCCCTAGTACTGTATTAGGCACAGGGAGGAGGGACTATCCCGGGGCAAAACTACACTCAGGATAGCCGCTACCCTCGCCGAGATTCCAACCTGCGATCTCCCGGGCCCTAGTACTGTATTAGGCACAGGGAGGAGGTACTATCCCGGGGCAAAACTACACTCAGGATAGCCGCTACCATCGCCGAGATTCCAACCTGCGATCTCTCGGGCCCTAGTACTGTATTAGGCACACGGAGGATGTACTATCCCGGGGCAAAACTACACTCAGTATAGCCGCTAGCCTCGCCGAGATTCCAACCTGCGATCTCCCGGGCCCTAGTACTGTATTAGGCACAGGGAGGAGGGACTATCCCGGGGCAAAACTACACTCAGGATAGCCGCTACCCTCGCCGAGATTCCAACCTGCGATCTCCCGGGCCCTAGTACTGTATTAGGCACAGGGAAGAGGGACTATCCCGGGGCAAAACAACACTCAGGATAGCCGCTACCCTCGCCGAGATTCCAACCTGCGATCTCCCGGGCCCTAGTACTGTATTAGGCATAGGGAGGAGGAACTATCCCGGGCAAAACTAACTCAGGATAGCCGCTACCATCGCCAAGATTCCAACCTGCGATCTCCCGGGCCCTAGTACTGTATTAGGCATAGGGAGGAGGAACTATCCCGGGGCAAAACTACACTCAGGATAGCCGCTACCCTCGCCGAGATTCCAACCTGCGATCTCCCTGGCCCTAGTACTGTATTAGGCATAGGGAGGAGGAACTATCCCGGGGCAAAACTACACTCAGGATAGCCGCTACCCTCGCCGAGATTCCAACCTGCGATCTCCCTGGCCCTAGTACTGTATTAGGCATAGGGAAGAGGAACTATCCCGGAGCAAAACTACACTCAGGATAGCCGCTACCCTCGCCGAGATTCCAACCTGCGATCTCCCGGGCCCTAGTACTGTATTAGGCACACGGAGGAGGGACTATCCCGGGGCAAAACTACACTCAGGATAGCCGCTACCATCGCCGAGATTCCAACCTGCGATCTACCGGGCCCTAGTACTGTATTAGGCACAGGGAGGAGTAACTATCCCGGGGTAAAACTACACTCAGGATAGCCGCTACCCTCGCCGAGATTCCAACCTGCGATCTCCCGGGCCCTAGTACTGTATTAGGCACACGGAGGAGGGACTATCCCGGGGCAAAACTACACTCAGGATAGCCGCTACCATCGCCGAGATTCCAACCTGCGATCTACCGGGCCCTAGTACTGTATTAGGCACAGGGAGGAGGGACTATCCCGGGGCAAAACTACACTCAGGATAGCCGCTACCCTCGCCGAGATTCCAACCTGCGATCTCCCGGGCCCTAGTACTGTATTAGGCACAGGGAGGAGGTACTATCCCGGGGCAAAACTACACTCAGGATAGCCGCTACCATCGCCGAGATTCCAACCTGCGATCTCTCGGGCCCTAGTACTGTATTAGGCACACGGAGGATGTACTATCCCGGGGCAAAACTACACTCAGTATAGCCGCTAGCCTCGCCGAGATTCCAACCTGCGATCTCCCGGGCCCTAGTACTGTATTAGGCACAGGGAGGAGGGACTATCCCGGGGCAAAACTACACTCAGGATAGCCGCTACCCTCGCCGAGATTCCAACCTGCGATCTCCCGGGCCCTAGTACTGTATTAGGCATAGGGAGGAGGAACTATCCCGGGGCAAAACTACACACAGGATAGCCGCTACCCTCGCCGAGATTCCAACCTGCGAGCTCCCGGGCCCTAGTACTGTATTAGGCACAGGGAGGAGGAACTATCCCGGGGCAAATCTACACTCAGGATAGCCGCTACCCTCGCCGAGATTCCAACCTGCGATCTCCCGGGCCCTAGTACTGTATTAGGCATAGGGAGGAGGAACAATCCCGGGGCAAAACTACACTCAGGATAGCCGCTACCCTCGCCGAGATTCCAACCTGCGATCTCCCGGGCCCTAGTACTGTATTAGGCACAGGGAGGAGGAACTATCCCGGGGCAAAACTTTACTCAGGATAGCCGCTACCCTCGCCAAGATTCCAACCTGCGATCTCCCGGGCCCTAGTACTGTATTAGGCATAGGGAGGAGGAACTATCCCGGGGCAAAACTACACTCAGGATAGCCGCTACCCTCGCCGAGATTCCAACCTGCGATCTCCCGGGCCCTAGTACTGTATTAGGCACAGGGAGGAGGAACTATCCCGGGGTAAAACTACACTCAGGATAGCCGCTACCTTCGCCGAGATTACAACCTGCGATCTCCCGGGCCCTAGTACTGTATTAGGCACAGGGAGGAGGGACTATCCCGGGGCAAAACTACACTCAGGATAGCCGCTACCCTCGCCGAGATTCCAACCTGCGATCTCCCGGGCCCTAGTACTGTATTAGGCACAGGGAGGAGGTACTATCCCGGGGCAAACTACATTCAGGATAGCCGCTACCCTCGCCGAGATTCCAACCTGCGATCTCCCGGGCCCTAGTACTGTATTAGGCACAGGGAGGAGGGGCTATCCCGGGGCAAAACTACACTCAGGATAGCCGCTACCCTCGCCGAGATTCCAACCTGCGATCTCCCGGGCCCTAGTACTGTATTAGGCATAGCGAGGAGGAACTATCCCGGGGCAAAACTACACTCAGGATAGCCGCTACCCTCGCCGAGATTCCAACCTGCGATCTCCCGGACCCTAGTACTGTATTAGGCAAAGGGACGAGGAACTATCCCGGGGCTAAACTACACTCAGGATAGCCGCTACCATCGCCGAGATTCCAACCTGCGATCTCCCGGGCCCTAGTACTGTATTAGGCACAGGGAGGAGGGACTATCCCGGGTCAAAACTACACTCAGGATAGCCGCTACCCTCGCCGAGATTCCAACCTGCGATCTACCGGGCCCTAGTACTGTATTAGGCACAGGGAGGAGGTACTATCCCGGGGCAAAACTACACTCAGGATAGCCGCTACCTTCGCCGAGATTCCAACCTGCGATCTCCCGGGCCCTAGTACTGTATTAGGCATAGGGAGGAGGAACTATCCCGGGGCAAAACTACACTCAGGATAGCCGCTACCCTCGCCGAGATTCCAACCTGCGATCTCCCGGGCCCTAGTACTGTATTAGGCACAGGGAGGAGGAACTATCCCGGGGCAAAACTTTACTCAGGATAGCCGCTACCCTCGCCGAGATTCCAACCTGCGATCTCCCGGGCCCAAGTACTGTATTAGGCATAGGGAGGAGGAACTATCCCGGGGCAAAACTACACTCAGGATAGCCGCTACCCTCGCCGAGATTCCAACCTGCGATCTCCCGGGCCCTAGTACTGTATTAGGCACAGGGAGGAGTAACTATCCCGGGGTAAAACTACACTCAGGATAGCCGCTACCCTCTCCGAGATTACAACCTGCGATCTCCCGGGCCCTAGTACTGTATTAGGCACAGGGAGGAGGGACTATCCCGGGGCAAAACTACACTCAGGATAGCCGCTACCCTCGCCGAGATTCCAACCTGCGATCTCCCGGGCCCTAGTACTGTATTAGGCACAGGGAGGAGGTACTATCCCGGGGCAAACTACACTCAGGATAGCCGCTACCCTCGCCGAGATTCCAACCTGCGATCTCCCGGGCCCTAGTACTGTATTAGGCACAGGGAGGAGGGGCTATCCCGGGGCAAAACTACGATCAGGATAGCCGCTACCCTCGCCGAGATTCCAACCTGCGATCTCCCGGGCCCTAGTACTGTATTAGGCATAGGGAGGAGGAACTATCCCGGGGCAAAACTACACTCAGGATAGCCGCTACCCTCGCCGAGATTCCAACCTGCGATCTCCCGGGCCCTAGTACTGTATTAGCACAGGGAGGAGGTACTATCCCGGGGCAAAACTACACTCAGGATAGCCACTACCCTCGCCGAGATTCCAACCTGCGATCTCCCGGGCCCTAGTACTGTATTAGGCACACGGAGGAGGGACTATCCCGGGGCAAAACTACACTCAGGATAGCCGCTACCATCGCCGAGATTCCAACCTGCGATCTACCGGGCCCTAGTACTGTATTAGGCACAGGGAGGAGGGACTATCCCGGGGCAAAACTACACTCAGGATAGCCGCTACCCTCGCCGAGATTCCAACCTGCGATCTCCCGGGCCCTAGTACTGTATTAGGCACAGGGAGGAGGTACTATCCCGGGGCAAAACTACACTCAGGATAGCCGCTACCCTCGCCGAGATTCCAACCTGCGATCTCCCGGGCCCTAGTACTGTATTAGGCATAGGGAGGAGGAACTATCCCGGGGCAAAACTACACTCAGGATAGCCGCTACCCTCGCCGAGATTCCAACCTGCGATCTCCCGGACCCTAGTACTGTATTAGGCAAAGGGAGGAGGATGTATCCCGGGGCTAAACTACACTCAGGATAGTCGCTACCATCGCCGAGATTCCAACATGCGATCTCCCGGGCCCTAGTACTGTATTAGGCACAGGGAGGAGGGACTATCCCGGGTCAAAACTACACTCAGGATAGCCGCTACCCTCGCCGAGATTCCAACCTGCGATCTACCGGGCCCTAGTACTGTATTAGGCACAGGGAGGAGGTACGATCCCGGGGCAAAACTACACTCAGGATAGCCGCTACCTTCGCCGAGATTCCAACCTGCGATCTCCCGGGCCCTAGTACTGTATTAGGCATAGGGAGGAGGAACTATCCCGGGGCAAAACTACACTCAGGATAGCCGCTACCCTCGCCGTGATTCCAACCTGCGATCTCCCGGGCCCTAGTACTGTATTAGGCACAGGGAGGAGGAACTATCCCGGGGCAAAACTACACTCAGGATAGCCGCTAACCTCGCCGAGATTCCAACCTGCGATCTCCCGGGCCCTAGTACTGTATTAGGCATAGGGAGGAGGAACTATCCCGGGGCAAAACTACACTCAGGATAGCCGCTACCCTCGCCGAGATTCCAACCTGCGATCTCCCGGGCCCTAGAACTGAATTAGGCACACGGAGGAGTAACTATCCCGGGGTAAAACTACACTCAGGATAGCCGCTACCCTCGCCGAGATTACAACCTGCGATCTCCCGGGCCCTAGTACTGTATTAGGCACAGGGAGGAGGGACTATCCCGGGGTAAAACTACACTCAGGATAGCCGCTACCCTCGCCGAGATTCCAACCTGCGATCTCCCGGGCCCTAGTACTGTATTAGGCACAGGGAGGAGGTACTATCCCGGGGCAAACTACACTCAGGATAGCCGCTACCCTCGCCGAGATTCCAACCTGCGATCCCCCGGGCCCTAGTACTGTATTAGGCACAGGGAGGAGGGGCTATCCCGGGGCAAAACTACGATCAGGATAGCCGCTACCCTCGCCGAGATTCCAACCTGCGATCTCCCGGGCCCTAGTACTGTATTAGGCATAGGGAGGAGGAACTATCCCGGGGCAAAACTACACTCAGGATAGCCGCTACCCTCGCCGAGATTCCAACCTGCGATCTCCCGGGCCCTAGTACTGTATTAGGCACAGGGAGGAGGTACTATCCCGGGGCAAAACTACACTCAGGATAGCCGCTACCCTCGCCGAGATTCCAACCTGCGATCTCCCGGGCCCTAGTACTGTATTAGGCACACGGAGGAGGGACTATCCCGGGGCAAAACTACACTCAGGATAGCCGCTACCATCGCCGAGATTCCAACCTGCGATCTACCGGGCCCTAGTACTGTATTAGGCACAGGGAGGAGGGACTATCCCGGGGCAAAACTACACTCAGGATAGCCGCTACCCTCGCCGAGATTCCAACCTGCGATCTCCCGGGCCCTAGTACTGTATTAGGCACAGGGAGGAGGTACTATCCCGGGGCAAAACTACACTCAGGATAGCCGCTACCATCGCCGAGATTCCAACCTGCGATCTCTCGGGCCCTAGTACTGTATTAGGCACACGGAGGATGTACTATCCCGGGGCAAAACTACACTCAGTATAGCCGCTAGCCTCGCCGAGATTCCAACCTGCGATCTCCCGGGCCCTAGTACTGTATTAGGCACAGGGAGGAGGGACTATCCCGGGGCAAAACTACACTCAGGATAGCCGCTACCCTCGCCGAGATTCCAACCTGCGATCTCCCGGGCCCTAGTACTGTATTAGGCACAGGGAAGAGGGACTATCCCGGGGCAAAACTACACTCAGGATAGCCGCTACCCTCGCCGAGATTCCAACCTGCGATCTCCCGGGCCCTAGTACTGTATTAGGCATAGGGAGGAGGAACTATCCCGGGCAAAACTAACTCAGGATAGCCGCTACCATCGCCAAGATTCCAACCTGCGATCTCCCGGGCCCTAGTACTGTATTAGGCATAGGGAGGAGGAACTATCCCGGGGCAAAACTACACTCAGGATAGCCGCTACCCTCGCCGAGATTCCAACCTGCGATCTCCCTGGCCCTAGTACTGTATTAGGCATAGGGAGGAGGAACTATCCCGGGGAAAAACTACACTCAGGATAGCCGCTACCCTCGCCGAGATTCCAACCTGCGATCTCCCTGGCCCTAGTACTGTATTAGGCATAGGGAGGAGGAACTATCCCGGAGCAAAACTACACTCAGGATAGCCGCTACCCTCGCCGAGATTCCAACCTGTGATCTCCCGGGCCCTAGTACTGTATTAGGCACGGGGAGGAGGAACTATCCCGGGGCAAAACTACACTCAGGATAGCCGCTACCCTCGCCGAGATTCCAACCTGCGATCTCCCGGGCCCTAGTACAGTATTAGGCACAGGGTGGAGGAACTATCCCGGGGCAAAACTACACTCAGGATAGCCGCTACCCTCGCCGAGATTCCAACCTGCGATCTCCCGGGCCCTAGTACTGTATTAGGCATAGGGAGGAGGAACTATCCCGGGGCAAAACTACACTCAGGATAGCCGCTACCCTCGCCGAGATTCCAACCTGCGATCTCCCGGGCCCTAGTACTGTATTAGGAATAGGGAGGAGGAACTATCCCGGGGCAAAACTACACTCAGGATAGCCGCTACCCTCGCCGAGATTCCAAACTGCGATCTCCCGGGCCCTAGTACTGTATTAGGCACAGGGAAGAGGTACTATCCCGGGGCAAAACTACACTCAGGATAGCCGCTACCCTCGCCGAGATTTCAACCTGCAATCTCCCGGGCCCTAGTACTGTAGTAGGCATAGGGAGGAGGAACTATCCCGGGGCAAACTACACTCAGGATAGCCGATACCCTCGCCGAGATTCCAACCTGCGATCTCCCGGTCCCTAGAACTGTATTAGGCACAGGGAGTAGGAACTATCCCGGGGCAAAACTACACTCAGGGTAGCCGCTACCCTCGCCGAGATTCCAACCTGCGATCTCCCGGGCCCTAGTACTGTATTAGGCATAGGGAGGAGGAACTATCCCGGGGCAAAACTACACTCAGGATAGCCGCTACCCTCGCCGAGATTCCAATCTGCGATCTCCCGGGCCCTAGTACTGTATTTGGCATAGGGAGGAGGAACTATCCCGGGGCAAAACTACACTCAGGATAGCCGCTACCCTCGCCGAGATTCCAACCTGCAATCTCCCGGGCCCTAGTACTGTATTAGGCACAGGGAGGAGGAACTATCCCGAGGCAAAACTACACTCAGGATAGCCGCTACCCTCGCCGAGATTCCAACCTGCGATCTCCCGGGCCCTAGTACTGTATTAGGCATAGGGAGGAGGAACTATCCCGGGGCAAAACTACACTCAGGATAGCCGCTACCCCCGCCGAGATTCCAACCTGCGATCTCCCGGGCCCTAGTACTGTATTAGGCACAGGGAGGAGGAACTATCCCGGGGAAAAACTACACTCAGGATAGCCGCTACCCTCGCCGAGATTCCAACCTGCGATCTCCCGGGCCCTATTACTGTATTAGGCATAGGGAGGAGGAATTATCCCGGGGCAAAACTACACTGAGGATAGCCGCTACCCTCGCCGAGATTCCAACCTGCGATCTCCCGGACCCTAGTACTGTATTAGGCACAGGGAGGAGGAACTATCCCGGGGCTAAACGACACTCAGGATAGCCGCTACCATCGCCGAGATTCCAACCTGCGATCTCCCGGGCCCTAGTACTGTATTAGGCACAGGGAGGAGGGACTATCCCGGGTCAAAACTACACTCAGGATAGCCGCTACCCTCGCCGAGATTCCAACCTGCGATCTCCCGGGCCCTAGTACTGTATTAGGCACAGGGAGGAGGTACTATCCCGGGACAAAACTACACTCAGGATAGCCGCTACCTTCGCCGAGATTCCAACCTGCGATCTCCCGGGCCCTAGTACTGTATTAGGCATAGGGAGGAGGAACTATCCCGGGGCAAAACTACACTCAGGATAGCCGCTACCCTCGCCGAGATTCCAACCTGCGATCTCCCGGGCCCTAGTACTGTATTAGGCACAGGGAGGAGGAACTATCCCGGGGCAAAACTTTACTCAGGATAGCCGCTACCCTCGCCGAGATTCCAACCTGCGATCTCCCGGGCCCTAGTACTATATTAGGCATAGGGAGGAGGAACTATCCCGGGGCAAAACTACACTCAGGATAGCCGCTACCCTCGACGAGATTCCAACCTGCGATCTCCCGGGCCCTAGTACTGTATTAGGCACAGGGAGGAGGAACTATCCCGGGGTAAAACTACACTCAGGATAGCCGCTACCCTCGCCGAGATTACAACCTGCGATCTCCCGGGCCCTAGTACTGTATTAGGCACAGGGAGGAGGGACTATCCCGGGGCAAAACTACACTCAGGATAGCCGCTACCCTCGCCGAGATTCCAACCTGCGATCTCCCGGGCCCTAGTACTGTATTAGGCACAGGGAGGAGGTACTATCCCGGGGCAAACTACACTCAGGATAGCCGCTACCCTCGCCGAGATTCCAACCTGCGATCTCCCGGGCCCTAGTACTGTATTAGGCACAGGGAGGAGGGGCTATCCCGGGGCAAAACTACACTCAGGATAGCCGCTACCCTCGCCAGAATTCCAACCTGCGATCTCCCGGGCCCTAGTACTGTATTAGGCATAGGGAGGAGGAACTATCCCGGGGCAAAACTACACTCAGGATAGCCGCTACCCTCGCCGAGATTCCAACCTGCGATCTCCCGGGCCCTAGTACTGTATTAGGCACAGGGAGGAGGTACTATCCCGGGGCAAAACTACACTCAGGATAGCCGCTACCCTCGCCGAGATTCCAACCTGCGATCTCCCGGGCCCTAGTACTGTATTAGGCACAGGGAGGAGGAACTATCCCGGGGCAAAACTACACTCAGGATAGCCGCTACCCTCGCCGAGATTACAACCTGCGATCTCCCGGGCCCTAGTACTGTATTAGGCACAGGGAGGAGGGACTATCCCGGGGCAAAACTACACTCAGGATAGCCGCTACCATCGCCGAGATTCCAACCTGCGATCTCCCGGGCCCTAGTACTGTATTAGGCACAGGGAGGATGTACTATCCCGGGGCTAAACTACACTCAGGATAGCCGTTACCAGCGCCGAGATTCCAACCTGCGATCTCCCGGGCCCTAGTACTGTATTAGGCACAGGGAGGAGGGACTATCCCGGGGCAAAACTACACTCAGGATAGCTGCTACCCACGCCGAGATTCCAACCTGCGATCTCCCTGGCCCTAGTACTGTATTAGGCACAGGGAGGAGGTACTATCCCGGGGCAAAACTACACTCAGGATAGCCGCTACCCTCGCCGAGAATCCAACCTGCGATCTCCCGGGCCCTAGTACTGTATTAGGCATAGGGAGGAGGAACTATCCCGGGGCAAAACTACACTCGGGATAGCCGCTACCCTCGCCGAGATTCAACCTGCGATCTCCCGGGCCCTAGTACTGTATTAGGCACAGGGAGGAGGAACTATTCCGGGGCAAATCTACACTCAGGATAGCCGCTACCCTCGCCGAGATTCCAACCTGCGATCTCCCGGGCCCTAGTACTGTATTAGGCATAGGGAGGAGGAACTATCCCAGGGCAAAACTACACTCAGGATAGCCGCTACCCTCGCCGAGATTCCAACCTGCGATCTCCCGGGCCCTAGTACTGTATTAGGCATAGGGAGGAGGAACTATCCCGGGGCAAAACTACACACAGGATAGCCGCTACCCTCGCCGAGATTCCAACCTGCGATCTCCCGGGCCCTAGTACTGTATTAGGCACAGGGAGGAGGAACTATCCCGGGGCAAAACTACACTCAGGATAGCCGCTACCCTCGCCGAGATTCCAACCTGCGATCTCCCGGGCCCTAGTACTGTATTAGGCATAGGGAGGAGGAACAATCCCGGGGCAAAACTACACTCAGGATAGCCGCTACCCTCGCCGAGATTCCAACCTGCGATCTCCCGGGCCCTAGTACTGTATTAGGCACAGGGAGGAGGAACTATCCCGGGCTAAAACTTTACTCAGGATAGCCGCTACCCTCGCCGAGATTCCAACCTGCGATCTCCCGGGCCCTAGTACTGTATTAGGCATAGGGAGGAGGAACTATCCCGGGGCAAAACTACACTCAGGATAGCCGCTACCCTCGCCGAGATTCCAACCTGCGATCTCCCGGGCCCTAGTACTGTATTAGGCACAGGGAGAAGGAACTATCCCGGGGTAAAACTACACTCAGGATAGCCGCTACCCTCGCCGAGATTACAACCTGCGATCTCCCGGGCCCTAGTACTGTATTAGGCACAGGGAGGAGGGACTATCCCGGGGCAAAACTACACTCAGGATAGCCGCTACCCTCGCCGAGATTCCAACCTGCGATCTCCCGGGCCCTAGTACTGTATTAGGCACAGGGAGGAGGTACTATCCCGGGGCAAACTACACTCAGGATAGCCGCTACCCTCGCCGAGATTCCAACCTGCGATCTCCCGGGCCCTAGTACTGTATTAGGCACAGGGAGGAGGGGCTATCCCGGGGCAAAACTACACTCAGGATAGCCGCTACCCTCGCCGAGATTCCAACCTGCGATCTCCAAGGCCCTAGTACTGTATTAGGCATAGGGAGGAGGAACTATCCCGGGGCAAAACTACACTCAGGATAGCCGCTACCCTCGCCGAGATTCCAACCTGCGATCTCCCGGACCCTAGTACTGTATTAGGCACAGGGAGGAGGAACTATCCCGGGGCTAAACTACACTCAGGATAGCCGCTACCATCGCCGAGATTCCAACCTGCGATCTCCCGGGCCCTAGTACTGTATTAGGCACAGGGAGGAGGGACTATCCCGGGTCAAAACTACACTCAGGATAGCCGCTACCCTCGCCGAGATTCCAACCTGCGATCTCCCGGGCCCTAGTACTGTATTAGGCACAGGGAGGAGGTACTATCCCGGGGCAAAACTACACTCAGGATAGCCGCTACCTTCGCCGAGATTCCAACCTGCGATCTCCCGGGCCCTAGTACTGTATTAGGTATAGGGAGGAGGAACTATCCCGGGGCAAAACTACACTCAGGATAGCCGCTACCCTCGCCGAGATTCCAACCTGCGATCTCCCGGGCCCTAGTACTGTATTAGGCACAGGGAGGAGGAACTATCCCGGGGCAAAACTTTACTCAGGATAGCCGCTACACTCGCCGAGATTCCAACCTGCGATCTCCCGGGCCCTAGTACTGTATTAGGCGTAGGGAGGAGGAACTATCCCGGGGCAAAACTACACTCAGGATAGCCGCTACCCTCGCCGAGATTCCAACCTGCGATCTCCCGGGCCCTAGTACTGTATTAGGCACAGGGAGGAGGAACTATCCCGGGGCAAAACTTTACTCAGGATAGCCGCTACCCTCGCCGAGATTCCAACCTGCGATCTCCCGGGCCCTAGTACTGTATTAGGCATAGGGATGAGGAACTATCCCGGGGCAAAACTACACTCAGGATAGCCGCTACCCTCGCCGAGATTCCAACCTGCGATCTCCCGGGCCCTAGTACTGTATTAGGCACAGGGAGGAGGAACTATCCCGGGGCAAAACTACACTCAGGATAGCCGCTACCCTCGCCGAGATTACAACCTGCGATCTCCCGGGCCCTAGTACTGTATTAGGCACAGGGAGGAGGAACTATCCCGGGGCAAAACTTTACTCAGGATAGCCGCTACCCTCGCCGAGATTCCAACCTGCGATCTCCCGGGCCCTAGTACTGTATTAGGCACAGGGAGGAGGTACTATCCCGGGGCAAAACTACACTCAGGATAGCCGCTACCCTCGCCGAGATTCCAACCTGCGATCTCCCGGGCCCTAGTACTGTATTAGGCACAGGGAGGAGGAACTATCCCGGGGCAAAACTACACTCAGGATAGCCGCTACCCTCGCCGAGATTACAACCTGCGATCTCCCGGGCCCTAGTACTGTATTAGGCACAGGGAGGAGGGACTATCCCGGGGCAAAACTACACTCAGGATAGCCGCTACCATCGCCGAGATTCCAACCTGCGATCTCCCGGGCCCTAGTACTGTATTAGGCACAGGGAGGATGTACTATCCCGGGGCTAAACTACACTCAGGATAGCCGTTACCAGCGCCGAGATTCCAACCTGCGATCTCCCGGGCCCTAGTACTGTATTAGGCACAGGGAGGAGGGACTATCCCGGGGCAAAACTACACTCAGGATAGCTGCTACCCACGCCGAGATTCCAACCTGCGATCTCCCTGGCCCTAGTACTGTATTAGGCACAGGGAGGAGGTACTATCCCGGGGCAAAACTACACTCAGGATAGCCGCTACCCTCGCCGAGAATCCAACCTGCGATCTCCCGGGCCCTAGTACTGTATTAGGCATAGGGAGGAGGAACTATCCCGGGGCAAAACTACACTCGGGATAGCCGCTACCCTCGCCGAGATTCAACCTGCGATCTCCCGGGCCCTAGTACTGTATTAGGCACAGGGAGGAGGAACTATTCCGGGGCAAATCTACACTCAGGATAGCCGCTACCCTCGCCGAGATTCCAACCTGCGATCTCCCGGGCCCTAGTACTGTATTAGGCATAGGGAGGAGGAACTATCCCAGGGCAAAACTACACTCAGGATAGCCGCTACCCTCGCCGAGATTCCAACCTGCGATCTCCCGGGCCCTAGTACTGTATTAGGCATAGGGAGGAGGAACTATCCCGGGGCAAAACTACACACAGGATAGCCGCTACCCTCGCCGAGATTCCAACCTGCGATCTCCCGGGCCCTAGTACTGTATTAGGCACAGGGAGGAGGAACTATCCCGGGGCAAAACTACACTCAGGATAGCCGCTACCCTCGCCGAGATTCCAACCTGCGATCTCCCGGGCCCTAGTACTGTATTAGGCATAGGGAGGAGGAACAATCCCGGGGCAAAACTACACTCAGGATAGCCGCTACCCTCGCCGAGATTCCAACCTGCGATCTCCCGGGCCCTAGTACTGTATTAGGCACAGGGAGGAGGAACTATCCCGGGCTAAAACTTTACTCAGGATAGCCGCTACCCTCGCCGAGATTCCAACCTGCGATCTCCCGGGCCCTAGTACTGTATTAGGCATAGGGAGGAGGAACTATCCCGGGGCAAAACTACACTCAGGATAGCCGCTACCCTCGCCGAGATTCCAACCTGCGATCTCCCGGGCCCTAGTACTGTATTAGGCACAGGGAGAAGGAACTATCCCGGGGTAAAACTACACTCAGGATAGCCGCTACCCTCGCCGAGATTACAACCTGCGATCTCCCGGGCCCTAGTACTGTATTAGGCACAGGGAGGAGGGACTATCCCGGGGCAAAACTACACTCAGGATAGCCGCTACCCTCGCCGAGATTCCAACCTGCGATCTCCCGGGCCCTAGTACTGTATTAGGCACAGGGAGGAGGTACTATCCCGGGGCAAACTACACTCAGGATAGCCGCTACCCTCGCCGAGATTCCAACCTGCGATCTCCCGGGCCCTAGTACTGTATTAGGCACAGGGAGGAGGGGCTATCCCGGGGCAAAACTACACTCAGGATAGCCGCTACCCTCGCCGAGATTCCAACCTGCGATCTCCAAGGCCCTAGTACTGTATTAGGCATAGGGAGGAGGAACTATCCCGGGGCAAAACTACACTCAGGATAGCCGCTACCCTCGCCGAGATTCCAACCTGCGATCTCCCGGACCCTAGTACTGTATTAGGCACAGGGAGGAGGAACTATCCCGGGGCTAAACTACACTCAGGATAGCCGCTACCATCGCCGAGATTCCAACCTGCGATCTCCCGGGCCCTAGTACTGTATTAGGCACAGGGAGGAGGGACTATCCCGGGTCAAAACTACACTCAGGATAGCCGCTACCCTCGCCGAGATTCCAACCTGCGATCTCCCGGGCCCTAGTACTGTATTAGGCACAGGGAGGAGGTACTATCCCGGGGCAAAACTACACTCAGGATAGCCGCTACCTTCGCCGAGATTCCAACCTGCGATCTCCCGGGCCCTAGTACTGTATTAGGCATAGGGAGGAGGAACTATCCCGGGGCAAAACTACACTCAGGATAGCCGCTACCCTCGCCGAGATTCCAACCTGCGATCTCCCGGGCCCTAGTACTGTATTAGGCACAGGGAGGAGGAACTATCCCGGGGCAAAACTTTACTCAGGATAGCCGCTACACTCGCCGAGATTCCAACCTGCGATCTCCCGGGCCCTAGTACTGTATTAGGCGTAGGGAGGAGGAACTATCCCGGGGCAAAACTACACTCAGGATAGCCGCTACCCTCGCCGAGATTCCAACCTGCGATCTCCCGGGCCCTAGTACTGTATTAGGCACAGGGAGGAGGAACTATCCCGGGGCAAAACTTTACTCAGGATAGCCGCTACCCTCGCCGAGATTCCAACCTGCGATCTCCCGGGCCCTAGTACTGTATTAGGCATAGGGATGAGGAACTATCCCGGGGCAAAACTACACTCAGGATAGCCGCTACCCTCGCCGAGATTCCAACCTGCGATCTCCCGGGCCCTAGTACTGTATTAGGCACGGGGAGGAGGAACTATCCCGGGGTAAAACTACACTCAGGATAGCCGCTACCCTCGCCGAGATTACAACCTGCGATCTCCCGGGCCCTAGTACTGTATTAGGCACAGGGAGGAGGGACTATCCCGGGGCAAAACTACACTCAGGATAGCCGCTACCCTCGCCGAGATTCCAACCTGCGATCTCCCGGGCCCTAGTACTGTATTAGGCACAGGGAGGAGGTACTATCCCGGGGCAAACTACACTCAGGATAGCCGCTACCCTCGCCGAGATTCCAACCTGCGATCTCCCGGGCCCTAGTACTGTATTAGGCACAGGGAGGAGGGGCTATCCCGGGGCAAAACTACACTCAGGATAGCCGCTACCCTCGCCGAGATTCCAACCTGCGATCTCCAAGGCCCTAGTACTGTATTAGGCATAGGGAGGAGGAACTATCCCGGGGCAAAACTACACTCAGGATAGCCGCTACCCTCGCCGAGATTCCAACCTGCGATCTCCCGGACCCTAGTACTGTATTAGGCACAGGGAGGAGGAACTATCCCGGGGCTAAACTACACTCAGGATAGCCGCTACCATCGCCGAGATTCCAACCTGCGATCTCCCGGGCCCTAGTACTGTATTAGGCACAGGGAGGAGGGACTATCCCGGGTCAAAACTACACTCAGGATAGCCGCTACCCTCGCCGAGATTCCAACCTGCGATCTCCCGGGCCCTAGTACTGTATTAGGCACAGGGAGGAGGTACTATCCCGGGGCAAAACTACACTCAGGATAGCCGCTACCTTCGCCGAGATTCCAACCTGCGATCTCCCGGGCCCTAGTACTGTATTAGGCATAGGGAGGAGGAACTATCCCGGGGCAAAACTACACTCAGGATAGCCGCTACCCTTGCCGAGATTCCAACCTGCGATCTCCCGGGCCCTAGTACTGTATTAGGCACAGGGAGGAGGAACTATCCCGGGGCAAAACTTTACTCAGGATAGCCGCTACCCTCGCCGAGATTCCAACCTGCGATCTCCCGGGCCCTAGTACTGTATTAGGCATAGGGAGGAGGAACTATCCCGGGGCAAAACTACACTCAGGATAGCCGCTACCCTCGCCGAGATTCCAACCTGCGATCTCCCGGGCCCTAGTACTGTATTAGGCACAGGGAGGAGGAACTATCCCGGGGTAAAACTACACTCAGGATAGCCGCTACCCTCGCCGAGATTACAACCTGCGATCTCCCGGGCCCTAGTACTGTATTAGGCACAGGGAGGAGGGACTATCCCGGGGCAAAACTACACTCAGGATAGCCACTACCCTCGCCGAGATTCCAACCTTCGATCTCCCGGGCCCTAGTACTGTATTAGGCACAGGGAGGAGGTACTATCCCGGGGCAAACTACACTCAGGATAGCCGCTACCCTCGCCGAGATTCCAACCTGCGATCTCCCGGGCCCTAGTACTGTATTAGGCACAGGGAGGAGGGGCTATCCCGGGGCAAAACTACGATCAGGATAGCCGCTACCCTCGCCGAGATTCCAACCTGCGATCTCCCGGGCCCTAGTACTGTATTAGGCATAGGGAGGAGGAACTATCCCGGGGCAAAACTACACTCAGGATAGCCGCTACCCTCGCCGAGATTCCAACCTGCGATCTCCCGGGCCCTAGTACTGTATTAGGCACAGGGAGGAGGTACTATCCCGGGGCAAAACTACACTCAGGATAGCCGCTACCCTCGCCGAGATTCCAACCTGCGATCTCCCGGGCCCTAGTACTGTATTAGGCACAGGGAGGAGGAACTATCCCGGGGCAAAACTACACTCAGGATAGCCGCTACCCTCGCCGAGATTACAACCTGCGATCTCCCGGGCCCTAGTACTGTATTAGGCACAGGGAGGAGGGACTATCCCGGGGCAAAACTACACTCAGGATAGCCGCTACCATCGCCGAGATTCCAACCTGCGATCTCCCGGGCCCTAGTACTGTATTAGGCACAGGGAGGATGTACTATCCCGGGGCTAAACTACACTCAGGATAGCCGCTACCATCGCCGAGATTCCAACCTGCGATCTCCCGGGCCCTAGTACTGTATTAGGCACAGGGAGGAGGGACTATCCCGGGGCAAAACTACACTCAGCATAGCCGCTACCCACGCCGAGATTCCAACCTGCGATCTCCCGGGTCCTAGTACTGTATTAGGCACAGGGAGGAGGTACTATCCCGGGGCTAAACTACACTCAGGATAGCCGCTACCCTCGCCGAGATTCCAACCTGCGATCTCCCGGGCCCTAGTACTGTATTAGGCATAGGGAGGAGGAATTATCCCGGGGCAAAACTACACTCGGGATAGCCGCTACCCTCGCCGAGATTCAACCTGCGATCTCCCGGGCCCTAGTACTGTATTAGGCACAGGGAGGAGGAACTATCCCGGGGCAAAACTACACTCAGGATAGCCGCTACCCTCGCCGAGATTCCAACCTGCGATCTCCCGGGCCCTAGTACTGTATTAGGCATAGGAAGGAGGAACTATCCCGGGGCAAAACTACACTCAGGATAGCCGCTACCCTCGCCGAGATTCCAACCTGCGATCTCCCGGGCCCTAGTACTGTATTAGGCATAGGGAGGAGGAACTATCCCGGGGCAAAACTACACACAGGATAGCCGCTACCCTCGCCGAGATTCCAACCTGCGATCTCCCGGGCCCTAGTACTGTATTAGGCTCAGGGAGGAGGAACTATCCCGGGGCAAAACTACACTCAGGATAGCCGCTACCCTCGCCGAGATTCCAACCTGCGATCTCCCGGGCCCTAGTACTGTATTAGGCATAGGGAGGAGGAACTATCCCGGGGCAAAACTACACTCAAGATAGCCGCTACCCTCGCCGAGATTCCAACCTGCGATCTCCCGGGCCCTAGTACTGTATTTGGAACAGGGAGGAGGAACTATCCCGGGGCAAAACTTTACTCAGGATAGCCGCTACCCTCGCCGAGGTTCCAACCTGCGATTTCCCGGGCCCTAGTACTGTATTAGGCATAGGGAGGAGGAACTATCCCGGGGCAAAACTACACTCAGGATAGCTGCTACCCTCGCCGAGATTCCAACCTGCGATCTCCCGGGCCCTAGTACTGTATTAGGCACAGGGAGGAGGAACTATCCCGGGGCAAAACTACACTCAGGATAGCCGCTACCCTCGCCGAGATTCCAACCTGCGATCTCCCGGGCCCTAGTACTGTATTAGGCATAGGGAGGAGGAACTATCCCGGGGCAAAACTACACTCAGGATAGCCGCTACCCTCGCCGAGATTCCAACCTGCGATCTCCCGGGCCCTAGTACTGTATTAGGCACAGGGAGGAGGAACTATCCCGGGGCAAAACTTTACTCAGGATAGCCGCTACCCTCGCCGAGATTCCAACCTGCGATCTGCCGGGCCCTAGTACTGTATTAGGCACAGGGAGGAGGAACTATCCCGGGGCAAAACTTTACTCAGGATAGCCGCTACCCTCGCCGAGATTCCAACCTGCGATCTCCCGGGCCCTAGTACTGTATTAGGCATAGGGAGGAGGAACTATCCCGGGGCAAAACTACACTCAGGATATCCGCTACCCTCGCCGAGATTCCAACCTGCGATCTCCCGGGCCCTAGTACTGTATTAGGCACAGGGAGGAGGAACTATCCCGGGGTAAAACTACACTCAGGATAGCCGCTACCCTCGCCGAGATTACAACCTGCGATCTCCCGGGCCCTAGTACTGTATTATGCACAGGGAGGAGGGACTATCCCGGGGCAATACTACACTCAGGATAGCCGCTACCCTCGCTGAGATTCCAACCTGCGATCTCCCGGGCCCTAGTACTGTATTAGGCACAGGGAGGAGGTACTATCCCGGGGCAAACTACACTCAGTATAGCCGCTACCCTCGCCGAGATTCCAACCTGCGATCTCCCGGGACCTAGTACTGTATTAGGCACAGGGAGGAGGGGCTATCCCGGGGCAAAACTACACTCAGGATAGCCGCTACCCTCGCCGAGATTCCAACCTGCGATCTCCCGGGCCCTAGTACTGTATTAGGCACAGGGAGGAGGTACTATCCCGGGGCAAAACTACACTCAGGATAGCCGCTACCCTCGCCGAGATTCCAACCTGCGATCTCCCGGGCCCTAGTACTGTATTAGGCACAGGGAGGAGGAACTATCCCGGGGCAAAACTACACTCAGGATAGCCGCTACCCTCGCCGAGATTACAACCTGCGATCTCCTGGGCCCTAGTACTGTATTAGGCACAGGGTGGAGGGACTATCCCGGGGCAAAACTACACTCAGGATAGCCGCTACCATCGCCGAGATTCCAACCTGCGATCTCCCGGGCCCTAGTACTGTATTAGGCACAGGGAGGATGTACTATCCCGGGGCTAAACTACACTCAGGATAGCCGCTACCATCGCCGAGATTCCAACCTGCGATCTCCCGGGCCCTAGTACTGTATTAGGCACAGGGAGGAGGGACTATCCCGGGGCAAAACTACACTCAGGATAGC
This sequence comes from Meconema thalassinum, assembly GCA_946902985.2. Taxonomy (NCBI): domain Eukaryota; kingdom Metazoa; phylum Arthropoda; class Insecta; order Orthoptera; family Tettigoniidae; genus Meconema; species Meconema thalassinum. Next base: position 515,922,561 of record OX336392.1, read on the forward strand.
CGCTACCCACGCCGAGATTTCAACCTGCGATCTCCCGGGCCCTAGTACTGTATTAGGCACAGGGAGGAGGTACTATCCCGGGGCAAAACTACACTCAGGATAGCCGCTACCCTTGCCGAGATTCCAACCTGCGATCTCCCGGGCCGTAGTACTGTATTAGGCATACGGAGGAGGAACTATCCCGGGGCAAAACTACACTCGGGATAGTCGCTACCCTCGCCGAGATTCAACCTGCGATCTCCCGGGCCCTAGTACTGTATTAGGCACAGGGAGGAGGAACTATCCCGGGGCAAAACTACACTCAGGATAGCCGCTACCCTCGCCGAGATTCCAACCTGCGATCTCCCGGGCCCTAGTACTGTATTAGGCATAGGGAGGAGGAACTATCCCGGGGCAAAACTACACTCAGGATAGCCGCTACCCTCGCCGAGATTCCAACCTGCGATCTCCCGGGCCCTAGTACTGTATTAGGCATAGGGAGGAGGAACTATCCCGGGGCAAAACTACACACAGGATAGCCGCTACCCTCGCCGAGATTCCAACCTGCGATCTCCCGGGCCCTAGTACTGTATTAGGCACAGGGAGGAGGAACTATCCCGGGGCAAAACTACACTCAGGATAGCCGCTACCCTCGCCGAGATTCCAACCTGCGATCTCCAGGGCCCTAGTACTGTATTAGGCATAGGGAGGAGGAACTATCCCGGGGCAAAACTACACTCAGGATAGCCGCTACCCTCGCTGAGATTCCAACCTGCGATCTCCCGGGCCCTAGTACTGTATTAGGCACAGGGAGGAGGTAATATCCCGGGGCAAAACTACACTCAGGATAGCCGCTACCCTCGCCGAGATTCCAACCTGCGATCTCCCGGGCCCTAGTACTGTATTAGGCACAGGGAGGAAGAACTATCCCGGGGCAAAACTACACTCAGGATAGCCGCTACCCTCGCCGAGATTACAACCTGCGATCTCCCGGGCCCTAGTACTGTATTAGGCACAGGGAGGAGGGACTATCCCGGGGCAAAACTACACTCAGGATAGCCGCTACCATCGCCGAGATTCCAACCTGCGATCTCCCGGGCCCTAGTACTGTATTAGGCACAGGGAGGATGTACTATCCCGGGGCTAAACTACACTCAGGATAGCCGCTACCATCGCCGAGATTCCAACCTGCGATCTCCCGGGCCCTAGTACTGTATTAGGCACAGGGAGGAGGGACTATCCCGGGGCAAAACTACACTCAGAATAGCCGCTACCCACGCCGAGATTCCAACCTGCGATCTCCCGGGCCCTAGTACTGTATTAGGCACAGGGAGGAGGTACTATCCCGGGGCTAAACTACACTCAGGATAGCCGCTACCCTCGCCGAGATTCCAACCTGCGATCGCCCGGGCCCTAGTACTGTATTAGGCATAGGGAGGAGGAATTATCCCGGGGCAAAACTACACTCGGGATAGCCGCTACCCTCGCCGAGATTCAACCTGCGATCTCCCGGGCCCTAGTACTGTATTAGGCACAGGGAGGAGGAACTATCCCGGGGCAAAACTACACTCAGGATAGCCGCTACCCTCGCCGAGATTCCAACCTGCGATCTCCCGGGCCCTAGTACTGTATTAGGCATAGGGAGGAGGAACTATCCCGGGGCAAAACTACACTCAGGGTAGCCGCTACCCTCGCCGAGATTCCAACCTGCGATCTCCCGGGCCCTAGTATTGTATTAGGCATAGGGAGGAGGAACTATCCCGGGGCAAAACTACACACAGGATAGCCGCTACCCTCGCCGAGATTCCAACCTGCGATCTCCCGGGCCCTAGTACTGTATTAGGCTCAGGGAGGAGGAACTATCCCGGGGCAAAACTACACTCAGGATAGCCGCTACCCTCGTCGAGATTCCAACCTGCGATCTCCCGGGCCCTAGTACTGTATTAGGCATAGGGAGGAGGAATTATCCCGGGGCAAAACTACACTCAAGATAGCCGCTACCCTCGCCGAGATTCCAACCTGCGATCTCCCGGGCCCTAGTACTGTATTTGGCACAGGGAGGAGGAACTATCCCGATGCAAAACTTTACTCAGGATAGCCGCTACCCTCGCCGAGATTCCAACCTGCGATTTCCCGGGCCCTAGTACTGTATTAGGCATAGGGAGGAGGAACTATCCCGGGGCAAAACTACACTCAGGATAGCCGCTACCCTCGCCGAGATTCCAACCTGCGATCTCCCGGGCCCTAGTACTGTATTAGGCACAGGGAGGAGGAACTATCCCGGGGTAAAACTACACTCAGGATAGCCGCTACCCTCGCCGAGATTACAACCTGCGATCTCCCGGGCCCTTGTACTGTATTAGGCACAGGGAGGAGGAACTATCCCGGGGCAAAACTACACTCAGGATAGCCGCTACCCTCGCCGAGATTCCAACCTGCGATCTCCCGGGCCCTAGTACTGTATTAGGCACAGGGAGGAGGTACTATCCCGGGGCAAAACTACACTCAGGATAGCCTCTACCCTCGCCGAGATTCCAACCTGCGATCTCCCGGGCCCTAGTACTGTATTAGGCATAGGGAGGAGGAACTATCCTGGGGCAAAACTACACTCAGGATAGCCGCTACCCTCGCCGAGATTCCAACCTGCGATCTCCCGGGCCCTAGTACTGTATTAGGCACAGGGAGGAGGAACTATCCCGGGGCAAGACTACACTCAGGATAGCCGCTACCCTCGCCGAGATTCCAACCTGCGATCTCCCGGGCCCTAGTACTGTATTAGGCATAGGGAGGAGGAACTATCCCGGGGCAAAACTACACTCAGGATAGCCGCTACCCTCGCCGAGATTCCAACCTGCGATCTCCCGGGCCCTAGTACTGTATTAGGCATAGGGAGGAGGAACTATCCCGGGGCAAAACCACACTCAGGATAGCCGCTACCCTCGCCGAGATTCCAACCTGCGATCTCCCGGGCCCTAGTACTGTATTAGGCACAGGGAGGAGGAACTATCCCGGGGCAAAACTACACTCAGGATAGCCGCTACCCTCGCCGAGATTCCAACCTGCGATCTCCCGGGCCCTAGTACTGTATTAGGCATAGGGAGGAGGAACTATCCCGGGGCAAAACTACACTCAGGATAGCCGCTACCCTCGCCGAGATTCCAACCTGCGATCTCCCGGGCCCTAGTACTGTATTAGGCACAGGGAGGAGGAACTATCCCGGGGCAAAACTTTACTCAGGATAGCCGCTACCCTCGCCGAGATTCCAACCTGCGATCTGCCGGGCCCTAGTACTGTATTAGGCACAGGGAAGAGGAACTATCCCGGGGCAAAACTTTACTCAGGATAGCCGCTACCCTCGCCGAGATTCCAACCTGCGATCTCCCGGGCCCTAGTACTGTATTAGGCATAGGGAGGAGGAACTATCCCGGGGCAAAACTACACTCAGGATATCCGCTACCCTCGCCGAGATTCCAACCTGCGATCTCCCGGGCCCTAGTACTGTATTAGGCACAGGGAGGAGGAACTATCCCGGGGTAAAACTACACTCAGGATAGCCGCTACCCTCGCCGAGATTACAACCTGCGATCTCCCGGGCCCTAGTACTGTATTATGCACAGGGAGGAGGGACTATCCCGGGGCAAAACTACACTCAGGATAGCCGCTACCCTCGCCGAGATTCCAACCTGCGATCTCCCGGGCCCTAGTACTGTATTAGGCACAGGGAGGAGGTACTATCCCGGGGCAAACTACACTCAGTATAGCCGCTACCCTCGCCGAGATTCCAACCTGCGATCTCCCGGGCCCTAGTACTGTATTAGGCACAGGGAGGAGGGGCTATCCCGGGGCAAAACTACACTCAGGATAGCCGCTACCCTCGCCGAGATTCCAACCTGCGTTCTCCCGGGCCCTAGTACTGTATTAGGCATAGGGAGGAGGAACTATCCCGGGGCAAAAATACACTCAGGATAGCCGCTACCCTCGCCGAGATTCCAACCTTCGATCTCCCGGGCCCTAGTACTGTATTAGGCACAGGGAGGAGGTACTATCCCGGGGCAAAACTACACTCAGGATAGCCGCTACCCTCGCCGAGATTCCAACCTGCGATCTCCCGGGCCCTAGTACTGTATTAGGCACAGGGAGGAGGAACTATCCCGGGGCAAAACTACACTCAGGATAGCCGCTACCCTCCCCGAGATTACAACCTGCGATCTCCCGGGCCCTAGTACTGTATTAGGCACAGGGAGGAGGTACTATCCCGGGGCAAAACTACACTCAGGATAGCCGCTACCATCGCCGAGATTCCAACCTGCGATCTCCCGGGCCCTAGTACTGTATTAGGCACTGGGAGGATGTACTATCCCGGGGCTAAACTACACTCAGGATAGCCGCTACCATCGCCGAGATTCCAACCTGCGATCTCCCGGGCCCTAGTACTGTATTAGGCACAGGGAGGAGGGACTATCCCGGGGCAAAACTACACTCAGGATAGCCGCTACCCACGCCGAGATTTCAACCTGCGATCTCCCGGGCCCTAGTACTGTATTAGGCACAGGGAGGAGGTACTATCCCGGGGCAAAACTACACTCAGGAAAGCCGCTACCCTCGCCGAGTTTCCAACCTGCGATCTCCCGGGCCGTAGTACTGTATTAGGCATAGGGAGGAGGAACTATCCCGGGGCAAAACTACACTCGGGATAGCCGCTACCCTCGCCGAGATTCAACCTGCGATCTCCCGGGCCCTAGTACTGTATTAGGCACAAGGAGGAGGAACTATCCCGGGGCAAAACTACACTCAGGATAGCCGCTACCCTCGCCGAGATTCCAACCTGCGATCTCCCGGGCCCTAGTACTGTATTAGGCATAGGGAGGAGGAACTATCCCGAGGCAAAACTACACTCAGGATAGCTGCTACCCTCGCCGAGATTCCAACCTGCGATCTCCCGGGCCCTAGTACTGTATTAGGCATAGGGAGTAAGAACTATCCCGGGGCAAAACTACACACAGGATAGCCGCTACCCTCGCCGAGATTCCAACCTGCGATCTCCCGGGCCCTAGTACTGTATTAGGCACAGGGAGGAGGAACTATCCCGGGGCAAAACTACACTCAGGATAGCCGCTACCCTCGCCGAGATTCCAACCTGCGATCTCCAGGGCCCTAGTACTGTATTAGGCATAGGGTGGAGGAACTATCCCGGGGCAAAACTACACTCAGGATAGCCGCTACCCTCGCTGAGATTCCAACCTGCGATCTCCCGGGCCCTAGTACTGTATTAGGCACAGGGAGGAGGAACTATCCCGGGGCAAAACTTTACTCAGGATAGCCGCTACCCTCGCCGAGATTCCAACCTGCGATCTCCCGGGCCCTAGTACTGTATTAGGCACAGGGAGGATGTACTATCCCGGGGCTAAACTACACTCAGGATAGCCGCTACCATCGCCGAGATTCCAACCTGCGATCTCCCGGGCCCTAGTACTGTATTAGGCACAGGGAGTAGGGACTATCCCGGGGCAAAACTACACTCAGGATAGCCGCTACCCTCGCCGAGATTCCAACCTGCGATCTCCCGGGCCCTAGTACTGTATTAGGCACAGGGAGGAGGTACTATCCCGGGGCAAAACTACACTCAGGATAGCCGCTACCATCGCCGAGATTCCAACCTGCGATCTCCCGGGCCCTAGTACTGTATTAGGCACACGGAGGATGTACTATCCCGGGGCAAAACTACACTCAGGATAGCCGCTACCCTCGCCGAGATTCCAACCTGCGATCTCCCGGGCCCTAGTACTGTATTAGGCACAGGGAGGAGGGACTATCCCGGGGCAAAACTACACTCAGGATAGCCGCTACCATCGCCGAGATTCCAACCTGGGATCTCCCGGGCCCTAGTACTGTATTAGGCACAGGGAGGATGTACTATCCCGGGGCAAAACTACACTCAGTATAGCCGCTACCCTCGCCGAGATTACAACCTGCGATCTCCCGGGCCCTAGTACTGTATTAGGCACAGGGAGGATGTACTATCCCGGGGCAAAACTACACTCAGGATAGCCGCTACCCTCGCCGAGATTCCAACCTTCGATCTCCCGGGCCCTAGTACTGTATTAGGCATAGGGAGGAGGAACTATCCCGGGGCAAAACTACACTCAGGATAGCCGCTACCCTCGCCGAGATACCAACCTGCGATCTCCCGGGCCCTAGTACTGTATTAGGCACAGGGAGGAGGTACTATCCCGGGGCAAAACTACACTCAGGATAGCCTCTACCCTCGCCGAGATTCCAACCTGCGATCTCCCGGGCCCTAGTACTGTATTAGGCATAGGGAGGAGGAACTATCCCGGGGCAAAACTACACTCAGGATAGCCGCTACCCTCGCCGAGATTCAACCTGCGATCTCCCGGGCCCTAGTACTGTATTAGGCACAGGGAGGGGGAACTATCCCGGGGCAAGACTACACTCAGGATAGCCGCTACCCTCGCCGAGATTCCAACCTGCGATCTCCCGGGCCCTAGTACTGTATTAGGCATAGGGAGGAGGAACTATCCCGGGGCAAAACTACACTCGGGATAGCCGCTACCCTCGCCGAGATTCCAACCTGCGATCTCCCGGGCCCTAGTACTGTATTAGGCATAGGGAGGAGGAACTATCCCGGGGCAAAACTACACTCAGGATAGCCGCTACCCTCGCCGAGATTCCAACCTGCGATCTCCCGGGCCCTAGTACTGTATTAGGCACAGGGAGGAGGAACTATCCCGGGGCAAAACTACACTCAGGATAGCCGCTACCCTCGCCGAGATTCCAACCTGCGATCTCCCGGGCCCTAGTACTGTATTAGGCATAGGGAGGAGGAACTATCCCGGGGAAAAACTACACTCAGGATAGCCGCTACCCTCGCCGAGATTCCAACCTGCGATCTCCCGGGCCCTAGTACTGTATTAGGCACAGGGAGGAGGAACTATCCCGGGGCAAAACTTTACTCAGGATAGCCGCTACCCTCGCCGAGATTCCAACCTGCGATCTCCCGGGCCCTAGTACTGTATTAGGCATAGGGAGGAGGAACTATCCCGGGGCAAAACTACACTCAGGATAGCCGCTATCCTCGCCGAGATTCCAACCTGCGATCTCCCGGGCCCTAGTACTGTATTAGGCACAGGGAGGAGGAACTATCCCGGGGCAAAACTACACTCAGGATAGCCGCTACCCTCGCCGAGATTACAACCTGCGATCTCCCGGGCCCTAGTACTGTATTAGGCACAGGGAGGAGGGACTATCCCGGGGCAAAACTACACTCAGGATAGCCGCTACCATCGCCGAGATTCCAACCTGCGATCTCCCGGGCCCTAGTACTGTATTAGGCACAGGGAGGATGTACTATCCCGGGGCTAAACTACACTCAGGATAGCCGCTACCATCGCCGAGATTCCAACCTGCGATCTCCGGGGCCCTAGTACTGTATTAGGCACAGGGAGGAGGGACTATCCCGGGGCAAAACTACACTCAGGATAGCCGCTACCCTCGCCGAGATTCCAACCTGCGATCTCCCGGGCCCTAGTACTGTATTAGGCACAGGGAGGAGGTACTATCCCGGGGCAAAACTACACTCAGGATAGCCTCTACCCTCGCCGAGATTCCAACCTGCGATCTCCCGGGCCCTAGTACTGTATTAGGCATAGGGAGGAGGAACTATCCCGGGGCAAAACTACACTCAGGATAGCCGCTACCCTCGCCGAGATTCCAACCTGCGATCTCCCGGGCCCTAGTACTGTATTAGGCACAGGGAGGATGTACTATCCCGGGGCTAAACTACACTCAGGATAGCCGCTACCATCGCCGAGATTCCAACCTGCGATCTCCCGGGCCCTAGTACTGTATTAGGCACAGGGAGGAGGGACTATCCCGGGGCAAAACTACACTCAGGATAGCCGCTACTCTCGCCGAGATTCCAACCTGCGATCTCCCGGGTCCTAGTACTGTATTAGGCACAGGGAGGAGGAACTATCCCGGGGCAAAACTACACTCAGGATAGCCGCTACCCTCGCCGAGATTACAACCTGCGATCTCCCGGGCCCTAGTACTGTATTAGGCACAGGTTGGAGGGACTATCCTGGGGCAAAACTACACTCAGGATAGTCGCTACCATCGCCGAGATTCCAACCTGCGATCTCCCGGGCCCTAGTACTGTATTAGGCACAGGGAGGATGTACTATCCCGGGGCTAAACTACACTCAGGATAGCCGCTACCATCGCCGAGATTCCAACCTGCGATCTCCCGGGCCCTAGTACTGTATTAGGCACAGGGAGTAGGGACTATCCCGGGGCAAAACTACACTCAGGATAGCCGGTACCCTCGACGAGATTCCAACCTGCGATCTCCCGGGCCCTAGTACTGTATTAGGCACAGGAAGGAGGTACTATCCCGGGGCAAAACTACACTCAGGATAGCCGCTACCATCGCCGAGATTCCAACCTGGGATCTCCCGGGCCCTAGTACTGTATTAGGCACAGGGAGGATGTACTATCCCGGCGCAAAACTACACTCAGTATAGCCGCTACCCTCGCCGAGATTCCAACCTGCGATCACCCGGGCCCTAGTACTGTATTAGGCACAGGGAGGATGTACTATCCCGGGGCAAAACTACACTCAGGATAGCCGCTACCCTCGCCGAGATTCCAACCTGCGATCTCCCGGGCCCTAGTACTGTATTAGGCATAGGGAGGAGGAACTATCCCGGGGCAAAACTACACTCAGGATAGCCGCTACCCTCGCCGAGATTCCAACCTGCGATCTCCCGGGCCCTAGTACTGTATTAGGCACAGGGAGGAGGTACTATCCCGGGGCAAAACTACACTCAGGATAGCCTCTACCCTCGCCGAGATTCCAACCTGCGATCCCCCGGGCCCTAGTACTGTATTAGGCACAGGGAGGAGGAACTATCCCGGGGTAAAACTACACTCAGGATAGCCGCTACCCTCGCCGAGATTACAACCTGCGATCTCCCGGGCCCTAGTACTGTATTAGGCACAGGGAGGATGTACTATCCCGGGGCAAAACTACACTCAGGATAGCCGCTACCCTCGCCGAGATTCCAACCTGCGATCTCCCGGGCCCTAGTACTGTATTAGGCATAGGGAGGAGGAACTATCCCGGGGCAAAACTACACTCAAGATAGCCGCTACCCTCGCCGAGATTCCAACCTGCGATCTCCCGGGCCCTAGTACTGTATTTGGCACAGGGAGGAGGAACTATCCCGGGGCAAAACTTTACTCAGGATAGCCGCTACCCTCGCCGAGATTCCAACCTGCGATTTCCCGGGCCCTAGTACTGTATTAGGCATAGGGAGGAGGAACTATCCCGGGGCAAAACTACACTCAGGATAGCCGCTACCCTCGCCGAGATTACAACCTGCGATCTCCCGGGCCCTAGTACTGTATTAGGCACAGGGAGGAGGAACTATCCCGGGGTAAAACTACACTCAGGATAGCCGCTACCCTCGCCGAGATTACAACCTGCGATCTCCCGGGCCCTAGTACTGTATTAGGCACAGGGAGGAGGGACTATCCCGGGGCAAAACTACACTCAGGATAGCCGCTACCCTCGCCGAGATTCCAACCTGTGATCTCCCGGGCCCTAGTACTGTATTAGGCACAGGGAGGAGGTACTATCCCGGGGCAAACTACACTCAGGATAGCCGCTACCCTCGCCGAGATTCCAACCTGCGATCTCCCGGGCCCTAGTACTGTATTAGGCACAGGGAGGAGGGGCTATCCCGGGGCAAAACTACACTCAGGATAGCCGCTACCCTCGCCGAGATTCCAACCTGCGATCTCCCGGGCCCTAGTACTGTATTAGGCATAGGGAGGAGGAACAATCCCGGGGCAAAACTACACTCAGGATAGCCGCTACCCTCGCCGAGATTCCAACCTGCGATCTCCCGGGCCCTAGTACTGTATTAGGCACAGGGAGGAGGTACTATCCCGGGGCAAAACTACACTCAGGATAGCCTCTACCCTCGCCGAGATTCCAACCTGCGATCTCCCGGGCCCTAGTACTGTATAAGCATTGGGAGGAGGAACTATCCCGGGGCAAAACTACACTCAGGATAGCCGCTACCCTCGCCGAGATTCCAACCTGCGATCTCCCGGGCCCTAGTACTGTATTAGGCACAGGGAGGAGGAACTATCCCGGGGCAAGACTACACTCAGGATAGCCGCTACCCTCGCCGAGATTCCAACCTGCGATCTCCCGGGCCCTAGTACTGTATTAGGCATAGGGAGGAGGAACTATCCCGGGGCAAAACTACACTCAGGATAGCCGCTACCCTCGCCGAGATTCCAACCTGCGATCTCCCGGGCCCTAGTACTGTATTAGGCATAGGGAGGAGGAACTATCCCGGGGCAAAACTACACTCAGGATAGCCGCTACCCTCGCCGAGATTCCAACCTGCGATCTCCCGGGCCCTAGTACTGTATTTGGCACAGGGAGGAGGAACTATCCCGGGGCAAAACTACACTCAGGATAGCCGCTACCCTCGCCGAGATTCCAACCTGCAATCTCCCGGGCCCTAGTACTGTATTAGGCATAGGGAGGAGGAACTATCCCGGGGCAAAACTACACTCAGGATAGCCGCTACCCTCGCCGAGATTCCAACCTGCGATCTCCCGGACCCTAGTACTGTATTAGGCACAGGGAGGAGGAACTATCCCGGGGCAAAACTTTACTCAGGATAGCCGCTACCCTCGCCGAGATTCCAACCTGCGATCTGCCGGGCCCTAGTACTGTATTAGGCACAGGGAGGAGGAACTATCCCGGGGCAAAACTTTACTCAGGATAGCCGCTACCCTCGCCGAGATTCCAACCTGCGATCTCCCGGGCCCTAGTACTGTATTAGGCATAGGGAGGAGGAACTATCCCGGGGCAAAACTACACTCAGGATATCCGCTACCCTCGCCGAGATTCCAACCTGCGATCTCCCGGGCCCTAGTACTGTATTAGGCACAGGGAGGAGGAACTATCCCGGGGTAAAACTACACTCAGGATAGCCGCTACCCTCGCCGAGATTACAACCTGCGATCTCCCGGGCCCTAGTACTGTATTATGCACAGGGAGGAGGGACTATCCCGGGGCAAAACTACACTCAGGATAGCCGCTACCCTCGCCGAGATTCCAACCTGCGATCTCCCGGGCCCTAGTACTGTATTAGGCACAGGGAGGAGGTACTATCCCGGGGCAAACTACACTCAGTATAGCCGCTACCCTCGCCGAGATTCCAACCTGCGATCTCCCGGGCCCTAGTACTGTATTAGGCACAGGGAGGAGGGGCTATCCCGGGGCAAAACTACACTCAGGATAGCCGCTACCCTCGCCGAGATTCCAACCTGCGTTCTCCCGGGCCCTAGTACTGTATTAGGCATAGGGAGGAGGAACTATCCCGGGGCAAAAATACACTCAGGATAGCCGCTACCCTCGCCGAGATTCCAACCTGCGATCTCCCGGGCCCTAGTACTGTATTAGGCACAGGGACGAGGTACTATCCCGGGGCAAAACTACACTCAGGATAGCCGCTACCCTCGCCGAGATTCCAACCTGCGATCTCCCGGGCCCTAGTACTGTATTAGGCACAGGGAGGAGGAACTATCCCGGGGCAAAACTACACTCAGGATAGCCGCTACCCTCGCCGAGATTACAACCTGCGATCTCCCGGGCCCTAGTACTGTATTAGGCACAGGGAGGAGGGACTATCCCGGGGCAAAACTACACTCAGGATAGCCGCTACCATCGCCGAGATTCCAACCTGCGATCTCCCGGGCCCTAGTACTGTATTAGGCACAGGGAGGATGTACTATCCCGGGGCTAAACTACACTCAGGATAGCCGCTACCATCGCCGAGATTCCAACCTGCGATCTCCCGGGCCCTAGTACTGTATTAGGCACAGGGAGGAGGGACTATCCCGGGGCAAAACTACACTCAGGATAGCCTCTACCCTCGCCGAGATTCCAACCTGCGATCTCCCGGGCCCTAGTACTGTATTAGGCATAGGGAGGAGGAACTATCCCGGGGCAAAACTACACTCAGGATAGCCGCTACCCTCGCCGAGATTCCAACCTGCGATCTCCCGGGCCCTAGTACTGTATTAGGCACAGGGAGGAGGAACTATCCCGGGGCAAGACTACACTCAGGATAGCCGCTACCCTCGCCGAGATTCCAACCTGCGATCTCCCGGGCCCTAGTACTGTATTAGGCATAGGGAGGAGGAACTATCCCGGGGCAAAACTACACTCAGGATAGCCGCTACCCTCGCCGAGATTCCAACCTGCGATCTCCCGGGCCCTAGTACTGTATTAGGCATAGGGAGGAGGAACTATCCCGGGGCAAAACTACACTCAGGATAGCCGCTACCCTCGCCGAGATTCCAACCTGCGATCTCCCGGGCCCTAGTACTGTATTTGGCACAGGGAGGAGGAACTATCCCGGGGCAAAACTACACTCAGGATAGCCGCTACCCTCGCCGAGATTCCAACCTGCGATCTCCCGGGCCCTAGTACTGTATTAGGCATAGGGAGGAGGAACTATCCCGGGGCAAAACTACACTCAGGATAGCCGCTACCCTCGCCGAGATTCCAACCTGCGATCTCCCGGACCCTAGTACTGTATTAGGCACAGGGAGGAGGAACTATCCCGGGGCAAAACTTTACTCAGGATAGCCGCTACCCTCGCCGAGATTCCAACCTGCGATCTGCCGGGCCCTAGTACTGTATTAGGCACAGGGAGGAGGAACTATCCCGGGGCAAAACTTTACTCAGGATAGCCGCTACCCTCGCCGAGATTCCAACCTGCGATCTCCCGGGCCCTAGTACTGTATTAGGCATAGGGAGGAGGAACTATCCCGGGGCAAAACTACACTCAGGATATCCGCTACCCTCGCCGAGATTCCAACCTGCGATCTCCCGGGCCCTAGTACTGTATTAGGCACAGGGAGGAGGAACTATCCCGGTGTAAAACTACACTCAGGATAGCCGCTACCCTCGCCGAGATTACAACCTGCGATCTCCCGGGCCCTAGTACTGTATTATGCACAGGGAGGAGGGACTATCCCGGGGCAAAACTACACTCAGGATAGCCGCTACCCTCGCCGAGATTCCAACCTGCGATCTCCCGGGCCCTAGTACTGTATTAGGCACAGGGAGGAGGTACTATCCCGGGGCAAACTACACTCAGTATAGCCGCTACCCTCGCCGAGATTCCAACCTGCGATCTCCCGGGCCCTAGTACTGTATTAGGCACAGGGAGGAGGGGCTATCCCGGGGCAAAACTACACTCAGGATAGCCGCTACCCTCGCCGAGATTCCAACCTGCGTTCTCCCGGGCCCTAGTACTGTATTAGGCATAGGGAGGAGGAACTATCCCGGGGCAAAAATACACTCAGGATAGCCGCTACCCTCGCCGAGATTCCAACCTGCGATCTCCCGGGCCCTAGTACTGTATTAGGCACAGGGAGGAGGTACTATCCCGGGGCAAAACTACACTCAGGATAGCCGCTACCCTCGCCGAGATTCCAACCTGCGATCTCCCGGGCCCTAGTACTGTATTAGGCACAGGGAGGAGGAACTATCCCGGGGCAAAACTACACTCAGGATAGCCGCTACCCTCGCCGAGATTACAACCTGCGATCTCCCGGGCCCTAGTACTGTATTAGGCACAGGGAGGAGGGACTATCCCGGGGCAAAACTACACTCAGGATAGCCGCTACCATCGCCGAGATTCCAACCTGCGATCTCCCGGGCCCTAGTACTGTATTAGGCACAGGGAGGATGTACTATCCCGGGGCTAAACTACACTCAGGATAGCCGCTACCATCGCCGAGATTCCAACCTGCGATCTCCCGGGCCCTAGTACTGTATTAGGCACAGGGAGGAGGGACTATCCCGGGGCAAAACTACACTCAGGATAGCCGCTACCCACGCCGAGATTTCAACCTGCGATCTCCCGGGCCCTAGTACTGTATTAGGCACAGGGAGGAGGTACTATCCCGGGGCAAAACTACACTCAGGATAGCCGCTACCCTCGCCGAGATTCCAACCTGCGATCTCCCGGGCCGTAGTACTGTATTAGGCATAGGGAGGAGGAACTATCCCGGGGCAAAACTACACTCGGGATAGCCGCTACCCTCGCCGAGATTCAACCTGCGATCTCCCGGTCCCTAGTACTGTATTAGGCACAGGGAGGAGGAACTATCCCGGGGCAAAACTACACTCAGGATAGCCGCTACCCTCGCCGAGATTCCAACCTGCGATCTCCCGGGCCCTAGTACTGTATTAGGCATAGGGAGGAGGAACTATCCCGGGGCAAAACTACACTCAGGATAGCCGCTACCCTCGCCGAGATTCCAACCTGCGATTTCCCGGGCCCTAGTACTGTATTAGGCATAGGGAGGAGGAACTATCCCGGGGCAAAACTACACACAGGATAGCCGCTACCCTCGCCGAGATTCCAACCTGCGATCTCCCGGGCCCTAGTACTGTATTAGGCACAGGGAGGAGGAACTATCCCGGGGCAAAACTACACTCAGGATAGCCGCTACCCTCGCCGAGATTCCAACCTGCGATTTCCAGGGCCCTAGTACTGTATTAGGCATAGGGAGGAGGAACTATCCCGGGGCAAAACTACACTCAGGATAGCCGCTACCCTCGCTGAGATTCCAACCTGCGATCTCCCGGGCCCTAGTACTGTATTAGGCACAGGGAGGAGGAACTATCCCGGGGCAAAACTTTACTCAGGATAGCCGCTACCCTCGCCGAGATTCCAACCTGCGATCTCCCGGGCCCTAGTACTGTATTAGGCACAGGGAGGATGTACTATCCCGGGGCAAAACTACACTCAGGATAGCCGCTACCCTCGCCGAGATTCCAACCTGCGATCTCCCGGGCCCCAGTACTGTATTAGGCACAGGGAGGAGGTACTATCCCGGGGCAAAACTACACTCAGGATAGCCGCTACCATCGCCGAGATTCCAACCTGCGATCTCCCGGGCCCTAGTACTGTATTAGGCACACGGAGGATGTACTATCCCGGGGCAAAACTACACTCAGGATAGCCGCTACCCTCGCCGAGATTCCAACCTGCGATCTCCCGGGCCCTAGTACTGTATTAGGCACAGGGAGGAGGGACTATCCCGGGGCGAAACTACACTCAGGATAGCCGCTACCATCGCCGAGATTCCAACCTGGGATCTCCCGGGCCCTAGTACTGTATTAGGCACAGGGAGGATGTACTATCCCGGGGCAAAACTACACTCAGTATAGCCGCTACCCTCGCCGAGATTCCAACCTGCGATCTCCCGGGCCCTAGTACTGTATTAGGCACAGGGAGGATGTACTATCCCGGGGCAAAACTACACTCAGGATAGCCGCTACCCTCGCCGAGATTCCAACCTTCGATCTCCCGGGCCCTAGTACTGTATTAGGCATAGGGAGGAGGAACTATCCCGGGGCAAAACTACACTCAGGATAGCCGCTACCCTCGCCGAGATACCAACCTGCGATCTCCCGGGCCCTAGTACTGTATTAGGCACAGGGAGGAGGTACTATCCCGGGGCAAAACTACACTCAGGATAGCCTCTACCCTCGCCGAGATTCCAACCTGCGATCTCCCGGGCCCTAGTACTGTATTAGGCATAGGGAGGAGGAACTATCCCGGGGCAAAACTACACTCAGGATAGCCGCTACCCTCGCCGAGATTCAACCTGCGATCTCCCGGGCCCTAGTACTGTATTAGGCACAGGGAGGGGGAACTATCCCGGGGCAAGACTACACTCAGGATAGCCGCTACCCTCGCCGAGATTCCAACCTGCGATCTCCCGGGCCCTAGTACTGTATTAGGCATAGGGAGGAGGAACTATCCCGGGGCAAAACTACACTCGGGATAGCCGCTACCCTCGCCGAGATTCCAACCTGCGATCTCCCGGGCCCTAGTACTGTATTAGGCATAGGGAGGAGGAACTATCCCGGGGCAAAACTACACTCAGGATAGCCGCTACCCTCGCCGAGATTCCAACCTGCGATCTCCCGGGCCCTAGTACTGTATTAGGCACAGGGAGGAGGAACTATCCCGGGGCAAAACTACACTCAGGATAGCCGCTACCCTCGCCGAGATTCCAACCTGCGATCTCCCGGGCCCTAGTACTGTATTAGGCATAGGGAGGAGGAACTATCCCGGGGAAAAACTACACTCAGGATAGCCGCTACCCTCGCCGAGATTCCAACCTGCGATCTCCCGGGCCCTAGTACTGTATTAGGCACAGGGAGGAGGAACTATCCCGGGTCAAAACTTTACTCAGGATAGCCGCTACCCTCGCCGAGATTCCAACCTGCGATCTCCCGGGCCCTAGTACTGTATTAGGCATAGGGAGGAGGAACTATCCCGGGGCAAAACTACACTCAGGATAGCCGCTATCCTCGCCGAGATTCCAACCTGCGATCTCCCTGGCCCTAGTACTGTATTAGGCACAGGGAGGAGGAACTATCCCGGGGAAAAACTACACTCAGGATAGCCGCTACCCTCGCCGAGATTACAACCTGCGATCTCCCGGGCCCTAGTACTGTATTAGGCACAGGGAGGAGGGACTATCCCGGGGCAAAACTACACTCAGGATAGCCGCTACCATTGCCGAGATTCCAACCTGCGATCTCCCGGGCCCTAGTACTGTATTAGGCACAGGGAGGATGTACTATCCCGGGGCAAAACTACACTCAGGATAGCCTCTACCCTCGCCGAGATTCCAACCTGCGATCTCCCGGGCCCTAGTACTGTATTAGGCATAGGGAGGAGGAACTATCCCGGGGCAAAACTACACTCAGGATAGCCGCTACCCTCGCCGAGATTCCAACCTGCGATCTCCCGGGCCCTAGTACTGTATTAGGCACAGGGAGGATGTAATATCCCGGGGCTAAACTACACTCAGGATAGCCGCTACCATCGCCGAGATTCCAACCTGCGATCTCCCGGGCCCTAGTACTGTATTAGGCACAGGGAGGAGGGACTATCCCGGGGCAAAACTACACTCAGGATAGCCGCTACCCTCGCCGAGATTCCAACCTGCGATCTCCCGGGCCCTAGTACTGTATTAGGCACAGGGAGGAGGAACTATCCCGGGGCAAAACTACACTCAGGATAGCCGCTACCCTCGCCGAGATTACAACCTGCGATCTCCCGGGCCCTAGTACTGTATTAGGCACAGGGTGGAGGGACTATCCTGGGGCAAAACTACACTCAGTATAGCCGCTACCATCGCCGAGATTCCAACCTGCGATCTCCCGGGCCCTAGTACTGTATTAGGCACAGGGAGGATGTACTATCCCGGGGCTAGACTACACTCAGGATAGCCGCTACCATCGCCGAGATTCCAACCTGCGATCTCCCGGGCCCTAGTACTGTATTAGGCACAGGGAGGAGGTACTATCCCGGGGCAAAACTACACTCAGGATAGCCGCTACCCTCGCCGAGATTCCAACCTGCGATCTCCCGGGCCCTAGTACTGTATTAGGCACAGGGAGGAGGGACTATCCCGGGGCAAAACTACACTCAGGATAGCCGCTACCATCGCCGAGATTCCAACCTGGGATCTCCCGGGCCCTAGTACTGTATTAGGCACAGGGAGGATGTACTATCCCGGGGCAAAACTACACTCAGTATAGCCGCTACCCTCGCCGAGATTCCAACCTGCGATCTCCCGGGCCCTAGTACTGTATTAGGCACAGGGAGGATGTACTATCCCGGGGCAAAACTACACTCAGGATAGCCGCTACCCTCGCCGAGATTCCAACCTGCGATCTCCCGGGCCCTAGTACTGTATTAGGCATAGGGAGGAGGAACTATCCCGGGGCAAAACTACGCTCAGGATAGCCGCTACCCTCGCCGAGATTCCAACCTGCGATCTCCCGGGCCCTAGTACTGTATTAGGCACAGGGAGGAGGTACTATACCGGGGCAAAACTACACTCAGGATAGCCTCTACCCTCGCCGAGATTCCAACCTGCGATCTCCCGGGCCCTAGTACTGTATTAGGCATAGGGAGGAGGAACTATCCCGGGGCAAAACTACACTCGGGATAGCCGCTACCCTCGCCGAGATTCCAACCTGCGATCTCCCGGGCCCTAGTACTGTATTAGGCATAGGGAGGAGGAACTATCCCGGGGCAAAACTACACTCAGGATAGCCGCTACCCTCGCCGAGATTCCAACCTGCGATCTCCCGGGCCCTAGTACTGTATTAGGCACAGGGAGGAGGAACTATCCCGGGGCAAAACTACACTCAGGATAGCCGCTAACCTCGCCGAGATTCCAACCTGCGATCTCCCGGGCCCTAGTACTGTATTAGGCATAGGGAGGAGGAACTATCCCGGGGCAAAACTACACTCAGGATAGCCGCTACCCTCGCCGAGATTCCAACCTGCGATCTCCCGGGCCCTAGTACTGTATTAGGCACAGGGAGGAGGAACTATCCCGGGGCAAAACTTTACTCAGGATAGCCGCTACCCTCGCCGAGATTCCAACCTGCGATCTCCCGGGCCCTAGTACTGTATTAGGCATAGGGAGGAGGAACTATCCCGGGGCAAAACTACACTCAGGATAGCCGCTATCCTCGCCGAGATTCCAACCTGCGATCTCCCGGGCCCTAGTACTGTATTAGGCACAGGGAGGAGGAACTATCCCGGGGCAAAACTACACTCAGGATAGCCGCTACCCTCGCCGAGATTACAACCTGCGATCTCCCGGGCCCTAGTACTGTATTAGGCACAGGGAGGAGGGACTATCCCGGGGCAAAACTACACTCAGGATAGCCGCTACCATCGCCGAGATTCCAACCTGCGATCTCCCGGGCCCTAGTACTGTATTAGGCATAGGGAGGAGGAACTATCCCGGGGCTAAACTACACTCAGGATAGCCGCTACCCTCGCCGAGATTCCAACCTGCGATCTCCCGGGCCCTAGTACTGTATTAGGCACAGGGAGGAGGGACTATCCCGGGGCAAAACTACACTCAGGATAGCCGCTACCATCGCCGAGATTCCAACCTGGGATCTCCCCGGCCCTAGTACTGTATTAGGCACAGGGAGGATGTACTATCCCGGGGCAAAACTACACTCAGTATAGCCGCTACCCTCGCCGAGATTCCAACCTGCGATCTCCCGGGCCCTAGTACTGTATTAGGCACAGGGAGGATGTACTATCCCGGGGCAAAGCTACACTCAGGATAGCCGCTACCCTCGCCGAGATTCCAACCTGCGATCTCCCGGGCCTTAGTACTGTATTAGGCATAGGGAGGAGGAACTATCCCGGGGCAAAAATAACTCAGGATAGCCGCTACCATCGCCGAGATTCCAACCTGCGATCTCCCGGGCCCTTGTACTGTATTAGGCATAGGGAGGAGGAACTATCCCGGGGCAAAACTACACTCAGGATAGCCGCTACCTTCGCCGAGATTCCAACCTGCGATCTCCCTGGCCCTAGTACTGTATTAGGCATAGGGAGGAGGAACTATCCCGGGGCAAAACTACACTCAGGATAGCCGCTACCCTCGCCGAGATTCCAACCTGCGATCTCCCTGGCCCTAGTACTGTATTAGGCATAGGGAGGAGGAACTATCCCGGGGCAAAACTACACTCAGGATAGTCGCTACCCTCGCCGAGATTCCAACCTGCGATCTCCCGGGCCCTAGTACTGTATTAGGCACAGGGAGGAGGAACTATCCCGGGGCAAAACTACACTCAGGATAGCCGCTAACCTCGCCGAGATTCCAACCTGCGATCTCCCGGGCCCTAGTACTGTATTAGGCACAGGGAGGAGGAACTATCCCGGGGCAAAACTACACTCAGGATAGCCGCTACCCTCGCCGGGATTCCAACCTGCGATCTCCCGGGCCCTAGTACTGTATTAGGCACAGGGAGGAGGTACTATCCCGGGGCAAAACTACACTCAGGATAGCCGCTACCCTCGCCGAGATTCCAACCTGCGATCTCCCGGGCCCTAGTACTGTATTAGGCATAGGGAGGATGTACTATCCCAGGGCAAAACTACACTCAGGATAGCCGCTACCCTCGCCGAGATTCCAACCTGCGATATCCCGGGCCCTAGTACTGTATTAGGCACAGGGTGGAGGAACTATCCCGGGGCAAAACTACACTCAGGATAGCCGCTACCCTCGCCGAGATTCCAACCTGCGATCTCCCGGGCCCTAGTACTGTATTAGGCATAGGGAGGAGGAACTATCCCGGGGCAAAACTACACTCAGGATAGCCGCTACCCTCGCCGAGATTCCAACCTGCGATCTCCCGGGCCCTAGTACTGTATTAGGCATAGGGAGGAGGAACTATCCCGGGGCAAAACTACACTCAGGATAGCCGCTACCCTCGCCGAGATTCCAACCTGCGATCTCCCGGGCCCTAGTACTGTATTAGGCACGGGGAGGAGGTACTATCCCGGGGCAAAACTACACTCAGGATAGCCGCTACCCTCGCCGAGATTCCAACCTGCAATCTCCCGGGCCCTAGTACTGTATTAGGCATAGGGAGGAGGAACTATCCCGGGGCAAACTACACTCAGGATAGCCGCTACCATCGCCGAGATTCCAACCTGCGATCTCCCGGTCCCTAGTACTGTATTAGGCACAGGGAGGAGGAACTATCCCGGGGAAAAACTACACTCAGGGTAGCCGCTACCCTCGCCGAGATTCCAACCTGCGATCTCCCGGGCCCTAGTACTGTATTAGGCATAGGGAGGAGGAACTATCCCGGGGCAAAACTACACTCAGGGTTGCCGCTACCCTCGCCGAGATTCCAACCTGCGATCTCCCGGGCCCTAGTACTGTATTAGGCATAGGGAGGAGGAACTATCCCGGGGCAAATCTACACTCAGGATATCCGCTACCCTCGCCGAGATACCAACCTGCGATCTCCCGGGCCCTAGTACTGTATTAGAAACAGGGAGGTGGAACTATCCCGAGGCTAAACTACACTCAGGATAGCCGCTACCATCGCCGAGATTCCAACCTGCGATCTCCCGGGCCCTAGTACTGTATTAGGCACAGGGAGGAGGTACTATCCCGGGGCAAAACTACACTCAGGATAGCCGCTACCCTCGCCGAGATTCCAACCTGCGATCTCCCGGGCTCTAGTACTGTATTAGGCACAGGGAGGAGGTACTATCCCGGGGCAAAACTACACTCAGGATAGCCGCTACCCTCGCCGAGATTCCAACCTGCGATCTCCCGGGCCCTAGTACTGTATTAGGCACAGGGAGGAGGTACTATCCCGGGGCAAAACTACACTCAGGATAGCCACTACCATCGCCGAGATTCCAACTTGCGATCTCCCGGGCCCTAGTACTGTATTAGGCACAGGGAGGATGTACTATCCCGGGGCAAAACTACACTCAGGGTAGCCGCTACCCTCGCCGAGATTCCAACCTGCGATATCCCGGGCCCTAGTACTGTATTAGGCACAGGGAGGAGGAACTATCCCGGGGCAAAACTACACTCAGGATAGCCGCTACCCTCGCCGAGATTCCAACCTGCGATCTCCCTGGCCCTAGTACTGTATTAGGCATAGGGAGGAGGAACTATCCCGGGGCAAAACTACACTCAGGATAGCCGCTACCCTCGCCGAGATTCCAACCTGCGATCTCCCGGGCCCTAGTACTGTATTAGGCACAGGGAGGAGGTACTATCCCGGGGCAAAACTACACTCAGGATAGCCGCTACCCTCGCCGAGATTCCAAACTGCGATCTCCCGGGCCCTAGTACTGTATTAGGCATAGGGAGGATGTACTATCCCGGGGCAAAACTACACTCAGGATAGCCGCTACCCTCGCCGAGATTCCAACCTGCGATATCCCGGGCCCTAGTACTGTATTAGGCACAGGGTGGAGGAACTATCCCGGGGCAAAACTACACTCAGGATAGCCGCTACCCTCGCCGAGATTCCAACCTGCGATCTCCCTGGCCCTAGTACTGTATTAGGCATAGGGAGGAGGAACTATCCCGGAGCAAAACTACACTCAGGAAAGCCGCTACCCTCGCCGAGATTCCAACCTGCGATCTCCCGGGCCCTAGTACTGTATTAGGCACAGGGAGGAGGAACTATCCCGGGGCAAAACTACACTCAGGATAGCCGCTACCCTCGCCGAGATTCCAACCTGCGATCTCCCGGGCCCTAGTACTGTATTAGGCACAGGGAGGCGGAACTATCCCGGGGCAAAACTACACTCAGGATAGCCGCTACCCTCGCCGAGATTCCAACCTGCGATCTCCCGGGCCCTAGTACTGTATTAGGCACAGGGAGGAGGTACTATCCCGGGGCAAAACTACACTCAGGATAGCCGCTACCCTCGCCGAGATTCCAACCTGCGATCTCCCGGGCCTTAGTACTGTATTAGGCATAGGGAGGATGTACTACCCCGGGGCAAAACTACACTCAGGATAGCCGCTACCCTCGCCGAGATTCCAACCTGCGATATCCCGGGCCCTAGTACTGTATTAGGCACAGGGTGGAGGAACTATTCCGGGGCAAAACTACACTCAGGATAGCCGCTACCCTCGCCGAGATTCCAACCTGCGATCTCCCGGGCCCTAGTACTGTATTAGGCATAGGGAGGAGGAACTATCCCGGGGCAAAACTACACTCAGGATAGCCGCTACCCTCGCCGAGATTCCAACCTGCAATCTCCCGGGCCCTAGTACTGTATTAGGCATAGGGAGGAGGAACTATCCCGGGGCAAAACTACACTCAGGATAGCCGCTACCCTTGCCGAGATTCCAACCTGCGATCTCCCGGGCCCTAGTACTGTATTAGGCACAGGGAGGAGGTACTATCCCGGGGCAAAACTACACTCAGGATAGCCGCTACCCTCGCCGAGATTCCAACCTGCAATCTCCCGGGCCCTAGTACTGTATTAGGCATAGGGAGGAGGAACTATCCCGGGGCAAACTACACTCAGGATAGCCGCTACCCTCGCCGAGATTCCAACCTGCGATCTCCCGGTCCCTAGTACTGTATTAGGCACAGGGAGGAGGAACTATCCCGGGGAAAAACTACACTCAGGGTAGCCGCTACCCTCGCCGAGATTCCAACCTGCGAACTCCCGGGCCCTAGTACTGTATTAGGCATAGGGAGGAGGAACTATCCCGGGGCAAAACTACACTCAGGGTTGCCGCTACCCTCGCCGAGATTCCAACCTGCGATCTCCCGGGCCCTAGTACTGTATTAGGCACAGGGAGGAGGTACTATCCCGGGGCAAAACTACACTCAGGATAGCCGCTACCCTCGCCGAGATTCCAACCTGCGATCTCCCGGGCTCTAGTACTGTATTAGGCACAGGGAGGAGGTACTATCCCGGGGCAAAACTACACTCAGGATAGCCGCTACCCTCGCCGAGATTCCAACCTGCGATCTCCCGGGCCCTAGTACTGTATTAGGCACAGGGAGGAGGTACTATCCCGGGGCAAAACTACACTCAGGATAGCCACTACCATCGCCGAGATTCCAACTTGCGATCTCCCGGGCCCTAGTACTGTATTAGGCACAGGGAGGATGTACTATCCCGGGGCAAAACTACACTCAGGATAGCCGCTACCCTCGCCGAGATTCCAACCTGCGATATCCCGGGCCCTAGTACTGTATTAGGCACAGGGAGGAGGAACTATCCCGGGGCAAAACTACACTCAGGATAGCCGCTACCCTCGCCGAGATTCCAACCTGCGATCTCCCTGGCCCTAGTACTGTATTAGGCATAGGGAGGAGGAACTATCCCGGGGCAAAACTACACTCAGGATAGCCGCTACCCTCGCCGAGATTCCAACCTGCGATCTCCCGGGCCCTAGTACTGTATTAGGCACAGGGAGGAGGTACTATCCCGGGGCAAAACTACACTCAGGATAGCCGCTACCCTCGCCGAGATTCCAAACTGCGATCTCCCGGGCCCTAGTACTGTATTAGGCATAGGGAGGATGTACTATCCCGGGGCAAAACTACACTCAGGATAGCCGCTACCCTCGCCGAGATTCCAACCTGCGATATCCCGGGCCCTAGTACTGTATTAGGCACAGGGTGGAGGAACTATCCCGGGGCAAAACTACACTCAGGATAGCCGCTACCCTCGCCGAGATTCCAACCTGCGATCTCCCTGGCCCTAGTACTGTATTAGGCATAGGGAGGAGGAACTATCCCGGAGCAAAACTACACTCAGGAAAGCCGCTACCCTCGCCGAGATTCCAACCTGCGATCTCCCGGGCCCTAGTACTGTATTAGGCACAGGGAGGAGGAACTATCCCGGGGCAAAACTACACTCAGGATAGCCGCTACCCTCGCCGAGATTCCAACCTGCGATCTCCCGGGCCCTAGTACTGTATTAGGCACAGGGAGGCGGAACTATCCCGGGGCAAAACTACACTCAGGATAGCCGCTACCCTCGCCGAGATTCCAACCTGCGATCTCCCGGGCCCTAGTACTGTATTAGGCACAGGGAGGAGGTACTATCCCGGGGCAAAACTACACTCAGGATAGCCGCTACCCTCGCCGAGATTCCAACCTGCGATCTCCCGGGCCTTAGTACTGTATTAGGCATAGGGAGGATGTACTACCCCGGGGCAAAACTACACTCAGGATAGCCGCTACCCTCGCCGAGATTCCAACCTGCGATATCCCGGGCCCTAGTACTGTATTAGGCACAGGGTGGAGGAACTATTCCGGGGCAAAACTACACTCAGGATAGCCGCTACCCTCGCCGAGATTCCAACCTGCGATCTCCCGGGCCCTAGTACTGTATTAGGCATAGGGAGGAGGAACTATCCCGGGGCAAAACTACACTCAGGATAGCCGCTACCCTCGCCGAGATTCCAACCTGCAATCTCCCGGGCCCTAGTACTGTATTAGGCATAGGGAGGAGGAACTATCCCGGGGCAAAACTACACTCAGGATAGCCGCTACCCTTGCCGAGATTCCAACCTGCGATCTCCCGGGCCCTAGTACTGTATTAGGCACAGGGAGGAGGTACTATCCCGGGGCAAAACTACACTCAGGATAGCCGCTACCCTCGCCGAGATTCCAACCTGCAATCTCCCGGGCCCTAGTACTGTATTAGGCATAGGGAGGAGGAACTATCCCGGGGCAAACTACACTCAGGATAGCCGCTACCCTCGCCGAGATTCCAACCTGCGATCTCCCGGTCCCTAGTACTGTATTAGGCACAGGGAGGAGGAACTATCCCGGGGAAAAACTACACTCAGGGTAGCCGCTACCCTCGCCGAGATTCCAACCTGCGAACTCCCGGGCCCTAGTACTGTATTAGGCATAGGGAGGAGGAACTATCCCGGGGCAAAACTACACTCAGGGTTGCCGCTACCCTCGCCGAGATTCCAACCTGCGATCTCCCGGGCCCTAGTACTGTATTAGGCATAGGGAGGAGGAACTATCCCGGGGCAAATCTACACTCAGGATAGCCGCTACCCTCGCCGAGATACCAACCTGCGATCTCCCGGGCCCTAGTACTGTATTAGGCACAGGGAGGAGGAACTATCCCGATTCAAAACTACACTCAGGATAGCCGCTACCCTCGCCGAGATTCCAACCTGCGATCTCCCGGGCCCTAGTACTGTATTAGGCATAGGGAGGAGGAACTATCCCGGGGCAAAACTACACTCAGGATAGTCGCTACCCTCGCCGAGATTCCAACCTGCGATCTCTCGGGCCCTATTACTATATTAGGCATAGGGAGGAGGAACTATCCCGGGGCAAAACTACACTCAGGATAGCCGCTACCCTCGCCGAGATTCCAACCTGCGATCTCCCGGACCCTAGTACTGTATTAGGCACAGGGAGGTGGAACTATCCCGAGGCTAAACTACACTCAGGATAGCCGCTACCATCGCCGAGATTCCAACCTGCGATCTCCCGGGCACTAGTACTGTATTAGGCACAGGGAGGAGGTACTATCCCGGGGCAAAACTACACTCAGGATAGCCGCTACCCTCGCCGAGATTCCAACCTGCGATCTCCCGGGCCCAATACTGTATTAGGCACAGGGAGGAGGTACTATCCCGGGGCAAAACTACACTCAGGATAGCCGCTACCCTCGCCGAGATTCCAACCTGCGATCTCCCGGGCCCTAGTACTGTATTAGGCACAGGGAGGAGGGACTATCCCGGGGCTAAACTACACTCAGGATAGCCGGTACCATCAACATCCTGGCCCTAGTACTGTATTTGGCACAGGGAGGAGGTACTATCCCGTGGCAAAACTACACTCAGGATAGCTGCTACCGTCGCCGAGATTCCAACCTGCGATCTCCCGGGCCCTAGTACTGTATTAGGCACAGGGAGGAGGTACTATCCCGGGGCAAAACTACACTCAGGATAGCCGCTACCATCGCCGAGATTCCAACCTGCGATCTCCCGGGCCCTAGTACTGTATTAGGCACAGGGAGGAGGTACTATCCCGGGGCAAAACCACACCCAGGATAGTCGCTACCATCGCCGAGATTCCAACCTGCGATCTCCCGGGCCCTAGTACTGTATTAGGCACAGGGAGGAGGTACTATCCCGGGGCAAAACCACACTCAGGATAGCCGCTACCATCGCCGAGATTCCAACCTGCGATCTCCCGGGCCCTGGTACTGTATTAGGCACAGGAAGGAGGTACTATCCCGGGGCAAAACAACACTCAGGATAGCCGCTACCATCGCCGAGATTCCAACCTGCGATCTCCCGGGCCCTAGTACTGTATTAGGCACAGGGAGGAGGAACTATCCCGGGGCAAAACTACACTCAGGATAGCCGCTACCCTCGCCGAGATTCCAACCTGCGATCTCCCGGGCCCTAGTACTGTATTAGGCACACGGAGGAGGGACTATCCCGGGGCAAAACTACACATAGGATAGCCGCTACCATCGCCGAGATTCCAACCTGCGATCTCCCGGGCCCTAGTACTGTATTAGGCACAGGGAGGAGGTACTATCCCGGGGCTAAACTACACTCAGGATAGCCGCTACCATCGCCGAGATTCCAACCTGCGATCTCCCGGGCCCTAGTACTGTATTAGGCACAGGGAGGAGGGACTATCCCGGGGCAAAACTACACTCAGGATAGCCGCTATTCTCGCCGAGATTCCAACCTGCGATCTCCCGGGCCCTAGTACTGTATTAGGCACAGGGAGGAGGTACTATCCCGGGGCAAAACTACACTCAGGATAGCCGCTACCATCGCCGAGATTCCAACCTGCGATCTCCCGGGCCCTAGTACTGTATTAGGCACAGGGAGGATGTACTATCCCGGGGCAAAACTACACTCAGGATAGCCGCTACCCTCGCCGAGATTCCAACCTGCGATATCCCGGGCCTTAGTACTGTATTAGGCACAGGGATGAGGGACTATCCCGGGGCAAAACTACACTCAGGATAGCCGCTACCATCGCCGAGATTCCAACCTGCGATCTCCCGGGCCCTAGTACTGTATTAGGCACAGGGAGGAGGCACTATCCCGGGGCAAAACTACACTCAGGATAGCGCTACCATCGCCGAGATTCCAACCGGCGATCTCCCGGGCCCTAGTACTGTATTAGGCACAGGGAAGATGTACTATCCCGGGGCTAAACTACACTCAGGATAGCCGCTACCATCAACATCCTGGCCCTAGTACTGTATTAGGCCCAGGGAGGAGGTACTATCCCGGGGCAAAACTACACTCAGGATAGCTGCTACCGTCGCCGAGTTTCCAACCTGCGATCTCCCGGGCCCTAGTACTGTATTAGGCACAGGGAGGAGGTACTATCCCGGGGCAAAACTACACTCAGGATAGCCGCTACCATCGCCGAGATTCCAACCGGCGATCTCCCGGTCCCTAGTACTGTATTAGGCACAGGGAGGAGGTACTATCCGGGGCAAAACTACACTCAGGATAGCCGCTACCATCGCCGAGATTCCAACCTGCGATCTCCCGGGCCCTAGTACTGTATTAGGCACAGGGAGGAGGTACTATCCCGGGGCAAAACTACACTCAGGATAGCCGCTACCATCGCCGAGATTCCAACCTGCGATATCCCGGGCCCTAGTACTGTATTAGGCACAGGGAGGAGGTACTATCCCGGGGCAAAACCACACCCAGGATAGCCGCTACCATCGCCGAGATTCCAACTTGCGATCTCCGGGCCCTAGTACTGTATTAGGCACAGGGAGGAGGTACTATCCCGGGGCAAAACCACACTCAGGATAGCCGCTACCATCGCCGAGATTCCAACCTGCGATCTCCCGGGCCCTGGTACTGTATTAGGCACAGGGAAGAGGTACTATCCCGGGGCTAAACTACACTCAGGATAGCCGCTACCCTCGCCGAGATTCCAACCTGCGATCTCCCGGGCCCTAGTACTGTATTAGGCACAGGGAGGAGGTACTATCCCGGGGCAAATCTACACTCAGGATAGCCGCTACCATCGCCGAGATTCCAACCTGCGATCTCCCGGGCCCTAGTACTGTATTAGGCACAGGGAGGAGGTATTATCCCGGGGCAAAACTACACTCAGGATAGCCGCTACCATCGCCGAGATTCCAACCTGCGATCTCCGGACTTGCTGCAGTACCCGTGTGGTCGTGGGGTGAACCTATTCTCTCTTTATCGCCCTCAAGGAGGCAGGGTGTGAGTAGCCCCACCACTTATGGTGCACCCTCAAGGGCTCACGGCTGGTGAGTTTGGGAGTTGGCGACCTCGAGGGATTCCTGGGCTGGGTCTGTTTTTAATCCCCCCCCCCCCCTTTTCTACTAACTTTGGTGCGGGCTCTCTCCTCTTTACCCCCTTTCCCATCTGCCTTTCATGACTCTCCTTCTTTGCAAGTCCCTTAATCCTCATTCTTCGTGGATTGAGGGCATTTATTTTCCTCCGCCCCCCAGAGTCTCACATATAGTAAGACGTGGGATGGCGACCATGGGTCCCTGGCTGCGTTCGGTATGACTTCCACTTACTTGTGCTGGGCTCCTCTCTTTCATCTTTCTTATCGACCTCCCATTGTCAATTCTTGTTCTTTTCCGACCCCAACGCTATTAGAGTGTCCGAATTCTAGGGAGTCTTACACTTTCCCGCCTTTATTAGCCCTTGCATCGTCTTTCCTGATCCGTCATTCTTTGAGGGGTCAGACCTCTTGTTTTATTTTATTGTATCTCCTGCCTTCTGCACTAGGCCCTCAAGGAGGCAGGGTGTATGTAGCCCCACTACTTCTGGTACAGCCTCGATAGTCCTACACCCTCAAGGGCTCACGTCTGGTGAGTTCGGGATTTGACGACCCCGAGGAATTCCTGAACTGGTTCCGTTTTTCCCCCTTTTATCCATTACCTCTGGGGTGGACACTCTCCTCTTTCACTTACCCATCTGCCTTTCATGGCTCTCCTTCATTCCAAGTCCCTCGATCAGCATTCTTCGAGGGTTGAGTGCATTTCTTTTCCTCCTGTCCTTTATTTGCCTTATTCACCTTTTGTCTTCCATTTCTTCTTCTAGTATATAAGTTAGTAGTTAGTTTTTAGTTATATTTACATTTGATTATCATCTTCACGATCACCCAAACCATTAGGGGTCGATAACCTAGATGTTAGGCCCCTTAAATCACCTATTATCATCATCCCATCAATCCCAAAAAACTCTACTCCCTTATCCTTTCACACAATAATGCCAAATGTATAAAATAAAATACATGGATAATATTTTGGTTTATCATCATTCCTTGTCCACTGTGGCCCGGGAGAGTATCTCATTATAAACTCTTGAATCTCGTCATCTTCAGGCAGGTACTTCATAATTTCGGTAGTCCCGAATTTTCTGGCTGCTGATGGGAATAAAGTCCTGTTTATATGCTTTGGAGTTAGAAAAAGGCGGAACCGTATTATGAGTTTCAACTTGAATGTGTGCATTACTAGTCCATCTGTATAAGTTCTTGCTGTAAAAGTACAGTGATTACATTGAATTATCTGTAGACACATTCTTTGGTCTTTTGCCACTTTTCTACCTAGCGATTCAACTGATAATGTTGTATTCTTATAATACTGGGGCCACCATTGCTTGAAGTCCAAAATATCGCTTCCTTCTACCGTAGTCACTGAGAAGTTATTGGCAGCACTAGCTGATATTAATAGCTTCATATTCGCTTTAGGATACAGGAAACAGTAAACCAGTATCAGTATCTTGGATGCTTAATATCAAGTGACAAAGAATACAATAACCGTATTCAGAAATCAAGTCAAATTCTATCAACAAGTTCGATATCTACTCTGGAATAAGCAAGTGCCACTAAGATCAAAGCAAACTCTGTTTCCAACATACTTTGTCCCTATATCGACGTATGGGTTGGAAACATGCACAACTACCAAAAGAGATGACAGCAGACTTCAGGCTTCAGACGAAGTTTCTAACGGGATGGTCGAACTCCGCTAATTAGCTTAAACCCAAACAGTCCTGTCAGCTCACGCTGATGGTTAAGCCATGAGTTGACCGACAGCTACGTACAGTACACCATGCTACCCATGTACAGTCAAAATGATGGAGAATTGAGAATTATAGAAAACTATACATTTCATAAGTGTGAGTTGTCTTTCACTTTCCCGCCTTAACTGGCCCTTGTCTCATCTTTCCTGATTCCCTCCTTCTGTGAGGGGTCAGCCTTCTTTTTCTTTTCCTTTTACCTCCTGCCTTGTGCTCAAGGCCCTTAAGGAGACAGGGTGTATGTAGCCCCACCACTTCTGGTGCATCCTAGATACTGCTACACCCTCAGGGGCTCACGGCTGGTGAGTTCGGGAGTTGGCGACCCCGGGGGATTCCTGAGCAGGGTCCGTTATCCCCTTTTGTCCCTTACCTTATGGGCGGACCGTCTCCTCTCCTCTTTTCCTTATATTTCCTTTACTCTTTAAGATTCCCGCACTGTTTTTGTTACTTGGTTCACAGTGTAGCTAAATTCCCTTTTAGCGATTGTTAAGGCATTTTTAATCTACGTTGCATTTTGTTAGTTTTTTCGATCTAAATTTCATCTCGCGATTGTTTTCAACCTCAATTGCATTTTGTAAAAATTGACAATCTAAATTGCTTTTTAGCAAGTATTTCAATGTACGCGCAGGACATTTTAGTGAGATTATTGAATTTCAAGTGCATTTTGTATTTTCAACCTAAACCGCATTTCGCAAGAATTTTGAATCTAAATTGCATTTTGTTTGGCGGGCATTTTGCAAATATTTTGATTCTCAATTGCATTTTGTGGATATTTTGAATCTAAATTACATTTTGTCGCGTATTTTCAATCTAAATGGCATTTTGTAAGTATTGTCAATCCACATGAGCCGTTTGAATCTACCGTACATTTTGTAAGCATTTTCAATTTCAATTGCATTTTGTAAGTATTTTGAATTCCAATTGCACTTTGTGAATAATTTGGATTGGAACTGGGATATTTCAATCTGAATTGCATTGTGTATTTTCAATTTCAATTGCATTTTGTAAGTATTTTGAACCTCAATTGCATTTTGTACGTATTTTCGATCTCATTTGCATGTTGTAAGTATTTTGAATTTCAGTTGCATTTTGTAAGTATTCGACGCTACGTTGTATTTTGTACGTATTTTGAATCTAGCCTACGTTTTGTGGGTCTTTTTCAATCTATTCTTTTTGTGAATCTTTTCGTTCTAAATTCCCTTTTGTAAGACCATATTGTGAGTTGTTTCCATCTGGGTTTCTCTTTGTACGTATTTTCCGTCTCACATAATTTTCGTTGTGGTTTCCATTTCATTAACATTTTCGCTATCACCCAGATCATTAGGGGCCGATAACCTAGATGTTAGTCCCCTTAAAACAACAATCATCATCATCATCATCATCATATCTAGCGTCACACCCAAGTACTTCGTACTCCTTGATGAATTAATCATCGTCTGTCCCACTTGTATTGGTACAAGGGTGTTGGTTATCCTTCTCGTCAGCACAACAATCTCCGTTCTATGGTCTGTAGTGACAGCGTATGTTCTGCCATCCAATCTGTGACACGTCGCATTATCTGATTGAGTTTCAGTTGCGCCAGTTCTATATCACGAGCCACAATCAGAGCAGCTACATCATCAGCATATCCTACCAATATTGCATCTTCAGGCATCTTCAGCCGCAACAGGCCATCGTATGCAATATTCCAGAGGTCTGGCCCATGGATAGATCCTTGAGCTGCCCCAGCGGTTAATCTTTTAATTCTATGCCTTTCCTTGGTATCGTACTGCTAAATACGGCCTTTAGATAATCCCTTATTATCCGCAAGAGATATCACGGCAATCTCAATTTATCTTGAAGTGCCACCAAGATGTCACTCCACTGGGCAGAGTTAAAGGCATTCTTCACAACTTAACTTGACGTGAGTAATGATTACCCATATGAGCTCCGTTTGCAGTCTCTACAACTACCCGCACAGCATCAATAGTCGAGTGGCCTTTCCGAAAGCCGTAGTGTTGGGCGGATATATCCAGCTGACTGAACTGCCATCAATATTCTAGGCTGTAATAGTTTCTATAAGCCATTTCCAGCCGTATCCAGCATACATAGTGGCCTGTATGATGAAGGCAAATTTCCTCCCAATTTCCTTTTGCTAATAAGAAACTAGTCTGGCCTTCTTCCAGCAGGCACTAAAACGCCTCCTTTCAGAGATGCCTTATACTTGTTTAAAAGGAGTCGCGGGCAATCACTTGCTGTCTCCTTAAGTGCTTTTGCTGGAATCTCATCTGGTCCAGGGGCCTTCTTGTTCCTGAAATAATTAATCGCTTTCATTAATTCTTCCTCGGTGAACAATGGTTTTTCTTCAATATTCATGCAACCATCATATTCATCAATCCTCTCCGGATGTTCAGGAAACAGTGTACCGACTATTTCGTCCAAAGTGTGTACATCCATTATCCGATTAGAAAAAGTTCCAAGTCTCGTCAATTAAATCTTATATCCTAGTCCCAAAGGATCGTTGTCAACTTCTTTGACAATTTCCCACGATTTGTCAGTTTTCTTTCTTTAATTGCATCCCGAAGCGCTTTTCTTGCTGATTTGTGGTCTACGGAGAGTAAAGCTGCCTCTTCTCTTCCTCTCGTTCTATGTGCCCTTCGTATCATCCTCAGGCAGTGTCGCCTCATATCAGCAATCTCCTATATCGACCAGTATTCTGGCTGATAGTTTTTTCGCGTTTTTTTCCTACACATGGATTTATTGCAGGCTTGATGAATAATCAACATAATGTTCTCTAACCATTTATCCGCCGCCTCTCTCCTCTCAAATGCAAAGCAACTCGTTTCACTTTCCTCATTCGTCTCTGTATTACCTCACAGAACTTTTTATCCATATTTGTGGGATTCCAGTATGATGGTTTCCGTATGACAGCGCTTTGTTGTCGATTTTGTTGAAGTACACAGAAAGTAACATAATGCTGATCGCTTCCTGTGTAGTCCTCAATCACCCGCCATTCAGATTTTCTTGACAAAAGATCGTCTGACGCAAAAGTCACATCTGGTATGGTTCCGTTGCAGCCAGGACGTCGAAAGGTAGGCGTATTTGCAACATTTACGGTCGTCAATCCTAACCTTGCCGCCATTTCCAGTATACGACTTCCTCTGGAATCAACATCCGACATACCCCATTCCAAGGCCTTGGAATTGAAATCACCCATACCATGCAATGTGTCCTCAAGGCTATCCAACTTCTTCTGGAAATCATCAATGGACTCGTTCGGAGTGAAGTATCAGCTCACGTACGTAAGCGAGCCCATATGAATCCATACGAAACCGTCCTTAGATCCCTGATCTGTAACTGGATATTTTCCCAGATCCGGAATGAAAATTGCGGCTGTTCCAAGGTTGTTCGCAAACCACACATGATGGTCCCTGTTCTGAAATTGCTCACTCAGGATAAACATATCCACTTCCATTTCAAATGCCAATTGCGTCAAGAGGTCTCTGGCAGTCAAACTTCAGTGAACATTTCCTTGAAGAACTCTCATAATTTTTACCGATTTTATCTTTATCGAGAGCT
Organism: Meconema thalassinum; assembly: GCA_946902985.2. Taxonomy (NCBI): domain Eukaryota; kingdom Metazoa; phylum Arthropoda; class Insecta; order Orthoptera; family Tettigoniidae; genus Meconema; species Meconema thalassinum. Next base: position 515,956,599 of record OX336392.1, read on the forward strand.
TCCCAAAACACTATACAGGCGCCTGGCCCAGGAACATGGTTCCACTTGGTGTCATGAACCTCCTTATCCGTACAATGCACACATTGTGCTTCACTTTGCAGTGTGATGCTTTATATCTGGCATCTCCACGCTTGTAACAGAGTTTGTTCCTGTCAAGGCTATTACAATTCCTTGCGAGATGTCAATAGCAGCTTCAGGGTGAAACGCATTTACCCTAAAACGCTGTCGCCAGAGAAATTAGGCCAAATAGTTGCTGACCATTGTACGATGTGTGACAAAACTTCACTTGTTTCCTTCCTTGGCTTCCTGCCACACTACTTCTACGTGATTTGTAGTAGCGTGTGTAACAGGGTCGCCAAATTAATCGAGTGATTGACCGTTAAGTGCTGGTAGCCTAGGTTGTTAAGGGTACTATACGCCCCCCCACATATCAGACATTACAGTAGTACCGGGAAGAATAAACTGCTGAATTATTGGCAGTAAAGTTTGAGCATCTCGTCGTTGAAGAGCAACCATGAAACTTTCACTCGTTCCAACATCGTATCCTCCAAATACCCACAGTTCACGCACAAATTGTCCTCGATTGAATTTTCGTCGTACAAAAGAGCTTTCATCAATTTCAGTAGTATGACCTACTCCTCGCAGATAAATGGGATTCTGAACGAAGTGTAAAAGGTAAAAGGGTATCCGAGGCCTAGGGAGTCTCTTCCTTTCCCGCCTTAATTGGCCCTTGTCTCATCTTTTCTGATACCCTCCTTCTGCGAGGGGTCAGTCTTCCTTTTCTTTTGATGTTCTCTCCTGCCTTCTGCTCAAGGCCCTCAAGGAGGCTGGGTGTATGTAGCCCCACCACTTCTGGTGCACCCTGGATATTGCTACACCCTCAGGGGCTCACGGCTGGTGAGTTCGGAAGTTGGCGACCCCGAGGGATTCCTGATCTGGGTCCGGTTTTCCCCTTTTGCCCATTACCTGTGGGGTTGACCCTCTCTTCTTTCAATTTCTTATCTGCCCTTCATGGCTCTCCTTCATTCCAAGTCCCTCAATCCGCATTCTTCGAGGGTTGAGGGCATTTCTTTTCCTCCTGTCCTGAATTTGCCTTAGTCTGCTTGTGTTTTCCATTTCTTCTTCTAGTATATAAGCTAGTAGTTAGTTTTAGTTATAGTTTACATTTCATTATAATCTTCACGATCACCCAAACCATAAGGGGCCGATAACCTAGATGTTAGGCCCCTTAAAACAACAATATAACATCATCATCATGAAAAGGGCCGTTGATCAGTTAGTGGCCCTGAAAGGGGCCGTTTATTAAGCCGAGGCTCGACGATGGAGCCAGCTTTTCACACTAGTACAAATGCTAATCGTCAATAGCTGCTTCAGGGTACAATGATCGAACATGCTCGATAAAATGGCGAAACGCATTTACCCCAAAATGCTGTCGCCAGAGAAATTCGGCCAAAAAGTTGCTGATCATTGTACGGTGTGTGCCAAAACTTCACTTGCTTCCTTCCTTGGCTTTCTGCCACACTGATTCTACGTGATTTGTAGTAGCGTGTGTAATAGGGTCGCCAAATTAATCGATTGATTGAACGTTAAGTGCTGGTAGCCTAGGTTGTTAAGGCCATTATACGCCCCCCACATATCAGACATTACAGTAGTACCAGGAAGAATAAACTGCTGAATTATTGGCAGTAAAGTTTGAGCATCTCGTCGTTGAAGAGCAACCTTGAAACTTTCATTCGTTCCAACATCGTATCCTCCAAATACCCACAGTTCACGCACTAACTGTCCTCGATTGAATTTTCGTCGTACAAATCAGCTTTCATCAATTTCAACAGTATGGCCTACTCCTGGCAGATAAATGGGATTCTGAACGAAATATTCATGACATATATCACGACAAAATTGTTTCCAGTCGACGATTGTTTTGTCACTTAATTTCAATTCACGCATCAGAAACGATTGCTTATCAATTTCATATGACCAACAGTTAGCCAAAATGAGAATATCTGAAATTGGCAGATGACTACCGCTAAACACATATCTTTCCTAACAGAACAGGTTTTTCTGCAAGCACACCCGGCTGAACCGCGCCAAATGGGACCATCTATCCCTGGTCTATTTGCCAATCGCAGTTAATTGCGTCCCACGCAATTACCATTCTCACAAACCACTACACGTTTTAAAAGGCCATTATCACGTCCTCACTCGGTGGCTTCAGTAACTCTTGCTGTGACCAAGAATATATTTTTGAGTCGTAATTCGGAAAGGTCCCGAAAAGCTCGAATTATATTCGCCATTTCTGACAAGAAATGCCACTAGACGCAAATAACTACTGTACTGTACAGGACTAACCTTAACTATCCAGCGTCGTTCGCTAAATCGCAACAATGGCTAGAATAGCCACCTGTGAACAATGGCTACCTGTGACTTGCTACTTAAACTGATGTGTTCAAAGTTTATTTTGTTCAATTTTTGCACTTTGAAGTAAATATAATATAGAAACGTTTCTTACATTGTCTGTGCGAAAAGTCAAACCAAACGCCCTTGAGGGACGAGGGTTTGATTCCCCTCCCAGGTACTAAGTCTTAAATTAGAATTTGCGGCGTGTAAAAATAGTATGGAGACGTTTCTTACATTGGCTGTGCGAAAAGTCACACTTGACGCCCTTGAGGATCGAGGGTTTGATTCCCCTAACAGATATCAAGCATAAATTCGATTTTGTGATGAATGACCTGGAATGGTACGGTATTGCATTGATATACATGGTCTGAAAGCGTTTCTTACTTCGGATATACGAAAGGTCATCCGTAGCGCCCTTGAATAATGCAGTTCGATTCCCCTCCCAAGTACTAAGTGGAATAATCGAATTCGCGATCTCTGGCCCGGATCGGAGCGGTATTGTGTAGATAAAGATTTTATGAAGACCTTTCTTACATCGAGTAAAGATTTTTAGAGGACGTTTCTTACATCGGATTCCGCAGGGGCTCACATCTTGTGGACGTGGGTTGGCGATCACGGGGCCCCAGCTGAGTCCGGCATTGCTTCCACTTACTTGTGCCGGGCTCCTCTCTGTTTTCTTTCCTGTCGACCTCTCTTGGTCAACTCTTGTTCTCTTCTGACCCCGACGGTATTAGGGTATCCGAGGCCTAGGGAGTCTCTTCCTTTCCCGCCTTAATTGGCCCTTGTCTCATCTTTTCTGATACCCTCCTTCTGCGAGGGGTCAGCCTTCTTTTTCTCTTCCTTTTACCTCCTGCCTTGTGCTCTAGGCCCTTAAGGAGGCAGGGTGTATGTAGCCCCACCACTTCCGGTGCACCCTAGATAATGCTACACCCTCAGGGGCTCACGGCTGGTGAGTTCGGGAGTTGGCGACCCCGAGGGATTCCTGAGCTGGGTCCGTTTTTCCCTTTTGTCCCTTACCTTTGGGGGCGGACCCTCTCCTCTTTCACTTTCCTATCTGCTTATCATGGCTCTCCTTCCTTCCAAGTCCCTCAATCCGCCTTCTTCGAGGGTTGAGGGCATTTCTTTTCCTCCTGTCCTTTATTTGCCTTATTCTCCTTTAGTTTTCCATTTCTTCTTCTAGTATGTAGGTTAGTAGTTAGTTTTAGTTTTAAGTTCGCTTTTCCTTTTTCATCTTCACGATCACCCTAACCATCAGGGGCCGATAACCTAGATGTTAGGCCCCTTAAAACAACAATTATCATCATCATCATCATCTTACATCGGATGTGTGAAAATTCACATCTTGCTTGGAAAATCAGTAGTTGCTTTCAGTGTTTTTCTTGCTCGCTGTATTCTTTGTCTTCACAGATCTTAATAAATGACTGCAGTTCTGCAGGGTTGAAAGAGTGTTTTGAGATTGTGTTGCTATCCCGCATCTGTAACGTTTGTGTGACGCAAGCAATGTGCTTCATTTGTTCGCAGGTGCGCTGTTCTGTAGTAATGACGAACTATTAATATGAGTGCACCCTCGATTTACCCTTAATTGAAGTAAAAAAAATCACATTTCGAGAACAAATATCCGTACCACCTAAACTCCATAAGTGCCGGAAAAGGAGTGGTCCCATGATACTGCCCTGCGGCACCCCTGCAGTTATATTTTTGAGGGAGGACTTAATGTTTTCTATTTTAACGTAAAACATTCTATTTGTTAGGCATTGGTTAATTATTTTTATGAATGTTGATGGGATTTGCATGTTTATTAATTTATGAATCACCATTTTGTGACCTATATGCTCAAAAGCCTGCTGATAATCAAGGAACGGTGCTAACGCCCCTTGGTTATGGTGATAACCATGCGTTATATTTTTCGAGAACCTCAGCAACTGTTGAACCGTGGAGTGACCACTCCTGAAATCGAATTGTTGTCTAATTATTTTGTTATTAATAAATGGTATTACATTGGTTTAAAGAATTCTTTCGAACAGTTTCGAGCTAATATTAGGAGACTAATCGGTCTATAGTTTGAGGGTATTTCGTTGTTGTTTCCTGGTTTAGGGAAAGATAGGCTCTCAGCTAATCATGAAATCCAGTCGTAGTGGCCAGCCAATGGAAGAGGGCCAGTGGGCCCATGTGGAGGGGGACGTCCGTATCAATACTAGCGCGTGACTAATATGCCAACCAACGCCCAATCTACTATAAGTCTAATCTCGTAACTTTATCTCTCACAACTACTGCAAAATCAACCTGCTCGAGGTCCTTCTTCACCCAACTTCAAATTAATTTTGATGCTGGTGCAAAAATATCAAATCACAATTTAAGCCATGTCGAGTGAAATATAAAGATACTAAAGGAATCGATGGTGATAATGGAGGACATCAAGCACTAATGTGACCATTATTCCATCGAACGTAAGCTACTCTCGAATCCCTCTTTTCCAATAACATTATTATTATTCAGAACCCTAAGCAAAATGCAATGCCTAACCACAACAAATATTTGACTTAAAGCGCCTCAATTGCTTCAATAAATTTAATTTTCAAATACCTCCCCCCCCCCAGGAGCTCACAACTTGTGGGACGTGGGTTGGCGACCACGGAACCACAGCTGAGTCCGGCATTGCTTCCTCTTACTTGTGCCGGGCTCCTCTCAGTCTCTTCGCTCTGTAGAATTCAAGTCATTTGTTCAATTCTGCGAAGACAAAGAATATAGCGAGAAAGATGATTACTGAAAGGAACTAAGGGTGAACTTTCGCATATCCTATGTAAGAAACGTTTTCAAACGATTTTTTTCAACGCAGTACCGTAGAGATTCAGGTTGCACGCCGCAAATTCGTATTATTACTTAGTATCTGGGAGTGGAATCGAACCCTCGTCCGATAAGGGCGTTAAGTGTGACTTATCGAACAGCCAATGTAAGAAACGTCTCCATACTATTTTTAAATTGGAACAAGTGGTCCAATTTAAGTAGTCTACTTGGGCTGTGTATGCTCTTAGGATGCTAGTACGGGGAAAACTTGGTATACACACTAGTTTTAAAATCAATTACGGATAAATCAGGGTGTCTGATCACGAATATACTATTAGTTTCGCCATAGGTTCTTATACCAGCAAACTAGCTCTTTCCCTGATCAGTTGGTGGCCCTGAAAAGGGCCGTTTATTAAGCCAAGGCTTGACGATGGAGACACCTTTTCACACTAGTACAAATGCTAATCGTCAATAGCAGCTTCAGGGTACACTGATCGATCATGCTCGATAAAATGGTGAAACACATTTACCCCAAAACGCTGTCACCAGAAAAATTCGGCCAAATAGTTGTTGATCATTTTACGGTGTGTGCCAAAACTTCGCTTGTTTCCTTCCTTGGCTTTCTGCCACACTATTACTACGTGATTTGCAGTAGCGTGTTTAACAGGGTCGCCAAAATAATCGAGTGATTGACCGTTAAGTGCTGGTGGCCTAGGTTGTTAAAGGCATTATACGCCCTCCACATATCAGACATTACGGAAGTACCAGGAAGAATAAACTGCTGAATTATTGGCAGTAAAGTTTGAACATCTCGTCGTTGAAGAGCAACCATGAAACTTTCATTCGTTCCAACTTCGTATCCTCCAAATACCCACAGTTCACGCACTAATTGTCCTCGATTGAATTTTCGTCGTACAAAAGAGCTTTCATCAATTTCAGTAGTATGACCTACTCCTCGCAGATAAATGGGATTCTGAACGAAATATTCATGGCATATATATTGACAAAATTGTTTCCAGTCGACGATTGTTTTGTCACTTAATTTTAATTCACGCATCAGAAACGATTGCTTATCAATTTCATATGACCAACAGTTAGCCAAAATGAGAATATCTGAAATTGACAGATGACTACCGCTAAACACATATCTTTCCTAACAGAACAGGTTTTTCTATAAGCACTCACGGCTGAACAGCGCCAAATGGAACCATCTATTTCTGGTCTATTTTGTAATCGGATTTAATTGCGTCCCACGCAATTACCATTCTCAAACAACTACACGTTTGTAAAGACCATGATCACGTCCCCACTGGGTGGCTTCAGGAACTTGCTGTGGCCTCGAATAGATTTTTGAGTCGTAATTCGGAAACATCCGGAAAAGCTCGAATTATATTTGCCATTTTTGACAAGAAATGCTACTAGACGCAAACAACTACTGTAGAGGACTAACGTTAACTATAGAGTGTCGTTCGCTAAATCGCAACAATAGCTACAATGGCTACCTGTGACTGGCTACTTAAAGTGATGTGTACAATCCTCACTTTGTTCAACTGATGCACCTTGAAGTAAATATAATATAGAGACGTTTCTTACATTGGCTGTGCGAAAAGTCACACCGAACGCCCTTGAGGGACGATGGTTGGAATCCCCTACTAGGTATTAAGTCATAAATTCGAAATTGCGGCGTATAAAAATAGTATGGAGACGTTTCTTACATTGGTTGTGCGAAAAGTCACACCTAACGCCCTTGAGGGTCCAGGTTCCGATTCCCCTCGCAGCTACCAAGCATTATTTCGAATTTGTGATTAATGACCCGGAATGGTACCGGAATAGCGTTGCTATAAATTATATTAAAACGTTTCTTACTGCGGATATGCGAAAAGTCATCCGTAGCGCCCTTGAATAACGGAGTTCGATTCCCCTCCCAAGTACGAAGTGGAATAATCGAATTTTCGATCTCAGACCGGATCGGAACGGCATTATGTAGATAAAGTTTTTTGGAGACCTTTCTTACATCGGGTATGGTAAAGATTTTTAGAAGACGTTTCTTACATCGGATGTGTGAACATTCACATCTTGCTTGGAAAATCAGCAGTAGCTTTCAGTGTTCTCCTTTCTCGCGTTTTTGTTTTGTTTTCACAGATCTGAACAAATGACTGCAGTTCTGCAGGGTTGAGAGGGTGCCTTGAGATTGTGTTGCTATCCCGCATCTGTGACGTTTGTATGACGCAAGCAATGTGCTTCATTTTTCCGCAGGCGCCAGGTTTTGTAGTACAGCCGAACTATTAATATGCGTGCACCCTCGATTTACCCATAATTGATGAAAAGAAAATCACACTTCGAGAAAAAAAATCCGTATCACCTCAACTCCATAACAAGTGCCGGAAAAGGAGTGGTCCCATGAAACTGCCTTGCGGGCCTGCAGTTAAATTTTTGATGAAGGACTTAATGTTTTCTATTTTGATGTAAATCTTTCTATTTGTTAGGCATTGGTTAATTATTTTTATGTAATACTATGTTGGTGAGAAATGCATGTTTATTAATTTATGAATCAACATTTTGTGGACTTATGGTCAAAAGCCTGCTGATAATCAAGGAACGGTGCGTACGTGCCTTGGCTATGGTGATAACCATGCGTTATATATTTCGAGAACCTCAGCAACTGTTGAACCGTGGATTGACCACTCCTGAAACCGAATTTTTGTCTAAATAGTTTGTTATTAATAAATGGTATTACATTGGCATAAATATTTTTTTCGAACAGTTTCGAGATAATAATTTGGAGACTAATTGGTCTATAGTTTGCGGGTATTTCGTTGTTTTTTCCTGGTTTAGGGAAACATAGGCTCTCAGCGAATCATGAAATCCAATCGTAGTGACCAGCCAATGGCAGTGGGCCCAAGCGGAGGGGGACGCCCGTATAAATACTACCACGCGATTAATTTGCCGACCAAAAACCAATCTACTATAAGTCTAAACTCCTAACTTTATCTTTTACAATTACTGCAAAATCAACCCGCTAGAGGTCCTTCTTCACTAAACTTCGAATTAATTTTGATGCTGCTGCAAAAATATCAAATCACAATTTAAGCCATGTCGAGCGAGATATAAAACAAATAATGGAATCGTTGGTGATAATGGAGGACATCAGTCACTAATATGACCAATACCATTACTCCATCGAAAGTAGCTACTCTTGAATCCCTCTTTTCCAAGTAACATATTGTTACGTGCCACCCCTCTAGTGGCACTTTTGTTAACTGGATTATGGTGGGTAGAAAGCACAACAACAATTACTGCTTTAAGGAGAAGTTAGCTTAATTGCTTGCAGGAAGATACACTGCTCATCAGCAAATACAAACAATTGGAACCTTACTCCAGTAATACACTGAGGCAGAGCACACACAGCCCAACCCTGGGGCAGTTGTGACTCATGCGGCGAGCGATGACACAAACTCACAGCCGTAACAATATTATTATTCAGAACCCTAAGCAAAATGCAATGCCTAACCACAATAAAAATTTGACTTAAAGTGCCTCAATTGCTTAAATCAATTTAATTATCACCCCCCCCCCAGGGGCTCACAACTTGTGGAACGAGGGTTGACGACCACGGGACCACAGCTGAGTCCGGCATTGCTTCCACTTACTTGTACCGGGCTTCTCTCAGTCTCTTAGCTCTGCAGAATTCAAGTCATCTGTTGAATTCTGCGAAGACAAAGAATGTAGCACCCCCAGGGGCTCACATCTAGTGGGACGTGGGTTAGCGATCCCGGGGCCCCAGCTGAGTCCGGCATTGCTTCCACTTACTTGTGCCGGCTCCCCTCAGTCTTCTTTCCTGTCAACCTCACTTGGTCAACTCTTGTTCTCTTCCGATCCCGACGGTATTAGGGTATCCGAGGCCTAGGGAGTCTTTCATTTCCCGCCTTAATTGGCTCTTGTCTCATCTTTTCTGATACCTTCCGTCTGCGAGGAGTCAGCCTTCTTTTTCTTTTCATATTAACTCCTGTCTTCTGCTCAATGTCCTCAAGGAGGCATGGTGTATGTAGCCCCACCACTTCTGGTGCACCCTAGAAAATGCTACACCCTCAGGGGCTCACGGCTGGTGAGTTCTGGAGTTGGTGACCCCGAGGGATTCCTGAGCTGGGTCCGGTTTCCACCTTTTGTGCCCTTACCTGTGGGGAGGACCCTCACCTCTTTCACTTTTCTATCTGCCTTTCATGGCTATCCTTCCTTCCAAGTCCCTCAATCTGCATTCTTCGCGGGTCGAGGGCATTTCTTTTCTTCCTGTCCTTGATTTGCCTTATTCTCCTTTTGTTTTCCATTTCTTCTTCTAGTATATAAGTTAGTAGTTAGTTTTAGTTAAAAGTTTACATTTCATTTTCATCTTCACGGTCACCCAAACCTTTAGGGGCCGTTAACGTCGATGTTAGGCCCCTTAAAAAAACAATTATCATCATCTTCATCATCATCATCAAAGAATATAGCGAGAAAGATGAACACTGAAAGCAACTAAGGTGTGACTTTTCGCATATCCGATGTAAGATGCGTTTTCATACGATCTTTTTCAACGCCATACCGTAATCCAGGTTACACGCCGCAAATTCGAATGTATGACTTAGTATCTGCGAGTGGAATCGAACCCTCGACCCTCAAGGGCGTTAGGTGTGACTTTTCACACCGCCAATGTAAGAAATGATTCCATACTATTTTTAAATTGGAACAGGTGGTCCAATTTTAGTAGCCCACTTGGGCTGTATATTCTCTCAGATTGCTAGTATGGGGGATAAGTGTTATACACACTAGTTTTAAAATATATTACGGGTAAATCAGGGTGGCTGATCACAAATATACTATTAATTTTGCCATAGTTTCCTATACCAGCAAACTAGCTCTTTCCCAGATCAGTTGTTGGCCCTGAAATTCGGCCAAATAGTTGCTGATCATTGTACGGAGTGTGCCAAAACTTCGCTTGTTTACTTCCTTGGCTTCCTGCCACACTAATTCTACGTGATTTGTAGTAGCGTGTGTAACAGGGTCACCAAATTATTCGAGTGATTGACCGTTAAGTGTTGGTAGCCTAGGTTGTTAAGGGCATTATACGCCCCCCCCCTCCCCCCCACATATCAGACATTACAGTAGTACCAGGAAGAATAAACTGCTGAATTATTGGCAGGAAAGTTTGAGCATCTCGTCGTTGAAGAGCAACTATGAAACTTTCATTCGTTCCAACTTCTTATCCTCCAAATACCCACAGTTCACGCACAAATTGTCCTCGATTGCATTTTCGTCATACAAAAGAGCTTTCATCAATTTCAACAGTATGGCCTACTCCTGGCAGATAAATGGGATTCTGAACGAAATATTCATGGCATATAGCTCGACAAAATTGTTTCCAGTCGACGATTGTTTTGTCACTTAATTCCAATTCACGCATCAGAAACGATTGCTTATCAATTTGATATGACCAGCAGTAAGCCAAACTGAGAATATCTGAAATTGGCAGATGACTACCACTAAAAACAAGTCTGTCCTAACAGAAGAGATTTTTCTGCAAGCACGCCCGGCTGAACAGCGCCAAATGGAACCATCTATCCCTGGTATATTTTCCATTTAATTGCATCCCACGCAATTACCATTCTCACAAACCAATACACGTTTGTAAAGACCATGATCACGTCCCCACTGGGTGGCTTCAGGAACTTGCCGTGGCCTCGAATAGATTTTTGAGTCGTAATTCGGAAAGATCCGGAAAAGCTCGAATTATATTTGCCATTTTTGACAAGAAATGCTACTAGACGCAAACCACTACTGTACAGGAGTAACGTTCTCTATCGAGTGTCGTACGTTAAATCGCTAAATGGCTACGATGGCTACGTGTGACTGGCTACTTAAAGTGATGTGTACAATTCATACTTTGTCCAATTTTTGTTCTTTGAAGTAAAAATAGTATGGACACGTTCTTACATTGGCTGTGCGAAAAGTCACCCTTGAGGGTCGAGGGTTCAATTCCCCTCCCAGGTACTGTCAGAAATTCGAATTTGCGGCGTGTAAAAATAGTATGAAGGCGTATCTTACATTGGCTGAGCGATTGCCCTCACTGGTAGAATGAATGACCCGGAATGGCACGGTATTGCGTTGATATAAATTTACGAAAACATTTCTGACTTCGGATATGCGAAAAGTCATCGTACGCACTTGAATGTCGGAGTTTGATTCCCCTCTCAACTACCAAGTGGAATAATCTGGCTCGGATCGGAAGAGTATTGTGTAGATATAGATTTTATGAAGACCTTTCTTACATCTGGTAAATATTTTTAGAAGACGTTTGTTACATCGGATGTGTGAACATTCACATCTTGCTTGGAGAAACAGTAGTTGCTTTCAGTGTTCTTCTTTCTCGCTGTATTTTTTATCTTCACAGATCTGAACAAATGACTGCAGTTCTGCAGAGTTAAGAGAGTGCTTTTAGATCGTGTTGCTATCCCGCATCTGTGACGTTGGTGTGACGCAAGCAATGCGCTTCATTTGTTCGCAGGCGCGCGGTTCTATAGACCAGTCGAACTATTAATTTGGGTGCAAAACTAATAGTATATTCCTGACCAGCTTCCTCGATTTACCCATAATTTATGCAAAAAAATCACATTTCTTGAAAAAAAAATCCGTACCATCTAAACTCCATAAGTGCCGGAAAAGGAGCGGTCCCATGATACTGCCTTCAGTTATGTTTTTGATAGAGGACTTAATGTTTTCTATTTTGACGTAAAACTTTCTATCTGTTAGGCATTGATTAATTGTTTTTATGTATGTTAGTGGGATTTGCATATTGATTAATTTATGAATCAAAATTTTGTGGCCTGTACGGTCGAAAGCCTGCTGATAATCAAGGAAAAGTGCTAACATGCCCTGGTCTTGGTCATAACCATGCATTATGTATTTCGAGAATCTCAGCACCTGTTAAACCGTGGAGTGACCACTCCTGAAGCCGAATTGTTGTCCAATTAGTTTGTTATTAATAAATGGTATTACATTGGCATAAATACATTTTTTGCCAATTTTTTACATTTTGCAAATATTAGGTAAAAGTAGACTGATGAGATCTGGGCAAATGTCTGTCTGTCTGTCCGTCCGTCTGCCTGTGTGTGTGTGTGTGTGTGTGTGTGTGTGTGTGTGTGTGTGTGTGTGTGTGTGTGTGTGTGTCCTATCAACTCCTCAACGGCTGCAGCTATGGAAACAAAATTTGGTATGAGTAAATATCTATACCTGAATATCTCAATGCTGAATTTGAAAAAAAAAATATCTGTGCTATCAACTGCTCAAAAATCGCAAGTAAAATTTGAGCTCCATGTTGGATATCTTGGAAGGTATGCATGGGAGCTATTTCAAAATTGGCACACATATAGATATGAATATTTCAGTTTATTTTCCAGGAGGCCATATATGACAGTGTTGCCAAAATGATTCTAAATCTGCTGATATGTCCAATTTTAAATGCATATAACTTCTACACTATTGGAATTCAACCAAACTTCGTATGTACTATGTATACGTAAACAGATATGACTGGGGGTATTCTTAAGAGCCACCAGGGTTGCCAACTGTTAATGAATGCTCTCAATTTATTTTATCAAAATACCAATATATCAGAAAGTTTACAAGCCGACAGCTTTAAACTATGCACACGTATAGTACCTGACATTCTATATAAATTTGGAGTAACTAATATACGTCAGTGCTACCAACATGATTCTACGCCTGCTGAAAGGTCCAATTTTAAATGCATGTAACTTCTATACTATCATTTGGAATTTGGAATTCAACCAAATTTCGTATGTGCTATGTGTATCATAACAGATATGACTATGCGTCTTCTTAAGAGCAACCAGGGCTGCCAACTATTAATTAATGCTGTCTCTATTTTAGTTACCCTAATATCAATATATCAGAAAGTATGCAAGCCAATTGCTCTAAACTTTGCACACGTATAGTTACTGCCATTCTAGATTAATTTGGAGTAACTAATATACGCCAGTGCTGCCAACATGATTCTATGCCTGCAAATAGGTCCAATTTTAAAATGCATGTAACTTCTATACTAACTAATGGATTTCATTCAAAATTGGCACAACAATAGATCATATTATATCGGATGATTTCTGACCAACACATGCATGACATTGTTGCCAACATGATTTTACGCGCGCTGTTAGATCCAATGTCTTACTGCATGTTACGTCCATGCTATCCTTTGGACTTCAACCAAATTTTGTATTCTGTATCTTAAGAGATGGAACTAAGAATATATTTAGTCTCCAGAGCTGCCAACTGTAATGCTCTATTAGGCTACATTATGCCAGGTAACCTGTATTCCGAACTAATTAGAAATTTCAATATTCCCAACTTAATTTCCTCATTATTGTAGATAGATCCATTTAGATTAAGCATTGGCATGAATCTTAAATTTTAAGAAGAGTGGGCTCTTTAGTTCGGCACGGAACTTCCTGTTTCGAGCTAATATTTAGGAGACTAATTGGTCTATAGTTTGAGGGTTTTTCGTTGTTTCTTCTGGTTTAGGGAAACATAGGCTCTCAGCTAATCATGTAATCCAGTCGTAGTGGCCAGTCAATGGCAGAGGGCCAGTGGGCCCAAGTGGAGGGGGATGCCTTGTCGACTTATCTTGGTCAACTCTTGTTCTCTTCCGACCCCGACGGTATTAAGGTATCCGAGGCCTAGCGAGTCTCTTCCTCTCCCGCCTTAATTGGCCCTTGTCTCATCTTTTCTGATTCCCTCCTTCTGCGAGTGGTCAGCCTTCTTTTTCTTTTCATGTTATCTCCTGTCTTCTGCTCAAGGCCCTCAAGGAGGCAGGGTGAGTGTAGCTCCACCACTTTTGGTGCACCCTTGATATTGCTACACCCTCAAGGGCTCACAGCTGGTGAGTTCGGGAGTTGGCGCCCCCGAGGGATTCCTAAGCTGGGTTCGGTTTTTCCCCTTTTTCCATTGCCTATGGGGCGGGCCCTCACCTCTTTCCCTTTACTATCAGCGTTACTTGGCTCTTCTTCCTTCCAAGTCCCTCAATTCTCATTCTTCGAGGGTTGAGGGCATATCCCTTCCTTTCCTCCTGTCTCTTATTTACATTCTTCTCCTTTTAGTTTCCCATTTCCTCTTCTAGTTTGTAAGTTAGTAGTTAGGTTTAGTTGTAAGTTTCATTTGATCATCTTTCATTTTCACTGTCACCCAAACCATTAGGGGCCGATAACCTTGATGTTAGGCCCTTTGAAACAACAATTATCATCATCATCATCATCATCATCATCATCATCATCATATTTTTTCTTTTCATTATATTTTCTTTTCTCTTTTCGGTTCCCGTACTGTTTTTGTGATTTGGCTCCCTTGTATCTAAATTATATTTTGCGAATTTTTTGAATTTACACTACATTTTGCAAGTATTTTCAACCTCAATTGCATTTTGTAAGGATTAACAATTTAAATTGCTTTTTAGTAAGTCTTGGAACGTAGGGGCGGCATTTTTGTGAGTATTTTGAATTTCAATCGCATTTTGTAAGTATTTTCAACCTAACCGCATTTCGCAAGTATTTCCTATCTAAATTGCATTTTGTAGGTTGAGCATTTTATAAGTATTTTGAATCTCAATTGCAATTTGTGAGTATTTTGAATCGCAATTACGCCTACATTTTGTAAGTATTTTCAATTTAAATTCCATTTTGTAAGTATTGTCAATCCAAATTCCATTTTGTAAGTATTTTGAATCTAAATTGCATTTTGAGCGTATTTTCCATTTATATTCCATTTTGTCAGTGTTTTACACTCTAGATTTTGAGAGTCTTCTCAAACTTTTGTCAGTTTCTTCATTCTCCGTTAGTTTACGTTATGGCTTTCGTCTCATTGACATTTCTGCTATCACCCAGACCATTAGTGGTCGATAACCCAGATGTTAGGCCCCTTAAAACAACGATAATCATCAACACATTTTTATCTTATGATATCTCCTGCCTTCTGCACAAGGCCCTGAAGGAGGCAGGGTGTGTGTAGCCACACCACTTATGGTGCACCCTGAATAGAGATGCACCCTCAAGGGCTCATGGCTGGTGCGTTTGGGAGTTGTCGACCCCGAGGGACTCCTGAGCTGGGTCCGTTCTTTCCCTTTTTTTCTGCCGAATTTGGGACGAGTCCTTTCCCTTTCCTATCTTCCTCTCCTGGTTCTCCTTCCTTCCAAGTCCCTCAATCCTCATTCTTCGTGGATTGAGGGCATTTCTATTCCTCGTAGGCGGTGAGAGTGGCAGTCGCACTGCCCTCGCTACCGTATAAAGTGCCTGCTAGTGATGTGCGCTCTCAGTTCTATCCTGCCGCATTGGGAGGAGGCGTGGCGTGCCACGCCTCTGCCCAACAAACTGAGAGGCATCAAGGAGACAACGAAGGTGTGGAAATCTTTACTTGTGTTTACTTGCGACGCCCACCTTACCGTGGCACACATTCTCTTAGAGTGTGTGTACCTGGCCGATCTGCGAAGGACTCTCAGACTGCCCAACACCCTCTCCCATACTCCGTCAATAGACCTCGTCATCCGGTTCATTAGGGCGAGTGGTTACTCTTTTAGGTTTTAATGTTGGTTAAGACTTTTAATTCAGATTTAGTCTGCTTTATGCTTTATTGCGTTTATCTATTATATTGTTCACTATGCCTTATTTGTTTCATTGTTTTTACCATCCCCCTTTTACTACTTTTATAATAAGGCATAATATTGTTGGGGCTCACTGTCTGTTTTATATAAACCATTTTCATTTCATCTCTGGCAGTGGGCTGTTTTTATTTTCATACTTTCATTTCATACCATTTCATTTCATTAGAGGCCGATAACCTAGATGTTAGGCCCCTTAAAACAAGTATTATCATCATCATCATCATCATATTTTACTCGTAGTTTTTTTCATTTCTAATTTAATTAATTTCGTTTTCTATTAAGAAAGTTAGTTGTAGTTCTATTTTTAAAAATTTTCAACATGTTTCTTTTTCATCTGAACCACTAGGGGCCGATAACCTAGATGTTAGGCCCCTTACCCTTTATAGGTCCTTGGGATACTATCCTCCCACCATGTATTTATAGAACGGTGTTAGGGAGAGAATCATCCCACCCCTTTCATATCAAGCAGTTCCACATGCATCCACAAGCTAGATGCACAGAAATATTGAAAGCCCATTAACTTGATGTATACTGTCATCAGAAACCAAAGGTAGGAAGCATATATCCCACTGGTCTCCACAGCGCACGTGCTCGCCACTTCGGTTGTGTTGAGCGAATGAAATGCACTGTTTTACAGAAGACGGTGTTTTTATTGAAGATAAGAGATTTGTAAACGTTGGTAGATAACTGAAATACAATGTTAATAATGGTTTTGGTCACTTGAGTAAATATATTTCAGCTAGAATGGAAATAATTATCCTGCTCAAGGTGTTTGCCATAGAAAAGAAAATTTTTAAAATTAATTTTCTGTGTATTTAGTAAATACAATTGGATACCTATCAGTAGAAAGGTGCTAAGTGCCATTTTTATGAACATTGTGGAATTCTGTTTGAGTGAAATGTTAAAAGTTGTGAAAGGTGCAAAGTCCACTAGTCTTTACGAATGTGCTACGTGCTAATTAAACAAAGATGACGGCTTTCCGACACGCAAACACGTAACATACGGTTGTCCATGCACGAAACACTGAAATTCCAAGTTAATTCCACAAACTTCCAACGACTCACCTTGTGATTTGTTGATGGTCATTGCGAAGGCCAGAAGCATGGGAAATTGCAACCGTTTAAAATCGAATAGCACGTTCGGAGGAATCATTGGGATGCGTGGAATCATAACAACTTCTCCATCGATGACGTTGTTCATTTGCTTTTCCACAGCCAGTCGTGTTCCATTGCATAGTCGAAGTTGATTGATGTTACGCAACATGATGATGACTGAGCCTACTTTCAATTGCAAATTGTGAGGTGGTAATCCAAGCAATTCCAGCGAATTCAAAAATTCTGTGAGATGGCTGACTACCTCATCTTGGTTGATAACTGTGTCAACCGATTTGAAGGAAAACAACTGTCCCGGAATGAAATTTTGAATGGTCTCGTTGGGATCTTTATTTTTCGCTGCCAATATGGCTCGCTCGCTCAGCCAATTATGGTTTTTGAAGTTCTGCGCTACGTTCGGAAAAACAAGCCGAATGAGCACCTCTTTTGATTCGGTCAACTGATCTTCTAGGTTCATAGGAGCATCGCGTCGGCGCAATCAGTCATGTCCATTGTGTCGTGCTCGCTGGCGTTGTGTTTGATATTCACGACCTCATTGCATTCTGAATCTATTCGCTGTTCGTTCATTTTCAGTCGCTCTCGAACGTAAGTCAGACATGCCCATACGACTATTTTCATTGTCCGTCGCTCTTTGGTCATCAGTGCGGTTTGCACGTGAAGTAGCTCGCCGCATATTTAACTGGCTTCGACGACCTCTGTCAGCTCTTCCTCTCCATGGCATTGTAATGGGCTCTAAAACGACATGGAATTTTATTAATGTAATGTACACTGTAAAACGACACGGAATTGTTTTCATAGTAACTCAAATCTATCGAACCTACCTTGAGAACTTGACAATATTGACATCCTTTCCGTTAGTAGTACATTCTCACATTAGATATGTTGGTCGAAACACATTAACGTGAAATGTAATATTATTATAACATACTTTAATATGCTGTAATTACATTATACAGTAAGATTCTGTTACGTTACGTATTATTTTATTGCACGTATTGATCAAAGGGTATGGTACGTGATGTTATTTTTGCTCATAGAAGATTTTGAAGTGGATGCACTGTGTCACCATCTGTCAGTCAAGTTATTAGATTCAATATTGGCATGGCTTTTTAATGTAAATTAATTTAAAAATACTGCCAATTCGATTTTTGCTCAAACCACTTTCTAAACACTGTCTACCATAATGAGAACAAATTGTAAAATTTTCATGAAATCGGAGCAGTAGTTTACGAGATTTTGCGAGACTAATGCACGGCAAAGTCGCTTTTCCAACAGGAAACAATCTGTGCTATCCGTACACAGGTTCCCACCAGTACAAACTGCTAATAATTGAGTATTCTAAGTTCCTTGAACAATTCTGTCAACGATGCCCATATTGGAGGGAAATGAGAACAAATGATTGGCACATTGCACCTTTCGTCTGAAAGAGCTGCAGGACTTACCACTAGTGCCATCTTGTGATGGATGCTCTTGGAAGGTCCTTCGAAACCACTGAGGAGTTAGCCCTTTGATAGGTAATGCTACATCGCACATAGCACCATTCGAGCAAAAAAACGCCTTTTTTTTCAAAAAATGGCACTTAGCACCTTTCTACTGATAGGTATCCAATTTTGAAATCATTGAATTATATTAGAATATACTAACTTATAACATTCCAAAAACAGTTTTATATTTTTGTGCAGTTTTCGGCAAAGATGATATAGGTCACTGACCTTGTGTTGCGTGGGAGTTACGTTTTTTTTTAATTATAGAGCGTGATGGGTGTTTTTATGTATTATATCCAGTTAAATAAACCTCATTATTGAGTGATAAACACAGTATCATCATAATTTGGAGGTGGGAGATTATTACCCCATTGCTCATTTAAGAAAACATACTGTCGGGTGTGGGCAGTGGGATAATAATTTCCCACCACATATTTCTTAAAATAGAACCCACACCCATAAAATTTTTGCATATTCCTACTCATCTAAGTTATCACCCTCAATTACAAATGTGCATATATATATATATATATATATATATATATATATATATATTATACCCCCAGTCTTTTGCCCTATAAAGGGTTAAACAACAATTATCATCATCATATTTTTTTATTTTCAGATCATTAGCGGCTGATAACCTAGACGTTACCTCCCCATATATTGAAAAATAAGATTTCAGACACTCATTATTTACGTGCTGTGATGATTTTACAGATTGACGCTACTATTGAACAGACCAATAATATGTTCTAATCTAATTTACTTCACTAGTTTAAGACAGCTTCCTTTAACTTAAATAATAAATAAAATATAAATAACCCCTGACACTACAGCCCGTTAAGGGCCTAGGCCTACCAAGCGACCGCTGCCCAGCCATTTGGCTTGCAGATATTGGGGCGACGCGTGATCAGCGCATCCGGTCCCCTCGGCAGTTAATCTTGGTTTTCGTGATCGGGGCGCTGCCTCACTGTCAGACAGCTAATCAATTGTCCTCACGAGACTGAGTGCACCCCGTTCCAGCCCTCACGTCAGTTTCTAAAATCCCTGACGGAGCCGGGAATTGAACCCGGGGCCGCCGGGTGAGAGGGAGGTGCGCTACCCCTACACCACGGGGCCGGCCTTCCTTTAACTTACTTAGCTAAAATTAAGGTAATGAATGAATAGTAGATTATTAATGTAGTTAGGTTCGAATTTATGATATGTATTGTGTTGTTTTCATACATCACATTTGTTACTATGTGGGTAAAAGGGTCAGGAACCATAACTTTGTCATCAATCAAGACATTTATAATAATAATAACTAGCATTACCCGTCGCGGCTTCGCCCGCGAATATTCTAGTTGTAAAGAGTACACTTAGCAAAATCTCAATCATAAATGCTATGATTCATTTATCCTTGGTATGAACAATCAGACTTTATCATTTCAGTTACTGGTGCAGTGGTTAGGGTTTTGTCTTTCCTTCATAGGTAGGCTATATCAGAGCGAAGTTAGTTTTCTGGGAATATCACAGACACTGTTAATTTAAGGGCATTTAAAGGTGGTTTTCGGAGACCCTTTATAGTCGGGTGAAAAAGACCTTTCGTACCACACTCACACGTGAAAATTGCGTGAAAAAATTCTCGAGTTCCCCTTGACCCCCTTAAGCGCATTATACTGTATGTCTTGATGAATTTTACAGCTTAATTTGGTTCAGTAATAACCTTATATCCGTCTGGAAACTTTCGCAGTAACGTAATAATTGGAATTGCATTGCGTCTTACACAGAAATAGATGGACCTCTGAGATTCTGTTACCATGGTTACCGTGTTGCATTCCTTCATTATTTCATTGTAAATATACGTGTTTTAAGGTATTTATTTAATTGTGAGGCATTTAAAGAGTAAGTGAGTGCGTTTCGCTTACGCATTGGGTTATGCTGAACATGTAGGTACCCCATATGTGTAGTGGGACCTTAGCAGAATAATATAGGGAGGGATAATACACATCAAAGAGCAGTAGAAATATTTTCTTCGTAATAAATGACAGATAAAAATTAATACATTATTAGCATTTATAATTTTGGAATTGAAACACACCTCTGAGTTAGTAGCAAGAAGAGTCAACATACCTGCGAGTGCAAGTGGATTTTGTAGCCAAGAGTCAGTGTACCTTGGCCAGCACCATGAGTAGCACGGAGAAGCGGTTTCTACTCCGAGGAGCACTCGACCTCACCACTGTGCTTGAAGCCTCGCCCACACGCTTCAACTGCACACTGCCAACACAAATGTTTTGTACATGTATACAGAATTCATCACATGATTAGGTCAAAAATGCTCTTCATTATAATGTAATGCTTGAGATGCCCCTGGAGCTCACAACTTGTGGGACGTAGGTTGGTGACCACGGGTCCCCAGCGGAGTCCAGCATTGCTTCCACTTACTTGTGCCGGGTTCCTCTCCGTCTTCTTCCCTGTCGATCTCTCTTGTTTTCTCCGACCCCGACGGTATTAGGGTATCTGAGGCCTAGGGAGTCTTTCATTTTCTCGCCTTAATTGGCCCTTGTCTCATCTCTCCTGATACCCTCATTCTTCGAGGGGTCAACCTTCTTTTTCTTTTCATGTCATCTCCTGCCTTCCCCACAAGACCCTCAAGGAGGCTGGGTGTATGTAGTCCCACCACTTCTGGTGCACCCTGGATAGTGCTACACCCTCAAGGGCTCACGACTGGCGAGTTCGGGAGTTGGCGATCCCGAGGGATTCCTTAGCTGGGTCCGTTTGGTCCCCTTTTTGCACTAGCTTTGGGGCGGACCCTCTCCTCTTACTCTTTCCTATCTGCCTTTCATGGCTCTCCTTCCTCCTATGTCTCTCAATCCTCATTTGTCCGGGGTTGAGGGCATTTCTTTTCTTCCTGTCTATTATTTGCCTTCTCCTCTATTTGTTTACAATTTCTTCTTCTAGTATGAGTCTGTATTTAGTATTAGTTCGAGTTTTTATCGTCATCTAATCTTTCACTATCACCCGAAATATTAGGGGCTGATAACCTTGATGTTAGGCCCTTGAAACAACAATTATCATCATCATCGCTTCCACTTACTTGTGCTGGGCTCCTGCCTGTTATCTTTCTTGTCGACCTCCCTTGGTCAACTCTTGTTCAATTCCGACCCCGACGGTATTAGGGTATCCGAGGCCGAGGGAGTCTTTCACTTTCTCGCCTTAATTGGCCCTTGTCTCATCTCTCCTGATCCCTTCTTATTCGAGGGGTCAGACCTCTTGTTTTCTTTTCATTTTATTTCAGTTTCTCTTTAAGATTCTCGCACTGATTTTGTAAATTGGCTACCCGTGTATCCCTTTAGCGATTTTTTTTTGCATCTAAACTCCATTTTGTAGGTATTTTCAATCTACGTTGCATTTTGTAGGACTTTTCGATCTAAATTGCATTTGGGAGTCTTTTCAACCTCAATTGCATTTTGTAAAGATTGACAATCTAAATTATTTTTTTAGTAAGTCTTTCAATATTGGGTCTGCGACTTTTGTGAGTATTTTGAATTTCAATTGCATTTTGTATGGTGGGCATTTTGCAAGTATTTTGTTTCTCAATTGCATTTTGAGGGTATTTAAATCTAAATTATATTTTGTAAGTATTTTCAATCTAAATTGCATTTTGTAAGTATTGTCAATCCAAATGAGTAGTTTGAATCTACCGAACATTTTGTAAGGATTTTCAATTTTAATTGCATTTTGTAACCATTTTGAATTTAAATTGCACTTTGTGGGTATTTTTCAATCTGAATTGAATTGTGTATTTTCAAATTCAATTCCATTTTGTGAGTATTTTGAACCTCAATTGCATTTTGTACGTATTTTCAATCTCATTTGCATTTTGTAAGTAATTTGAATTTCACTTGCATTTTGTTAGTATTTCGACTTTACATTGCATTTTTTACGTATTTTGAACCTAACCTACATTTTGTGCGTATTTTTCAATCTACTCCTTTTGTGAGTATTTTCGATCTAAATTCCCTTTTTTAAGTATTACCGCTCTCCTTTTTGTGAGTAGTTTCAATCTGAGTTCCTTTTTGAAACTATTTTCCGCGTCACTTAATTTTCGTTCTGGATTCCATTTTCATTGTCATTTTCGCTATCACCCAGACCATTAGGGGCCGATAACCAAGATAACAATTATAAATTATCTTATTTTGCTTCTAATCTCTTCAGTGCTTACGAAGAAGTAAGACATTGGGATCGAATTCTGTAGCATAGATGCTATGACCACAGAAGACTGGAAGGACGCCAACTCTGAACTACGGCACTTGGTTACCAGGTTCGCAGTGCATGACTCTCATTATAAGATATGCCGCAACGAACTCGACCATGAACCCTGTGTTCTTTGTGTGTAAAGACATGTTGTGTTAAATATCACGTCATGAATTGCATACATCGAAAATTGTCTTTAAAACAATTAAGTTAGTAAAATTATACTAATTAAGTTTAAGTGTAAATATAAATGAAATGACTAGAAATGGAAGATGGTTCAAGAGCAGTTATTAGGACATGCAGTTACCTGCTAAGAATTAGGTTTAAATAATTAAGTTGCTAACTTATTAATAAAGGAAACGAAATAATTATATGAATTAAAGCTTAAGGACTAATTGTTTATTAAAATTTAAAATGTTCAAAATGAAACAATTACCGCAAATAGAATTAAGAGATTTAAAATAAATGAATCTTGACCTTCTGTCGGTCGCATGTTATCAGAATGGTACAAGCACGCGTCTTTCTCGTGTCGTTGTGGTGTTAGGCAACAGTGTATTTACCTTCCTGTTTGCCCCTCCATATCCAGCCAGTCACTTCACAGCCTTCGTGCAGTCACACTGTTGGTCGCATGTTATCAGAATGGTACAAGCACGCGTCTTTCTCGTGACGTTGTTGTGTTAGGCAACAGTGTATTTACCTTCCTGTTTGCCCCTCCATATCCAGCCAGTCACTTCACAGCCTTCGTGCAGTCACACTGTCAGCGGCTCAGAGCGTATGTATCAGAATGGTACAAGCACGCGTCTTTCTCGTGTAATTGTTGTGCTAGGCAACAGTGTATTTACCTTCCTGTTTCCCCCTCCATATCCTGCCAGTCACTTCACAGCCTTCGTGCAGTCACACTGTCAGCGGCTCAGAGCGTATGTATCAGAATGGTACAAGCACGCGTCTTTCTCGTGTCATTGTTGTGCTAGGCAACAGTGTATTTACCTTCCTGTTTCCCCCTCCATATCCTGCCAGTCACTTCACAGCCTTCGTGCTGTCACACTGTCAGCGGCTCAGAGCGTATGTATCAGAATGGTACAAGCACGCGTCTTTCTCGTGTCATTGTTGTGTTAGACAACAGTGTATTTACCTTCCTGTTTCCCCCTCCATATCCAGCCAGTCACTTCACAGCCTTCGTGCAGTCACACTGTCAGCGGCTCAGAGCGTATGTATCAGAATGGTACAAGCACCCGTCTTTCTCGTGTCATTGTTGTGTTAGACAACAGTGTATTTACCTTCCTGTTTCCCCCTCCATATCCAGCCAGTCACTTCACAGCCTTCGTGCATTCACACTTTCAGCGGCTCAGAGCGTATGTATCAGAATAGTACAAGCACGCGTCTTTCTCTTGTCATTGTTGTGTTAGACAACAGTGGATTTACCTTCCTGTTTCCCCCTCCATATCCAGCCAGTCACTTCACAGCCTTCGTGCAGTCACACTGTCAGCGGCTCAGAGCGTATGTATCAGAATGGTACAAGCACGCGTCTTTCTCGTGTCATTGTTGTGTTAGACAACAGTGTATTTACCTTCCTGGTTCCCCCTCCATATCCAGCCAGTCACTTCACAGCCTTCCCCCAGGGGCTCACATCTAGTGGGTTGTAGGTTGGCGACCACGGGGCCCCAGCTGAGTCCGGCATTGCTTCCACTTACTTGTGCCGGGCTCCTCTCTTTCTTCTTTCCTGTCGACCTCCCTTGGTCAACTCTTGTTCTCTTCCGACTCCGACGGTATTAGGTTATCCGAGGCCTAGGGAGTCTTTCACTTCCCGCCTTAATTGGCCCTTGTCTCATCTTTCCTGATACCCTCCTTCTGTGAGGGGTCAGCCTTCTTTTTGTTTTCCTTTTACCTCCTGCCTTGTGCTCAAGGCCCTTAAGGAGGCAGGGTGTATGTAGCCCCACCACTTCTGGTGCACCGTAGATAATGCTACACCCTCAGGGGCTCACGGCTGGTGAGTTCGGGAGTTGGCGACCCCGAGAGATTCCCGAGCTGGGTCCGTTTCCCCTTATGTCCCTTACCTTTGGGGTGGACCCTCTCCTCTTTCACATTCCTATCTGCCTTTCATGGCTCTCCTTCCTTCCAAGTCCCTCAATCCGCCTTCTTCGAGGGTTGAGGGCATTTCTTTTCCTCCTGTCCTTTATTTGCCTTATTCTCCTTTAGTTTTCCATTTCTTCTTCTAGTATGTAGGTTAGTAGTTAGGTTTAGTTTTAAGTTCGCTTTTCATTTTCATCTTCACGATCACCCAAACCATCAGGGGCCGATAACCTAGATGTTAGGCCCCTTAAAACAACAATTTTCATCATCATCATCACTTCACAGAATGGTACAAGCACGCGTCTTTCTCGTGTCATTATTATAATCTGGAAAATCCTTGGGATATAGAAGCTGCTCAGAAACTAATTTTATATCAATATTTAGTTTGCAGTTCCTTTTTTTCCGTTATTTGTCATTATTTTTACTTTGTATTGTATGATGTTTACAGAAAACTGTATTTTAGAAATAAATAATGTTACGGCTGTGAGTCTGTGTCATCGCTCGCCGCTTGAGTCACAACTGCCCCAGGGGCTGGGCTGTGGCTTGCCTCCTGTATTGCGCGCGCCTTATGCAACAGGGCTACTACAGACAAAGGGATAGTCCAGAAGATTCGTGACTGGACCAGCGGTGGAAACCTCGAGAAGCCGTGGACTCTGGATGGATCTAGAACCATTTATTGAGTCACCGGCCTGCTATATAAGAGTGACCCGTGAAGCAGTTGTTGTTGTGTTTTACGAGCTAGTGTGAGCGTTTATTCTGAGCGACAGAAGTGTGGTGACTTGCGAAACCCCTAGTGTAGCGGCGAAGTGAGGAACATACAGGGGACTGCCGTGTTCTGAGTAAGTGTGCTTTCACTGAGTGTCAGATATTGTGGTGTCGAAATTAAGTGACATTGTTTCTCCCAGCTGGTGAACAGCGCGCAGCAAGTGCTCGTAAGTACTGTAGTAGGCGCACATTAGAAAGAAGTTGCATGTAGTTCTGTCAAGGCCACTAGACTCATTAGCGGCAGGATTAACTTCTGTGGTTTGTTGACAATTGAAAGGGGCAAGAGCTCTCCACAAGCAAGAGACTTTGTAAACTGGAGTAAGGTTCCTAATTGCTTGTATTTGCTGATTAGTGTAATTTTCTGGCCACAATAAAGTTAATTATTTCTTTAAGCAGTAATTGGTCTTGTGCTTTGTACCCCACCGTAATCCAGTTAACAAAAGTGCCACTAGGGGGGTGGCACGTAACAACTGGTGTCAGAAGCCGGATTACGAACTCAAGCACAACACCTGACGGTCCTGGTTTCAAAACCCGAGCAGGTCATTTTCTCTAATTTTCCAGTGAGTGCATGCCCTTTACAAGACAAACAACTAAAATGGAGGAGAAATTGGCAGCACTGCTAGAAAAGTTAAATGACATGGAAACCAACATAGAAGACGGCCAGAAGAATTTAACCAAGGAGCTAACTTGCAAATTAGAAGACGGCCAGAAGAAGATGGAAGACGGTCAAAATAAGTTAGCGGAGGACCTGAAGAAGATGGAGGACGGCCAGAAGAAGATGGAGGACGGCCAGAAGAAGTTAGCCGAGGACCTAACTGCTAAATTAGAAGATGGCCAGAAGAAGTTAACCAAGAAGATAGAGGACGGCCAGAAGAAGATGGAAGACGGGCAGAATAAGTTAGCACAGGACTTGAAGAAATTAGAACTGGGTCTGCGTGAGGAAGTCACGGCAGTGGAAAAGAAGTTCGACGCCTTAAAAGAAGAAGTTGCTGAGCTACGCCGACGCCCGCTGACGGGGGTGGAAGAGAGATTTAACGCTCTACAAAAGGAATTTGCTGAGCTGCGCCGACACCCGCCGACAGGGATGGAAGATAGATTCAAAGCCCTACAAGAGGAAGTCGCCGAGCTGCGCCGACGCCCGCCGACCGGGGTGGATGAGAGAGTCATAGCCCTACAAGAGGAAGTAGCTGAACTGCGCCAACGCCCACTCACGGGGGTGGAAGAGAAAGTCAACGCTCTTCAAGAGGAAGTTGCCGAGCTGCGCCGACGCCCGCCCACAGGTACACCGGGGACACCAGGAACGGGACAGAGCAGAGTGACGCCCCCAACCTTCGACGGAAAGGTCCCGTGGAGCACCTATTTACGTCAGTTCGAGGCAGCCTGTTCCATAAACAACTGGAACAGCACGGAAAAGGCTACAGCTCTCATTGTAGCGCTGAGAGGGGACGCCCTTAACGTCCTTCAGGCCATCCCGACTGGATCCCAGGACTACGCTTCACTAATCGCCCATATGGAGTCCCGATATGGAGATAGCCATCTTCAGCAGGCCTACCAGATGCAGCTCCGGACCCGGGTACAAAAGAACGCGGAAACCCTGCAGGAGTTCGAGATGGACATCGCACGTCTCGTAAGGCTCGCCTACCCAACAGCACCGGCCGACTTTCTGGAGCAGATAGCGACGCAGACTTTCACCGACGGGCTACGGGACTCGGACACTCAACAGGCGCTGCGACTCGCGCGCAATAAGACCCTGACAGATGCGCTGAGCCACGCACTTGAGTTCGAGACGGCAAAACAGGCATCCAGAATGCACGCGCGTGTGCGTCAAGTGGACGTCGACGAACCAGTAAAAACCAACGAGACCAAGCCCCTGGCCGACGAATTAATGGAGGCGCTAAGCCGTTTCTTCGATAGTCGCGGCACCACCAGCACCGACACAGCCGGAAGGCAACCGGAGAGGCGGCCCGGAAGAGGACTACCGACCTGCTGGACCTGCCGTAAGAGAGGCCACCTGAGCAAGGACTGCGGTGATCGCCGCCGCCAAGAGTTTCCGTCGGGACAGTCAGTCGTAGGGAAACCGCGCGGCCCAGGAAAGCAAGTATCAGCCAGCCATGAGGGGCGAAGGTTGGCTCGTGACAGTCGTCAAGCCCCGGCAGTCCAAGTTCGTGTGACGCAGTTACGGAGGGATAAAAGCAGCCTGATGGTCGACGGAGTCATCAACGGAGTGAGCTGGCCCATGCTAATCGACACGGGAGCATCGAGGACCATCGTCAGCCCCACCGTGATCCCGAAGTGGAGAGTGCAACCCAGACAAAGGAACCTCCAGCTAATAACCGCGACCGGAGAGACCGCGCCGGTACATGGCGAAGCATCACTGGAGTTCGTCATTGGTCGACGGGCGATAAAGCATCCAGTGCTTGTGGCTGACGTATCAAATGAAGTGATCATCGGACTGGACTTCCTGGACCAGAACAACATCATCTTGGATCTGAGTACCAACACTCTGCACTTCGGAAGGGAGGAACTTGCTTTGCGACCAGCACACGAGGCCGTCACCGCACGACGAGTAAGGCTGAGAGAAGACGTCATCGTTCCCGCCAGGACGGAAGTCAGCGCTGCCGTAATTGTCGACGGAACTGCTGAGGGAGTGGCGGCTGTCATCGAGCCAAAATATGAGGACATCCAGACAAAAGGGTTGCTAGTTGCCAAGACCCTCATCAACACGACGTCTCGGCCGTACGTCCGCCTGTCCAACCTGAACGAATACGATATTACGGTTCACCGGGACACCAACCTAGGAGTCTGCGAGCCCGTTACCTGGATTGCCCGCATCACAGAAACGACGGACGGACACCTGCAGACGGACAACCGAAGAAGACGCGCCCTGCCAGAAGAACTACAGAAGCTGTACCAAGGACCCCAGGACCATTTAGACGAAGAGCAATCACGCCAACTTCAGGACCTGCTACGCGAATTCCAGGATGTCTTCTCCGTGGGGAGCAAAGACTTCGGCAGGACAAGCTTGGTCCAGCACAGAATCGACGTTGGGGACAGCGCACCGATTAAGGCCCCATTCCGACGTGTCCCGCTCGCCAAGCAAGCCGAAGTCGACCGGATGGTAGAAGAGATGAAGGAGCAAGGGGTGATCGAGCCATCACATAGTCCTTGGAGTTCTCCGGTCGTGCTAGTGAAGAAGAAGGACGGTTCCACCAGGTTCTGCGTGGACTACAGGCGGGTGAACGACGTCACGAAAAAGGACAGCTACCCTCTACCCCGGATCGACGACACGCTGGACACCATATCAGGATCAAGATGGTTCTCCACCTTGGATTTGAAGAGTGGCTACTGGCAGGTGGAGGTCCACCCTAAGGACCGCGAGAAAACGGCGTTCTCTGTGGGCAGCGGGCTCTGGCAGTTCACCGTCATGCCATTCGGTCTGTGCAACGCCCCTGCAACCTTCGAAAGGCTAATGGAGTCCATTCTGAGGGGACTACACTGGAAGACCTGCCTGGTATATCTAGACGACGTCATCGTTCTGGGGAGGAGCTTCGAGGAGCACTACAGCAACCTGAAGGAGATCTTGTTGAAGCTACGGGCTGCCCAGCTGAAGTTGAGCCCCAAGAAGTGTCAGCTCTTCCAGAAGCGGGTCCAGTACCTTGGGCATATCGTCTCCGAGGAAGGGGTGCGCACCGACCCAGAGAAGACCGCAGCTGTGAGGGAGTGGCCAGTTCCGAAGGACAAGTCGCAACTACGAAGCTTCCTGGGACTCTGCACTTATTATCGTCGCTTCGTGAGAGGATTCGCCGACATCGCCAAACCTTTACATCGACTGACTGAGAAGGACCAACTCTTCACGTGGACAGCAGAATGCCACAGTGCCTTCGAACAACTCAAGCAGGCTCTGTGCACCGCGCCTATTCTGGCCTACCCCAGACCTGGAACAAGGTTCATCGTCGATACCGATGCCAGCGACTTTGGCATAGGGGGGATCCTGTCGCAAGTAGTGGACGGCGAGGAGAGAGTAGTGGCCTACTTCAGCAAGGCCTTGTCAAAGCCAGAAAGGAACTACTGCGTCACCAGGAAGGAGCTGCTCGCCATCGTGAAGACCATTGAACACTTCCACAAGTACCTGTACGGGCAAGAATTTCTCATCAGGACCGACCATGCATCCCTGCGGTGGCTCCTGAACTTCAAGCAGCCCGAGGGTCAACTTGCGCGGTGGTTAGAGAGACTTCAACAGTACAACTTTGAGATTCAGCACAGGAAAGGCCTGTCACCCAAACTGCAGAAGTCCTGGGAGGGCCCGTACCGAGTCGTGAAACGGATCAACGATGTCGTCTACAGGATCCAGCGGAGCCCGAGGGCGAAGATGAAGATCGTGCATCGAGATCGCCTGGCAGCCTACGGAGGGACACAGACGGACCAATGATTGATCGGGACGATCAGCCTTTTTAGGAAGGGGGTGGTGTTACGGCTGTGAGTTTGTGTCATCGCTCGCCGCTTGAGTCACAACTGCCCCAGGGGCTGGGCTGTGGCTTGCCTCCTGTATTGCGCGCGCCTTATGCAACAGGGCTACTACAGACAAAGGGATAGTCCAGAAGATTCGTGACTGGACCAGCGGTGGAAACCTCGAGAAGCCGTGGACTCTGGATGGATCTAGAACCATTTATTGAGTCACCGGCCTGCTATATAAGAGTGACCCGTGAAGCAGTTGTTGTTGTGTTTTACGAGCTAGTGTGAGCGTTTATTCTGAGCGACAGAAGTGTGGTGACTTGCGAAACCCCTAGTGTAGCGGCGAAGTGAGGAACATACAGGGGACTGCCGTGTTCTGAGTAAGTGTGCTTTCACTGAGTGTCAGATATTGTGGTGTCGAAATTAAGTGACATTGTTTCTCCCAGCTGGTGAACAGCGCGCAGCAAGTGCTCGTAAGTACTGTAGTAGGCACACATTAGAAAGAAGTTGCATGTAGTTCTGTCAAGGCCACTAGACTCATTAGCGGCAGGATTAACTTCTGTGGTTTGTTGACAAGTGGAAGGGCAAGAGCGCTCAAGGAAGAGCGCTCAAGGAAGAGACTTGACGAAACTGGAGTAAGGCTCCTGATTGCTTGTATTTGCTGATTCGTGTAATTTTCTGGCCACAATAAAGTTAATTATTTCTTTAAGCAGTAATTGGTGTTGTGCTTTGTACCCCACCGTAATCCAGTTAACAAAAGTGCCACTAGGGGGGTGGCACGTAACAATAATAAATAAATGATTACACTGCAATACACAGAAAGAAAACAAACAACAATAACAAATTAAAATGCATGTAGTGCATATTACAAAACCTATGTATCAGACTGATACACTGCGACTGACGCCGTCAATCATTTTTTCACAAAATGTGTAAAGATAAAGAAATGTGTATTGCTCAAATGCAAAATAACAGGCAGTATCGATATGTTATAGGTGGGGCCCGGATGTTGATGACATGTCACCCTTTTACTGAGCTGACTAAAACAATGCTGAAGTACATAGAAACTCCGGACGGGCCATACCGTCTTTAAATATGTCATTTTTATTTTGCATCTTTTTGCATTTTTTCCTGTGGGGGCGGACCCTCTCCTCTTTCACTCTCCTATCTGCCTTTCATGGCTCTCCTTCTTTCCAAGTCCCTCAATCCGCATTCTTCGAGGGTTGAGGGCATTTCTTTTCCTCCTGTCCTTGATTTGTCTTATTCTCCTTTAGTTTTCCATTTCTTCTAGTATGTAGGTTAGTAGTTAGTTTTAATTTTAAGTTTGCTTTTCATTTTCATCTTCACCTAAACCATCAGGGGCCGATAACCTAGATGTTAGGCCCCTTAAAACAACAATTATCATCATCATCCTTTTATCCTTTGACTACACACACCTATTAATATACAATAAGTACACGCGTGGTGAATATTGTACACCAAGAGAATTATGTCACGAAATCACTTAGCATTTTTTTAAATCTCAGTCAACACATTAAATCAACTGTTCTACAAGCAGAATACTTAAGGCTATTTTGAATCGTGGTCATTTTCCTCTATAATATGATTTAAGCTAATAAAAAATAAGACTGAATGAAATAACCGAATCAATAATCAATATAATAGCCTACTTAAAAATATAGCTACTCGCTTGGAGTACTTTGTTCACCATATCACGCAACAACTCAATGTTTATTCCTGTGAATCAGCATAAACGAATCCGGCAACAATAACACTGCTTGTAGTCGCTTTAGGGATATGTTAGATGGCACCTACCAGCCTGCAGAGACTTTACAACCAAATTCATAACATCTTTAGTACGGCTGGTGTACTTTAATCACAATCTAAACTTTCCGGTGTACATTGACTCAAAGACTTATTCTTTTTTGAATTATGAATTATTCTTTGTTTTCCGTAATATTTTTCTATATAATTATACTTATTAGTTTTGTTTATTTTTCTGTTTTATTTATTTTCGGTCTCTTCACATCAAAATTTAACTTTATAATCCATATTTGTATAATTTAATTTGTGTTAAAAGGGCAGATAACCTCGTAGTTTCGCCCCTTGAAGCAACAATGACTTACTAACTGTACTTTGCACACCAGCGCGGGTATTTAAAGGATTATGCGGTGTCTACACGACCAAGCTTGAATGCGCAAGGTCGGACAGAAACTGGCTTCAGCTTCACGGTACTAGGTGCTAAACCTGTGCCGTGCGCTTACAGACTTGTGCTCTTGACGAAATCTCGCCCCAGCGCCAACCGCCAACAATGTCGTCTCCAAATCTTCTCAGCCTCATTCCTATCTTCCCAGTAGGCAGGAGGGTAGGTTGAAGATCCGTTTTGTCCCTTACTCAGCCAGCGAGCTAAGTGGACTATTCACTGCACCCGTGTCTCAAGATCTGTTGGTTAATGCTAAAATATGGTCAGCCTTCGCCGCAAATAGGTACCCACGAGTTGGGCCGAGGACCCCAATATTAACGTTAGCTCAAGTAGCTTCCCCAAAAGGCAGTCCGTAGAAGAAGCGAGAGTACCAGTAGAGACCGTCCTTCTCACTCGGCAGCCCCCCTCCCAGGGGCTCACGTCTAGTGGGACGTGATTTGGCGACCACGGGACCCCAGCTGAGTCCGGCATTGCTTCCACATACTTGTGCCGGAATCCTCTCCGTCGTCTTTCCTGTCCACCTCTCTTGGTCAACTCTTGTTCTTCTCGGACCCCGACGGTATTAGGGTATCCGAGGCCTAGGGAGGTCACTTTCCCGCCTTAATTGGCCCTTGTCTCATCTTTCCTGATACCCTCCTTCTTCGAGGGGTTAGCGTTCTTGCCTTCTGCTCAAAGCCCTCAAGGCGGCAGGGTGTATATAGCCCTACCACTTCTGGTGCACCCTGGATATTGCTACACCCTCACGGCTGGTGAGTTCGGAAGTTGGCGATCCCGAAGGATTCGTGAGCTGGGTCCGTTTTTGTCCCCTTTTTCCACTGAGTTTGGGGCGGGCCTTTCCTCTTTCCATTTCCTATCTGCCTTTCATGGCTCTCGTTCCTAAGTCCTTCAATCCTCAGTCATCGAGGGTTGAGGGCATTTCTTTAATTCCTGTCCTTTATTTGACTTATCCTTTATTTGTTAACGTTTTCTTCTTCTAGAATGTAAGTTTGTAGTTAGTATTGGTTAAAGGTTTTCATTCTCATCTCATCTTTCACTATCACCCCAGCCATTAGGGGCCGATAATCTAGATGTTAGGCCCCCTGAAACAATAAGCATCGTCATCATCGTCGGTTAAATATGGTCAGCCTTCGCCGCAATTAGGTAGTCATATGTTGGGCCGAGGATCCCAATATTAAAGTTAGCTCAAGATTGCTTCACCAAATGGCAGTCCGTAGATGAAGCGAGAGTACCGATAAAGAACGTCCTTCTCACTCGGCAGCGAGCTGCAGATAAAAATTAAATAAAAATAAATAAATAAATGTATAATAATATATTTAATGCAGCCAAATAGCCACAACTTAAAATATAAAATATAGGATACATTGATGGGTTACATATTTGCATATTCACTTATAGACATTGTTCTTTTTGTACAGAATTCTATGTGGTACCGTTCACACATTTTTCCACATAATGTGCATTCACAGTCTATACTTGTGTCATGGAAGTGTTTTGATTTGCAGAGTAGGTGGTGAAAACCGTGAACTGCCAACCTTGTAATGACATGTCTTAGTTCGAAATTAGCTTTTGTCCACGATCGGTCTATCATGGCCCCTGTGCCATAGAAGTCTGGTTGTACTTCTTCTCTCTTCTCCGTCAACGTTGCCAGAAGTTTCTCTGATGCACTGGTGCTCGGTAGAGGTATGCTTGTCCTGAGGTCATCTACGAGGAAAGTTTCTTTCGCCAGTAGATATACAAGTCTAGATCGTGTCGTTTTTGATACTCCTATCACCTTCTTTATGTAGTTCGCTTTCACCCTTTCCAAGGTGGATAGGTTCCTCGTAGTTAAATGTGTCCAGATGATTTCAATGCCATAGGTCATTATTGGAAGAATTTTTACTCTGAATAGCAACATTGCTGTCTCCAGACTGAGTGATCTGATGTCTTTTATTTCGTGCATTGCCATCATTGCTTGGGTTACCTTATCTGTGACATGTTTTGTGAAGCAATATGCACTCGATTGCAGTGTGATGCCTAAATGTTTAAAGTCTGGAACTATCTTTAAATTTATATCCCGAATGAAAATCTCTGCTGAGGCGGGTATTCTTCCTCCTTTTCGGAATATCATGGTGTCTGTTTTTGAGATGTTGATGTCCAGCTTGTGTTCAGAGCACCACTTTTGCACGTCATTTACAGTTTCCTGGAGTTTTGTTTAATATCTGGATCCCGTTACAATGTCATCAGCATATGCGCAAGAGAATACTCCCTCCTTTTGGGCTATTTTTAGGATATCTGTGGTTGATATTATAAACAGCAAGGGGCTCAGTGGGTCTCCCTGTAGGACCCCGTTTTTATTGGGCTATCGGTTCTGATAGAGCGAGGTTGTCCGAAATTCGTACTTCGTTCCATTGCAGTATTGATGTGATGTGATTGGCCCATATGTTGTTCATGCCTAGCATCTCCTTTAACTTTTCTGTCACTAGCTTTCTATTTATCAGGTCGAAAGCCTTTGTGAAATCTATAAAAATGGTGTAATATTTTCCGTTGTCCTCTAAGGCATCCCATATTTGGTTAAGCAGAAGTTCAATAGCGTTTAGGGTAGATCGTCCCTTTCTAAACCCAAACTGGTTCTCTGGCAGAAGCTCGTTTATTTCCTCATTTAATTTTCCTGTTATAATTTTGGTGAAGATTTTGAAGGGGCAGTTTTCCAGTGCTATGCCTCTGTACTTATTGGGATCTCTTGGATCCAGTCTGTTGGTATTTGTGGAGAGATGATATGTGGATCTTTTCTGGTGTGCACTAGACCCTCGATATTGAGAATCTTGCTGAAGTGTGATTCCCAATTTTCCATGTCTATGTAGTGTGTCTGTGATTGTTTCTTTGGACGTAGGGCTATGAAGGGGTTTTTCTTGGCTTCCTCTGCTAGCTTCCTGCCCTCTGCTTCTAAGTAGGCGCGCTTTTTTTCTTTCAATGTTCTCTTGTAAAGATTCCTCTTGTCGTTGTATATGTGTAGTAGACTTTGGTTATTCAAGTTCTGCCTGAACTGTTGTAATTTTTCTAGGGTCTCCCTTCTCTGCCTATAACACTCACTATCAAACCATATCTTTGCTCTTCTTGTGGCCCGCGGAATGGCGGCCTTTTTTAAGATTTCCTCTATTGTTCTTGTTGCGTCCTCCAGCCTTGAGTCATCTATTAATGAGTCAAAAAGTATTGTAGAATCTAGCATAGCTTTTACTTTCTCGACATCTATTTTCCTTGAAAGGGGATGAGTTGTCTTTTCCTGTAGGTTTCCCCATTCCCCTTGGATATTTATTTCAAGTGGTAAGTGTTTCCTTATCACAGCTTGGTTTGCTGTCCATAATGGAAATACGTTTCCTGTTATTGGTCTTTTTGTAAGTGCAATATATATTGTGCTCTTTCCGTTGTGTGAGATGTATGTGGGGATTGTGGGGTTGTTTAGCAGGATGAAGCCTTCTTCTTCCCGTTTCTCCAGAACTAGCTTGGTTTTGTAGTTAGGAATGTCTAATCTGCAGGTAAGGTCACCTGCGATAATTATTGGTTTATCTTGCTTGCTTTGAATGATCATTTGGCCTAGCTCGTCCATTATGTCGAATGCTGTTATGTTCGGTTGGAAATAAGCGGCTATTATTATCAGGCCACCTATTTCCAAAAGTAGGGTATGGTCCTGTTGCCTTGTTGATAATATTGGAGTTAGGTGTGGTTTTAGTAAGATAGTTATCCCCCCGGAAGGTCTACCTTTTTCTCCTTGTCTAGCTTTAAGATGAATACCATAGAAGTGTGGGTGTTGCCAGTCATCAGTGACGAATGTTTCCAATAGGATTGCCATATCGTAACCTATTAGAAAGTGTTCTGGGCTCATACTCATAGCACTATTTAGCCCTTCTATGTTCCACATCATGATTCTTAATTTTCTTGGTGCGTCTTTTAAGTTTTGATTCTTTCTATCAACTACTTTCTCTTTTGAGTTATTCGTAGGAGTGACCAATTTCTCGAGTGGGACGAAAGGTCCGAAATCGAAAACGTCTAACATAAATCCCTGTCGGCCATAAATCCTCCTCATATACCCTTTCCATTAGTTCGAATGGGATCCCCACTTTGAAAGCTTTAGTATCGTAATCGGTTGTTATTTCTTCACGCGTAACGTTTTCTATAATTCCTCTGTTCTCGAGGTACTTCTTTATGGCACCGGTGGTGGTGTGCGGGCCTACACGCCCCACAAAAAGCCAAGTTTTCTTCTTTGCTGCTTGCAATTCTTCAACTCTTGGACCTGAGCTTATCGTTGCGTATTGCTGCCTTGTTTACCTTCTATCTGATTTGCTGGCAACTTGAACCCATTGCCCCGGATAGTTGGCATATTCCAGGTCTTGAGTTCTCACCTGTGCCTATTCTTGTGATGATGGCGTTAATTCGTCAATTTCCTTGTAACTGCTCGTCTTAACTTCTGCAGTTCTCTCGTCACGTTTTGGTGTCAGTGTTGAGCGCTGAGCGCTTTCTATTCCCTCTTTTATTAATTTCCATAAGTTTCCTGTAAGGGTGTCAATCAAATATGTTAGTTTTTGTGTGACATTATTGGTTATACAATAGTAGATGTCCCATTTCCCTTCTTTCAAGGTTCCTTCTAGCATAGCGCGAGCCATGATAGATAAAGACACTCCCTGTTTCCCCAGGAATTTTGCAAGGTGGTCATTTTTCCACTTGTAATCACCTTTCTTTACTCTCTCTTTTACTTGTGCATTTTCAGTCACAAAGAATTGGACTCTGTTGTTCATGGTGTCCTTTAGGTTGAAGTGATTAACCATTAGCGGGCTTGGGCACTCAACTGCAAGGGATAGAGGGCGGAGGTCTCTTATTCTGATGTTGTACTCATCCAACTGATTCCTACCTTCAATTGTAACATTGTAGTTGTCGTCAAGATAGGAGTTTCCTCTGCCAGTTTGGATGTATTCTGTGTTGTTTCTTAGAACTAGGATTCCTGATTTTACTTCTTCCTCTTTGAATGTCCTAACTCTATCAAAATCTTCTTTCCTACATCTCAAGAATTTGTGTGGGGTCTTGAAAACCTCTGATTTGCAGTTGTTCTGCAAAGCATTGATTTCCTAGTCCGGAGAAGTTTGGAATTTCCAATGTAGGTGGCAAGCTATTTCTCCCAGCAACTCCTTTAAGGTTCGGGTGTCTGTGAAGTTGGATATTATCATAGTAGGAGTCTTTGAGTAGTGGGAGAAAGTGCCCTTTAACTCCCTGTACTTAAAGTTTACGTCTCCTTGCCCAGACACCTTTTTGTATCTGACCCCGCCATCTGTGACCTTGGTCTCTATTGTTACCTCTGATGGTCTAGGACTTGTAACAAAGGCTCCGCCAACCTTTTCTAGATTGTTTGGGGTCTTCAATGCTGCTCTGGCCCATTTCATGTAGTGTATTTGTTCCGAGGATGCGTCTTCAGTTATGTTGATTACACTCCTATGAGATATCTTGGTGCATCTCGTTATCTTTAAGATGGGGTCTAAGTTGAACTTAGAGAGCTTGGACTCGAAAATAAGACATTGGAGGAAATTGCTTGTGGATTTCTCATCGAGCCCAAATCTTTTTGTGTCTTTCACCTCCATTCCTTTTATCACATAGTTAGTATGGGAAGTGGCATGCTTTATGCTGGCTAGTTGTCCTGACATGCCAGGCAGTACAGGGAGGTATCTTACTCTTTCATCTAGCTGGTTCAAGAAAACTCGGATTTGTCGGGACAACATAATACTATCGTGAGAAAACACCTCTATTTGTTTTTTGAACTCAGCAACCATATGTGTAGTTATCCTAGAGTCAGGCAGAGTTATGTCCGGGAACAAAACTTCTTTCACCAAGCTCTCTTTCAAATTTTGGTCTACACTTATCGAGGTGAATCTTGTTTTCACAAGCCTTCTTTCTAAGATGGTATGACCAAATTGAGTGCTAGACCCTACCCAATTGATGTTGTTGAAGAAAGCAACTTCCTGTCTGGGATTTGAGTACAAGATGTTTATTACTTCAAGGACTTCAGGGGTCGGAAGCGGAGCATTGATACCCACCAGTCTACTGCCTCTTTCTTGCAGAGCTGCCTGTTGTGGTAATGAGTATCTCTTCTCTTACTTTTAGGTGCTAGAAAAGCCCCAGGAACGTTGTAACGTGTTGCTCTTTTTCTATCAAGGGTTATGGGGTATTTGGTAGGCATGTTACTCATCGTGCTGGCTAGTGGGTTCGGATCTTTCTTGCATCGGGCAGCTCTTTCCAGTAGTCTTAGATTCATCATTCTCTGTTTCCTAAGTACTGCCATGGTTTCTTTCTTGGCATCCAAGCTCATCTTTATTTTCATCATGAAAACTTATTTCTTATTGTTGTCCTTGCTTTGTGGTATTGCCTACTCCATAATTTTTTCTTGTAAGGATCCGTTGATACATACATGTATAGCGCACGGTTTCAAGAGACTGAACGGCTCTGACGCCTTAGTACAGCGGAAGGGGTAAGCCAACTAGCCCGCTCGACAGCCCTTTGTGTCATTCTCACGGTTGCGTCAGGATGTTTGACGTTTGACCTTACAAGACTGATGATTCGGCAGTTCTCACCAATAATGTTGAGCTATCGAGAATGTTCTTCAGAATGAATCATAACTTCCTGGTGAGCGACATGAGTGTGAAGCCAGCCACACTTCTCTACAC
Source organism: Meconema thalassinum (assembly GCA_946902985.2). Classification (NCBI taxonomy): domain Eukaryota; kingdom Metazoa; phylum Arthropoda; class Insecta; order Orthoptera; family Tettigoniidae; genus Meconema; species Meconema thalassinum. Next base: position 515,995,490 of record OX336392.1, read on the forward strand.
AGATCTGCCGAATGCTTACAACTAGCAGGGCTTCCTTCCTCTCAATTGTCCCAGGGCCTCACAGTCAGTGAGATGTGGGTTGGTGACCACGAACCCCAGCTGAGTCCGGCATTGTTTCCACTTACTTGTGCCGGGCTTCTCTCCGACTTCTTTTATGTCGACCTCTCTTGGTAAACTCTTATTCTCTTCCGACCCCCCGCCCCACCAGCTGAGTCCGGGATTGCTTCCACTTACTTGTGCCGGGCTTCTCTCCGTCTTCTTTTATGTTGACCTCTCTTGGTAAACTGTTGTTCTCTTCCGACCCCGACGGTATTAGGGTATCCGAGGCCTAGGGAGCCACTTCCTTTCCCGCCTTTATTGGCCCTTGTCTCATCTTTTCTGATACCCTCCTTCTGCGAGGGGTCAGCCTTCATTTTCTTTACATTTTACCTCCTGCCTTGTGCTCAAGGCCCTTGAGGAGGCAGGGTGTATGTAGCCCCATCACTTCTGGTGCACCCTAGATATTGCTACACCCTCAGGGGCTCATGGCTGGTGAGTTCGGGAGTTGGCGACCCCGAGGGATTCCTGAGCTGGGTCCGGTTTTCCCCCTTTTATCCTTTACCTGTGGGGCGGACCCTCTCCTCTTTCACTTTCCTATCTGCCCCTTATGGCTCTCCTTCCTTCCAAGTGCCTCAATCCGCATTCTTCGAGGATTGAGGGCATTTCTTTTCCTCCTGTCCTTTGCCTTATTCTCCTTTTGTTTTCCTTTTTTCTACTTCTAGTATGTAAGTTAGTAGTTAGTTTTAGTTATTTTTCATTATATTTCCTTTTCCCTTTAACCCTCCAAGTGATATGAGTCGTTAATAACGACTCATTTATGCCTTTGTGAAATGATAAAGTCGTTATTAACGACTCATTTCTTTAGTGCCGTGTTGCTAGGCAACCATTTCATGAATATCATCGAACTTTGCACTAATCGATAGTTCAGTTCATTGACTATTTCGATCTACCTTGCTGAATTATGTTTTTTTTTTTTTTCTGTCTAAACAAATCTTGGCATCACTCGTTCGAACGCACCACACCCACACCGCGCGACAGCTTCGCGCAACCTGGCAGTGTTCTATTGTTCTACTTGATTAGTTAGTGTTTCAATCAACTAAAATGTGCGATCCATGTTGTTCTGACGATATTCGCGATATGTCTTCAGTGATGACAGTGATTTGCCAGGTGACGAAATACCAGAAGCAGTTTCTTTGAGTGGACAATAATTGGAGAAGCATTTTGTAGCGTGCTCATAGTTCTGTTCCCAATAACATTATTAGCCTACATTTGAATTTTGCAAAATACGAAAGTAGACTTATGAGATCTACAGGCCCATTGTAAAGGGGAGGAAAAGAAAAACTCCTGCAAGTGACTCGGACTAAAGAATTATGCCCGAAGAGATGTACATTGTTTTAGTTTTTTGTACATAACTTTTTGTTCTTTAGTTGTATAGTAAATATGCACTCTTAGTCTTTTGTTGCTAACAAAATGGAAAACAGTTTAGACACTTACCTTTTGTTTCGTTCTTTTGTAGTTTTGAAGCTACTGCAGTATAAAGTTGAAAAATTGTTTTTCCAAAAGTGAAAATTTGTAATTCATCACCCCCAATAAAATGGAATCAAGATATGTATCCAATATTATTGCATAATCACATACTCTAGTTTATACTGAACAAAAATATATGTAATATGATATATTTTACTGTCATTTATGTATTTTTATGAATTTTTTAAAAACACTTGTACAAAGACGTTAAAGTCGCTCATCACTTAACAGGTTTTTAGTTATCACTTGGAGGGTTAAGATTCCCGCACTGTTATTTTTGCATCTCCACTCCATTTTGTGGGTGTTTTCAATCTCCGTTGCCTTTTGTAAGTCTTTTCGATCTACGTTGCATTTTGTGAGTGTTTTTCAAACTCGATTGCATTTTGTAAGGATTGACAATCTAAATTGCTTTTTAGTAAGTCTTTCAATATAGGGGGCGGACTTTTGTGAGTATTTTGAATTTCAATTGCATTTTGTATTTTCAACCTAAACCGTTTTTTTTGCAAGTACTTAATTCTCAATTGCATTTTTGTGGGTATTTTGAATCTAAATTACATTTTGCAAGTATTTTTAATCTAATGCTACACCCTCAGGGGCTCACGGCTGGTGAGTTCGGGAGTTGGCGACCCCGAGGGATTCCTTAGCTGGGTGCGGTTTTCCCCCTTTGATCCATTACCTGTGGGGCGGACCCTCTCCTCTTTCACTTTCCTATCTGTCTTTTGTGGCTCTCCTTCCTTCCAAGTCCCTCAATCCTCATTCTTCGAGGGTTGTGAGCATTTGTTTTCTTCCTGTCCTCTATTTGCCGTATCCTTTATTTGTTTACAATTTCTTCTTCTAGTCTGTAGTTAGTATTATACTTGTAGTTTTCGTTATCATTTCATCTTTCACTATCACCCACACCATTAGGGTCCAATAACCTCGATGTTAGGCCCCTTAAAACAACAATTACCATCATCATCATCTTTCCTGGTCCCTCATTCTTTGAAGGGTCAGACCTCTTCTGTTCTCTTCATATCTCCTACCTTCTGCTCAAGGCCCTCAAGGAGGCAGGGTGTGTGTAGCCCCACCACTTCTGGTGCACCCTGGATTGTGCTGCGAACCTGCGCCTCTTTACTGCGAGAACTAAAACTCAAGCAGTTATTCGGCCGGGTAATGTCGAATCATTAGGATTTTATTAAATAAGTATAATAGAATATTTGTAGCTTTGTTTAATTTTTTGATTAGAGCATTTTGAACCCCGTCCTTGGCTGGGGCCTTATTAGTGTTGAGGTTGTTAATGTTAGCTTGGAGCTCGTGATAAGTGGAAAGTCGGCGGCTGCTGGTTGTTGTAAAACGTTTTATACTTGGTTTAATAATGTTTGGTCATGTATGTGTCATCCCGATGGTCGATTGGTTTGAATTGCTCTTGTACTGCTCGAGTGTAAGCTGCGTGGACCTGAAAGGAATGTGCATCGCAGACTATGAGTAGTGGTGGTGACGAGTGATGCGGTTTCTCGGTCCTTGCGTAGTAACAGAAGCAAATACATTAGTCGGTGACTTAGTCACTCATTCCCAACGCCACACTGGTTTCAGAAAAGACCCTATGTTAGCAGTATTGGAATAGAAGAGAATGTCACGTAACATGGCGGGCTATCGACAGGCTTCTCAATTCTCGCCTGCTCCTACCCTGCCTCTGCTCTTCATCCCGCAAGTTCACAGAGCTTGGAACCGAGCCATTAATTCAGCTTTGGCTTTTTTGTCGGTTATGAGAGTATTGTTGCTGTCTTCTAGAGGAGGAACTAGTTTATTACTTTTTGTGAAAACGTTTGTGAATTTCCAAATTGTGCTAGGATCCTTGTTGTGCCTTATGTTTTTTAGTTTGTCTTCCCATGTGGTGTTTCTATGTATTATAAGTTGTCGTACTTTTGCGTTTAGTCTGTTGTAGAGTATTCTATTTTGTTGTGTTTCATTTCGTTGGTTTGTCTTTCTCGCTTTGTCTTTGATAAGCTGGCAGATTTCTGCTGGTAGTGACGTGTCTTTTGGTGCGGTTTTGGGTTTTGTGCTGGCTTTTGCGGCTGTGATTAATAAATTATTGGAGTTAATGATTTCTGCTTCGAGTCGTTATGTGTTAGTAATTTTTGGATGTGCTGACGGGACCAGTAGGTCCTGTTACAGCTTAAATTGGTCCCAGTCAATTCTCTTGGTGTTAATTAATTTACGTGAGTTTATGTAGTTAACATTTGCGCCGTCATATGTTATAACGGATAGGTGGTCGTAGTCTAGCTTTGTATAAGTTTCTGTCGTTATGTTGTATGGGATGTTTCGTGCAAGTATAATGTCGTTCGTGTCTGGGTATGAAATACCGTTTCTTTTATAATAAAAAGTGGGTGTGTCTGAAGCGTGAATGGAATAGTTCGAATTGTGTTTAAAAGGTATTTTTCCGTTTTTATTTTCAGTTATTGATCCCAACTATGATGCTTGCTATTTAAGTCTCCTGCCAATATGACATTCTCATAATTTACCAGGAAATTTATGTCTTGGGGTAATATGAGTTTTCTGGGCTGATTATTGGCTGAAATTATTGTAAATGTAGTGTTTTGAATGTGAATTTGTATGGCGTTAGCTTCCATGTTAGTGGTGTCGGGTAGGTGAATTTCGTGGTGTGAAATATGTCTCCTAATGGAAATTAGTGTTCCTTCTCCTTGTGTTGGTCTGCCTTTTCTGTACGTAATGTAGCCAAGGAGTGAAAACTTGTGTTTGTCACCTAGTCTAGTATCTTGGAGCAGCAGAATGTCCATGTCGTGGTATCGTAGTAACTGTAATAGCTCTAGTTTTTTCGGGGCGTTCGCTATGCTATTGATGTTTCAAGTTACTATTCGTAGCGTCACTATTCGTAGAGTCTTGTTAGCCATTATTTTATTTCTCGTCGATGGTTACCATGAGCTGTGGTAATCTAGGTTAGTGATGGCATCGACTAAGGTGCGTGTAATATTCGCTGATTATGGCCTGTAACTTTTGGAGGACGATTCCTAAGCCCACTGGGAGGTCGGCAGGAACTGGGTGTTTGACCTTTAATGAGGTACTGTCCGCGCGTTATATCTCTGCCTCTGACGACCGTTGTATTTCTAAGAAAATGAAGTGTCATCGACTTGTCAATTTCTCCACTCCTATGTACGTGTCATTTCCCCTCATGTTGGGGCTCGGGAGTTTTGACGATACGGTATACTAGACCGACTTAGCCTGATGAATTCACCACCTGTCAGCACATTCCATATTATATTATATTAAATAAAGACCAAATATGCCAAGTTCAATCTTTATTACTACTTTAAAAATATCATCATAAGATATTTGGCACCACAGTTATAAAAATAAATACCTTACTGATTTACAATCCCAAAGTCTTAATATTTTGGATTCGTACTGCATGTACATTTTTAAGCTCAATTCTTAATTACTGCCAGACAATTATTTACTTCATCTAGGAGCTTCCATATCCGTTCCTGCACTTCATCCAAAGAAGTATTCATTTCGCACACTCCCAACACCACACAGAAGCGACAGCTCAATTTACGAAGTAGAAACCAACTAGACACGATGTGTATCGTAACTGGGTATGCGTGGTGCTGACGACACCCCAGCCTATAAATGCTATTGTCGGCAATAATGGACACAACTTTAAACAATGCAAATTACGTTATATTCAACTGCAGGCTTATTCAAGAAGGTACTGAGTTCCTCAACAGTGTAGCCAACTTCTGTCAGAAAAATACAAGCGAATATTACACGTGGGGTGTACTCAGCACCCCACATACCCAGTTAAAGGATAACAAATTGTATATTTAATTGGCCTGGAGTGTAATGGCGTGGGGTAGGCAGCAGAGACCTGCGTGGTATCGCTGTATTAGCTGCGGGGAGTGGGGGGAGGCTTGCGGCATTGTTATGCTTGGAGTTTGAATTTTTGTGTTGCTGGGTAGAACAATTTTAGCTCTGGTGGTTTTTGTTGAGCGTTTAGTAGTTGATTTTGAGGGGTGGGATTTTTGTTTTGGAGTTGCATTTGTCTCTGTGTTTTCAAGTTCTGTTTCAGACATTTCCTCTGAGCTGTCTGAACTTTCGAGTGCTTGATAGCGGTTGGATGTTGATGGGAGGGGGTTTGTGTCTGGCGGCGAGGGGAAGGCTGTCTTGTACTTTGAATTCCATGGATTGATTTCAGGTGGTTGGGCTGGGGGGGTATCATCCTCTTCAAGTGCTTGTCGGATTGCTTTCGTCTCTTCTAGCTGACCTTTGGCCTTTTTTTTTTTTTTTTGAAGGCTGGGCAACTAGAGAAAGAAGCCACATGCTCTCCCCGACAGTTAGCACATTTGGGTAGGTGGCTCATCTAGAGTCTTCTCGCAATCTTGGTGGCTGTGAGGACCTGCACATTTAAGGAAACGGGGGGAGATAACAATTAGGTTCTGTGTGAACAAATGCCTGACAATTAGGACATAGTGCCACTCTTATGTTGCGTGGTCTGAAATCAGTGATGGATACTGTGTTATTTAAAAAGTGCGTGATTTGGGGGAGGTCCTGGTTCTGATCTGATGGCTCGAAGGCAATGATAAATAGTGGGAGAGAGGAGTGGGTGATGACATTTGTTGGGCATATTCTATCTTATGCCCTACGGTCTCAAATTCTGCTTTATTTTCTTCCGGTGTTGTGTCGTGTGCGAGGGGTTTGATTACCATTTGTTTCATGAGGGGGTGAGTAAAGTACGGGTCTTGTGTTCTTGAAGCTTCGTGGTGAGTCTTGCATGGTCGTCAGTGGTTGCCACATTAATTTTTAACCCTTCTGGTGCTGTGCGTATGGAAAACTTTTGGCCACCCAGCGCGTTTTGTAGCAACAAGCGAATTTCCCTCCGTAGCTTGGTGGAGCGAATCTCAATAGGGGGGGGGGGGGGGGGGGATGACGACGAGGTGGTGTGGGCTACTTTAGGCTTGGCTAGTTTGTGTTCCCTAGGATATGTATGTAGTTTATGTGTATGCGTTGTGTAATAGCAGCTTGTTGTTAAATTTAGTGACGAATAGCAATCAACCAGTCGTCGCCAAATGTTAGCGTTGTTTTTATTGAGGTGCCTCCTCGACAGTCCGCGATCACCTGTCAGATTATCGTTCTGGCTTTCCTAATGCAATAGTTTTAATTATTATTATTAATTGCCTCGCAGCCCAGCCTCGCCCAAGACGAGCGCCTCTTTCAAACTTGCAGGCCACTAAATTTTATCATAATGTCAGATACAATCCCAACCACCTAATCTCCACGTTGGGTAATTACCAAGCTATCGTGGCCCGCCACAAACGGCCCCGAATTCTAATAGAATAAACTCTGCTTTCCCTTTCTCTATAAAACAAGCCGTCTGGCACTATTTCTTTTCTTTCCTTCTAAAGTCAAGTAGATTTCAATGCCCCTGAGTAATGCTCGCACTCTGACCAGCCATGCAACACAGGTAATCCCCCAACCCCTAAACAAATGCTGAATAGATCCTACTTTCGTCTAGATAGAGCTCTAAAGACCCCAGGGCTGATAGGCTACATTATATGCAACTCAGCCGTCTAGGCCAGGTCAGGTGCCTCTGTTTGCTCCGTTGAAGGTCGTCGTTGAGAACTGGTCCAGACCAACAAAATTTGAAGTCTTGCCGGGGCAGCGCGGAGCGCCCCTATTTCCCAGTCGCTTGGCCGCAGCAGCAGCGTGGTCCGTTAATCACAATTTGAATGTGGCTTCCCCTTACGGGAGCGCCCCTATTTCCCACTCGCTTGGCCGCAGCAGCGTGGTCCGTTAATCACAATTTGAATGTGGCTTCCCCTTACGGGAGCGCCCCTATTTCCCACTCGCTTGGCCGCAGCAGCGTGGTTCGTTAATCGCAATTTGTATGTGGCTTCCCCTTACGGGAGCGCCCCTATTTCCCACTCGCTTGGCCGCATCAGCGTGGTTCGTTAATCGCAATTTGTATGTGGCTTCCTCTTACGGGACCGCCCCTATTTCCCACTCGCTTGGCCGCAGCAGCGTGGTTCGTTAATCGCAATTTGTATGTGGCTTCCCCTTACGGGACCGCCCCTATTTCCCACTCGCTTGGCCGTAGCAGCGTGGTCCGTTAATCACAATTTGAATGTGGCTTCCCCTTACGGGAGCGCCCCTATTTCCCACTCGCTTGGCCGCAGCAGCGTGGTTCGTTAATCACAATTTGTATGTGGCTTCCCCTTACGGGAGCGCCCCTATTTCCCACTCGCTTGGCCGCAGCAGCGTGGTTCGTTAATCGCAATTTGAATGTGGCTTCCCCTTACGGGAGCGCCCCTATTTCCCACTCGCTTGGCCGCAGCAGCGTGGTTCGTTAATCGCAATTTGTATGTGGCTTCCCCTTACGGGAGCGCCCCTATTTCCCACTCGCTTGGCCGCAGCAGCGTGGTTCGTTAATCGCAATTTGTATGTGGCTTCCCCTTGCGGGAGCGCCCCTATTTCCCACTCCCTTGGCCGCAGCAGCGTGGTTCGTTAATCACAATTTGTATGTGGCTTCCCCTTACGGGAGCGCCCCTATTTCCCACTCGCTTGGCCGCAGCAGCGTGGTTCGTTAATCGCAATTTGAATGTGGCTTCCCCTTACGGGATGCACTCGGGAGCCTACTGCGACCAATGTAGCGGGGTCCAGCCCAAGTCCGAAGCAAATAACAGAAGGCCAAAGAGAAAGCCTGAGAGCTTAACTGCCTAATTTGAATCCGGGCCCGCTGCAACAATGCTGGCCGCCGCTTGCTGTTGGCGCCTTGTAGAGGTGGCTCTGGGAAGTCGCGCTTGTTCTTCTCTTATTTAGCCTAGTCTCCAAAGTATGACCCCAGGGGCTCACATCTAATGAGACGCGGTTTGGCGACCACGGGGCCCCAGCTGAGTCCGGCATTGCTTCCACTTACTTGTGCCGGGCTTCTCTCCGTCTTCTTTCCTGTCGACCTCACTTGGTCAACTCTTGTTCTCTTCCGACCCCGATGGTAATAGGGTATCCGAGGCCTAGGGAGTCTCTTCCTTTCCCGCCTTAATTGGCCCTTGTCTCATCTTTTCTGATACCCTCCTTTTGCGAAGAGTGAGCCTTCTTTTTATTTTCATGTTCTCTCCTGCCTTCTGCTCAAGGCCCTTAAGGAGGCAGGGTGTATGTAGCCCCACCACTTCTGGTGCACCCTGGATATTGCTACACCCTCAGGGGCTTACGACTGGTGAGTTCGGGAGTTGGCGACCCCGAGGGATTCCTGAGATGGGTCTGGTTTCCCCATTTTGTCCCTTACCTGTTGGCCTTTCATGGCTCTCCTTCCTTCCAAGTCCCTCAATCCGCATTCTTCGAAAATTGAGGGCATTTCTTTTCCTCCTGTCCTTTATTTGCCTTATTCTCCTTTTGTTTTCGATTTCTTCTTCTAGTATATAAGTTAGTAGTTTTAGTCATAAGTTTACATTTCATTTTCATCTTCACCATCACCCAACCCATTAGGGGCCGATAACCTACATGTTAGGCCCCTTCAAACAACAATTATCATCATCATCATCATCATCATCTCCTAAGTATATTCAACACTACCGTTCCCAGCTAGCCAAGTGCACAAAAAACCTAAGCATCAATTAGGATCAGTTGTGTAGATGAGGACACTCTCACTTCTGTCCAGTTCGAACACCTACGGCGGAATCTTAACCCTCCCTCTGCACACGTCTATAACGATTACATACTCTGCACACCAGGGTCAGGGTGACCCTTTCATAATTACTCTAATTACCATGTATGCGTTGCAGTCTTTTCCTTTAGCACTCATTCTGTCATATTCTGGGATGAATTTTATACGATCTGCTACAACAAATAAACATTTCTAAAAATTACAAATGCGTTTTAATCACTGTTTTTATTACATAGAACGTCTCTGAAAGCTATTTTTGAACAACTCACATCATAAAGTTAAAATGCATTCTACAGCCCTAATAACAGCCAACATGCAATGCCAAAACATAAATTAAAGTACCGTAAAATATCCATATTTCCTGACTTTTTGGACAAAATCATAATTCCTGAGGGATTTGTAAGAGAAAAAAAATTAGTGTCACTCTAAAATATATACCTGAAACATGTTCAGCACTCAATTGATCTCTTTACCAATTTCTTCATCTTCTTTTTTGGTTTTCTTAAGTGGAGCAAAGTTACTCATAGGGAAGGGGAACTTTGCCCCACCAGAAATATCAATGATTTGTAATATGTTAAAAGAGCTGGGGCAAAGTAAACCACTTATATTTAAGTAGTATAACTTATTTGAATTTGCTGAAACTGGCAGGGATTCAAATAAATAGGTTTCTGGAAACACTACAAGAAAAAAAACACGAGTTATATAAAAATGTGTAATAAACTGCTTAATGAGTTATGGACAAATGCTTTTTAACATCAATGCATAATGGGCAAAATACAAATTCAAATTAATCATTTTCAGACTGGACCTGCTCTGGGACCAGAAACATCCCTCTTTTGTTAATTTTGTGTGGGGGATTAATACTACCTACAATGTCTTCCCAACAGTAATACAGTGTGTCCTTTTTTCAGGCAATTTCCAATTACCCTTTGGGTTTTTAATCATTGCACTGACTGTAGCACCTTTCTGATTTAAATTTTCTATCACGCCAGGGTAATAGTCATTTTGATAACTCACAACAACAAAGCTTGCCACTTCCTTTTTTATGGATTGAATGCTTGGTTTGTCATCTTTCTTGTTTTCTTCTTCTATCATATCAAGTTGCTTTTTACGGAATGATTCCCAGTCATCATCCGAACTGTCGCTGAGATGTAATTCACTTTCGTCGAAAAACTCGCCATCACTGTCCTCATAACACCTGCGAGTTCTCTTCGTTTTTGGGGGGCGGAGTTTCATTTTCCTTTTGGTAGGATTGCTGGTACATGGCTGTGTCTCTAAGTTCGTTCCACTGTAAGAGGAAATCAGCGTTTTATCTAAAATCTCTTCATGTGACAAGCTTTTACCAGCAGGAAGGCTTATTTTCTTCCTTCTGGCAATGTTCACAGGCTTTAGGCATGCTGACCTTGTTGTTTCAACAAGCTCCAAAAATGTTGAACTTACAGCTGAGGGCTCAACTTCTTTTCTACCTACTCTGTCTAAGAGCGGTTGAACGTCACATGGATATATTCCAGTTTTCCTAAATCCGCTTTCAAGATTCTTTTTCGTATTCGGCTCCAAATCTTCAAGAACTTTTTTGAGTAACGGAGGGAAAGCTTGTTTCGGTAAAACCCTTGCGTTCATACCATTCGGAGTCCCTTTCCAATCACACAGGACCTTTCTCCAAGCGACCTTCTTGGGTCTAAAAAAGGCCACATCGAGCGGTTGCGTTGCATGTGTGCTGTTCGGAGGAAGACAGACAAAATTTATGTTGTTCGCTCGACACTTCTCAAATCTAGCGATATTTAAATGGCTGGACAAGTTATCTGCTATCACGACCGATTTTTCTGCTGCTTTCTTAAGTCGTGGAAGACACAAACTCTCAAACCACTCATTAAAAGCTGGTCCGTCAAACCATCCAGACTTTGTACTGTAGTAACGAGTGTTTTTTGGCCCACCTTCAGTCCAAACGTTCCACATCTGAGTACCTTTATACACTACAAAGGGTGGCAAAAGCTCACCAGCTGCATTGCCACAAATCATTACAGAGGTACTTGATTGGAAAAATTACATAGTTTTTCAGGATACTTTGTACCTCGGCGACAAATAACTTTCTTCTTTAACGGATCATCAGTTAAGTTAGTCTCATCAAGATTCCATATATTTTCAGGAGGGACATCTTTGACGACTTCTTGCAAGTTATTTATGTATTCCCGTAACGTATTTTCGCTTAGTGCAGCTCGGCTTCTCTTTATGTTGGATGCAATACGCTCTTTAAGCCTTGGGTATCGTTTAAGGAAAGACTTCATCCAGTCAATACCTGGTTTGTTTTCATGAAACTCTTTTATTTCACGATCAATTCTCTCCAAGTATGTTTTGATGACCTGCCTGAGGTCTTCCGTACTTATTGGGAAACCTAAATCACTCATTGTTTCTATGTAGGACACAAACGATTCCTCTTCAGCTCTAGAAAAAACAGGAGGTTTCCCTACTTGGGTTCCATGCTTGTTCTTCAGTTTGTTTTGAATAGTTCGTCTTGGTATTCCAAAGTGATCTGCTTCTTGACGATGGCTATAAGTACCATTTCTAATGGTTTACAAACATTCCTGCAACTTTTCTGGTGTGTAGTCAACATAGCGCCGGGAACCAAGTTTTCGCTTGTATGCTCGAACCATCTAAAAGAAAGAGAAGTGAATAGAATTCCAATGTATGTGGATACCCAACGGTAAATGTTTTTAAGATGTTATGCACACATGGACACACATACACAGATAAATATGTACACACAATCCACAAAAAGCAGTGTTCATTGCCGAAAAGAAATGGAATAATCTGTATGGGGCAACTTTGCTCCACTTTCTTGCTGGTGCAAAGATTCCCCCTTTTTACAAGAAACATAACCTACTAAAAAAAAAAAAAAAACGCGTAAAACCCTTGCTATGTTGTGTTTTACGACATAATTTTGTTAAGAAGTATGTGTTGAATGTTAATAATCATCTTTACTCACCTTTAAATCACTGCCAATGGGCGAGAAACACCACTTTTTTCGCTGTTAAAATCTGCCAAATCGCGCCAATTCACAATCACACACGGTAACTCATTTCCAATGTGGCAGAATGGTCTGAAACTCCTGTATAAGGCGACTAGTGGAGAAACTAGGAACTACGCTCTTGCAGTTCCATTATGCTCCACCGGACAGAGTTGCATCTTATTTCATCTTCAGAGCAAAGTTACCCCTAGAGGGGCAAAGTAGCCCCGGTTCACGGTACCTTGAATCCAACAATCCATGTTATCAACACTAAACAACAATGAAAACACACCAAGTCTTTGTTGACTGCTTATGTTTCACAGTTTTCACAAAGTTTTGCTGCATGATCGGGACAGTAAAACTTACTGCAACAATTGCACACTAAGCGTGTCTTCCGGTCTTTTGAATAGGGACGAACAGCTCATCTTTTCCTCTTTGAAACAACAGGGTTTGTTCTTGCTCCCAATGGTAGGGGTGTCAAATCAGTTCCAAGTACATCAGCAATGCGACACTTCAAGTTTCTCTGGATGTTTGGATTGCTCAGTCGGCTTTCCATAAATGGTTTGCACAGCAATCTGGACAAATCTTTCATAAATTGCCTCTGGGGACTCGTCTCTCTCGGATTTACAAAAATGAACAGTACCATGGCACTGATTCCTGCCTGGTCCATGATTGCAAACCAGAAACTTAAGGGCCATCGCACTGTCGCTCTTGCAACCGAGTATGTGACATAGTTGGTCAAATGTATCTGTTCCACCCTTTGTCATATTGTAAGAATCATGTGTGGCTTTTTCTGTTTCTGGATCTATGGAAATATCTCTGTGCCTGGTGGGGAGTACGAGTACATTTTTGTTCTTCTTAGCAGCAAATGACAGAAATGTCATTGATCTTGAGAAGGCAAACTTCGCCGTACCGACTGGATTTTTTCCCAATACATCTAGGCGGTATCTCTGCCTTGTTTTTCCTAAGAGTTCCCAAAACAGTTAGCTTGTATGAGGTTAACATCCGTTCTGTGACAGGTATGGAAGTAAACCAATTGTCCATAGTCAAATTCCTGTTCGTACCATGCACATGTTCTGACAGCTTCCTTACATAGTACTCTGGTACTGATTCACCTCGTTCTTTAGGAACAGTTCCAACATAAGGTAGGGCATTTAGCATGCAGAACGTCTTGACATCATTCAGCGTAACGATCTTCATGCCATATTTATCTGGTTTCTGAGGGAAATACACCTTGAAAGGACATCTTCCCCTGAATCCAACCAACTGCTCATCAATTGCCATATATTCATGAGGTGTATAATACGATGTGCAATTTTTAATGAATATATCCCATACTTCTCTTATAGCGGACAACTTGTCAGTTTCCTTTCTAAGTGGCCTTGTTGTTTTGTCGTCAAATCTTAGGCATGAAGATAGAAACTCAAATCGCCTGAGACTCATACTTGCTCTAAAAATATCAACCCCGTAGTCAAAAAGATTGACATGGTTGATTTTAAGGACACCTGCTGCAAAATACAATCCTAACAGAGCACGCAATTCAGTCATCAATCAAACCAGTGTAGCTATAACCAGAGTCAATAACAGCCCTTCGGTTAATTTCTTCGTTTGTGCATTGCACTATAATGTTCCTTATGTCAGCAGAGATAAGTAGATCCCACGCTTCGAGGACTGTTTTGACGCGTTTTGCCTCCCCTTTAACTCCGGGTAAATGAGTAGCGATATTATCACGCACTGGTCGTTCCTGTCGGCTTGGTGGTATTGAGCTCCATCGATACTCATTCTTCCCCCTTAGTGTGATGGATTGAAGATCAGTGTCGTCTTCTATACTGCTTTCGGCACTTCCTTCAGAATCCGTATCGTATACTTGTTCTTCGGCAGCATCATCAGTGTATGCCAGCTCTTCCTCTTAAAAGTCTTCCTTGAGTTATCTGATATATCAAGTTGTTGTAGTATAGCAGCCACATCATTAGCAATATTTCCGTTGTGTGCCATTTGTTATCAGGGTGTCTACTGGAAGTATCAAGTAAAAATTAGTTACTTTTTAGTTACCTTAAGCTACTTTTTGGTACCTCTTACTTCACGACGTTTTTGCGACCTACGCGCTTAGGAGCTCATCGTGCGTACAGCCCTTATTTAATTCCCATTTCTGCCATGGAGAATTTCAGCCCTGGTATGAAGAAATGCAGCTGATAATGCGTAAACAAAGCATTGCTGTGGCAAATAACTTCTCATTTATTCACGAGTATGCAACAGTACATTAGCAAGGAGTTGGCAAGCAGTGACGTACGCCAACAAATACTGAACAGGCTGAATATTGGTACTGGACCTGCACGGATAGGAAAAGAAAATGTTATTACTCATCTTCCAACATATGCATTGTGTAAATCTGGATCAAAGTTTTACCCACAACAGACCTAGTTTACGTTCTATAAGCCAATAACTAGTAAGGAAAGCCTACGTTGATCAAATGAAGTTTTCATTGAGGCAGATAAAAAACGCACTAAATATGATTTCACTGGATTATTTGAGCTCAGGTATTGTGTCCAACATAATTTTCATAATGGTTGAAACCTTGAACTTACAGTACATGCTAAAATTTCTCAGTTTACTACTGTCCTCGACACATGATGGTAACAATATAATTATAAATGCAAAATGAAACATCTTGATTTACCTATCTGTTAAATCTAGACCGCCCAATGTTGTATCCGATGGGAAGATAAAGCTAAATTTCAGTACAGCACAATCGAAGAAATTAAAAGGAGGGAAAATAAGACATTAGCTTTGTATTTATCCTGAGTAAACAATAACATCCTAGGCTATAGAATTCCTCTCTTTAAAAACTACCAACATTTAACAATCCTTTCAATACTCATTTTCCCAAAAACACAAAGATAGTTCTAAAAACCTTACGACAAAACAATGCTTAAAAATATATCACACTTAACTAGAAATTAAACAAAGAGTTACTGATTTATAAAAACAATCATATAAGTGTCTGCAATGATTCCGGACCTCAGAGTATTAGGAACATAATACCAACACTGACAAACTAGCTGAACTAGGCACACTTCACTGGTACACTTGTTTAATTCTCAGTAGCAAATACTAAAAATTCTGATGAATAGGTTAATTATCATGAACGACATACTGTATCAGTAGAAAACACAAACGAATTAATTAATAAAATATGGTCCGTAAACAAAAAACCAAGCATGAGAATGATTCGTTCGACATAACGAACATGTATGCTACACAAAAATACCAGTAAAAACAATAAGGGTAATAGGGGACAATCTAAAACAGAATAACTCCAAAAGAGAAACGGAAGAAATAGCTGAATTGCTTAGGGGCACACTCAACCAGAATGTGTTTCAATTTCAAGTGGAGAGTGGGCAGGCGAGAGGGTTGCTGCGGCTACGACCGATTGATCTGCTAACATAAGTAACCACATTCCGTAATAGAATTAAAGTGCATGTTTTCTGTTTATTTTATTATTTTATATTGTGTTGTTCTGATTTGTACACAAGCACATAATATCCATACGTAATTCAAGAGCCCGTATAAATAAAACTAACTAACCTGACATACCGAGATTCAAACTGCAAATCGAAATATAAACACCAATTGTACGCACTACAACGTTTATGTAGTTAGATAACATTGTATATGAATTTAAGCCTCAACTCACGCGATCAAGATCTGATGATGCCGCTTGAAGGTCGAAACACCTAATCCTAAAATTGTCCCATTATAATAGTGAACATAAATAATACATGTAATTTTTTCCGGGAGTGTTATTTACTTATAGTTCATATATTATATAAATTGTACCCCGCCAAGTTTTTGGGCAAATTCGTGTTGACCAACTGAAGAGCTACAAGTATTCCAAGCCCAAGCCCAATCACAATCACTATTAAGAACTACTGGCTTGCGACTTGAGTTGCTTGATCTTTGTGTCGATCGATAGTAACTCTTGCGCTTTCTCCTCCAATACTGTTTGCTTCTTCGGCTGAAGCTGCTGTAATTCTAGCTTAGCCTTCTTCTTCGCTTGCTGAGCAGCTTCTTCTTTCTCCCGCTTACAAGCCAAGTCCTCCTTACGTCTGAACGACGAATTCTTGAAGTCGGCTATCATCTTCCGATCTACTTTTAGGTCAAGAACACCTCCTAAAATAAATAAGATATCTGCGCTAGAATAGTCTCCAGTGATTAGCCCATACCCACCTATATTCTATTTGATTGCAAGAAAGGGCAATGGATTACGTAGCATTCTTAAGTATCAACAAATGTGGGTGATCATACTATTCACGACTTTATAGTATTTAATAGCAATCAAACAAGTTTTGTGGTTCATAAAAATTAATATCTTCATTTGACTATTACAACTAAGCAGTTTTAAATGATACAATTAAATCGATAAACAAATTGTTATACTGCAGGATATTCAGAATATTACTTACTTGGATGTGAAGAAACTGCATCATGGAGAGATCTCTGCGCAACAAGAGATTTCTCTTGGAGATTTTCCACCAAAAAGTTCTTATTGTAGGAAAAACTCCTTTCCACTGCAGCATTCCCATGAAAACATATCAGGATGATCTTCAAAAAATTTTGAAACTGCCGACTGGAGCACTCGCCGAAGTTCAACACCATTTCACCCAGAAGAGCATCTAAACGATCTTTCTTCTTGTTAAAGTTTTCAAGAATAACCTTACATTTCACAACTTCATTGTCACAGAATGTTTTGTACTCTCGAAGTACAGTATCACCGTCTGCAGGAGACATTTGCTTATGAATAATTAATATTGTTCAATTGCAATTTTTGCCCTTTTCTCTCGCAGTTTAGTTGACTGTAGAACAGCAGGTGACAAGCATGATGCACCCAGTACAAATTTCTTCTCCAGAGGACCCGTCAATAGTACCTTACTGATCAGATCTACGAGGAAGGTTTTGCATTCACTCTTGCATAGCTGCCTAAAACAGCGAAAGCTTGCACCAAAGCCTACATCGATGTCTTCAATTCTTTTGAAAGTGTCATTGGACTTGAGATCCAGATCACGGAAGTGCTTGACTCTTGTTACGGTTTCCATAATGCCTTTTCTAATGATTCTCCCCCCAAGGTTTTTCATTAGTAGCAGCACTTCCATGTGAAGAAACGGGAGAAGAGGCCTATTCGACTGGAAGTTTGTCAGGAACTCCTCCAATTCTCTGGCAACCAACATTGCAAAATGCAACTTGGCAGTCAATGTTTCATCTGTTAACGCAGCCTTTATTACCGAAAAATGAAGTGATTCCTTTGACCATTTCTCCACAAATTTCTTCAGATACGGCAGCATTTCCAAACTTCGTCCAATAACTTCAGAGTTCTCAGTCCACCTGATGGGGTAGAACTTTTTGGGGAAGTTTGATGATCCAGTGAGATGAATAAATGATGCACGTCGACTTGGTTGGTTCTTAAAAAACTGGTACAACGACTTCAAAAATCCATCAATACCCCAACCAGTTTTCTTCAATGCCGTTTTATAGGCTCCATTTAATGTGTGGAGCGAGCAGGTCCCAATGTCGATAATTTCCCTCTCTGATGGCAATTTTCCCTTCATGTAAGTTCTCAAATCGAAGAGTAATTTGAGGTTAACATTGGGACCATCTGTGGAAACTTGCACGAGTTTCTCCAGAGAAAGGTCATCTTTTTGCCAATAAATTTATCAAACGGTCCAAAATATTGGTAGCAGAGGACTTCTCTAAGAAAAGAGACTCTAAGTACCTTGTGCTGACTACATTAGAATCAGCATCCCAAAAGTTTATAATGATATCCATCTGTTCCTTCTGAGCTATATAATTTTAACTTTCGTCTATTGATATAGCAAAAAAAAGGGCTCTTCTTGACATTCCTCAGAAGAGCATCATGAAAATGAGGACCTAGACCATAGGCGACACTATAAGCCACCTTGTCTTTTTGGAGTTTCATTTTCTGCGCTATGAGGCTGTCTTGGAACATAACGGGGAAAGATCTACAGAAGTAGCTGCAGTTCGCAGTGACATGTTTGACATAACACTGTGAGTAGCCCACATAATCTCTGCCTGGGTTACAGAGCTGGATTTTAAATAGCCCGAAAGGTTACTTGAGCTAGGTCTAGGTTCATCACAATTTTGTATTGTGCTGGGCACAAAATTTGGTGGGGGCTCAGACTGAGTAGCGCTGGATATTGCCGAAGTGGTACCAGAATTAAGACTGGCTACCGGTACATCTATCTTGGAACTAATAAAATGTTCTTTTAGTTTTGACTGTTCACCAGATTCAATTGGTTTTGCTAATGCTGCATGTTTCTTCCCTTTGGAATGTAAGCGGACATTAAAAATTCCCGATTTCCCAACATCAAATTCCTTCTTGCACAAAAGACAATATGCATTGTGCTTATTTTTCTCAACAGGTCTAAGCCAAAATCTGAATTCATCCTTTTTCAACCATACGTCTTGAAACGAATTCCTTCCCGGCATGGCTACGTCAGTAATTGCGGTGATAATGAATAAGAATTTAAAATATGAAAACAAAACACTGTAAACTACGTCAGATTAAAATTTGTACATTCACTAATACAAGAACTATTCACACAATACCACAAACTCTTCTCGATGACGAAAACACAAGCTGAACCAATATATGATATACACACCACAAACAAAGTAAGAATACAGATCGATGCAAAGTACAACTGTCGAACTCACAGTGCAATCTGCCTCTCCAACCTATCAAGATAGCTACAGTCAATTACTGAGGGGAATCCCTCAGATTCCCGAACGTTGCGATTACTGTTCAAACGGATCAATGAGCGATGTGCTAGATATGAAATGTGTGATTCCCCTTAACATCTACAAATGGCAATAAGATGTAAATGCTGGTACGTTTTCCGATGGGAAGAGGGAGACAGAAAGCGATACGCACGTCCGTTTTATTTTGATGTAACAGTAGTAATTATTATAATTTAAAACACTATCCGATGGGAGGCGGTAATAATCAGTGAAAATAATAAAGTACCCGAGCGGCCACCGCATTCACAAAAGACGACAAGATGGGAATCCCCACCATATGCAGGCTCACGGGATCATACGTTAATAGCATGATTAAGTTAAGTATTTGTGTCAAGCTAGCCAACAGTAAATGTAAGATAACACTAACACTGCAGTAAGGCCAAGCATCCTATACCAATAAAATTAATACTTAGTTAAATATCCCCTAAATCCCCAAGAAACAATTTTCCCCCTAAAATTCCCCGACACGTGTGTCCTTCCAACTTTCCCTCTGGGACAACGGAATCTCCCTAAATTTATGGGGAAATCCCCAGGTTGGCAACTCTGATGCCAACAACTTGCCAGAAATAGAATTGACGAAGAAGTCAAGATAGCCATCACCACACGTACCGAAAGCAATAACGGAAATGGTATCTGAAGCAACACAACTACTGTACATACCGTATGCTGTGGAGCAAATCCATCCAAATGTCCCTTTGCAATTAAGTTAGGTTAGGATAACTTCGAATTCCGAGGTTTATCACTCTTTCTTCGTACGACAATCATGGATATACTGTACGAAGAGACAAAACAAGAGGGAAAATTCAAACACGAAATCAGTTACCGGTACCATCTTCGTGACTGCGCAACAGCTGAAATCGTACTCTCTTCCTGTCCCAGAATCTATTGAGTTACAGGTAGACAATATCAAACATTTGCCGGTGTGAGGCATATTTGTGGATCTCATTTCAACATTAGTTGTAAGATGAAGTGTTTATTTTTCCGTGTTACATTGACGTCGAACTCCTAGTGTTATAACGTACAGTAAAAATATATGGTTAAGTAAACAGTAGGCTTAAATACACAGGTACAATATGACGCAAACGACGTGTTTGAAAAGAACACGGTGAGTGGACAATCTTTATTGGAGGCTAAGCATTAACGGCCATTTCAGAGCTATTTTTGATATTAGTTGCCACTGAAGTCATTCGGCTCTCTCCGCTGTTCTTCGGTGACTGAAGTGGACCAAAGAATATAGGGGACTGAAGCCTACGCATCATTTTCTCCACCTATAACGTTTAGTCTCACATAAGGCATAGGTAATAAGCGCCGGCTTATGATTGGTGGAAGATTGAGTTACAGCTGATTCCAACACTCGCCAAGAGATAGCAGACGCGGGTGGCGCGCTAACTGTAGACGAATGTGCGAGTCATTGAATAGTGGGATCGGCGAACATGCGAGCTCGAGACTGGCCATCTTAGCGCGCGCGAGTTTAAATAATTCAAATTTTCGTTACCCGTTAGTAAAATTCGTTACTTTCGTTACCCGTTTGTAAAATTCGTTACTTCTTCGTTACTTTCGTTACCGGTAGACACCCTGGTTATATCATGGAACTGAAAACATATACCATTGAAAACATACTATTAGATTACGATGTATAAAATATAACCTTCTTGGATGTACTTTCCCTGATAACAAGGTGGCCAATTCAACCAGTCGGATGGAAATAAAAATCGAGAACAGTCAGAGGGCAGTGTGACCCTTCCAGGAATTAAGTATTGTTCTATACGGTTGTTAAGCGCTGTACGTCACTGACCGTGCGTCTACTATCTCTTGTGACTCTACACTGAAATTACATTAAGGCCACAAAGATCCTTCTGTTCCACTGTGCAAGCGCGGGAACTTAATGAACCTTGCAGGGTCACCCTGACCCTTGTGTTCAGAGCGAGGGTTAATTGGCTCATAACTTATCATTCCTAATATCCCACAGGGGCTCACCACTAGTGGGACGTTGTTTGGTGACCACTGGATCCTAGCAGAGTCAGGCATTGCCACTTTTACCGGACTCCTCTCTTTCATCTTTCCTGTCGACCTTGTTTGGTCAACTTTTATGAGTTAGCGGATCAAGCTACAATAGGGCGGTATCACTACCACCTCGATCAATGGAGGTACCCGCTAGAGATATTCGCTCTCAGCTACGCCAGCAGTCACTAGCCTTCTGGGAGAGTCAGTAGCTAGCTGACCCGATCCCCAATAAATTGAAAATGAACAAGAGGACAACTTACGTGTGGTGGAGCTCTTTCCGGTCACGGAAACCGAGTGTATGGATCTTGCTGACTTACGAAGAAACTCTGCTTTGTAGACTAAGCTCGATCTTAAATTAGCCGATAACGTGTTGGCTGCTGATCTCGTCATAAGTGAGAGTGGGTTAGGGCCAGCAATCTCAAGGAAAATATTCATGAGTGTATATCCATTTCAAGATTTTCCCCGTATTTTTTATTTATATTAATATTCAGCTCCTTTTAATATTTTTCTGTTTGTTATTTATGTGTTTATTAATTATCTTCATTTTCTACTTTTTTTCATTTATTTTAGGTAGATTTCATTAGAAAGCTAACTATTGCAATGGGTCCCATGTTTCGACTTCCGGAAAATTTCGACATATCTTCGCGTTTCGCATCCCCCAGACCCCAAAACCACCGTCAGTTCAAAAGTTTATATATAATTTATGTATGTGTATATGTATATGTATATCAGTTTCTTGTGGACACGATAACTGCCGTAATTTTGCACCAATCACTTTGAATTTGTTACCGAATATGTATACCTATAAAATCTCGGTCGAGTTCGTTACTGGGCTAAATTGGTTGAAGGGGGGTGAAAATGGGGGTCTTTTTTTCGAAAAAGTGAAATATTGCTATAACTCTCTTAATATGTGAAATATCGAATCCTTTCAACGTTCATACTATGTGTCGGATAGAGCCCAAAAATTTATGGTTGAAGAGTTTTTTTATAGCACCAACCATTGACCAAAGGGGTGGTAAAAAGTGGGTTTTTCGGGAAACATTAATCATATCTCTCTTAATAGGCACAATATAAAAACCGTACTAAATGGACAATATTCCCCTAATAATTACCTAAAACGTTTGTCTGAAAGAATTTTTGATATGACCCACCATTACGCCAAGGGATGAGAAAAATGATTTCGGAATTATAAGAAAATGCCAAGATCTATCAGAGGTTGCCATGGCAACACTACTAAATTGATGAGGTTTGAGCCATCAGACGTTGCCATGACAACGCACTTGCACGAGATCAGATTCAGTATTTCCATCTGACTAAGCCGGCCCCGTGGTGTCGGAGTAGCGCGCCTGTCTCTCAACCTGAGGCCCCGGGTTCGATCCCCGGCTCCATCAGGGATTTTAAAACTGACGTGAGGGTTGGAACGGGGTGCACTCAGCCTCGTGAGGACAATTGAGTAGCTGTCTGACAGTGAGATAGCACCCCGATCACGAATACCAAGATTAACTGCCGAGGGGACACGACGCGCTGATCACGCGTCACCCCAATAATTGCAGGCCAAATGGCTGGGCAGCGGTCGCTTGGTCGGCCTTAGCCCGTCATGGGCTGGATGGTGCCAGGGGTTGACTTTGACATCTGACTAAGTGGGAAGCGGCTTCGGTGACGTAACTGGTAGCATGCAGAATGCCTATGCCCAAGGTCGCGGTTTCAAAGCCGGCCGAAGTCGTCGGATTTTCTAAGAGCGCTAAAATCCCTCAGTATGCTTTCCTTTGGAGGGGAAGTTCCAACGTTCGTTGCGAGTTGCTGGTTGGGGTGGCATCTAGTAGCCAAGTTCACAGCTAGGTGTCGTTGACGGTAGTACCTGGTAGCAACATTAGGAACTACTGCTTGAAATTGACCGTCTGCAGTCCTTACCTGAATTAAGACGACTACAGCCATTACAATTCACACCGTTTATCAGACAGATTCTACACTCACCCAAAGTACACGGGGTTAGATGACCGCGTTGTCGCAGCCCCTAAACTGAGGAACCAACCAGAGGTCGATTTCATTAGAAAGCTAACTATTGCAATGGGTACCATATATCGACTTCCGGAAAATTTCGACATATCTTCGCGTTTCACATCCCCCAGACCCCAAAACCACCGTCAGTTCAAAAGTTTATACATAATTTATGTATGTATATGTGTATATTGAACCCATGCACCATTGGCTCAAAGGAGGTCGAATCCATGTAAATTTTGTAAAAGGAAGGAAAGAAATATACAGTCCAATGGAACATATAGAAAGATTTCAAGCAAGGATGCTAGCCTAACGTTGTGCAAGAAGTTAAACCAGGTGGCCAGGAAATGACATCATGCTTGACTCATTGATAAGGAACCAGTCACGAGTATAAATAGACTGAGTGGAAAGTTTCGACTGTATGACAGAGAAGCACGACTCGGAAATCAACCTTACCTTGCATTAAAACGGCATCACCGCAACTGTGCTAGAAGAAGAATAATTAAATTTAACCCATTTGCAGGAATAAAAGTAAGTAAATAAATACAGCATTGTGAATCATTTCGGATTAGAGATTTTTGTGTGGAGAAAAAGCTTTTAATAATAGTCCAGGAAAGAAATGCAAACGTGGCCATACGTCATAGGGGAATTACCGAAGCCCGAGGAGAGGGGAAATAAAAATCAACAGCAACACCCACACAGCTGAAGACTAAAAATTAATTAATATCTCGGAAATGCACGATCGATTTCCATGCGCAGTGAGGTCATTTTACGTTTGGAAGACGAGCTTTCTGGAGATATAATTTTTATATATGTGCGACAATTATTTTAAAAGTTGGTCACGAAAAGGACTAGTATTTTATTTATTTTTGACTAAATAGTATAAAAGTCCAGGCTAAGCCAGACCAATCATGCAGTTCACGACAGACTCCTTGAGGGGAGATGCTACAACACGTCAAGCAGTTTACGGTAGCCCAGGGGGCGTCATAGTGCTACATCACGCCGAAGACTCTACAAGTATTCCTCGAGGGGAAACGCTGTGTCACCGCATAGATATTATCCGATAGCCAAGAGCGTCGCGGTATATATAACCAACGAGCATCCGTAAGGAGTAGCTAAGAAGTATTAATACAGTATCGCCGTGTGGAGAATTAGGAAAATCCTAGTTACAGGATTTAGTTCCGACAGTATAAAGTTTACAGTGAAAAGTTCATAAATTACAGTCAAAGCAGGCTGCGAACTTAGAACTCAGGGCGATAGGTCTTTAAGTAAACGACCAAAAGTATCATAACGTATTGAAGTAACGTAACTGCGAGATAAACATTCTATCAACTGTAAAGGACCCGTGTAGGGACGGACAGAACGAGGTTAACAAGGTATTCCTGAGAGATAGGAATTCGAGAACCGAATAAGCGGAAAGGAGAAGGAAACTCTAGACATTGCTTCAAGAAAGCAGACGAACTATTCAGAAAGCACTAAGTTACGAGGAGTATTAGTTGCTAGAAATCAATAGGTCACCAATAAATTATCTGGGGGACCGTGGACGGAATAGACTTTCGCTAGACCAACCAATAGGGTCTAAAAGGGAGCCGTTCGAGTCAGAGAAATAGCAGATCGTCAGGAACGGGATTTGAAGGAGAATTATTCCAGGGAAGAAGTAGGTGGTTCGAGACTTTCACATTCTGACAGGATAGGAAGCCGACATTTACTAAATTTCACCCTTGGAGACGGGAGGTCAAGAAATCACGTGTGAAGGCTTAATAGCAGCCTTAGTGATTAGAATGTGTGAAGTGTAAATATATATAAATTAGTGTTAAAAGTAATAATTTCAGTGTTTTTGTCGTGTATTCTGAAGGAATACACCAGTGTATTTAAAATGTTATCAGTGTTAAATATATACAGTACGAGTTAAGTGTGTGTCAAGATATGTCAGTACATGAAATGAATTTGTACAAAATGGAGTAATTTCAAAATAGTGGGCAAAAATGAAACGTCGCAGGAAAAAGAAGGTCAGGAAGACCTATAATATGTGAGTAAAGATTTTCATTATGTTTGTGTACAATCCACCGGAGTTTGAGATAGAGGGATATTTCTAATTAACAAATAACATAGTAAGAACGCGGTCTGAACAAATAAAAATTTGAGAAATTATAAATAATTATGTGAAATCCTGTAGAGGAAATGTATGAAATAAAATGTCAGTGTATTTGACAAATACTGTAAAAGCAAGCGTAATAATAATAATCATAATGAAAGGTATATAAATAAAGATAAATTTGAATTATATGAAAGAAATAGCTTTTGAGCTATTGTAAGGAAGGAAGACATGATATGAATATATAAATAATAATAATAATAATGAAGGAAATATAAATAAAGATTAAATTGAATAATATGAAAGTAACAGCGTTTGAGCCTTAATAAAAGTATAAGACATGGTGTTAATGCATGTTCTTAAAATATAGCGAGTATTGTCAAGGGGAAGGATTAATGTAAAAATTGAGATATGGATCAATTGTTAATGTGGAATTTATCAGTTCTTTGGAAGACGCTAGGCTTAAAAATAATGTAGAGTGCAATGTAGCGCATTAAAGTAAATTGTCACGCTAGGAATGCGTAGAATCGAAATGTACTTGGTAAATTACTTACGAGGGGTAGTTGATTGCGGTAATTGAACTATGTTGTAAGTCCTCTAATAGTGACGTAGATCACGAGGCTATGTGTGTTATGTTATTGTAATAGGGAGCAAATGTATGGTATTATGAGCGCAGGTAATGGAGGCCACGGCCGACCCTAGTCGCATTTATATAAGTCCTCAAGTATGGGAATGGTTTCCGAGGCATGTTAATGAGAGTCGAACCCAGACTCGTCAAGTTGTTGATGCCCCTAAATATTCGTCGTTGTATGTGAATTAATCTTACCAATCAATGATGACCCTTCGTAATTAAACAATGCCAAGGTTACGAAAGTGGTTTATGAACCTAATAATGTTTGTTGAAAGAATATGAAAGAAACGCTAGGTCTCTCCAGAGAACTGAAGAAAGAAAGATCTGTTTTAAAAGCATTGAATAGAGCTGTCACGCTTGCACGGCACGAGGGTCCCCTCTTAGTCATAAATCTCGCCCAAGTGATTACGGTCTACCCTTGTTATTGTAAGTGTCCTAGGTCGGGAAAAGACCGTCTGAGAGAAGTAAATATACACCGTGAGTGTTTTAAAAGTTGTAAATGACCCGGGATTTGAACCGAGGTCCTTGTAGTTGAAAGTACCGCTTGCCTGTTCAGATCGTTAGCTTTCTTATGTGATAATGGTCTTATAAGACAAATAAATAAATAAAATCCCTAATGTAATGTTGTATGGAGGTAGGATTCCATGAGTTTAATGAAGATAACTTGATTCCGGGAGTAATCATAGTTTTTGACTTTGTCAAGTAATCTTTTATAACTCTGGAGTACACAAGTAGTTTCCCGATCACTTTAGTGAATGTGTGAAACTTGAAAGAGATGGTAATGTTGAGAATATTGTGGAATGACCAAACATTTAAGTAGAGAAGTAATATGTACTTTAAATATGATAATATATTTGTTTGATGAAAAGAAACTCATAAAATAGTTAATGAGGTGTGCAAAAGAAGGACACCGTCATTATTGAATAGTATCTAGCCATTAGAGCTCGTGATTATATTGGACTTTAAGATAGATACGTTATGGAAGTGAAAATAATTATGAGTTGTTGGTTGGAATGCAACCATTATTTTAATATAATAATAGTTTGTTTTTGATATATTCCTTGTTCACTTTGAACAAGTAGAAGGAGTGGTCAATAGTTTATTTATTTTATTTGTTTGTAGCGCCATAATTTTGGTTAATTAAATGTGTTAAAATAGGAGTTGAATTTGTTTTTATTTTGAAAGTGTATCCTCTATTTAATCCAAAATGTGTAAGTCACAGAGTGGGAGAACATACCAAAACCCCGAAAATCCCGATTTGAGCTTTGCTGGCATACTGTGATTTGCATATTTCTTGCTGGAAGGGCACAGGGGGGGGGGCATAGAAGTACTGTGCTTGGATTAATAATTAGAGGAACACTGAAGACGGTCATATCATGTTGAAGTAAAGATAATGATAGCAGTAGCTACAACATATAATATTAATTGACCGCATGGGTCCCTGGAAACTCACACCGAGCAGCCCTGAATTAAACAAACCCCCTACCACTCATTTTTCATGGCGCCCAGTACGCAGGGCTGAGTTTTCCTAGGGAAAACCCGAGTTTTCTCGAAAAATCAAAATTTTCATTTTTTTTTTTTGAAAAAAAAATGGTTTTTCGAATTTTAAATTTTTAAATACTTCCATAAAGTTTCTGAGTCTGAATAAAGATATCAAAAGGGTACGTTGTAGTAAATACCCGTACCAAAGTAAAATTTTTGAAGAAATTGGGACACAATGGTTCAGGTTACCATCTCTCAAGCATGTACCAGCGATGTGGCATAAGTAGCCCACTGTATTCTAATAAGATGGTTTTGAGTGAGGAATTGCAAGGGCTTTGGGAGGCTATAAAAGCCGATAGTAATGAGATGTTGGAGGCTATAAAAGCCGATAGTAATGAGAAGTTGGAGGCTATAAAAGCCGATAGCAAGGAAAAGTTGGAGGCTATAGATAATAAATTAGAAGCTATAAAAACTGACAGTGTTAAGATAGAGAATAAATTGGACAGCCAACAGGAGGAAAATAACCAAAAGTTAGGATCCATGAATCAAAGTTTAGAGTCACTAAAAACTAATAGTGATAACATGGGGACTACATTAAAAGCTATCGAGGCCGACTGTATAAAAATGAATAATGAACTGAAGGCTGAGATAGAAAAGATGAAAACAGAAAATGGGAATAACATTAAAGAACAGTTGAAAGTGATAAAGGTTGAGACGTTAGAGTCTATGAAAGCCGACAGTAAAGCAAACAATGAAGCACTGAAGGTTGAAATCGAAGGGACAATGGATAACAAATTTCAAGGGTTTGATTCTGAGTTTGGGAAGAAGTTAACTGAGTTCGAAGGGAAAATCGCAAGTGAAATTCAAAAGGAAAATAAGGTACTTAAGTCAGAATTGCAAGGCCAAATAAAGACCTTAGAGGATAACATGAAAAAAACCTGTAAAGAGAATGTAGACAGATGTAAAGATGAACTTGTAACCCAGATCCAAGGTGTGCAGAAAATTTTAGAAGCTCAGATAGAATCGAACAAGAGTATTTATGAAACATCACGGGATGATATTAAAAGTGGTATTGAGGCATTAGGAAATAGGTTCACTCGATTCGCGGAAAATACAGATAGGGGAGATATCCTAGTACAGAACCATGGGGCCAATGAGATAGTTGTCCAAGCTGAAAATAAAACTGAGATTGTAGAGGAAAAAGAAGTCAAGATGCAAGAGCCTGATATTAGAAAAGAAGGAAAACATTATTATGAAAAGGGTGAGTTGGAAGAACAAGAGAAAAACCCAGAACCAAATCTAACAAAAGAAGTGGAAATTGGAGAGATGAAAATAATAACTCCGGAAGAGAGGAAGAAATCTAATGGGATTATAATAGAAAAAGTCGTTGAGGCAAAAAAAGAAGCAGAGGGTCAAGATTTCATGGAAATTGAAAAGGAAGACCCAGGAGAAAGTCATGAGGAGAAGGAAAATAAAAGACCATTAGAAGAAGAAAAAGAACATTTGAAAGAACAGATCGTTGAATTAATGATAAAATATCAGGAATGTCAAAGAAAGAAAAGAGAATTGGAAACAGATTCCAATGAGAGCAAAGAAAACCTCAGAGGAAAAGATGAGACTATGGGAGTTATCGGAGAAAAGAGAAGAAGGATCTTTGAAGAAAATCAGGAAAGATGAAGACCACCGCAATTGGTAGTCGGTTTACAAGAGAATAGATACCATCTAGAAATTAGGAAAGGAGGAGAGACGACATACAATGCCTTGGAAAAAGAGGACGCTCAAGCGTATTTCAGTTGGAAGCTTCGTAAAAAGAAATTGAATAATAGAAGGACGAGACAGGAAGAAGATCTGAAGGATCTATGGAATTGGAAAAGTAGGAAAAAGAAATACTTTTTGAAAATACCATCTCGATGTGAGATGAAGGAAATGGATTACTCCAGCATAGCTAACGGGTTAAGCCGCATGCACCCGTTAAAGAATGAGAGAATAAAATAATTTGACTTGAAATACCATCTCAAGAAGAGATGAGGAAAACAGAAGAAAACCAAGAAGAGTCGAGTGAGGATAGACCGAGCTCTTAAAAGACAAATGAAATTTTACAGACATGGAGTCTGAAAGTAATAATGAAGAAGTAACGGGTAAAGCCATTTGCACCCGTAAGGTATTCAAAGAAGGTCAATAAGTTGACATCATAATGAGAAAAGAGAAACAGAACCGGCCAGATACCCGTCTTATGAAAAGAGGAAAAGAAATAAAGCTGTTTGACTCAAGTTTGGAGAGTATACGCCAGACTAGGGGAGAATCGTAAACACCCGAACGAGACAAGTAATTTATAACCCTGAAGTGGAGACGTCCGCTAAGGAAAATGAATGAATGAATGGGATCTTTGAAAGACCCAATACAAATACAAACCAGAGAGGAAGGGAATTTAAAGGAATAAAGAAACAGAAGGTACGGATAAACGTTATAAATGGCTTCGACAATTAAAAGAAAAATAAGATTTTATGAATAATTGAAATAAATTTCCTCAAAATTTTTCGAAAATTTATTTACCTAAGGAGGGGTGAGATGAACCCATGTACCATTGGCTCATAGGAGGTCGAATCCATGTAAATTTTGTAAAGGGAAGGAAAGAAATATACAGTCCAATGGAACATATAGAAAGATTTCAAGCAAGGATGCTAGCCTAACGTTGTTCAAGAAGTTAAACCAGGTGGCCAGGAAATGACATCATGCTTGACTCATTGATAAGGAACCAGTCACGAGTATAAATAGACTGAGTGGAAAGTTTCGACTGTATGACAGAGAAGCACGACTCGGAAATCAACCTTACCTTGCATTAAAACGGCAACACCGCAACTGTGCTAGAAGAATAATAATTAAATTTAACCCATTTGCAAGAATAAAAGTACCGTAAGTAAATAAATACAGCATTGTGAATCATTTCGGATTAGAGATTTTTGTGTGGAGAAAAAGCTTTTAATAATAGTCCAGGAAAGAAATGCAAACGTGGCCATACGTCATAGGGGAATTACAGAAGCCCGAGGAGAGGGGAAATAAAAATCAACATCAATACCCACACAGCTGAAGACTAAAAATTAATTAATATCTCGGAAATGCACGATCGATTTCCATGCGCAGTGAGGTCATTTTACATTTGGAAGACGAGCTTTCTGGAGATATAATTTTTATAATTGTGCGACAATTATTTTAAAAGTTGGTCACGAAAAGGACTAGGATTTTATTTATTTTTGACTAAATAGTATAAAATTCCAGGCTAAGCCAGACCAATCATGCAGTTCACGACAGACTCCTTGAGGGGAGATGCTACAACACGTCAAGCAGTTTACGATAGCCCAGGAGGCGTTATAGTGCTACATCACGCCGAAGACTATACAAGTATTCCTTGAAGGGAAACGCTGCATCATCGCATAGACATTATCCGATAGCCAAGAGCGTCGCGGTATATATAACCAACGAGCATCCATAAGGAGTAGCTAAGAAGTATTAATACAGTATCGCCGTGTGGAGAATTAGGAAAATCCTAGTTACAGGATTTAGTTCCGACAGTATAAAGTTTACAGTGAAAAGTTCATAAATTACAGTCAAAGCAGGCTGCGAACTTAGAACTCAGGGCGATAGGTCTTTAAATAAACGACCAAAAGTATCATAACGTATTGAAGTAACGCAACAGCGAGATAAACATTCTATCAACTGTAAAGGACCCGTGTAGGGACGGACAGAACGAGGTTCACAAGGTATTCCTGAGAGATAGGAATTCGAGAACCGAATAAGCGGAAAGGAGAAGGAAACTCTAGACATTGCTTCAAGAAAGCAGACGAACTATTCAAAAAGCACTAAGTTACGAGGAGTATTAGTTGCTAGAAATCAATAGGTCATCAATAAATTATCTGGGGGACCGTGGACGGAATAGACTTTCGCTAGACCAACCAATAGGGTCTAAAAGGGAGCCGTTCGAGTCAGAGAAATAGCAGATCGTCAGGAACGGGATTTGAAGGAGAATTATTCCAGGGATGAAGTAGGTGGTTCGAGACTTTCACATTCTGACAGGATCGGAAGCCGACATTTACTAAATTTCACCCTTGGAGACGGGAGGTCAAGAAATCACGTGTGAAGGCTTAATAGCAGCCTTAGTGATTAGAATCTGTGAAGTGTAAATATATATAAATTAGTGTTAAAAGTAATAATTTCAGTGTTTTTGTCGTGTATTCTGAAGGAATACACCAGTGTATTTAAAATGTTATCAGTGTTAAATATATACAGTACGAGTTAAGTGTGTGTCAAGATATGTCAGTACATGAAATGAATTTGTACAAAATGGAGTAATTTCAAAATAGTGGGCAAAAATGAAACGACGCAGGAAAAAGAAGGTCAGGAAGACCTATAATATGTGAGTAAAGATTTTCATTATGTTTGTGTACAATCCACCGGAGTTTGAGATAGAGGGATATTTCTAATTAACAAATAACAGAGTAAGAACGCGGTCTGAACAAATAAAAATTTGAGAAATTATAAATAATTATGTGAAATCCTGTAGAGAAAATGTATGAAATAAAATGTCAGTGTATTTGACAAATACTGTAAAAGCAAGCGTAATAATAATAATCATAATGAAAGGTATATAAATAAAGATAAATTTGAATTATATGAAAGAAATAGCTTTTGAGCTATTGTAAGGAAGGAAGACATGATATGAATATATAAATAATAATAATAATAATGAAGGAAATATAAATAAAGATTAAATTAAATAATATGAAAGTAACAGCGTTTGAGCCTTAATAAAAGTATAAGACATGGTGTTAATGCATGTTCTTAAAATAAAGCGAGTATTGTCAAGGGGAAGGATTAATGTAAAAATTGAGATATGGATCAATTGTTAATGTGGAATTTATCAGTTCTTTGGAAGACGCTAGGCTTAAAAATAATGTAGAGTGCAATGTAGCTCATTAAAGTAAATTGTCACGCTAGGAATGCGTAGAATCGAAATGTACTTGGTAAATTACTTACGAGGGGTAGTTGATTGCGGTAATTGAACTATGTTGTAAGTCCTCTAATAGTGACGTAGATCACGAGGCTATGTGTGTTATGTTATTGTAATAGGGAGCAAATGTATGGTATTATGAGCGCAGGTAATGGAGGCCACGGCCGACCCTAGTCGCATTTATATAAGTCCTCAAGTATGGGAATGGTTCCCGAGGCATGTTAATGAGAGTCGAACCCAGACTCGTCAAGTTGTTGAAGCCCCTAAATATTCGTCGTTGTATGTGAATTAATCTTACCAATCAATGAGGACCCTTCGTAATTAAACAATGCCAAGGTTACGAAAGTGGTTTATGAACCTAATAATGTTTGTTGAAAGAATATGAAAGAAACGCTAGGTCTCTCCAGAGGACTGAAGAAAGAAAGATCTGTTTTAAAAGCATTGAATAGAGCTGCCACGCTTGCATGGCACGAGGGTCCCCTCTTAGTCATAAATCTCGCCCAAGTGATTACGGTCTACCCTTGTTATTGTAAGTGTCCTAGGTCGGGAAAAGACCGTCTGAGAGAAGTAAATATACACCGTGAGTGTTTTAAAAGTTGTAAATGACCCGGGATTTGAACCGAGGTCCTTGTAGTTGAAAGTACCGCTTGCCTGTTCAGATCGTTAGCTTTCTTATGTGATAATGGTCTTATAAGACAAATAAATAAATAAAATCCCTAATGTAATGTTGTAAGGAGGTAGGATTCCATGAGTTTAATGAAGATAACTAGATTCCGGGAGTAATCATAGTTTTTGACTTTGTCAAGTAATCTTTTATAACTCTGGAGTACACAAGTAGTTTCCCGATCACTTTAGTGAATGTGTGAAACTTGAAAGAGATGGTAATGTTGAGAATATTGTGGAATGCCCAAACATTTAAGTAGAGAAGTAATATGTACTTTAAATATGATAATATATTTGTTTGATGAAAAGAAACTCATAAAATAGTTAATAAGGTGTGTAAAAGAAGGACACCGTCATTATTGAATAGTATCGAGCCATTAGAGCTCGTGATTATATTGGATTTTAAGATAGATACGTTATGGAAGTGAAAATAATTATGAGTTGTTGGTTGGAATGCAACCATTATTTTAATATAATAATAGTTTGTTTTTGATATATTCCTTGTTCACTTTGAACAAGTAGAAGGAGTGGTCAAAAGTTTATTTATTTTATTTGTTTGTAGCGCCATAATTTTGGTTAATTAAATGTGTTAAAATAGGAGTTGAATTTGTTTTTATTTTGAAAGAGTATCCTCTATTTTATCCAAAATGTGTAAGTCACAGAGTGGGAGAACATACCAAAACCCCGAAAATCCCGATTTGAGCTTTGCTGGCATACTGTGATTTGCATATTTCTTGCTGGAAGGGCACAATATCTTTATATATATAATTCTTCGACACCTGTGTATGTGACTGAACTCCTCCTAAACGACTGAACCGATTTTGATGGAATTTGATATGTATATTAGGGTGGGTCCATGTATGGTTTAGATTCACAATCCCAGTAGGGGGAATGAACACAATTTTAGAACCACAATATACACACAATTTTAGAACCACAATATACAGTCAAAAACAGTCGTCATGGAAACCACTAGCCTTGGCCTTCGTGAAAGCTGATGTCTTTGGACGGTTTGTCTCTGCACGTTAGAGCCACCTGGTCGCAACCTGTGCAACTACCGCCATTAGATACACTCTGCCCGTGGCGGAAAGTTGTGTTTTATACCAAAGGTGGCAGTGATGTCGAATTCTACTGTTTGTCTCTGCACGTTAGAGCGTTTCAAAGTTCCGTATGCGTTCATATACCATTCATCCGATTGCCATGAAACTTTTGTGATATGTTGAGTGAGCTCCAGGGAAGGTGTTTGGCTTAGTAAATCCATTTTACAATAGATAGCGCACGAATAGATTCAACAAATGAGCGACGACGTGCGAAGCGTTTCCAAAAGGTCCCGTATGCGTTCAAATACCATTCGTCCGATAGCGATGAAACTTGGGTCAGATGTTGTGTACACTCCAGGGAAGGCTTCTGGCTTAGTAAATCAATTTCGCATTAGGTAGCGCACGACTAGATTCAACAAATGAGTGACGACGCGCGAAGCGTTTAAACAAAATCCCGTATAAGTTTATATCCCATTCATAGATTGAGATGAAACTTTGATGAGTTGTTGTGTACACTTAAGTGAAGGCGTCTAACTTAGTAATCCATTTCACAGGAGGTTGCGCACGAGTAGATTCAACAAATGAGCGGCGACGTGCGAAGCGTTTCAACAAAGTCCCGTATGCGTTCAAATACCATTCGTCCGATAGCGATGAAACTTGGGTGAGAGGTTGTGTACACTAACGTGAGGTTTCTAACGTAGTAAATCCATTTTACAATAGGTAGCTCACGAGTAGATTCAACAAATGAGCAACGACGCGCGAACTTTTAATCAAAGTCCCGTATGCGTTCATATACCATTCATCCGATTGCAATGAAACTTGGGTGAGATGTTGTGTACACTTACATGAGGGTTTCTAACTTAGTAAATCCATTTCACAGGAGGTTTCGCACAAATAGATTCAACAAATGAGCGACGAGCGCGAAGCGTTTCAATAAGGTCCCGTATGCGTTCAAATACCATTCGTCCGATTACGATGAAACTTGGGTGAGATGTTGTGTACACCCTACGGAAGGTTTCTGGCTTAATAAATCCATTTTACAATAGGTAGCGCACGAGTAGATTCAACAAATGTGTGACGGCACGCGAATCATTTCAACAAAGTACCGTATGCGTCCATATACCATTTATCCGATTGCGATGAAACTTTGGTGAATTGTTGTGTACACTCCAGGAAATGTTTCTGTCTTAGTAAATCCAGTTTTTAATAAGTAGCGCACGAGTAGATTCAATAAATGAGCGACGGCGCGCGAATCGTTTCCACAATGTCCCGTATGCGGTCATATATCATTCATCCGATTGCGATCAAACCTTGGTGAATCATTGAGTACACGCCAGAGAAGATTTCAGGCTTAGTAAATCTATTTTACGATAGGTAGCGCATGAGTAGATTCAACAAATGAGTGACGGCACGCGAATCGTTTAAAGAAAATCACTTATGCGTTCATATGTCATTCATCCGATTCCGATGAAACTTTGATGAATTGTTGTGTACACGCCAGGGAAGGTGTTCAACTTGGTAAATCCATTTTACAATATTGGTAGCTCACGAGTAGATGTAACAAATGAGTGACGACGCGCGAAGCGTTCCAACAAAATCCTGTATGCGTTCATATACTATTCATCGATTGCGATGAAACTTTGATGAGTTGTTGTGCACGCTCCCACGAATGTTTCTAAATTAGTTAATTCAATTCACGATAGTTTAGAGGCAGTTAACAGAAATTGAAAAAAATATTTTGTATCCAAAAGCACTTTAAGAAACAAAGTTACAACACTTTCTTTGATTAGCAGGACAACGTCTGCCGGGTCAGCTTGTATATATATATATATATATATATATATATATATATGTGTATCAGTTTCTTGTGGACACGATAACTGCCGTAATTTTGCACCAATCACTTTGAATTTGTTACCGAATATGTATACCTATAAAATCTCGGTCGAGTTCGTTACTGGGCTAAATCGGTTGAAGGGGGGGGGGGGGGGGGGGTGAAAATGGGGGTCTTTTTTCGAAAAAGTGAAATATTGCTATAACTCTCTTAATATGTGAAATATCGAATCCGTTCAACGTTCATACTATGTGTCGGATAAAGCCCAAAAATTTATGTTTGAAGAGTTTTTTTTTAGCACCAACCATTGACCAAAGGGGTGGGAAAAAGTGGGTTTTTCGGGAAACATTAATCATATCTCTCTTAATAGGCACAATATCAAAACCGTACAAAATGGACAATATTCCCCTAATAATTACCTAAAATTTTGTCGGAAAGAATTTTTGATATGACCCACCATTATGCCAAGGGATGAGAAAAATGATTTCGGAATTATAAGAAAATGCCAAGAGCTATCAGTGGTTGCCATGGCAACACTACTAAATTGATGAGGGTTGAGCCATCAGACGTTGCCAAGATAACACACTTGCACGAGATCATATTCAGAATTCCATCTGACTAAGTGTGAAGCGGCTTCGGTGACGTAACTGGTAGCATGCTGAATGTCTATGCCCAAGGTCGCGAGTTCAAAGCCGGCCGAAGTCGTCGGAATTTCTAAGAGCGCTAAAAATCCCTCAGTATGCTTTCCTTTGGAGGGATAGTTCCAACGTTCGTTGCGAGTTGCTGGTTGCGGTGGCATCTAGTAGCCAAGTTCACAGGTAGGTGTCGTTGACGGTAGTACCTGGTAGCAACATTAGGAACTACTGCTTGAAATTGACCGTCTACAGTCCTTACCTGAATTACAGGTTAATACAGCCATCCCTAATTATACGGGGTTACATGACCGCGTTGTCGCAGCCCCTAAACTGAGGAACCAACCAAAATCTCTGCGGGAGATATAATTTTGCGTGAAGAAGTAACAGACCGTTACATAGTTACACATCAGTGTCGAAACCTTGCATAAGGACAGTGTGACCACAAGTATAGAAATGGACCCCAAATGACAAGAAGGTTACCGTTCCCATAAGACAATAATATGTTTAAAATAAGCATACAATGACGAAAAACAAAGTTAATTAAGCTCCAATTATAAAATACCTTCTCGCAATAAATGAGGTCTGATCCTTCTACGAAAACCTGCATATTCTGCCTATTTTCGCCTATCCCCAAGTTTGTCCGGTGAAATCTTCCTCCGCCTTCCGGCGTGCCGAGAGGACTTTTTTCATATTTAGACGTCCACCTGTAAATGTTACGTTGTTCAAAATTTGTAATAATTTTTCTGTACATAAAGGGGAAGATAACCTCGCTGTTCCGCAACAATTCTCCCTCTCTTATGATATGATACGCTATATCGTAATTTAATGTGGGTTGGTGACCACGGGACCCCAGCTGAGCCCGGCATTGCTTCCACTTACTGCTCGTGTCCAAGCTCTGTGAACTTGCGGGGTGAGGGGAAAGAGCAGGGAAGGTTCAGGCGAGAAGAGAAGGGTCTGTCAACAGCCCGCCGTGATATCTGGTATTCCTTTCTATTCCAATACTGCTAACATAGGGCCGTTGCTCAAACCACTAAGCGGGCCATACACGTGTCAGTTACGCCTGAACAGTTCACCGGACTCTGTCCGCCTGTTGAACTGAAGACCCCATACACCATCAGTTGAAAATAGACCGGTATTAGCCCTCGACGTCCATTCCAAATTTGATTTATTATTGATTAAATAATGTTCTCCAGTGACGAAGATGCGCGTGCGATTCTGGCTTATGGTCGTTTTAGAGACAAAGAAGAAACGGAGAAAAGAAAACGCGAAATGTGATGTAAAAAGTTGTTCCTGATGAGAATAACATATTCACATATTAATTTACTGCTCCATTGATTGAGAAGCAAAATACTGCAATGAGAACTGCAATATCCCCTCATGACTGCAACACTTGAGGTTCCTAGCTACTGGGAGAAGTTTTGAGGATCTCAAGTTTTCGAAAATCACATCACCCCAAGCACTTGGTAGAATTATACCTGAAACCTGTGAAACAATTTACAAAGTTCTACATAGGGATCACTTGAAGGTAAGAATATCCACGTGTAAAGTAAGAAATTTTATATCATGTTTTAATTTTATACAATTATTGTAGGATGTGTCTCTTCACGATCACCCAACCCATTAGAGGCCGATAACCTAGATGTTAGGCCCCTTAAAACAATTATCATCATCATCATTGTAGGAATTGTCAGTGTTGACCGACTGAAAAGCAATTCTATCCAAAATACAACTATATTAAACACTTTAACCATGGTAATACAAATTAAAAGTAAATAAATACTCGTATAAGGTATAATACCTTACAGATAGAAATTAAGGAAAGACGTGCTCAGCAATATACAGTATGTGGCAAGTGTGCCATGTGTGTTTATCTGCTGAGATAAGAGGGGAGGGTTTGAGGTTGTAACTGGCGATTGACACGGGGTGGGACTGCTACATAATTATTGGCGGAATAATGACACGGAGGAGCAAATTGCGTAGGTGTGAGTGGGTGATATTGAGGAGGCATTTGGCGTACAAATGCAAAACTACTGCCTAAAGTGTCACCCTCAGCCTCAAAAAGAACATCACTGATTAATTTCTCCGTCCACCGCCTTTGATCGGTAGGTAAATCTCGGACTTTTAGTGCGATCATTTTACCTGAACTCTGAAAACGGTCATCAGGTTTTCTGAGTTCCTTGAATTGATTCTTAACGTTCAATAAAACTTCCTTTGTTAGTGAATTTTCACTCGGAGAAGGTCTCATCGGTGGCGTCTGGCGATTTTGACAAGCAGTAGATATCCTCGGGGGAAGCAAGAACGTATTTTCTTTATAATTATTGCAAGAAATTATGTATTCGTTGTTGTTAATGTATCGAAGGGTCTTGGAACATGTTGGTTATCAGCTCCGTGTTGTTGGGTTGTCTGATAACAATCGTGTTGACCAATTAAGGCTACACTGAAAATTGCTTCAAACACCGTAATGATAACCGGTGTTGAATTTGATGGCTGTATTGATGTGTGTTATCTTGGATTCAGGTAAGCACTGTAGACGAACAGATTCAAGTAGTTCCAACTAATGCTACCGTCAACGACACCTAGCTGCGATCTTGGCTACTAGATGCCACCGCAACCTGCATCTGTGACGAACGTTGGAACTTAATAGAGCGTTAATCAAATATAACCTAAAATTTAGCTTCACACAATTATTGTATTGATATGACAATCATACAAATAAACACTGCTCACCACGAGGACTGGCTTCAGGCGCCGGTTTAATGTGGACTGTTGAGGCATAACTGACAGGCTTGCCGGTACGTGTATGGCCACCTTTACGAATGAGTGACAGAGTCACCGACATGTATTTTAATCTGTGCTATGCACGGACCGAGAAACCTTATCATTCTGATCTGGGTGCGGGTTTTCCCCCATTTTCCATTGCCTTTGGGACCAACCTTCTCCTCTTTCCTCTGCCTTTCATGGCTCTCCTTCCTTCCATGTCCCTCAATTATCATTCTCCGAGGGTTGAGGGCATTTCCTTTCCTCCTGTTTTTAATTAACATCCCTCTCCTTTTTGTTTCCTATTTCCTATTTTAGTTTGGAAGCCCGTAATTAGTTTTAGTTGTAAGTTTCATTTGATTATCTTCAATTTCCACTGTCACCCAAACCATTAGGGGCCGATAACCTAGATGTTAGGCCTCTTTAAACAACAATTATCATTATCATCACCAGGCCAAGTTTCACTTCCATAGAGGGCCACGCTCCAGACAACGGCCTCGAAAAATGGCCTCCTAATACTTAAATCTATATTCGATATCAACAGATTCCTTTTCTTGCCTGTGCTAACCTACGTTTCATATGAGGCAAGCAATACTTGTTACAGAATATGAAATATAAATATTTCATTGTGAGGTTTGAAGCCATTTTTCAATGTTGCCTTAGTAAACAAAAGTTTGGTGCTTTTCAGTCGGTCAACACGAATGTACTCAAAAGACTTGGGTTATACCCTAATCCTGTAAAAAATATGTATTAATCTCATGTAATTTGTAGGCGCAGGAAAAACTAACCCGCTTGACAGCCACGTGTATACAGTCACTGTACCTTCAGTCCGCCATATTGTTAACCTTCAAGACTGCTGATGGTTGCAGTTCTCGAAGGAGTTGAGGCGCCTGACTCGGCTCTGCCAAGCAGTCAGTCTTGGTTAGTAGATTTTCCTTCACAGAGCGATGATGCGGTGTCTATTCCAGCGGACCACGCGGAGTTTCGAAGCAAGTAAGGTTCAT
The DNA here is from genome assembly GCA_946902985.2 of Meconema thalassinum. NCBI lineage: Eukaryota > Metazoa > Arthropoda > Insecta > Orthoptera > Tettigoniidae > Meconema > Meconema thalassinum. The sequence continues at coordinate 516,035,675 of OX336392.1, forward strand.
GTAAAAGCAGTTTCTAAGACTTGGCTTCGTACTAGCTTACGCCAGCGATTTGTGGCGGTGAATCACTGTTGCGCAATCGTATAAGGAGGACAGAGTGAGTCCCAGGCACGTGCAGGCGAGTCGTCAGATGGACGCCGGAAAGCTACCAGTAGGATGCATCATAACCGTGCTGCGTGTGTGTGCTCTGCCGAAGCTGAATACATCATGATGATGAATTGGACTTTTTGTAGTTACTTGTATAGTTCATTGTGTGCGTGTTGTGTAATTTATAGTGGAAATTGTGTTTGCGTGCTAAACAAAGTGCTATTATTTTATTCAATCAAAACTTCGTGCCAAACTCTGCACAGTCATACTCATGAGGTTATAATTAATGTGCTTTTTTTTAATGAAAAGTGAAGGATCCTCGTGGAGTTGGGTGTGTGCTGAACGAGTCTGCCTCCGAGGGGCACACGTCTAGTGGGACATTGGTTGGCGACCACGGGACTCCAGCTGAGTCCGGCATTTCTTCCACTTACTTGTGCCGGGCTCCTCTCTCTTATCTTTACTGTCGACCTCCCTTGGTCAACTATTGTTCTTTTCCGACCCCGACGGTATTAGGGTATCCGAGGCCTAGGGAGTCTTTCACTTTTCCGCCTTAATTGGCCCTTGTCTCATCTATCCGGATCCCTCATTCTTCGAGGGGTCAGACCACTTGTTTTCTTTTCATTGAGTCTCCTGCCTCCTGCACAAGGCCCTCTGGGAGACAGGGTGCAACCTGGATAGTGCTACACTCTCAGGGGCTCACGGCTAACGAGTTTGGGAGTTTGGCGACCCCGAGTGATTCCTTTTTGTCTCATTTTTCCTCTGATCTTGGAGCGGACCCTCTCCTCTTTACCTTTCCTATCTGCCTTTCATGGCTCTCCTTCCTTCGAAGTACCTCAATCCTCATTCTTCGAGGGTTGAGGGCATTTCTTTTCTTCCTGTCCTTTATTTGTTTACGATTTCTTCTTCTAGTATCCAAGTTTGTAGTAAGTATAGTTTTCATTCTCATCTCATCTTTCACTATCACACAAACCATTAGGGGCCTGTAACCTGGACGTTAGGCCCTTTAACCTTCGGGCGGGCGCGCCTTTTGCAATCACACCATTTGGCGCGCTCCGGCATTTTGGCCGCTCTCATTCTCGTTCACTTCTCAAAGCCAGAAGTGTTTGTTTACATGAATTTCATTGGTATTTCAATTGTTACACTAAAGACACATTACGTGAGCAAATAAATTTTATTTTAGACCGAATTTTATCACATCTGCAAACTGAAAAGGAATAACTCAACAAACATCTCAATGAAAATAGTACTGTAAAAGAATAATATTCCAAATATATCACTTGTGTAAAGATGTTATCACATCAAGGTTACAGTGTTATCACACTTCCGTTTGGAACTATACGTCTTCATCCTCTACTTCAGGCTGTGCACATGAGTTGCATGTGATTTCTTGGACTGATGTTTTTTAAATACATATTTTGCACATTTCTTGCAGGACATCAGAGTCCGATTGTTCTTAGATCTTCCACAATAAAAAAAAAAATGTATTTTTGTGGAAGGTGTTACTTCAACCTGATCGGGTTCTTCCTTACACTTTTCTAGAAAACAACGTAGTTCTCGAGGAAGAGTAGTTATTGTGGCCCGGTATTCTAGATTTTTCTCCATGAGGGCAATATTTGCGACAGGTTGATACGCCCACAAAGTTTCTCCATCCTTACTGATAAAAAACGTAGGCTCTCGCTATTTTCAGCGTCTTCTTCACCTTAATTATCAATTTCCACTTCAGACTCACTGTCGTGGTCGTCCACATGTATTTCTTCAGTCTCGAAATCTGGATCGTTCTCTTCGTCTTCCGTCAGATCTTCTAGCTGGTCCATTCGTTCGTCTTCCCCCAACTCTTGAAGAATTGTAGAAATATCCTCAGGTCTGAGGTAATTTTCCTTGAAACCCAAAAGTAAAGATTGAGTAAATCATAGGTATTCATAAAATCCAAGAGAGTAAAACCGAGGGAACGAGTGAGATGAAGGACAGTGAAGTAGAGGTGTAAAGCATAAATATTTGAAAAATATATCACACTGAAATATATGATATTTGAGCAAGTCATCATATAATATTATAAATCAAGTAAAAAGTAAAGAAATAAATACTTACATTGTGTGTGGTGGACGGTAAACGTTTAGCACTGTTAGGCGCGCGACGGCAATGTGGCCGGTCGAACCTCCTACCGTGACATAGGTAACTTGAGTAATGAATTGCGCAATCCCTCTACAAGTCTGAGGTGGGGTTGGGCTGCCATCTGACGTCTTAGATAGTAGTTAGAGAATACTTCGGGGCGTGCTTGTTCTTCAAGGGAGTATAACAATGTAGCGCGTCTTTAAAAAAAAAACCGGCCAATTTGCCGCGTGCGCGCCCACCTGAAGGTTAAAACAGCAACTATCATGATCATCATCATTAATAAAATTCTTAATTGTGATAGTGTGATGACTGTAGTAGTGACGAATCTTTGCCGGCGGTAGATGTACTGTATGAACTACGAGTTATCAACAGTGTAACGCAATGTGTTTTCAGTGAGATATTGATACAGTCTGCACTGTGTGTCGAATCAATTTGTCACGAGCTTTGCGTTTCGTCAGTTGGATATTTCAAGTCTGTGTTAAGTGAATAGTTTTGAGGAATTCACGTACTTAACTGTAGAATAATTTGTATTATTACACAGTAAAACCTGCCTGGATACTGCTACTCCCTCAGGGGCTCACGGCTGGTGAGTTTGGGAGTTGGCGACCCCGAGGGATTCCTGAGCTGAGTGCAGTTTTCCCCCTTTTATCCATTACCTGTGTGGAGGACCCTCTCCTCTTTCACTTTCCTATCTGCCTTTCATGGCTCTCCTTCCTTCCAAGTCCCTCAAACGTTATTCTTCCAAGGTTGAGGGCATTTCCTTTCTTCCTGTCCTTGGTTTGTCTTATCCTTTGTTTACCATTTCTTCTTCTAGTTTGTAAGTATTTTGTTAGTATTAGTTATAGTTCTCATTCTCATCTCATCTTTCACTATCACGCAAACCATTAGGGGCCGATAACCTAGATGTTAGGCACCTTAAACAACAATTATCATCATCTTATATTTTCTTTTAATGATATCTCCTACCTTCTGCACATGGCGGGTACAGCTTCCCGCGATGGTCGAACTGCGCTAATTAGGTTAAACCCAAACAGTCATGCTAATGGGTTTGGGAAGAGAGTGGGGGTAGGCATGCTCTCCTGAAATGTTGGTTAATCCATGAATTGACTGACAGCAACGTATACCTGGACCTCGTGGAGTTTCTGTAGATATAATCAGTGAAGCTAACATGTTATCCGTGTCTAGTTAAAGAAGAAGTGGAGGATTGTGAGTTGTAGGAAACTATAAATGTTGTAAGTTTGAGTTGTCACAGCGGGGTCAGAAGAGGAGGTGTTCCAACAAGGAATTCGTTTACGAATGCACTTTATTTTGTAGCAGAATACATATAAGCATTTTGTTTCCCACGATATCGTTTTAAAGCCCATAGAGCAGGTGTGTCTGTCTGTCGAAGATCACTACGTACGGTTTCGATCAATTGATGGCTACCAGGATCCGATTGTAAGGGATTTAATGATCTGGATAACAACCACAACCTACCCCGCCTTCAAACACTAGCCTGCGTGCTTATAAAAACGGAGTGCCGAGTTGTCGACCAAAAGACACTGATTCGATAGATCGTTTTAACCGTAGAAAGCCTAACCTATCTCACCACTTCATTTCCCCGAGATGAGTCCAATGGGCACTATTATTTAATATAGCTTTTCCTACATTTCATATATTTTATAATACACATTTGTTTATCACTACATCGTATCTGTACACATTTAAACATTCTGGTACCATCTTACAAGAAACAAAAGAGCACACGGCAGGTGTGATATTACATATCACACTGTGTCCCAAATAGCACCTACTTAGAACCGCTTGCATTTAAAGCATATTTTCTCACAAGCAAGGTGTTCCGAACTCACATTTTTCTCGCACTTGTCACAGACGTTTCTTTGCATTCGACCTTACTTTGCATTACATAAGTAGCACCTCTTTTTCTTGGGAGGCCAGGGGCTCACATCGAGTGGGACGTGGGTTGGCGACCACGGGGCCTCAGCTGAGTCCGACATTGCTTCCACTTACTTGTGCCACACTCCTCTCCGTCTACTTTCCTGTCGTCCTCACTTGGTCAACTCTTGTTCTCTTCCGACCACGACCCTATAAGGGTATCCGAGGTCTGGGGAGTCTCTTGCTTTCCCACCTTAATTGGCCCTTGTCGCTTCTTTTCTGATACCCACATTCTTCGAGGTGTCAGTCTTCTTTAGCTTTTCATGATATCACCGGCCTTCTGCACAAGTTCCTCAAGGAGGAAGGGTGTATGTAGCCCCACCACTTATGGTTCACCCTGGATTGTGCTACACCCTCAGGGGCTCACGGTTGGTGAGTTCGAGAGTTAGAGACCACGAGGGTTTCCTGACCTTTTTCCATTGCCTTTGGGGCGGGCCCTCTCCTCTTTCCTTCATCCTCAATTTTTGTTATGGTTTACATTGTCATTTTCGCTATCACCCAGAATGTTAGGCCCCTTAAAACAACAATTATCTTCATCATCATATCTCCTCATTCCCTTCCCAATCTGCCTTTCATGGCTGTCTTTCCTTCCAAGTCCCTCAATCCTCATTTTTCGAAGGTTGAGGGCATTGCCTTTCCTCCTGTTTATATTTCCCTTATTCCTTTCCTTGGTCCTTATCTTCTCCTAGCTCGTATGTTTTAGTTGTAGTTTCATTTTCACGAACACACTAGCAATAAGCGGCCCATAACCTGAATGTTAGGCCCCGTAACACAACAAACATTACCATCATGTATGCTGACTCTGCCATGCAGGAGTGGGACCTCCTACCCCAAGATAAACTTGATGGTCTCATTCAGAGCATCTCTCCTCCGTGTTCGGGGAGGATTACTAAAGACTGATACTGATTAATAGTTATCATAAGATACAGATATTCAATGTTTTTGTTTTCGAGAGGGACACTTAGAAGCGAGTTCGCTTTGTTTTTGTACCGTATCATTGTTATTGTTTTCAGCCCGCAGGGGCTCACATCTAGAAAGACTTGGATTGGTAACCACGAGACCTGAGCTGAGTCCGGCATTGCTTCTACTTCTGCCGGGCTCCTCTGCGTCTTCTTTCCTATCGGCCTTCCTTGGCCAACTCTTGTTCTCTTCCGATCCCGACGGTATTAGGATATCCAAGTCCTAGGGAGTCTTTCCCTTTCCCGCCTTAATTGGTCCTTGCCTCATCTTTCCTGATACCCTCATTCTTCGAGGCTTCAGCCTTCTTCATCTTTTCATGTTATCTCCTGCCTTCTGCACACGGCCCCACCACTTCTGGTGCACCCTAGATATCGCTACACCCTCAGGGGCTCACGGCTGGTGATTAGGGTGTTAGCGACCCCGAGGGATTCCTGAGCTGAGTCCGCTTTTTCCGCTGACCTTGGGGAGGGCACTAGGCGGATTGAGGGCCTTCTCCGAGGGTTGAGGGCATTTCTTTTCCTTCTGTCCTTTTATTTGCCTTATTCTCCTTTAGTTTTCCATTTCTTCTTCTAATATGTAGGTTAGTAGTTAGTTTTAGTTTTAAGTTCGCTTTTCATTTTCATCTTCACGATCATCCAAACCATCAGGGGCCGATAACCTAGATGTTAGGCCCCTTAAAACAACAATTATCATCATCATATCCTCATTCCCTTTCCTATCTGCCTTTCATGGCTCTATTTCCTTCCAAGTCTCTCAATCCTCATTCTTCGAGGGTTGAGGGCATTTCAGTTTTTCTGTCTTTTATTTGCATATGTTTGTTTTCCATTTTTTCTTCTAGAATGTAAGTTTGTCTTTAGTATTAGTTATAGTTTACATTCTCATCTCATCTTTCACTATCACCCAAACCACAGGGACGGATAACCTAGATGTTAGCCCCCTTAAAACAACAATTATCATCATGTTTTGCTTTTCTTTATAGTTCCTTTCCTCTTTAATATTCTCGCCCTGTTTTCTGAATTGGGGCCGATAACCTCGATGTTAGGCCCCATAAAACAACAATTATCATCATCATCATCATCATCATCATCATGTGTTCTGAATTGGCGTGTCTCCATATTACATTTTCTGAGTATTTTGAAAATCAAGCACATTTTGTAAGTTTTTTCGATCGAAATTCCATTTTGTAACTATTCTCAATCTAATTTGCAATGTGAATTTACAATTTCAATTGCATTTTGTAAGTATTTTGTATTTCAATTGCCTTTTGTGAGTATTTCGAATTACTTTGCGTTTTGTAAGTATTGTAACGTTTTTGGGGTTCGTTAATAACTGGTCAGGCTTATAATGCACTAATACTTTATTTACACTAATAATATGTACACTAGTTAACACTAAAACAAATTATGCCTACTCACTTGCATACACACACAGAATCTCACTATATACAGCTATTCGTCACTAATTTTGTACACTGATCTCTGCAAGTCAGTATCTCTTGCAGTCACTGTTTACGTTATTTATTTTCACTGCACTGTCCACATTTATTGCCACTGGTCACTCGGCACGGCACACACCGTCAGCGCGTACTCATACAGCACTGAGATTCCCACGCAGAACTGCTCTGTGCACATTTCTTTCCACTGGTCGCTCGGCACGGCACACACCGTCAGCGCGTACCCATACAGCACTGAGATTCCCACGCAGAACTGCTCTGTGCACATTTATTTCCACTGGTCGCTCGGCACGGCACACACCGTCAGCGCGGACTCATACAGGACTGAGACTCCCACGCAGAACTGCACTGTCCACATTTATTTCCACTGGTCTCTCGGCACGGCACACACCGTCAGCGCGTACCCATACAGCACTGAGATTCCCACGCAGAACTGCTCTGTGCACATTTCTTTCCACTGGTCACTCGGCACGGCACACACCGTCAGCGCGTACTCATACAGCACTGAGATTCCCACGCAGAACTGCTCTGTGCACATTTCTTTCCACTGGTCGCTCGGCACGGCACACACCGTCAGCGCGGACTCATACAGGACTGAGACTCCCACGCAGAACTGCACTGTCCACATTTATTTCCACTGGTCTCTCGGCACGGCACACACCGTCAGCGCGGACTCATACAGGACTGAGACTCCCACGCAGAACTGCACTGTCCACATTTATTTCCACTGGTCTCTCGGCACGGCACACACCGTCAGCGCGTACTCATACAGCACTGAGATTCCCACGCAGAACTGCTCTCTGCACATTTCTTTCCACTGGTCGCTCGGCACGGCACACACCGTCAGCGCGTACCCATACAGCACTGAGATTCCCACGCAGAACTGCACTGTCCACATTTATTTCCACTGGTCGCTCGGCACGGCACACACCGTCAGCGCGTACTCATACAGCACTGAGATTCCCACGCAGAACTGCTCTGTGCACATTTCTTTCCACTGGTCGCTCGGCACGGCACTCACCGTCAGCGCCGACTCATACAGGACTGGCTTGCCCGTCGCAGTTTGCAGGAATATATGCAGTCAACCCCCGGCCCAGAAAGTTCTCGGTGTTAACCACTTCCAGTAGTATCGAGTCTGTTCTCGTGGATTCTCTCCTAGTACCGCCCAGTCTTTTCCAGTTGGCTGCTCTCAAACTGCACGTTGCATCTAGTAGTTTCCAGAAACAGACCAGTCAGTAGCCCGCAAGCCAAAAATCTCCCTGACTCGTAGCGCTATTGTATTGGTGGTGGCCTTGGGAGGGGCTACCCTAATTAGCCCTGGCCTGATTGGCTGCCCGGCGCTCTCCATACACCCCGACCACTTGCCACCCCGAGACAAATGGCGACCGCTGGGCAATTGCATGAATCTCGCAGACCTGGTGCACGTTACAGTATTATGAAGTAAACTACATTTTGTGCGTATTTTTCAATCTAAATTCCTTTTGTGAGTATTTTCCTTCTAATTTACATTTTATAACTATTTCCACTCTACATTGTGTGAGTCGTTTCAATCTGAGTTCCATTTTGTAAGTATTTTCAGTCCAGCTTAATTTTCGTTATGGTTTCCATTTGCTTGTCATTTTCGCGATCACCCAGACCATTAGGGGCCGATAACCTAGTGTAAGACCCCTTAAAACAACAATTATCATTATCATCTGGTTAAAACGTTATTGTATAAACCCCAAAAGGTTTACTATAAGAAGTCATTGTAGTAAAATCTCTGATATTCCAAACTTTTGCCGAGCAGTGTATTACATGGATATTCGTTCACTGCTCGAGAAGAGACGTGCGTGACAGTGGGTTCTCACAATCAGACACGGAAACGCTCAGCGTGCCAAATGTTCGGCGCTGCACTAATATAACGGGGAAGGGGGGGGGGGAGGAGGAGGATAGGGAAGTGCAGAGCTAACTGCAGGTAACTGTGACGCCCCCAAGTGGGTTATTTTTAGGTGAGGAGACATTGAAACACCAATGGTCCCACTAGTTATTGAATAGGGTAGGGTTGACAACAAACCTCTTTCAAGAAGTCCCACAGGGGCTCACATCTAGTGGGACGTGGGTTGGCGACCACGGGGCCCCAGCTGCGTCCGGCATTGCTTCCACTTACGTCTTTCCTGTCGACCTCACTTGGTCAACTCTTGTTCTCTTCAGATCCCGACGGTATTAGGGTATCCGAGGCCTAGGAAGTCCATTCCTTTCCCGCCTATATAGGTCCTTGTCTCATCTTTTGTGATACCCTCCTTCTGCGAGAGGTCAGCCTCCCTTTTCTTTTCCTGTTTACTCCTGCCTTCTGCTCAAGGTCCTCAGGGAGGCAGGGTGTATGTACCCCCTCCACTTCTGGTGCACCCTGGATATTGCTACACCATCAAGGGCTCACAGCTGGTGGGTTCGGGAGTTGGCGACCCCGAGGGATTACTGAGCTGGGTCCGGTTTTCCCCTTTTATCCATTAATTCAGGGGCGGACCCTCTCCTCTGTCACTTTCCTATCTGCCTTTCATGGCTCTCCTTCCTTCTAAGTCCCTCAATCCGCATTCTTCGAGGGTTGAGGGCATTTCTTTTCCTCCTGTCCTTTATTTGCCTTATTCTCCGTTGTTTTCCATTTCTTCTAGTATATAAGTTAGTTAGTTTTAGTTGTATTTTACATTTCATTTTCATCTTCTCGATCACCCAAACCATTAGGGGCCGATAAACTAGATGTTAGGCCCCTTAAAACAACAATTATATCATCATCTTTCAAGAAGATACAAAATCTTCAACGCTTTTAACAACTGGTATTTCGTGGGTATGGGGATTGCCCATAATTTTGACGTCACCGTCACTTGGTGTGTACGACACTTATCAAGTGTCTGAATTACGTTGTTGTGACTGCAGCCTTCACAAGAAGAGTAATGCTCGTCGCCTGCAGCTAGGAGCTGAGAAGTTAACGGGAATGCAAAGTAGCAGCGGGTAGCGTAACCTGAGTTAATATAGCTACTGCTTCAGTAGCGCTCGGACGCCCACACTGTGATTGAGATCTCATTCAGCTGTACATAGCCCCCAGCTAGTTGGAGTGAAGAGGGCAAGGGTGGGACGTGGGTTGGCGACGACGGGGCCCCAGCTGAGTCTGGCATTGCTTCCACTTACTTGTGCTGGTCTCCTTTCAGTCCCCCCCAGAGGGTCACATCTAGTGGGACGTGGGTTGGCGACCGCTGGGCCCCAGCTGATTCCGGCATTGCTTCCACTGACTTATGCCGGGCTCCTCTCTGTTATATTTCATCTCGACCTCCCTTAGTCAACTCTTGTTCCTTTCCGACCCCTACGGTATTAGGGTATCCGAGACCTAGGGAGTCTTTCACTTTCCCGCCTTAATTGGCCCTTGTCTCATCTTTCCTGATCCCTCATTCTTCGACGGGTCAGACCTCTTGTTGTCGTTTTATGTATTTCCTGCCTTCTCCTGAAGCCCCTAGAGGAGGCAGGGCGTGTATAACCCCACAACTTATGGTGCACCCTGGATTGTGCTACATCCTGTAGGTGTCACCCCTGGGGATTCGTGAGTTGGGACCGGTTTTCTCCTTCCATTGCCTTTAGGGCGGGCCCTCTCCTCTTTCCCTTTCCTATCTGCCTTTTATGGCTCTCCTTTCTTCCAAGTCCCCAATTCTCATTCTTCGAGGGTTGAGGGCATTTCTTTTCTTCTTGTCATTTATTTGGCTTATCCTTTATTGTTTACTATTTCTTCTTCTAGTATGTAAGTCTGAGTATTAGTTATAGTTTTCATTCTCATCTCATCTTTCGTAACCATCGACACCATTAGGGGCCGATGAGCTGGGTGTTAGACCCCTTAAAACAACGATTATCATCACCATCATCTAAATGTTAACTTTCGTCAAATGTTGTATTATTTGATCTGTGTTAAGTGGACAGATAACCTTGCTGTTCCGCCCTTAAAAGAACATCAATGAGGATATGACAGCCACGAATATGGGTTCAGTGTGAATGCAGTTGAATGATCCGCTGTAAAGTTGATGTTTGAGCTGTTAGAATATGCTCCTACAAAGTTGGTACGCATGGTGTTAGAAGAGTGGTGCGGGTGCTGAAGAATGCTGGGCGGCATGCTGTAAGTACACGTTCAGGGGCGAAGGATCATGTGGCATGACCTCCAGCGGAGGCTCCGGTAAATTAATCAGACCGGACCTGCTTTGTCTCAACAGGTTAGTAAGTTCCTGGCCCGGGTGTTCAAAGCCACCCACCCCCAGGAGCTCACATCTAGTGGGACGTGGGTTGGCGACCACAGGGGCCAGGTGAGTCCGGCATTGCTTCCACTTACTTGTGCCGGGCTCCTCTCCGTCTTCTTTCCCGTCGACTTCACTTGGTCAACTCTTGTTCTTTTCCGACCCCGACGATATTAGGGTATCCGAGGCCTAGGGTGTCTCTTTCCCGCCTTAATTGGCCCTTGTCTCATCTTTTCTGATGCCCTCGTTCTTCTTTTTCTACTTGTGCCGGGCTCCTCTCCGTCTTCTTTCCTGTCGACCTCCCTTGGTCAACACTTGTTCTCTTCCGACCCCGACGGTATTAGGGTATCCGAGGCCTAGGGAGTCTCTTCCTTTCCCGCCTTAATTGGCCCTTGTCTCATCTTTCCTGACACCCTCCTTCTGTGAGGGGTCAGCCTTCTTTTTCTTTTCCTTTTACCTCCTGCCTTGTGCTCTAGGCCCTCAAGGAGGCAGGGTGTATGTAGCCCCACCACTTCTGGTGCACCCTAGATAATGCTACACCCTCAGGGGCTCACGGCTGGTGAGTTCGGGAGTTGGCGACCCCGAGGGATTCCTGAGCTGGGTCCGTTTTCCCCTTTTGTCCCTTACCTTTGGGGCGGACCCTCTCCTCTTTCACTTTCCTTTCTGCCTTTCATGGCTCTCCTTCCTTCCAATTCCCTCAATCCGCATTCTTCGAGGGTTGAGGGCATTTCTTTTCCTCCTGTCCTTTTTTTGCCTTATTCTCCTTTAGTTTTCCATTTCTTCTTCTAGTATGTAGGTTAGTAGTTAGTTTTAGTTTTAAGTTCGCTTTTCATTTTCATCTTCACGATCACCCAAACCATCAGGGGCCGATAACCTAGATGTTAGGCCCCTTAAAACAACAATTATCATCATCATCATCATCTTCTTTTTCTTTTCATGTTATCTCCTGCCTTCTGCTCAACGAGGCAGGGAGTATGTAGCCCCACCATTTCTGGTGAACCCTGGACATTGCTACACCCTCAGGGGTTCACGACTGGTGTGTTCGGGAGTTGGTGACCCCGAGGGATTCCTGAGCTGGGTCCGGTTTTCCCCCTTTTATCCATTATCTCTGGGGCGGAACCTTCTCCTTTCACTTTCCTATCTGCCTTTCATGGCTCTCGTTCCTTCCGAGTCCCTCAATCCGCATTCTTCGAGGGTTGAGGGCATTTCCTTTCCTCCTGTCCTTTATTTGCCTTATTCTCCTTTTGTTTGCCATTTCTTCTTCTAGTATATAAGTTAGTAGTTAGTTTTAGTTATAGTTTACATATCATTATCATCTTCACGATCACCCAAACCATTAGGGACCGATGACCTAGATGTTAGGCCCCTTAAAACAACAATTATCATCATCATCTGGGCGATGACATTTCGGAAGGCACACTATTATTTATGGGGAAATAATTTCTCAAGAAGTGGGGATTTCTACTTTGCAAACTGTTGATGATGATGATGATGATGATGATGATGATGATGATGATTGAGTCTTCAGTTTTCGACTGGTTTGATGCAGCACTCCATGCCTCCCTGTCCTGAGCTAATCGCTTCATCTCTACATAGCTACCACACCCTACATCCGAGGCAATCAGTATAACATATTCTAACCTTGGTCTACCCCTACAGTTCTTGCCCTCGACCCTTCCTTCCATAACTAAGATTGCTATTCCTGGGTGTCTTAGTATGTGTCCTACTAACCTATCTCTTCTCTTCATTAGCAGTCGCCAGAAACATCTCTCCTCTCCCACTCGTCTTAATACCTCTTCGTTTGTAACCCAATCTACCCATCTGATCTTCATCATTCTCCTGTAACACCACATTTCAAAAGCTTCAATTCTCCTCTTTTCTGCTGCACCAATAGTCCAAGTTTCACTTCCATATAGCGCCACGCTCCAGAAAAAGGCTTTCAAAGATGACTTCCTAATACCTAACTCTATATTCGATGTCAACAGATTCCTTTTTTGTAGAAATGCTTTCCTTGCCTGAGCCAACCTACTTTTTATATCCTCTTTGCTTCGTCCATTACTGGTTATTCTGCTTCCTAAGTAACAGAAGTCTCTAATTCCTTCAGCTATTCACCTGCCCATTTGATCTCCATAGAGGTTTCTGATTTATTTTGGCTGCATTCCAGTATTTTTGTTGTACATTTATTAATTTTCATCATGAATTCTTTCCGTAAGACGGAGTCAATACCAGTCAAAAACTCATTCAAATCCTCAGGCTTGTCGGCCAAGATGACGATGTCATCAGCAAATCTCAGAGTAGAAATTATTTCTCCTTGAATCTTCACTCCCACTTTAAATTTTTCTCCAATTTCCTTCATTGCTTGTTCAATGTAAAGATTGAAAAGTATGGGTGATAAGTTGCAGCCTTACCTTACACCTTTCTGAATACCAGCTTCTCTCTCATGTCCTTCAGCTCGAATGACTGCCGTCTGGTTTCTGTATAGATTGTATACTACCCTCCTATCCCTGTACTTTATTCCAATAGATTGCAAAATGTCAAACAATTTAGTCCAATCAACGTTATCAAAAGCATTTTCTAAGTCTACAAATGCCATGAACGTTCTCTTATCTGTCCTTATTCTACCTTCCAAAATCAGCCTAAGACTTAGTACAGCTTCCCTTGTTCCTACATTTCTCCTGAAACCAAACTGGTCTTCACCCAACTCCGATTCTATCTGGCTTTCAATCCTCTTGTAAATTATTCTAGACAGGATCTTTGAAGCATGAGTAACCAAGCTGATTGTACGGTAATCTTCACATCTGTCAGCTCCCACTTTCTTTGGTATGGGGATGATAACATTCTTCTTGAAATCAGGGGGTACCTCACCTGTCTCATAAATCCTACACACCAAGTGAAATAACCTGATCAGACCTTCATCTCCTATGCAGCGTAGCAACTCAATCGGTATATCATCTATGCCTGGTGTTTTGTTCCTGCTTAAGTCTTCCAATGCTCTGTCAAATTCTGATCTCAATATTAAATCTCCTTTTGCATCCTCATCAATTTCCTCATCCCGTTCCATTACACGATTCTCAATCTCCTTTCCCTTATACAAACACTCTATGTAAGATTTCCATCTCTCAACCTTTTCATCCCTACCTGTTACAGGCTTTCCATTTGTGTCCTTAATATTACAGCACTTAGTCTTCTTTTCCCCAAAAGTATTCTTAATCCTTCGATAAGCTGTGTCTACTTTTCCTAATTTCAGACAATTTTCAATACCTGCACATTTCTCTTTCAACCATTCTTCTTTCGCTTCCTTTCCTGTCGACCTCACTTGGTCAACTCTTGTTCTCTTCTGACCCCGACGGTATTAGGGTATCCGAGGCCTAGGGAGTCTCTTCCTTTCCCGCCTTAATTGGCCCTTGTCTCATCTTTTCTGATACCCTCCTTCTGCGAGGGGTCAGCCTTCCTTTTCTCTTCCTTTTACCTCCTGCCTTGTGCTCTAGGCCCTTAAGGAGGCAGGGTGTATGTAGCCCCACCACTTCTGGTGCACCCTAGATAATGCTACACCCTCAGGGGCTCACGGCTGGTGAGTTCGGGAGTTGGCGACCCCGAGGGATTCCTGAGCTGGGTCCGTTTTCCCCTTTTGTCCCTTACCTTTGGGGCGGACCCTCTCCTCTTTCACTTTCCTATATGCCTTTCATGGCTCTCCTTCCTTCCAAGTCCCTCAATCCGCCTTCTCCGAGGGTTGAGGGCATTTCTTTTCCTTCTGTCCTTTTATTTGCCTTATTCTCCTTTAGTTTTCCATTTCTTCTTCTAGTATGTAGGTTAGTAGTTAGTTTTAGTTTTAAGTTCGCTTTTCATTTTCATCTTCACGATCACCCAAACCATCAGGGGCCGATAACCTAGATGTTAGGCCCCTTAAAACAACAATTATCATCATCATCATCATCTTTCGCTTCCTTGCACTTCTTGTTGACCTCATTTCTTAGACGTCTGTATTCTGCTTTCCCCTTTTCATCTCTTACATTCTTGTATTTCCGCCTTTCATCCATCAATTCTAGTATATCCTGAGTGATCCACGGTTTTCTACCTATTCTTTCTTTCCTACCAATGTTAGGTGATTCTTTCAGTCTAACAATCACTAATTGAATATCTGACTCACGCTGGAATTCACTAATGTACTTTGACATTCGTGTCAAACTTGATTTGGCAACGGCTCGTTGCTGTACGAGTTGCTTCCTGCTTTGTTCTTCCATAGCTGCAGACACGTTACAAGTACGAATGGTACGGAAAAGGTGAAACAAGGAAGGCTAACTTCTCATACTTGCAAGAATCAAGTGCTTTGTCCGCGTTCTGTACATAGAACATGTCTTTCCAACGCGTATATCCGGCTCGCGAGGACCATATAAATCGTGAATTAGGATCTCCAACAAACCAGGAGAGCACAAAAATAAGTGGACTGTAAAACATATTAAGACATGTCTGGTCAGAACATTTACTTCCAATACGGACCTGTACACATATATACCAAAGAGTATAGAATAACAGAGGATGCTAACGAACACAATAGTTCTATAATCAGCCGTCGAGCGCTGCAGAGCTGTACTCAACACTTCTTCTAATATGTATCTGTATTTAGTATTAGCTAGAGTTTTTATCCTCTTGTCATCTTTCACTATCACCCGAAATATTAGGGGCCGATAACCTAGATGTTAGGCCCTTGAAACAACAATTATCATCATCATCATCATCATCATCATTGCTTCCACTTACGTGTACCGGGATCCTCTCTGTTATCTTTCCTGTCGACCTTACCTTGGTCAACTCTTGTTCATTTCCGACCCCGACGACATTAGGGTATCCGAGGCCTAGGGAGTGTTACACCTTCCCGCCTTAATTGGCCCTTGTCTCATCTTTCCTGATCCCTTATTCTTCGAGGGGTCAGGCCTCCTGTTTTCTTTTCATTTTATGTACTGCCTTCTGCTCAAGGCCCTCAAGGAGGCAGGGTGTGTTTATCCCCTCCTCTTATGGTGCACCCTGGATTGTGCTACACCCTCAAGGGATCAGGTCTTGTGAATTCGGAAGTTGGCGACCCCGAAGGCCTCCTGAGCTAGGTCCGGTAGTTCTCCTCTTTACCTTTCCTGGCTCTCCTTTCCTCCAAGTCCCTTAATTCTCATTCTTCTAGGGTTGAGGGCATTTCCTTTCCTCATTTCTTTTGTTTCCCTTGTTCTTATTATTGTCTTCCATTTCCTCTTCTAGTATTAGGTTTAGTTTAAATTCATTTACATTTTCACTATCACCCTAACCATTAGGGGCCGATAACCTAGATGTTAGGCCCCTTAAAACAACAATTTTCATCATCATCATCACATTTTAATGTATATTGTGACGTTTGACATTTTTGCTGTGACTAATTACTTTTAATGCATTTTTATTTGGCTATAGGAATTCGAGTGTTATAGGCCTCATGTTTTACTTTGGTGTGATTAAATACATTGGTTTCGGATTTTGAATATTTAAGCTGCATGAAGAAAGGGTGGGTTTGGGGATGGTGGTCTATTTTGGTGTCTGTGTGTTTTCAAGCGCTGTGATTGGCTGGTTTGTTTTTAGTCTACTTTTGCGGTTACGTATTATTTTTGAATTTTGTTGCTATTTTAAGTTTTATTGACTGAGTAATTTGTGTATTCGATGTATTTATTTACTTTGAATTGTTCTGAGTTGGTTGTTAGAGTTTTTCTGTAGTTTTATTAATTTTAATGGAGTTCTGATATTTTTATTTATAGTTATTGTTGTTGTTTAATGTCTCTGTGCTTTATAACGATGTGATTGGTCGGTTTTGTTATTATTGAATGTTTGCTTTAATTGGTATTTTATTTTGTTTTATATAGTTGTATAGTGTGTAATGATTTATGTTTTGTGTACCTGATGTACTAGTTTGGATTTATTATTGTCTATTGCTAGTTTGTAGGTGGAGTTTTTTGACGTGCTGTGATTGGTTGTCATCATTTTTGTTTTAATGTACTTCTAATTTCGAGTTAATTTGTGTAATGTTGTGTTTAAAAATCTATAATTACGTGGTTTTATGTCCTGAGCTTTAACTCCCCAGGGGCTCACATCTAGTGGGACGTGGGTTGGCGACCACGGGGCTCAAGCTGAGTCTGGCATTGCTTCCACTTACTTGTGCCGGGCTTCTCTCCGTCATCTTTCCTGTCGACCTCACTTGGTCAACTCTTGTTCTCTTCCGAACCCGACGGTATTAGGGTATCCGAGGCCTACGGAGTCTCTTCCTTTCCCGCCTTAATTGGCCCTTGTCTCATCTTTTCTGTTACCCTCCTTCTGCGAGGGGTCAGCCTTCTTTTTCTTTTCCTTTTATCTCCTGCCTTGAGTTCAAGGCCCTTAAGGAGGCAGAGTGTATGTAGCCCCACCAGTTCTGGTGTACCCTAGATATTGCTACACCCTCAGGGGCTCATGGCTGGTGAGTTCGGGAGTTGGTGACCCCGAGGGATACCTGAGCTGGGTCCGGTTTTACCCGTTTTATCCATTATCTGTGGGGTGGACCCTCTCCTCTTTCACTTTCCTATCTGCCTTTTATAGCTCTCCTTCCTTCCAAGTCCCTCAATCCGCATTCTTCGAGGGTTGAGGGCATTTCTTTTCCTCCTGTCCTTTATTTGCCTTATTCTCCTTTTGTTTTCCATTTCTTCTTCTAGTATATAAGTTAGTAGTTAGTTTTAGTTATAGTTTACATTTCATTATCATCTTCACGATCAGTGAAGTGTAATTAGGGGCGAATAACCTAGATGTTAGGCCCCTTAAAAACAATTATCATCATCATCATCATGTGCTTGCAACTTGTTGGTTGTATCCTATGTAAATGTATTTGCATGTGTGTTGCGTGACAGTGGTTACTAATATTGTGTTTGGTCATTTGACAGGTTAATTCTATTTATTTACTTATTGTTGATGCATTTTACTTTTGTTTGCTGTATTGCATGTTGATTACAGTACATTATGTGCAGTGTGATTAGCTTGTATATTATTGAGATTTGTCGATTTTGGTGACCAACACAGATGTTGCTTTGTTTTAAGTATTTTATATTGGATGTTTAATTTGCGCTGTACAGTGATGTTGTAGTGAAGTGTTTAGATTTTATTATATTGGTCACCAACCCAGATATTTACCTGTAGTAATGTTGCTTTGTTTGAGATTGTTATATTTTATGTGTTTTCCGATAACCTAGATGTTAGACCCCTAAAATATCAACATCATCATCATCATCATTAGTATGCATTTGGGTTGTGTTTTTAATTGGGCAGCCGGGTCACTTTCATAATTTCCTAGGTTTCTGATTGGAGCATTGTTGTTTTGATTTGTTCGGTCGTAGAATTTATTATTTACCATTATGTATGGTATCTTACAGTAAGTATTTCAAGATTTTCTCGAGTGTTCTTTTTCAACTCTGCTTGTTATTTTTAGGGCTTCTCTTATTAACAAGTTTTGGAGGGATTGTAATTTTTTAATGTTTGATTTAGGTTGTTTTATATATTCTTGCTTTTTGCATTAATGAGTGGGTGCAAGATAATTAGTTTTGTTTTAGCCTGGCGGATTACATTTTTTATTATGCTGTTCGAATATGGAATGTTTATCTAACTTTATGGGGTTTGAAGCCATTTTTCAGTGTTGCCTTAGTTTTTCAGGATTAGGGTATAACCCAACTCGTTTAGGTACATTCGTGTTGACCGACTGAAAAGCACCAAACTTTTTTTCTTTTTCTAATGTGATTCCAAGGTAATTGTACTGTGTTACTAGATCAATATTTTGATTGTGTAGCTTGATTGGTTGTATGTTTCGATTATGTTTCCATGTTAATAACATGGATTTGATATTATTTATATTAGATTACGTAATGAAAATCTTGAGGTTGGTTTTAATTTAGCTTCTTGAATTAATATAAAATGCCAATATTATGTTCAATTGGGAATTGTGAAAGTTGTATTTTTTGTGCCTGCACCATCTGCATTCCAGTTGGCAATTTTAAGCCTTTTTAAAGGCATTGTTGTTTAGTATGTGTTACCAGTGCCTCAATGGCATTGCTAAGCCGATTTATAATTGTAAACAGATTTCCAGCAAGGTCTTTTACGGTGTCTTGAAGTGTTCAAATTATGATTTTACTATGAACTGAAATATTTGCCGGTACATGGGTCTTTAAAAATTGTGGATTGGTGGATGCTTGTTTGTGGTAAGTGTGTTGTGATTGGTTGTTTTGGAGAGGTTTGTTTGGTTTGCTATAACATAACGAAATGGTGAATTGTTGCTGATTGTGGCATAGGTTGTTTGTTGTTGGTTTCGATTTCAAAGTCTTCTGTGCGAGATAAGCCAGTGCTCGTGTAGCTGTAGATGTGTTTTGTTTTCCCTGTGTTATTTTACGTATGCGTTGTGGTAGTGGTTTGCTGTGTAAGTTATCTTCAATTGATGGGAAAGGTGTTTCTTCTTGTTGTATTTGGAATCTATCCTTGGTGGGCAATACTGGTACGAACGTTTTGTGTTGTACTGTATTGTATCTTAAGTTGGCGGGTGTTGAAGTTTGGTTGTGATGTAGTTTGCTTAATTTCCATGGTGTCCACAGGCATGAAAAGTCAGGAATTTTGTTTTTGGTCGGGAAATAGTGTGAAAAAATGGCGTGAGTCAGGAAAAAATGGCGAAAAGTATTAGAAATTCAGGAAGTTTATATTGACCATACAGTATTTTGTGTTTTACAGCCATATGTTGATGTTACTAGTTCAACTAATCTCTGAGGATAAACAGGAATAACTCACTGGACATTAAGATAAGTTTCCAATTTTACAGTACATCATAGTATAAACCTCTTTTACCTATTTTTTTTGCACGCTTTATTGGCGTTGGCCCAGGGATGTGCCGACCCCATCGCCCAGCACGCGTCTGCAATCAATTTGATGTTACTGTAATATAAATTTAATTGTTAATTTAAGTTTTAAACTAGTTACATGATACCGTAAATATAAATATTATGTTGTGTGAATTCACTATAGTTTAGGTTATTAAGTACTTTGATTTATGTATTATTGCATTATAATTTACTTTATTTTTCTTTTTAAATTACCCCCCAGGGGTTCACATCTAGTGGGACGTGGGTTGGCGACCATAGGACCCCAGCTGAGTCCGGCATTGCTTCCACTTACGTGCCGGGCTCCTCTCCGTCTTCTTTTCCGCCAACCTCCCTTTGTCAACTCCTGTTCTTTTCCGACCCCGACGGTATTAGGGTATCCGAGGCCTAGGGAGTATTTAACTTTCCCGCCTTACTTGGCCCTTGTCTCATCTTTCCTGATCCCTCCTTATTCGAGGGATCAGACCTCCTGTTTTCTTTTCATTTTATTTCCTTTTCTCTCTAAGATTCTCGCACTGATTTTGTTAATTGGCTCCCCGTGTATCTAAATTCCCTATAGCGATTTTTTTCATCTACACTCCATTTTGTAGGTATTGTAAATCTACGTTGGATTTTGTAAGTCTTTTCGATCTAAATTGCATTTTGCTAGTGTTTTCAACCCTAATTGCATTTTGTAAAGATTGACAAACTAAATTGCTTTTTCGTAAGTCATTCAATATAGGGTCTGGGACTTTTGTGAGTATTTTGAATTTCAATTGCAGTTTGTAAGTATTTTCGACCTAAACCGCTTTTTGCAAGTATTTTAAATCTAAATTGCATTTTGTATGGCGGGCATTTTGCAAGTATTTTGATTCTCAATTGCATTTTGAGGGTATATTGAATCTAAATTATATTTTGTAAGTATTTTCAATCTGTTTCCCCCTCCATATCCAGCCAGTCGCGTCACAGCCTTCGTGCAGTCACACTGTCAGTGGCTCAGAGCGTATGTATCAGAATGGTACAAGCACGCGTCTTTCTCGTGTCATTGTTGTGTTAGGCAACAGTGTATTTACCTTCCTGTTTCCCCCTCCATATCCAGCCAGTCACTTCACAGCCTTGGTGCAGTCACACTGTCAGTGGCTCAGAGCGTATGTATCAGAATGGTACAAGCACGCGCCTTTCTCGTGTCGTTGTTGTGTTAGGCAACAGTGTATTTACCTTCTTGTTTCCCCCTCCATATCCAGCCAGTCACTTCACAGTCTTGGTGCAGTCCCACTGTCAGCGGCTCAGAGTAGGCTTGCGCATAATATTTCGCGGCTGGGAGCGATCAGTTTAGTTCGCAGCTCCTTAGCGAACTAGTTCGCTCTTTTAGTTCGTTAGGTCCCATCTCGAATTCCCTGTAAGACAGATCGTTCGCTCGCCGTGCTGCTGACACTGCACGCGCTCTTTGTTTGTTATAGCAGTCTGTCACCACTGATGACTCGTCACCAGTGATTGCTCATTCACAATGCTCTCGTTTCAAGCAATACTGTAGGCTACTGTAACAGTTACTGTGCAGTTCGTGTATTAGATAGCGACATGTTACGTGTGTAGTAATGTGTTTTACATTTTGATATTCGAAGATAAAAAAATACAAAAATATGAGTATTGAAACATTAGTGAAATTCCTTATTCCTTCCTTATTTCCTTTTATTCCTTTTAGGAACATAGGGTAGCTACAAACTTCTTCCATCTCACTCTATTGTTGGCCATCCTTTTAATTAGGGTCCATGTCTTTCCTTCTGAGAAAACTTCTCTTTCTATTGTTTATAAAGCCAAAAGTCGTCATTTGTTTATCATCAGGGGCGGATCTAGGGGAGGGCGAGGAGGGCGACCGCCCAGGGCCCCGCGGTCCGGGAGGCCCCACGCCATGGATTGTTTTAAATTTAATTGATTCATTTTTTTGTACTTTTCAAACTTTCGAACTAATTTATAATTCATATTATTTTATCAGTGCAGCTATGACCTCCCGTGCCCGTGTAGCAAGTTTAGATTTCAGTGAAATGATAGAAGACTTCAGCCGGGAAATGTCGCAAAGTAATATTTTAATATTTCATAGTTTACATAATCTTCTTCAATGGGACTTAAAGGTTTCTTTCATATTATTAAAAAAATGTACTGTAGTGTATTCAAAATATTGTAACTATTCTTTATTTTCTTCTTCTTCTTTCTTCGATTCGGCCAACTAGGGACCACGTCAGTTCAACTGTCTCTTCTTCCGAGCTTTAACTACCACCCAGTGTTTCCGCATTCGTCTCCGGTGTTGTTCTTTTCTCTCTTTGGACCACACCTTCCCTGTCTCCATTTGATTTGATTTTTATTATTTCCTATCGTTGTGGGCCCCACCTTATCATACCGCCCAGGGCCCCGCAAGGCCTGGATCCACTACTGTTAATCATTAGTGAAATACCGGTACCGTACCTAAAAGAATAACAGTATGGACGATGTGTTCGTAGAAGCATACACTTATTATTCTCTTTATTTTTTTCTCACGCGTGGGGCCGATAACCTAGATGTTAGGCCCCTTAAAACAACAATTACCATCGTCATTTTTCGCGTGTATCGGCGCGTCACCATCCGATATCATTTCCTGTCACTAGGTGATGATAAGGCGTACCCCCGCCCGCCGGAATTTTCATTTCTTACTTGCTTCGTGATATTCATTATTTGGCTGCTCTGAAACCGTTGGGTACATTATCTTTATGGCATGAATGGGAGGAATAGGGTTTTTTAGTTCAGAGTTTTTGTCCATAGAAGTTCGCTTTTCTTTGTGAAGCATCGTCATAATGTTCATTTCTTAAAAACAGGTAAAAGTAGTTGTATCACCATGTATCGAGAAAAATAAATATCAACTAGTTCATTCAAATGGTAATGTTAATCCAGTTCGCCGATTTTCTAAATAATTGGACATATTTTCAAATAATCCAAAATGACTAAGTTAAATAAAACTGTGGAATTATCCCCACATCTACATCAGTTAAATATCAGTAACTTATATTTATGAACCGCCACTGTATTACATTACAAATATAAGGTAGTTACTACTATTAGCGTGTTAGTTCGATAAGGAGCTGCGAACTAAACTGATCGCTCCCAGCCGCGAATTATTATGCGCAAGCCTACTAGTAGTGTGCTATACTGTTATTATAATAAACCAACATTGAACAATCGCCGCGCCAAAACTTGACAATCTTGCCACTAACAATAGATACACTCAATCAACTGAGCTGACAACAAAACAAAGTGCATGTGATTGTGCAATGAGTGGTGATGTGACGAGCTGACGAGCTACGGCGGACCCGCGCTCTCGCGCTCTTACAAGTCGGTCAGCGGGAAAAGAGCGAACGAACTAACAAGCGAGCGATCTGGGAACTAGTTCCGTAGTTCGTCTGAGGGACCCGCTCTTCCGAACTAGTTCGTTCGCGAACTACACAAGACTAGCTCAGAGCGTTTGTATCAGAATGGTACAAGCACGCGCCTTTCTCGTGTCATTGTTGTGCTAGGCAACAGTGTATTTACCTTCCTGTTTGCCCCTCCATATCCAGCCAGTCACTTCACAGCCTTCGTGCAGTCACACTCTCAGCGGCTCAGAGCGTATGTAT
The DNA here is from genome assembly GCA_946902985.2 of Meconema thalassinum. Lineage (NCBI taxonomy): Eukaryota > Metazoa > Arthropoda > Insecta > Orthoptera > Tettigoniidae > Meconema > Meconema thalassinum. The sequence continues at coordinate 516,058,974 of OX336392.1, forward strand.
CAGGATGGTACAAGCACGCGTCTTTCTCGTGTCATTGTTGTGCTAGGCAACAGTGTATTTACCTTCCTGTTTCCCCCTCCATATCCAGCCAGTCACTTCACAGCCTTGGTGCAGTCACACTGTCAGCGGCTCAGAGCGTATGTATCAGAATGGTACAAGCACGCGCCTTTCTCGTGTCATTGTTGTGCTAGGCAACAGTGTATTTACCTTCCTGTTTCCCCCTCCATATCCAGCCAGTCACTTCACAGCCTTGGTGCAGTCACACTGTCAGCGGCTCAGAGCGTGTGTATCAGAATGGTACAAGCACGCGTCTTTCTCGTGTCGTTGTTGTGTTAGGCAACAGTGTATTTACCTTCCTGTTTCCCCCTCCTTATCCAGCCAGTCACTTCACAGCCTTGGTGCAGTCACACTGTCAGCGGCTCAGAGCGTATGTATCAGAATGGTACAAGCACGCGCCTTTCTCGTGTCATTGTTGTGCTAGGCAACAGTGTATTCACCTTCCTGTTTCCCCCTCCATATCCAGCCAGTCACTTCACAGCCTTCGTGCAGTCACACTGTCAGCGGGTCAGAGCGTATGTATCAGAATGGTACAAGCACGCGTCTTTCTCGTGTCATTGTTGTGCTAGGCAACGGTGTATTTACCTTCCTGTTTCCCCCTCCATATCCAGCCAGTCACTTCACAGCCTTGGTGCAGTCACACTGTCAGCGGCTCAGAGCGTATGTATCAGAATGGTACAAGCACGCGCCTTTCTCGTGTCATTGTTGTGCTAGGCAACAGTGTATTTACCTTCCTGTTTCCCCCTCCATATCCAGCCAGTCACTTCACAGCCTTGGTGCAGTCACACTGTCAGCGGCTCAGAGGGTATGTATCAGATTGATACATTGCGACATAACATAATGGCGCAACATTCATTCATACAACTCTTTCTTTTTTCATGGATTTTACATCTGATATGATATGATGGCACAGAAGCAATCATAATTATAATCTGGAAGATCCTTGGGATATAGAAGCTGATCAGAAACTAATTTTATATCAATATTTAGTTTGCAGTTCCTTTTTTCCGTTATTTGTCATTATTTTTACTTTGTATTGTATGATGTTTACAGAAAACTGTATTTTAGAAATAAATAATAAATAAATGATTACACTGCAATACACAGAAAGAAAACAAACAACAATAACATAAATTAAAATGCATGTAGTGCATATTACAAAACCTATGTATCAGGCTGATACACTGCGACTGACGCCGTCAATCATTTTTTCACAAAATGTGTAAAGATAAAGAAATGTGTATTGCTCAAATGCAAAATAACAGGTAGTATCGTAGGGCCCGGATGTTGATGACATGTCACCTTTTTACTGAGCTGACTAAAACAATGCTGAAGTACATAGAAACTCCTGACGGGCCATACCGTCTTTAAATATCTCATTTTTATTTTGCATCTTTTTGCATTTTTTTTCCTGTGGGGGCGGACCCTCTCCTCTTTCACTCTCCTATCTGCCTTTCATGGCTCTCCTTCTTTCCAAGTCCCTCAATCCGCATTCTTAGAGGGTTGAGGGCATTTCTTTTCCTCCTGTCCTTGATTTGTCTTATTCTCCTTTAGTTTTCCATTTCTTCTTCTAGTATGTAGGTAAGTAGTTAGTTTTAATTTTAAGTTTGCTTTTCATTTTCATCTTCACGATCACCTAAAACATCAGGGGCCGATAACCTAGATGTTAGGCCCCTTAAAACAACAATTATCCTCATCATCCTTTGACTACACACACCTATTAATATATAATAAGTACACGCGTGGTGAATATTGTACACCAAGAGAATTATGTCACGAAATCACTTAGCATTTTTTTATCTCAGTCAACACATTAAATCAACTGTTCTACAAGCAGAATACTTAAGGCTATTTTGAATCGTGGTCATTTTCCTCTATAATATGATTTAAGCTAATAAAAAATAAGACTGAATGAAATAACCGAATCAATAATCAATATAATACTTAAAAATATGGCTACTCGCTTGGTGTACTTTGTTCACCATACCGCGCAACAGCTCAATGTCTATTCCTGTGAATCAGCATACACGAATCCGACAACAATAACACTGCTTGTAGTCGCTTTAGGGATATGTTAGATGACACCAACCAGCCTGCAGAGGCATTACAACCAAATTCATAACATCTTTAGTACGGCTGGTGTACTTTACACACAATCTAAATGTTCCGGTGTATATTGACTCAAAGACTTATTCTTTTTTGAATTATGAATTATTCTTTGTTTTCCGTAATACTTTTCTTTATAATTATACTTATTAGTTTTGTTTATTTTTCTGTTTTATTTATTTTCGGTCTCTTCACATCAAAATTTAACTTTATAATCCATATTTGTATAATTTAATTTGTGTTAAAAGGGCAGATAACCTCGTAGTTTCGCCCCTTGAAACAACAATGACTAACTAACTGTACTTTACACACCAGCGCGGGTATTTAAAGGATAAAGCGGTGTCTACACGACCAAGCTTGAATGCGCAAGGTCGGACAGAAACTGGCTTCAGCTTCACGGTACTAGGTGCTAAACCTGTGCCGTGCGCTTACAGACTTGTGCTCTTGACGAAATCTCGCCCCAGCGCCAACCGCCAACAATGTCGTCTCCAAATCTTCTCAGCCTCATTCCTCTCTTCCTAGTAGGCAGGAGGGTAGGTTGAAGATCCGTTTTGCCCCTTACTCAGCCAGCAAGCTAAGTGGACTATTCACTGCACCCGTGTCTGAAGATCTGTTGGTTAATGCTTAAATATGGTCAGCCTTCGCCGCAAATAGGTACCCACGAGTTGGGCCGAGGACCCCAATATTAACGTTAGCTCAAGTAGCTTCCCCAAAAGGCAGTCCGTAGAAGAAGCGTAGAGACCGTCCTTCTCACTTGGCAACCCCCCTCCCAGGGGCTCACGTCTAGTGGGACGTGATTTGGCGACCACGGGACCCCAGCTGAGTCCGGCATTGCTTCCACATACTTGTGCCGGAATCCTCTCCGTCGTCTTTCCTGTCCACCTCTCTTGGTCAACTCTTGTTCTTCTCGGACCCCGACGGTATTAGGGTATCCGAGGCCTAGGGAGTCTTTCACTTTCCCGCCTTAATTGGCCCTTGTCTCATCTTTCCTGATACCCTCCTTCTTCGAGGGGTTAGCGTTCTTGCGTTCTGCTCAAAGCCCTCAAGGCGGCAGGGTGTATGTAGCCCTACCACTTCTAGTGCACCCTGGATATTGCTACACCCTCACGGCTGGTGAGTTCGGAAGTTGGCGATCCCGAAGGATTCGTGAGCTGGGTCCGTTTTTGTCCCCTTTCTCCACTGAGTTTGGGGCGGGCCTTTCCTCTTTCCATTTCCTATCTGCCTTTCATGGCTCTCGTTCCTAAGTCCCTCAATCCTCAGTCATCGAGGGTTGAGGGCATTTCTTTAATTCCTGTCCTTTATTTGACTTATCCTTTATTTGTTAACGTTTTCTTCTTCTAGAATGTAAGTTTGTAGTTAGTATTAGTTAAAGGTTTTCATTCTCAACTCATTTTTCACTATCACCCCAGCCATTAGGGGCCGATAATCTAGATGTTAGGCCCCCTGAAACGATAAGTATCGTCATCATCGTCGGTTAAATATGGTCAGCCTTCGCCGTGTTGGGCCGAGGATCCCAATATTAACGTTAGCTCAAGATTGCTTCACCAAATGGCAGTCCGTAGATGAAGCGAGAGTACCGATAAAGAACGTCCTTCTCACTCGGCAGCGAGCTGCAGATAAAAATTAAATAAAAATAAATAAATAAATGTTTAATAATATATTTAATGCAGCCAAATAGCCATAACTTAAAATATAAAATATAGGATACATTGATGGGTTACATATTTGCATATTCACTTATAGACATTGTTCTTATTGTACAGAATTCTACGTGGTACCGTTCACACATTTTTCCACATAATGTGCACTCACAGTCTATACTTGTGTCATGGAAGTGTTTTGATTTGCAGTGTAGGTGGTGAAAACCGTGAACTGCCAACCTTGTAATGATATGTCTTAGTTCGAAATTAGCTTTTGTCCACGAGCGGTCTATCATGGCCCCTGTGCCATAGAAGTCTGGTTGTACTTCTTCTCTCTTCTCCGTCAACGTTGCCAGAAGTTTCTCTGATGCACTGGTGCTCGGTAGAGGTATGCTTGTCCTGAGGTCATCTACGAGGAAAGTTTCTTTCGCCAGTAGATAAACAAGTCTAGATCGTGTCGTTTTTGATACTCCTATCACCTTCTTTATGTAGTTCGCTTTCACCCTTTCCAAGGTGGATAGGTTCCTCGTAGTTAAATGTGTCCAGATGATTTCAATGCCATAGGTCATTATTGGAAGAATTTTTACTCTGAATAGCAACATTGCTGTCTCCAGACTGAGTGATCTGATGTCTTTTATTTCGTGCATTGCCATCATTGCTTGGGTTACCTTATCTGTGACATGTTTTGTGAAGCAATATGCACTCGATTGCAGTGTGATGCCTAAATATTTAAAGTCTAGAACTATCTTTAATTTTATATCCCGAATGAAAATCTCTGCTGAGGCGGGTATTCTTCCTTCTTTTCGGAATATCATGGTGTCTGTTTTTGAGATGTTGATGTCCAGCTTGTGTTCAGAGCACCACTTTTGCACGTCATTTACAGTTTCCTGGAGTTTTGTTTAATATCTGGATCCCGTTACAATGTCATCAGCATATGCGCAAGAGAATACTCCCTCCTTTTGGGTTATTTTTAGGATATCTGTGGTTGATATTATAAACAGCAAGGGGCTCAGTGGGTCTCCCTGTAGGACCCCGTTTGATTGGGCTATCGGTTCTGATAGAGTGAGGTTGTCCGAAATTCGTACTTCGTTCCATTGCAGTATTGATGTGATGAGATTGGCCCATATGTTGTTCATGCCTAGCATCTCCTTTAACTTTTCTGTCACTAGCTTTCTATTTATCAGGTCGAAAGCCTTTGTAAAATCTATAAAAATGGTGTAATATTTTCCGTTGTCCTCTAAGGCATCCCATATTTGGTTAAGCAGAAGTTCAATAGCGTTTAGGGTAGATCGTCCCTTTCTAAACCCAAACTGGTTCTCTGGCAGAAGCTCGTTTATTTCCTCATTTAATTTTCCTGTTATAATTTTGGTGAAGATTTTGAAGGGGCAGTTTTCCAGTGCTATGCCTCTGTACTTATTGGGATCTATTGGATCTCCTTTCCCTTTATATAAAACATTTACAATTGACTTTCTCCACTGGTCAGGTATGGAAGCTGTTTCTATACATTTGTTATATAATTTTGTCCATATTGGGGCTAGCAGGTGTGCAGTGTCTTTTACATATTCATTATAGATCCCGTCCGGTCCTGCGGCTTTCTTATTTTTGGTGCTGTCTATGGCGATTCTAGTTTCCTCAATGGTCAGGGGTACCCAGTCTGTTGGTATTTGTGGAGAGATGATATGTGGATCTTTTCTGGTGTGCACTAGACCCTCGATATTGAGAATCTTGCTGAAGTGTGATTCCCAATTTTCCATGTCTATGTAGTGTGTCTGTGATTGTTTCTTTGGACGTAGGGCTATGAAGGGGTTTTTCTTGGCTTCCTCTGCTAGCTTCCTGCCCTCTGCTTCTAAGTAGGCGCGCTTCTTTTCTTTCAATGTTCTCTTGTAGAGATTCCCCTTGTCGTTGTATAGCCTATGTGTAGTAGACTTTGGTTATTCAAGTTCTGCCTGAACTGTTGTAATTTTTCTAGGGTCTCCCTTCTCTGCCTATAACACTCACTATCAAACCATATCTTTGCTCTTCTTGTGGCCCGCGGAATGGCGGCCTTTTTTAAGATTTCCTCCAGCCTTGAGTCATCTATTAATGAGTCTAAAAGTATTGTTGAATCTAGCATAGCTTTTACTTTCTCGACATCTATTTTCCTTGAAAGGGGATGAGTTGTCTTTTCCTGTAGGTTTCCCCATTCCCCTTGGATATTTATTTCAAGTGGTAAGTGTTTCCTTATCACAGCTTGGTTTGCTGTCCATAATGGAAATACGTTTCCTGTTATTGGTCCTTTTGTAAGTGCAATAGCTATTGTGCTCTTTCCGTTGTGTGAGATGTATGTGGGGATTGTGGGGTTGTTTAGCAGGATGAAGCCTTCTTCTTCCAGTTTCTCCAGAACTAGCTTGGTTTTGTAGTTAGGAATGTCTAATCTGCAGTTAAGGTCACCTGCGATAATTATTGGTTTATCTTGCTTGCTTTGAATGATCATTTGGCCTAGCTCGTCCATTATGTCGAATGCTGTTATGTTCGGTTGGAAATAAGCGGCTATTATTATCAGGCCGCCTATTTCCAAAAGTAGGGTATGGTCCAGTTGTCTTGTTGATAATATTGGAGTTAGGTGTGGTTTTAGTAAGATAGTTATCCCCCCGGAAGGTCTACCTTTTTCTCCTTGTCTAGCTTTAAGATGAATACCATAGAAGTGTGGGTGTTGCCAGTCATCAGTGACGAATGTTTCCAATAGGATTGCTATATCGTAACCTATTAGAAAGTGTTCTGGGCTCATACTCATAGCACTTTTTAGCCTTTCTATGTTCCACATCATGATTCTTAATTTTCTTGGTGCGTCTTTTAAGTTTTGATTCTTTCTATCAACTACTTCCTCTTTTGAGTTATTCGTAGGAGTGACCAATTTCTCGAGTGGGACGAAAGGTCCGAAATCGAAAACGTCTAACATAAATCCCTGTCGGCCAGAAATCTTCCTCATATACCCTTTCCATTAGTTCGAATGGGATCCCCACTTTGAAAGCTTTAGTATCGTAATCGGTTGTTATTTCTTCACGCGTAACGTTTTCTATAATTCCTCTGTTCTCGAGGTACTTCTTTATGGCACCGGTGGTGGTGTGCGGGCCTACACGCCCCACAAAAAGCCAAGTTTTCTTCTTTGCTGCTTGCAATTCTTCAACTCTTGGACCTGAGCTTATCGTTGCATATTGCTGCCTTGTTTGCCTTCTATCTGATTTGCTGGCAACTTGAACCCATTGCCCCGGATAGTTGGCATATTCCAGGTCTTGAGTTCTCACCTGTGCCAATTCTTGTGATGAAGGCGTTAGTTCGTCAATTTCCTTGTAACTGCTCGCCTTAACTTCTGCTGTTCTCTCGTCACGTTTTGGTGTCAGTGTTGAGCGCTGAGCGCTTTCTATTTCCTCTTTTATTAATTTCCTTAAATTTCCTGTAAGGGTGTCAATCAAATATGTTAGTTTTTGTGTGACATTATTGGTTATTTTATACAATAGTAGATGTCCCATTTCCCTTCTTTCAAGGTTCCTTCTAGCATAGCGCGAGCCATGAGAGATAAAGACACTCCCTGTTTCCCCAGGAATTTTGCAAGGTGGTCATTTTTCCACTTGTAATCACCTTTCTTTACTCTCTCTTTTACTTGTGCATCTTCAGTCACAAAGAATTGGACTCTGTTCTTCATGGTGTCCTTTAGGTTGAAGTGATTAACCATTAGCGGGCTTGGGCACTCAACTGCATGGGATAGAGGGCGGAGGTCTCTTATTCTGATGTTGTACTCAACCACCTGATTCATACCTTCAATTGTAACATTGTAGTTGTCGTCAAGATAGGAGTTTCCTCTGCCAGTTTGGATGTATTCTGTGTTGTTTCTTAGAACTAGGATTCCTGCTTTTACTTCTTCCTCTTTTAATGTCCTAACTCTATCAAAATCTTCTTTCTTACATCTCAAGAATTTGTGTGGGGTCTTGAATACCTCTGATTTGCAGTTGTTCTGTAAAGCATTGATTTCCTTGTCCGGAGAAGTTTGGAATTTCCAATGTAGGTGGCAAGCTATTTCTCCCAGCAACTCCTTTAAGGTTCGGGTGTCTGTGAAGTTGGATATTATCATAGTAGGAGTCTCTGAGTAGTGGGAGAAAGTGCCCTTTAACTCCATGTACTTAAAGTTTACGTCTTCTTGCCCAGACACCTTTTTGTATCTGACCCCGCCATCTGTGACCTTGGTCTCTATTGTTACCTCTGATGGTCTAGGACATGTAACAAAGGCTCCGCTAACCTTTTCTAGATTGTTTGGGAGCTTCAATGCTGCTCTGGCCCATTTCATGTAGTGTATTTGTTCCGAGGATGCGTCTTCAGTTATGTTGTTTAAACTCCTATGAGATATCTTGGTGCATCTCATTATCTTTAAGATGGAGTCTAAGTTGAACTTAGAGAGTTTGGACTCGAAAATAAGACATTGGAGGAAATTGCTTGTGGATTTCTCATCGAGCCCAAATCTTTTTGTGTCTTTCACCTCCATTCCTTTTATCACATAGTTAGTATGGGAAGTGGCATGCTTTATGCTGGCTAGTTGTCCTGACATGCCAGGCAGTACAGGGAGGTATCTTACTCTTTCATCTAGCTGGTTCAAGAAAACTCGGATTTGTCGGGACAACATAATACTATCGTGAGAAAACACCTCTATTTGTTTTTTGAACTCAGCAACCATATGTGTAGTTATCCTAGAGTCAGGCAGAGTTATGTCCGGGAACAAAACTTCTTTCACCAAGCTCTCTTTCAAATTTTGGTCTACACTTATCGAGGTGAATCTTGTTTTCACAAGCCTCCTTTCTAAGATGGTATGACCAAATTGAATGCTAGACCCTACCCAATTGATGTTGTTGAAGAAAGCAACTTCCTGTCTGGGATTTGAATACAAGATGTTTATTACTTCAAGGACTTCAGGGGTCGGAAGCGGAGCATTGGATACCCACCAGTCTACTGCCTCTTTCTTGCAGAGCTGCCTGTTGTGGTAATGAGTATCTCTTCTCTTACTTTTAGGTGCTAGAAAAGCCTCAGGAACGTTGTAACGTGTTGCTCTTTTTCTATCAAGGGTTATGGGGTATTTGGTAGGCATGTTACTCATCGTGCTGGCTAGTGGGTTCGGATCTTTCTTGCATCGGGCAGCTCTTTCCAGTAGTCTTAGATTCATCATTCTCTGTTTCCTAAGTACTGCCATGGTTTCTTTCTTGGCATCCAAGCTCATCTTTATTTTCATCATGAAAACTTCTTTCTTCTTGCTGTCCTTGCTTTGTGGTATTGTCTCCTCCATATTTTTTTCTTGTAAGGATCCTTTGTAACATAAATGTATAGCGCAGGGTTTCAAGAGACTGAACGGCTATGACGCCTTAGTACAGCGGATGGGGTAAGCCAACTAGCCCGCTCGACAGCCCTGTGTGTCATTCCCACGGTTGCGTCAGGATGTTTGACGTTTGACCTTACAAGACTGATGATTCGGCAGTTCTCACCAATACTGTTGATCTATCGAGAATGTTCTTCAGAATGAATCATAACTACCTGGTGAGCGACATGAGTGTGAAGCCAGCCACACTTCTCTACACAGATCTGTCGAAGGCTTCCTTCCTCTCAATTGTCCCAGGGCCTCACAGTCAGTGAGATGTGGGTTGGTGACCACGGAACCCCAGCTGAGTCCGGCATTGTTTCCACTTACTTGTGCCGGGGTTCTCTCCGTCTTCTTTTATGTCGACCTCTCTTGGTAAACTCTTATTCTCTTCCGCCCCCCCCCCCCCGCTGAGTCCAGGATTGCTTCCACTTACTTGTGCCGGGCTTCTCTCCGTCTTCTTTTATGTTGACCTCTCTTGGTAAACTGTTGTTCTCTTCCGACCCCGACGGTATTAGGGTATCCGAGCCTAGGGAGTCACTTCCTTTCCCTCCTTTATTGGCCCTTGTCTCATCTTTCCTGACACCCTCCTTCTGCGAGGGGTCAGCCTTCATTTTCTTTACCTTTTACCTCCTGCCTTGTGCTCAAGGCCCTTGAGGAGGCAGGGTGTATGTATCCCCATCACTTCTGGTGCACCCTAGATATTGCTACACCCTCAAGGGCTCATGGCTGGTGAGTTCGGGAGTTGGCGACCCCGAGGGATTCCTGAGCTGGGTCCGGTTTTCCCCCTTTTATCCTTTACCTGTGGGGCAGACCCTCTCCTCTTTCACTTTCCTATCTGCCTTCTATGGCTCTCCTTCCTTCCAAGTGCCTCAATCCGCATTCTTCGAGGATTGAGGGCATTTCTTTTCCTCCTGTCCTTTGCCTTATTCTCCTTTTGTTTTCCTTTTTTCTACTTCTAGTATGTAAGTTAGTAGTTAGTTTTAGTTATTTTTCATTATATTTCCTTTTCCCTTTAAGATTCCCGCACTGTTGTTTTTGCATCTCCACTCCATTTTGTGGGTGTTTTCAATCTCCGTTGCCTTTTGTAAGTCTTTTCGATCTACGTTGCATTTTGTGAGTGTTTTTCAAACTGGATTGCATTTTGTAAGGATTGACAATCTAAATTGCTTTTTAGTAAGTCTTACAATATAGGGGGCGGACTTTTGTGAGTATTTTGAATTTCAATTGCATTTTGTATTTTCAACCTAAACCGCTTTTTTGCAAGTACTTATCTCTCAATTGCATTTTTGTGGGTATTTTGAATCTAAATTACATTTTGTAAGTATTTTCAATCTAATGCTACACCCTCAGGGGCTCACGGCTGGTGAGTTCGGGAGTTGGCGACCCCGAGGGATTCCATAGCTGGGTGCGGTTTTCCCCCTTTTATCCATTACCTGTGGGGCGGACCCTCTCCTCTTTCACTTTCCTATCTGTCTTTTGTGGCTCTCCTTCCTTCCAAGTCCCTCAATCCTCATTCTTCGAGGGTTGTGAGCATTTGTTTTCTTCCTGTCCTCTATTTGCCGTATCCTTTATTTGTTTACAATTTCTTCTTCTAGTCTGTAGTTAGTATTATACTTGTAGTTTTCGTTATCATTTCATCTTTCACTATGACCCACACCATTAGGGGCCGATGACCTCGATGTTAGGCCCCTTAAAACAACAAGTACCATCATCACCATCTTTCCTGGTCCCTCATTCTTTGAGGGGTCAGACCTCTTCTGTTCTCTTCATATCTCCTACCTTCTGCTCAAGGCCCTCAAGGAGGCAGGGTGTGTGTAGCCCCACCACTTCTGGTGCACCCTGGATAGTGCTGCGAACCTGCGCCTCTTTACTGCGAGAACTAAAACTCAAGCAGTTATTCAGCCGGGTAATGTCGAATCATTAGGATTTTATTAAATAAGTATAATAGAATATTTGTAGCTTTGTTTAATTTTTTTATTAGCGTATTTTGAACCCCGTCCTTGGCTGGGGCCTTATTAGTGTTGAGGTTGTTAATGTTAGCTTGGAGCTCGTGATAAGTGGAAAGTCGGCGGCTGCTGGTTGTTGTAAAACGTTTTATACTTGGTTTAATAATGTTTGGTCATGTATGTGTCATCCCGGTGATCGATTGGTTTGAATTGGTCTTGTACTGCTCGAGTGTAAGCTGCGTGGACCTGAGAGGAATGTGCATCGCAGACTATGAGTAGTGGTGGTGACGAGTGATGCGGTTCCTCGGTCCTTGCGTAGTAACAGAAGCAATACATTAGTCGGTGACTTAGTCACTCATTCCCAACGCCACACTGGTTTCAGAAAAGACCCTATGTTAGCAGTATTGGAATAGAAGAGAATGTCACGTAACATGGCGGGCTATCGACAGGCTTCTCAATTCTCGCCTGCTCCTACCCTGCCTCTGCTCTTCATCCCGCAAGTTCACAGAGCTTGGAACCGAGCAGTAGTGGGTCTGCCATTAATTCAGCTTTGGCTTTTTTGTCGGTTATGAGAGTATTGTTGCTGTCTTCTAGAGGAACTAGTTTATTACTTTTTGTGAAAACGTTTGTGAATTTCCAAATTGTGCTAGGATCCTTGTTGTGCCTTATGTTTTTTAGTTTGTCTTCCCATGTGGTGTTTCTATGTATTATAAGTTGTCGTACTTTTGCGTTTAGTCTGTTGTAGAGTATTCTATTTTGTTGTGTTTCATTTCGTTGGTTTGTCTTTCTCGCTTTGTCTTTGATAAGCTGGCAGATTTCTGCTGATAGTGACGTGTCTTTTGGTGCGGTTTTGGGTTTTGTGCTGGCTTTTGCGGCTGTGATTAATAAATTATTGGAGTTAATGATTTCTGTTTCGAGTCGTTATGTGTTAGTAATTTTTGGATGTGCTGACGGGACCAGTAGGTCCTGTTACAGCTTAAATTGGTCCCAGTCAATTCTCTTGGTGTTAATTAATTTACGTGAGTTTATGTAGTTAACATTTGCGCCGTCATCTATTATAACGGATAGGTGGTCGTAGTCTAGCTTCTGTCGTTATGTTGTATGCAAGTATAATGTCGTTCGTGTCTGGGTATGAAATGCCGTTTCTTTTATAATAAAAAGTGGGTGTGTCTGAAGCGTGAATGGAATAGTTCGAATTGTGTTTAAAAGGTATTTTTCCGTTTTTATTTTCAGTTATTGATCCCAAGTCTCCTGCCAATATGACATGCTCATAATTTACCCGGGAATTTATGTCTTGGGGTAATATGAGTTTTCTAGGCTGATTATTGGCTGAAATTATTGTAAATGTAGTGTTTTGAATGTGAATTTGTATGGCGTTAGCTTCCATGTTAGTGGTGTCGGGTAGATGAATTTCGTGGTGTGAAATATGTCTCCTAATGGAAATTAGTGTTCCTTCTCCTTGTGTTGGTCTGCCTTTTCTGTATGTAAAGCCAAGGAAAGAAAATTTGTGTTTGTCACCTAGTCTAGTCTCTTGGAGCAGCATAATGTCCATGTCGTGGTATCATAGTAACTGTAATAGCTCTAGTTTTTTCGGGGCGTTCGCTATGCTATTGCTGTTTCAAGTTACTATTCGTAGCGTCACTATTCGTAGCGTCTTGTTAGCCATTATTTTATTTCTCGTCGATGGTTACCATGAGCTGTGGTAATCTAGGTTAGTGATGGCATCGACTAAGGTGCGTGTAATATTCGTTGATTATGGCCTGTAACTTTTGGAGGACGATTCCTAAGCCCACTGGGAGGTCGGCAGGTACTGGGTGTTTGACCTTTAATGAGGTACTGTCCGCGCGTTATATCTCTGCCTCTGACGACCGTTGTATTTCTAAGAAAATGAAGTGTCATCGACTTGTCAATTTCTCCACTCCTATGTACGTGTCATTTCCCCTCATGTTGGGGCTCGGGAGTTTTGACGATACGGTATACTAGGCCGACTTAGCCTGATGAATTCACCACCTGTTAACACATTTCATATTATATTATACTAGCAGAAGTACCCGTTCTTCGAACGGTATTCGGTGTTAACACCAGACATTATAATAATAATAATAATGTTATTGGTGGTATGTCCCTTTTAAGTACTGTTGCTTTTAGAGACGCACCAGACATTATCGATTGAGCTACTGTTGCAATGGTTAGCGGCTTGTAATTCCTTCATAAGTTTATCAGAACGAAGTTAGTTTTCTGGGAATATCACACACACTGTTAATTTAAGGGCCTTATAATGTGGTTTTCGGAGACTCTTTATAGACTCGGGAATTTTTTGTCTCGCATTGAGAAGTGCAACATATGCTTTGGTCGTCCTTCCAGGATAATTTTTATATTTCGCCTATTTTAGCATGTATTTTGAGAAGTTTTTCCCTATATCCACCCTTCTACTGTATGAAAAGTACGGTGAAGGGTTTTATAAATGATTGGTGTATTGACTCATGTTTACCATACCTAATTTTACGATGCACCAAGCATCCGAACATGAGTTATAGGCGTACATAAGAATACACAGAAAGACAGACCGACAATTCTATTGTCCACATCATATTACCCAGAAATCCAAATATGGGTATATCTACCACACAGTACCAATGAAAATCATCCTTACGATGAACCCGTATGTCGACAAAAAAAAAAGAAAAGAAAAAAGATTTGTTGAAATGTGCTCTCAAACTAAATTCACCTAACGTGAACTTCCTGACATGAAATAGAATTGAAAGCCTTGTAGATGAAACGCAATACACGTCACATAAAAACTGACCCTCTACGTTGTGTTGGGTCCCCATACACAGGAAGAACTCTATCATAAATTATAAAAGCTTTTGGTGCATGAAAATTCAGGTTCTTTAGTCCCAAATGTCCCAAATTCCTAAAAGCCGCAAAAAATGCTGATTCAATTCAGGAATTTTTGAAAATAATGTTGTTGTTTGGAGATATAATAGACCTTCTGTACTATATGTCGCACGTGAAAATTGCATGAAAAAATCCTAGGTTACCCCTTGACCCCCTTAATTGCATTGATGAATTATACAGTCTACGTTGGTTGCAAACTTTCACAGAAATGTAATAAATGTAATAAATTGCTTCTTACTGAAATAGATGGAAAGTTGGATGCCACCCCTTGAGATAATGATGTCATGGCTACCGAATTGCATTCCTTCATTAGTTTGTTAAATTAAATTTAATTAGTTTTCTGGGAATGTTTCAGAACCTGTTGGTTTTAGAGCCTTATAATGTAGTTTTCGAGGACCCTCGAGTTTTATTTCTGGCACCGAGGGGCTTTGTCTCGTCGTTGTACGCCATAATATAATACTAATAATAATAATATAACATAGGGGTAGGAATATAATAGACCTGCCATACTACACCCGCAGGTATAAATCGCGTGAAAAAAATCTAGAATACCCCTTGACCCCCCTTAAGCGCATTTTACGTATTGATGAAATTTCCAGCTTAATTTGTTTCCATAACAACCATCTAGCCGTTTGCAAACTTTCACACTAATGTAATTAATGGAATTGCATTGCATCTTACAGCAATAGATGGACCTCTGAGAATCTGTTGCCATGGTTATCGGCTTGCATTCGTTCATTAGTTTATTAAATTAAATTATTTTTCTGGGAATATCTCAAAAACGGTTGGACGTAGGACCTTAAAATGTGTTTTTAGGGCCCCCGAGTTTTATCTCTCACATTGAGGGGCTGTAAATGAGCTTTGTCTCGTCCTTCTACTCCTATTTCAGCATGTATTTTAAGGTACAGAGAAGAGTTACATCAATGATTAGTGCCGTGCCTCTGATGGATATCTGTACCAAATTTTACGTTGATACACCCAGCCGTTCTCGATTTATAAGGGAACAAAGTTGTCCACAGACAAACAGACAGACAGACCAAAACATTATTTTCGCGCGCATCTATCATAAAACAGTCTGAAACGTGTAAATAACTGAAATTTCCGTAGAAATTCAGAAAAAAAACCAGAAAAATTTTCTTATTTATATATGTAGAGATATACTGCACCGCTCGGTGTTGACCGTGTTTTATTGCACAAATTTAGGTTTTACTCGCTAACCGTTGGAGATACACGAAAAGTGATAAGGACCTTTTGGATAGAAAATTATATGCTAAAGCTCATTTATGCCATCAAAAGGTTGCTATTTCTTAGCGTTCTCTTTTTATTTGAAATGGAAATATCAAATTTTGAAACCAAAGGGTGTAGTGACGTCATAAATGTGGGTTTTACTCGCTAACCGTTGGAGATAAACGAAAAGTGAAGCTCGTATATACCGTCAAAAGTTTGTTATTTCTTAGCGTTCTCTTTTTATTTGATAAGGAAATATGAAGTTTTGTTTAAAGCGTGTAGTGACGTCACTAAAATGGTCGCCATTTTCTAATAGTGCAAAATATCGAAATAAAATGTATCCTATATGTAAACCTGGTAAATCAGCTACATCCATGCAAAATTTCATTTAAATCGGACCAGTGGTTCTTGCGTTATTGAGTTGCACACAGACAGACAGAAAGACAGACACACACCATCTCATTTGTATATATTAGTATAGCAGAAGTACCCGTCCTTCGAACGGTGTTATATATTAACACCAGACATTATCAATTGAGCTACTGTTGCAATGGTTAGTGGTTTTTCATTCCTTCATAACTTTATCAGAACGAAGTTATTTTTCTGGGAATATCACACACACTGTTAATTTAAGGGCATTAAAATGTGGTTTTCGGAGACCCCTTATAGACTCGCGTATTTTGTGTCTCACATTGAGAAGCGCAACATATGCTTTGATCGTCCTTCTAGGATAATTTTTATATTTCGCCTATTTTAGCATGTATTTTGAGAAGTTTTTCCCTTTATACACCCTTCTACTGTATGAAAAGTACGGTGAGGAGATTTATAAATGATTGGTGTATTGACTCATGTTTACCATATCTCATTTTACGATGCACCACGCCTCCGAACACGATCTATAGGCGTACATAAAGATACACAGAAAGACAGACTGACAATTCTATTGTCTACAACATATCACCCAGATATCCAAATATGGGTATATCTACCATACAGTATCAAACAAAATCTTCCTTACGATGAACCCGTATGTCGACAAAAAAAAGATTAGTTAAAATTTGCTCTCAAACTAAATTCACCTAACGTGTACGTCTTGACGTGAAATAGAATTAAAAGCCTTGTAGACGAAACGCAAAGAATACACCTCACATAAAAATGAC
The DNA here is from genome assembly GCA_946902985.2 of Meconema thalassinum. NCBI lineage: Eukaryota > Metazoa > Arthropoda > Insecta > Orthoptera > Tettigoniidae > Meconema > Meconema thalassinum. The sequence goes on from OX336392.1 coordinate 516,075,388, forward strand.
CCTCTAAGTTGTGTTAGGTCCCCATACACAGGAAGACCTCTTTCATAAATTATAAAGGCTCGTGGTGCATGAAAATTCAGGTTCTTTAGTCTCAAATGGCCCAAATTCCTAAAAGCCGCAAAAAATGCTGATTCAATTCAGGAATTTTTGAAAATAATGTTGCTGTTTGGAGATATAAAGGAAGATTGTAGTTTTACGTGACCATTAATCGCGAGATCATAAGCCACGGGACCTCCATTTTACGTGGAATCTGAACCACAGGGCATGGCATTTCACTTTGAAAATGTTTGGAGATATAATATACCTTCTGTACTATATGTCGCACGTGAAAATTGCTTGAAAAAAATCTAGGTTACCCCTTGACCCCCTTAATTGTATTGATGAATTATACAGTCTAAGTTGGTTCCGTGATAACCGTATAGCCATTTGCAAACTTTCACAGAAATGTAATAAATGGAGTGGCATTACTTCTTACAGAAATAGATGGAAAGTTGGATGCCACCCCTTGAGATAATGTTGTCATGGCTAGTGATTTCCATTCCTTCATTAGTTTGTTAAATTAAATTAAATTAGTTTTCTGCGAATATTTCAGATACTTTTGGTTTTAGGGCCTTATAATGTAGTTTTCGAGGACCCTTTAGGGCCCCCAAATTTTGTTTCTGGCACCGAGGGGCTTTGTCTCCTCGTTGTACGCCATAATATAATAATAATAATAATAATAATAATAATAATAATAATAATAAAATATAGGGATAGGAATATAATAGACCTGCCATACCACACCCGGAGGTGTAAATCGCGTGAAAAAATTCTAGTGTACCCCTTGACCCCCTTAAGCACATTATACGTATTGATGAATTTTACAGCTTAATTTGGTTCCGTGATAACCTTCTAGCCGTTTGCAAACTTTCACACCAATGTAATTAATGGAATTGCATTGCGTCTTAAAGCAATAGATGGACCTCTGAGAATCTGTTGCTATGGTTACCGGCTTGAATTCGTTCATTAGTTTATTAAATGAAATTAGTTTTCTGGGAATATCTCAAAAACGGTTGGTTTTAGGGCCTTAAAATGTGGATTTCGGGGACCCTTTAGGGCCCCCGAGTTTTGTCTCTCACATCGAGGGGCTAAAAATGATCTTTGTCTCGTCCTTCTACTCCTATTTCAGCATGCATTTTAAGGGGGTAGGCCCCCTTTTATGAGAGGTACGGAGAAGGGTTACATCAATGATTAGTGTCGTGCCTCTGATGGATATCTGTACCAAATTTTACGTTGATACACCCAGCCGTTCTCGAGTTATAAGGGAACAAAGTTGTCCACAGACAATCAAACAGACAGACCAAAACATTATTTTCGCGAGCATCTATCATAAAACAGTCTGAAACGTGTAAATAACTCAAATTTCCGTAGAAATTCAGAAAAAAAAACAGAAAAAATTTCTATTTATACAGGGTGTTACAAAAAGGTACGGCCAAACTTTCAGGAAACATTCCTCACACACAAAGAAAGAAAATATGATATGTGGACATGTGTCCGGAAACGCTTAATTTCCATGTTAGAGCTCATTTTATTACTTCTCTTCAAATCACATTAATCATGGAATGGAAACACACAGCAACAGAACGTACCAGCGTGACTTCAAACACTTTGTTACAGGAAATGTTCAAAATGTCCTCCGTTAGCGAGGATACATGCATCCACCTTCCGTCGCATAGAATCCCTGATGCGCTGATGCAGCCCTGGAGAATGGCGTATTGTATCACAGCCGTCCACAATACGAGCACGAAGAGTCTCTACATTTGGTACCGGGGTTGCGTAGACAAGAGCTTTCAAATGCCCCCATAAATGAAAGTCAAGAGGGTTGAGGTCAGGAGAGCGTGGAGGCCATGGAATTGGTCCGCCTCTACCAATCCATCGGTCACCGAATCTGTTGTTGAGAAGCGTACGAACACTTCGACTGAAATGTGCAGGAGCTCCATCGTGCATGAACCACATGTTGTGTCGTACTTGTAAAGGCACATGTTCTAGCAGCACAGGTAGAGTATCCCGTATGAAATCATGATAACGTGCTCCATTGAGCGTAGGTGGAAGAACATGGTGCCCAATCAAGACATCACCAACAATTCCTGCCCAAACGTTCACAGAAAATCTGTGTTGATGACGTGATTGCACAATTGCGTGCGGATTCTCGTCAGCCCACACATGTTGATTGTGAAAATTTACAATTTGATCACGTTGGAATGACGCCTCATCCGTAAAGAGAACATTTGCACTGAAATGAGGATTGACACGTTGTTGGATGAACTATTCGCAGAAGTGTACCCGTGGAGGCCAATCAGCTGCTGATAGTGCCTGCACACGCTGTACATGGTACGGGAACAACAGGTTCTCCCGTAGCACTCTCCATACAGTGACGTGGTCAACGTTACCTTGTACAGCAGCAACTTCCCTGACGCTCACATGAGGGTTATCGTCAACTGCACGAAGAATTGCCTCGTCCATTGCAGGTGTCCTCGTCGTTCTAGGTCTTCCCCAGTCGCGAGTCATAGGCTGGAATGTTCCGTGCTCCCTAAGACGCCGATCAATTGCTTCGAACGTCTTCCTGTCGGGACACCTTCGTTCTGGAAAACTGTCTCGATACAAACGTACCGCGCCACGGCTATTGCCTCGTGCTAATCCATACATCAAATGGGCATCTGCCAACTCCGCATTTGTAAACATTGCACTGACTGCAAAACCACGTTCGTGATGACCACTAACCAGTTGATGCTACGTACTTTTGTGCTTGATGCTCGTACTGTAGAGCTATGAGTCGCATGTCAACACAAGCACTGACGTCAACATTACCTTCCTTCAAATGGGCCAACTGGCGGTGAATCGAGGAAGTACAGTACATACTAACGAAACTAAAATGAGCTCTAACATTACGTCAACATTACCTTCCTTCAAATGGGCCAACTGGCGGTGAATCGAGGAAGTACAGTACATACTAACGAAATTAAAATGAGCTCTAACATGGAAATTAGGCGTTTCCGGACACATGTCCACATAACATATTTTATTTCTTTGTGTGTGAGGAATGTTTCCTGAAAGTTTGGCCGTACCTTTTTGTAACACCCTGTATATGTAGTAGAGATATACTGCACCGCTCGGTGTTGACCGTGTTTTATTGCACAAATTTAGGTTTTACTCGCTAACCGTCGGAGATACACGAAAAGTGATAAGAACCTTTTGGATAGAAAATTAAATGCTAAAGCTCGTGTATACCATCAAAAGTTTGCTATTTCTTAGCGTTCTCTTTTTATTTGAAATGGAAATATGAAATTTTTAAACCAAAGGATGTAGTGACGTCACAAAAGTAGGCTTTACTCGCTAACCGTTGGAGATACACGAAAAGTGATAAGGACCTTTCGGATAGGAAATTAAATTTCAAAGCTCGTTTGTGCCATCAAAAGTTTGCCATTTACTACCGCTCTCTTTTTATTTGATATGGAAATATGAATTTTGAAACCAAAGGGTGTAGTGACGTCACTAAAATGGTCGCCATTTCTTAATAGTGCAAAATATCGAAATTAACAGTATCCTATATGTAAACCTGGTATTTCAGCTACATCCATGCAAAATTTCATTTAAATCGGACCAGTGGTTCTTGCGTTATTAGGTAACAGACAGACAGACAGACAGAAAGACAGACACACACCATCTCATTTTTATATATTAGTATGATTAAATAAAGACCAAATATGCCAAGTTCAATCTTTATTACTACTTTAAAAATATCATCATAAGATATTTGGCTCCAGAGTTATAAAAATAAATACCTTACTGATTTCCAATCCCAAAGTCTTAATATTTTGGATTCGTACTGCATGTACATTTTTAAGCTCAATTCTTCATTACTGCCAGACAATTATTTACTTCATCTAGGAGCTTCCATATCCGTTCCTGCACTTCATCCAAAGAAGTATTCATTTCGCACACTCACAACGCCACACAGAAGCGACAGCTCAATTTACGAAGTAGAAACCAACTAGACACGATGTGTATCGTAACTGGGTATGCGTGGTGCTGACGACACCCCAGCCTATAAATGCTATTGTCGGCAATAATGGACACAACTTTAAACAATGCATATTACGTTATATTCAACTGCAGGCTTATTCAAGAAGGTACTGAGTTCCTCAACAGTGTAGCCAACTTCTGTCAGAAAAATACAAGCGAATATTACACGTTGGGGTGTACTCAGCACCCCACATACCCAGTTAAAGGATAACAAATTGTATATTTAATTGGTCTGGGGTATATGGCGTGGGGTAGGCAGCAGAGACCTGCGTGGTATCGCTGTATTAGCTGCGGGGAGTGGGGGAGGCTTGCGGCATTGTTATGCTTGGAGTTTGAATTTTTGTGTTGCTGGGTAGAACAATTTTAGCTCTGGTGGTTTTCGTTGAGCGTTTAGGAGTTGATTTTCAGGGGTGGGATTTTTGTTTTGGAGTTGCATTTGTCTCTGTGTTTACAAGTTCTGTTTCAGACATTTCCTCTGAGCTGTCTGAACTTTCGAGTGCTTGATAGCGGTTGGATGTTGATGGGAGGGGGTTTGTGTCTGGCGGCGAGGGGAAGGCTGTCTTGTACTTTGAATTCCATGGATTGATTTCAGGTGGTTGGGCTGGGGGGGGGGGGGGGGGGGGGGGGGGGGTATCATCCTCTTCAAGTGCTTGTCGGATTGCTTTCGTCTCTTCTAGCTGACCTTTGGCCTTTTTTTTTTTTTTTGAAGGCTGGGCAACTAGAGAAAGAAGCCACATGCTCTCCCCGACAGTTAGCACATTTGGGTGGGTGGCTCATCTAGAGTCTTCTCGCAATCTTGGTGGCTGTGAGGACCTGTACATTTAAGGAAACGGGAGGAGATAACAATTAGGTTCTGTGTGAACAAATGCCTGACAATTAGGACATAGTGCCACTCTTACGTTGCGTGGCCTGAAATCAGTGATGGATACTGTGTTATTTAAAAAGTGCGTGATTTGGGGGAGGTCCTTGTTCTGATCTGATGGCTCGAAGGCAATGATAAATAGTGGGAGAGAGGAGTGGGTGATGACATTTGTTGGGCATATTCTATCTTAGGCCCCCCAGGGGCTCACATCTAGTGGGTTGTGGGTTGGCGACCACGGGGCCCCAGCTGAGTCCGGCATTGCTTCCACTTACTTGTGCCGTGCTCCTCTCTGTCTTCTTTCCTGTCGACCTCACTTGGTCAACTCTTGTTCTCTTCTGACCCCGACGGTCTTAGGGTATCCGAGGCCTAGGGAGTCACTTCCTTTCCCGCCTTAATTGGCCCTTGTCTCATCTTTTCTGATTCCCTCCTTCAGCGAGGGATCAGCCTTCTTTTTCTCTTCCTTTTACCTCCTGCCTTGTGCTCTAGGCCCTTAAGGAGGCAGGGTGTATGTAGCCCCACCACTTCTGGTGCACCCTAGATAATGCTACACCCTCAGGGGCTCACGGCTGGTGAGTTCGGGAGTTGGCGACCCCGAGGGATTCCTGAGCTGGGTCCGTTTTTCCCTTTTGTCCCTTACCTTTGGGACGGACCCTCTCCTCTTTCACTTTCCTATCTGCCTTTCATGGCTCCCCTTCCTTCAAAGTCCCTCAATCCGCCTTCTTCGAGGGTTGAGGGCATTTCTTTTCCTCCTGTCCTTTATTTGCCTTATACTCCTTTCGTTTTCCATTTCTTCTTCTAGTATGTAGGATAGTAGTTAGTTTTTAGTTTTAAGTTTGCATTTCATTTTCATTTTCCCGATCACCCAAATCATCAGGGGCCGATAACCTAGATGTTAGGCCCCTTAAAACAACAATTATCATCATCATCATCTAATATGTAGGTTAGTCATTAGTTTTAGTTTTCGTTTTAGTTTTAAGAGCGCTTTTCATTTTCATCTTCATGATCACCCAAACCATCCGGGGCCGATAACCTAGATGTTAGGCCCCTTAAAACAACAATTATCATCATCATCATCTATCTTAGGCCCTACGGTCTCAAATTCTGCTTTATTTTCTTCCGGTGTTGTGTCGTGTGCGAGGGGTTTGATTACCATTTGTTTGCTTGTCACGGTGGGTGAGTGGTTATAGTGTCGGACTACCAACCCCAAGATTGCAGGTTCGCCCCTGGTCGTGGTAAGTGATTTTTGAAGGCGACAAAAATCACGACACTCATGTCATACGTTGTTGGCATGTTAAAGAACCCATTTGAATTCAGTAGGCCGTGTTCAATGGCAAAATTAATCTCGGGATTTTCCGCCAACACAAAGTTCCTCCATTCTCAACTTGAAAGCGCTGTAGTGTCAAGGAGTTTAGATATCTGACCTCCTTGACTTTCATAGCGTTCAAAGGAGCGCCGAAATTCGACATGCAAGCTACCCTCTGGGTGTCAATTAACAAAGCTTGCACCAGGCACCCGAGGCCATACGATATTATTATTATTATTACCATTTGTTTCATGAGGGGGTGAGTAAAGTACGGGATCTTGTGTTCTTGAAGCTTCGTGGTGAGTCTTGCATGGTCGTCAGTGGTTGCCACATTAATATTGAACCCTTCTGGTGCTGTGCGTATGGAAACGTTTTGGTCACCCACCGCGTTTTGTACCAACAAGCGAATTTCCCTCCGTAGCTTGGTGGAGCGATTCTCAATAGGGGAGTGGGGACGACGACGAGGTGGTGGGGGCTACTTTAGGCATGGCTAGTTTGTGTTCCCTAGGATATGTATGTAGTTTATGTGTGTGCGTGGGGTATTAGCAGCTTGTTGTTAAATTTAGTGCGGAATAGCAATCAACCAGTCGTCGCCAAAGGTTAGCGTTGTTTTTATTGAGGTGCCTCCTCGACAGTCCGCGATCACCTGGCAGATTATCGTTCTGGCTTTCCTAATGCAATAGTTTTAATTATTATTATTAATTGCCTCGCAGCCCAGCCTCGCCCAAGACGAGCGCCTCTTTCAAACTTGCAGGCCACTAAATTTTATCATAATGTCAGATACAATCCCACCACCTAATCTGCACGTTGGGTGATTTCCTTCTAAAGTCAAGTAGATTATAATGCCCCTGAGTAATGCTCGCACTCTGACCAGCCATGCAAAACAGGTAATCACCCAACCCCTAAACAAATGCTGAATAGTTCCTACTTTCGTCCAGATAGAGCTCTAAAGACCCCAGGGCTGATAGGCTACAGTATATGCAACTCAGCCGTCTAGGCCAGGTCAGGTGCCTCTGTTTGCTCCGTTGAAGTTCGTCGTTGAGAACGGGTCCAGACCAACAATGTTTGAAGTCTTGCCGGGGCAGCGCGGAGCGCCCCTATTTCCCACTCGCTTGGCCGCAGCAGCGTGGTCCGTTAATCACAATTTGAATGTGACTTCCCCTTACGGGAGCGCCCCTATTTCCCACTCGCTTGGCCGCAGCAGCGTGGTCCGTTAATCACAATTTGAATGTGGCTTCCCCTTACGGGATGCACTCGGAAGCCTACTGCGACCAATGTAGCGGGGTCCAGCCCAAGTCCGAAGCAAATAACAGAAGGCCAAAGAGAAAGCCTGAGAGCTTAACTGCCTAATTTGAATCCGGTCCCGCTGCAACAATGCTGGCACGATCGCGTCCAACAATACTCAGCGCCCCCTCTTGCTGTTGGCGCCTTGTAGAGGTGGCTCTGGGAAGTCGCGCTTGTTCTTCTCTTATTTAGCCTAGTCTCCAAAGTATGCCCCCAGGGGTCACATCTAATGGGACGTGGTTTGGCGACCACGGGGCCCCAGCTGAGTCCGGCATTGCTTCCACTTACTTGTGCCGGTCTCCTCTCCGTCTTCTTTCCTGTCGACCTCACTTGGTCAACTCTTGTTCTCTTCCGACACCGACGGTATTAGGGTATCCAAGGCCTAGCGAGTCTCTTCCTTTCCCGCCTTAATTGGCCCTTGTCTCATCTTTTCTGATACCCTCCTTCTGCGAAGGGTCAGCCTTCTTTTTCTTTTCATGTTCTCTCCTGCCTTCTGCTCAAGGCCCTCAAGGAGGCAGGGTGTATGTAGCCCCACCACTTCTGGTGCACCCTGGATATTGCTACACCCTCGGGGGCTTACGACTGGTGAGTTCGGGAGTTGGCGACCCCGAGGGATTCGTGAGCTGGGTCCGGTTTCCCCATTTTGTCCCTTACCTGTTGGCCTTTCATGGCTCTCATTCCTTCCAAGTCCCTCAATCCGTATTCTTCGAGAATTGAGGGCATTTCTTTTCCTCCTGTCCTTTATTTGCCTTATTCTCCTTTTGTTTTCGATTTCTTCTTCTAGTATATAAGTTAGTAATTAGTTTTAGTTATAAGTTTACATTTCATTTTCATCTTCACCATCACCCAACCCATTAGGGGCCGATAACCTAGATGATAGGCCCCTTCAAACAACAATTATCATCATCATCATCTCCTAAGTATATTCAACACTACCGTTCCCAGCTAGCCAAGTGCACGAAAAACCTAAGCATCAATTAGGATCAGTTGTGGAGATGAGGACACTCTCACTTCTGTCCAGCTCGAACACCTACGGCGGAATCTTAACCCTCCCTCTGCACACGTCTATAACGATTACATACTCTACACACCAGGGTCACGGTGACCCTTTCATAATTACTCTAATTACCATGTATGCGTTGCAGTCTTTTCCTTTAGCACTCATTCTGTCATATTCTGGGATGAATGTTATACGATCTGCTACAACAGGGTGGTCCAACCTTTTGTTACCCGAGGGCCAATCAAACTTTAGTGTAGGAATGTGAGGGCCAGAGACATTCCAGAAAGAAAACGTATTACATATTTTACTCAAAAACATTTACTAAATTTATATTAAAAGAAGTTTAATATTACTAGATTAATATACCACTTCATTTTACAGTCGAGAAATCAATGTAGTGATTGGCACTGCTTTCTTGATACAAGTGTATCAATGTCCACTGTATGTTCTGTAAGGCAAAGTCTCAGGATCGGTTCCAGTGAAGCACTTTCAATTCAATTTCTCGTTTTTGATTTAATTTGTTTGATAGCAGAAAACGCACTTTCGCACGCATATGTACTACTAAACTGCGATAACACTTGCAGAGATAATTTAAGCAGTTTAGGAAAACGTTCCTTAGAAATAAGTTTCCAGAAACTTTCAGGAACATCACACTTTTAGTCAGGTAGAATGGGTCTGCTTAAAGATCACAAACTTCCATTTGAAGGTCGCAGGGCACCTCACTCAGTTCAATATCCATGGGGTTGTTGAACAGTGCAAGTTTCGGTTTTAGGGAGTCAAAATCCTAGTATCTGTTCAGGAACTCTTTCTGATATATATTATTATTATTATTTCATGAAACATACTAAAATTAGTCACTTTTTTCTTCTTTCAACTGCTGACAAGATGGAAAGTGTGACATATTATATGCCTTCAATGCAATTTGCATTACATCAAGTTCTTTGCGGAAGCATGTCCATAAAGCTGGGAGATAATTTGTTTTCTGCCTTATAGTTTCAGGTTTAAAGCATTTAGATGGGATGTTAAGCCTGTCAGAAAAGCAAGATTATTTAAAAACTGGATTTCTTTCAGTTTTTGTTGATACTCATGCCCAATGTTTTCATTTTTGAGAAAAGCAAGAATTTCATTCCTCAACCCAAAAAACTGTTGCAAGCAATTTCCAGCACTTAGCCAACGCACTTCACTGTACAATGAAATGTCACCACACTCAGCTTTCAAATTGTCTAGGAATGCAATAAATGCTCTGTGTCTACAGGCTTTATTGCCTCCCTTACTTAAATTTACAGTATTTACAACAGTGTTCACTGTCGCACTGAGCCTTATAATTTTTCCACAGAGGGCCTCCTGGTGGATAATGCAGTGGAAAAACAAAAAATTCAATCCCATTTCTTTACACAGTCCTACTAAACCAATGTTACGACCAACCATTGCTTTAGCTCCATCTGTTGCAATGCCAGAGCACTTCTCAAAACCTCCATATTTAGAAACGACATCGTCCAGTGAGTTGCATATGTCAATGCCTTTTTTGCTGGTTTCTAATGATCTTAATTCCAACAGTTCTTCATGAATTTCAAATTCTTCGTTTATTGTTTTGACAAAGGCAAGGGGTTGGTCGATGTCAGCTATATCTGTGCTCTCATCTAGAGCTAGAGAGTAAAATTCACATTTTTCCAAAATGTTCTTGAGAAAACCTGAAACTTCACCAGCCATATCATTAATTCTTCTACTAACTGTCTGATGAGACAAAGAAACTGTTTCAAAATATTTGGCCATCCTATTATCTCCAAATGAAGATGCCATTTTTACAGCACATCTCTTGTCTTGTTAGTTTCAACTTCAAATCATTAAACACATAACTTCTGGCACTTCCCTGGTATTGATCGTATTTTGATTTATGCAGGCTGGTATAGTGTCTATTCACGTTATACTCCTTCGAAACACCTCAGACGTGAGAACAGATAACACACTGTGGTTGTCCATTATGTTCAACAAAATAGTAACTTTCCTGCCATTTTGACTGAAATTGTCGTTTCTCATATTCAACACGCCGTTTATTATGTCCCGCCATATTAGGTACCGCTCTCGCAACAACGATGACAACACTCGTCATACTATATCCCTCGAACAACCTCTCGTCAAATACAACCTCTTCGAATCGAATCGAGCCCACCACGCAGAGTCAGCTTCTCGTGCCGTACGTATTCGTGGAAAGACAACTCTGATTACGGGCGTATTTTTCGGGATATTTACTTTTCCACCTGGCTCCTTCGTAAAATAACTGAATGAAAGTGAAAATTAAAGTAGGCACGCCACGGATTATAACTGTCGAAGAGTGAAGGGCAGTAAGAAGAGCAAGGGCCAACAAAAATGAACAGGCGGGCCGCATGCGGCCCTCGGGCCGCGGGTTGGACCACACTGTGCTACAACAAATAAACATTTCTAAAAATATCTAAATGTGTTTTAATCACTGTTTTTATTGCCCAGAACGTCTCTGAAAGCTATTTTTGAACAACTCACATCATAACGTTAAAATGCATTCTACAGCCCTAATAACAGCCAACATGCAATGCCAAAACATAAATTAAAGTACCGTAAAATATCCATATTTCCTGACTTTTTGGGCAAAATTATAATTCCTGAAGGATTTGTAAGAGAAGAAAAATTAGTGTCACTCTAAAATATATACCTGCAACATGTTCAGCACTCAATTGATCTCTTTACCAAGTTCTTCATCTTCTTTTTTGGTTTTCTTAGGTGGAGCAAAGTTACTCATAGGGAAGGGGAACTTTGCCACACGAGAAATATCAATGATTTGTAATATATTAAAAGAGCTGGGGCAAAGTAAACCACTTATATTTAAGTAGTATAACTCATTTGAATTTGCTGAAACTGGCAGGGATTCAAATAAATAGGTTTCTGGAAACACTACAAGAAAAAAACACGAGTTAGATAAAATGTGCAATAAACAGCTTAATGAGTTATGGACAAATGCTTTTTAAACATCAATGCGTAATGGGCAAAACACAAATTCAAATTAATCATTTTCAGACTGGACCAGCTCTGGGACCAGAAACATCCCTCTTTTGTTAATTTTGTTTGGGGGATTAATACTACCTGCAATGTCTTCCCAACAGTAATACAGTGTGTCCTTTTTTCAGGCAATTTCCAAATACCCTTTGGGGTTTTAATCATTGCACTGACTGTAGCACCTTTCTGATTTAAATTTTCTGTCACGCCAGGGTAATAGTCAGTTTGATAACTCACAACAACAAAGCTTGCCACTTCCTTTTTTATGGATTGAATGCTTGGTTTGTCATCTTTCTTGTTTTCTTCTTCCATCATATCAAGTTGCTTTTTACGGAATGATTCCCAGTCATCATCCAAACTGTCGCTGAGATGTAATTCACTTTCGTCGAAAAACTCGCCATCACTGTCCTCATAACACCTGCGAGTTCTCTTCGTTTTTTGGGGGTGGAGTTTCATTTTCCTTTTGGTAGGATTGCTGGTAAATGGCTGTGTCTAAGTTCGTTCCACTGTACGAGGAAATCAGCGTTTTATCTAAAATCTCTTCATGTGACAAGCTTTTACCAGCAGGAAGGCTTATTTTCTTCCTTCTGGCAATGTTCACAGGCTTTAGGCATGCTGACCTTGTTGTTTCAACAAGCTCCAAAAATGCTGAACATACAGCTGAGGGCTCAACTTCTTTTCTACCTACTCTGTCTAAGAGCGGTTGAACGTCACATGGATATATTCCAGTTTTCCTAAATCCGCTTTCAAGATTCTTTTTCGTATTCGGCTCCAAATCTTCAAGAACTTTTTTGAGTAACGGAGGGTAAGCTTGTTTCGGTAAAACCCCTGCGTTCATACCATTCGGAGTCCCTTTCCAATCACACAGGACTTTTCTCCAAGCGACCTTCATGGGTCTAAAAAGGCCACATCGAGCGGTTGCGTTGCATGTGTGCTGTTCGGAGGAAGACAGACAAAACGTATGTAGTTCGCTTGACACTTCTCAAATCTAGCGATATTTAAATGGCTGGACAAGTTATCTGCTATCAAGACCGATTTTTCTGCTGCTTTCTTAAGTCGTGGAAGACACAAACTCTCAAACCACTCATTAAAAGCTGGTCCGTCAAACCATCCAGACTTTGTACTGTAGTAACAAGTGTTTTTTGGCCCACCTTCAGTCCAAACGTTCCACAGCTGAGTACCTTTATACACTACAAAGGGTGGCAAAAGCTCACCAGCTGCATTGCCACAAATCATTACAGAGGTACTTGATTTGTAAAAATTACTTAGTTTTCCGGGATACTTTGTACCTCGGCGACAAATAACTTTCTTCTTTAACGGATAATCAGTTAAGTTAGTCTCATCAAGATTCCATATATTTTCAGGAGGGACATCTTTGACGACTTCTTGCAAGTTATTTATGTATTCCCGTAACGTATTTTCGCTTAGTGCAGCTCGGCTTCTCTTTATGTTGGATGCAATACGCTCTTTAAACCTTGGGTATCGTTTCAGGAAAGACTTCATCCAGTCAATACCTGGTTTGTTTTCATGAAACTCTTTTATTTCACGATCAATTCTCTCCAAGTATGTTTTGATGACCTGCCTGAGGTCTTCCGTACTTATTGGGAAACCTAAATCACTCATTGTTTCTATGTAGGACACAAAGGATTCCTCTTCAGCTCTAGAAATAACAGGAGGTTTCCCTACTTGGTTTCCATGCTTGTTCTTCAGTTTGTTTTGAATAGTTCGTCTTGGTATTCCAAAGTGATCTGCTTCTTGACGATGGCTGTAAGTACCATTTCTAATGGTTTCCAAACATTCCTGCAACTTTTCTGGTTGTAGTCAACATAGCGCCGGGAACCAAGTTATCGCTTGTATGCTCGAACCATCTAAAAGAAAGAGAAGTGAATAGAATTCCAATGTAGGTGGATACCCAACGGTAAATGGTTTTAAGATGTTATGCACACATGGACACACATACACAGATAAATATGTACACACAATCCACAAAAAGCAGTGTTCATTGCCGAAAAGAAATGGAATAATCTGTATGGGGCAACTTTGCTCCACTTTTTTGCTGGTGCAAAGATTCCCCCTTTTTACAAGAAACATAACCTACTAAACAAAAATATTTTCAATCGCTTAAAACCCTTGCTATGTTGTGTTTTACGACATAATTTTGTTAAGAAGTATGTGTTGAATGTTAATAATCATCTTTACTCACCTTTAAATCACTGCCAATGGGCGAGAAACACCACTTTTTTCGCTGTTAAAATCTGCCAAATCGCGCCAATTCACAATCACACACGGTAACTCATTTCCAATGTGGCGGAATGGTCTGAAACTCCTGTATAAGGCGACTAGTGGAGAAACTAGGAACTACGCTCTTGCAGTTCCATTATGCTCCACCGGACAGAGTTGCATCTTATTTCATCTTCAGAGCAAAGTTACCCCTAGAGGGGCAAAGTAGCCCCGGTTCACGGTACCTTGAATCCAACAATCCATGTTATCAACACTAAACAACAATGAAAACACACCAAGTCTTTGTTGACTGCTTATGTTTCACAGTTTTCACAAAGTTTTGCTGCATGATCGGGACAGTAAAACTTACTGCAACAATTGCACACTAAGCGTGTCTTCCGGTCTTTTGAATAGGGACGAACAGCTCATCTTTTCCTCTTTCAAACAACAGGGTTTGTTCTTGCGCCCAATGGTAGGGGTGTCAAATCAGTTCCAAGTACATCAGCAATGCGACACTTCAAGTTTCTCTGGATGTCTGGATTGCTCAGTCGGCTTTCCATAAATGGTTTGCACAGCAATCTGGACAAATCTTTCAGAAATTGCCTCCGGGGACACGTCTCTCTCGGATTTACAAAAAGGAACAGTACCATGGCACTGATTCCTGCCTGGTCCATGATTGCAAACCAGAAACATAAGGGCCATTGCACTGTCGCTCTTGCAACCGAGTATGAGACATAGTTGGTCAAATGTATCTGTTCCACCCTTTGTCATATTGTAAGAATCATGTGTGGCTTTATTCTGTTTCTGGATCTATGGAAATATCTCTGTGCCTGGTGGGGAGTACGAGTACATTTTTGTTCTTCTTAGGCGCAAATGACAGCAATATAATTGATCTTGAGAAAGCAAACTTCGCCGTACCGACTGGATTTTTCCCCAATAAATCTAGGCGGTATATCTGCCTTGTTTTTCCTAAGAGTTCCCAAAATAGTTAGCTAGCTTGTATGAGGTTAACATCCGTTCTGTGACAGGTATGGAAGTAAACCAATTGTCCATAGTCAAATTCCTGTTCGTACCATGCACATGTTCTGACAGCTTCCTTACATAGTAATCTGGTACTGATTCACCTCGTTCTTTAGGAACAGTTCCAACATATGGTAGGGCATTTAGCATGCAGAACGTCTTGACATCATTCAGCGTAACGATCTTCATGCCATATTTATCTGGTTTCTGAGGGAAATACACCTTGAAAGGACATCTTCCCCTGAATCCAACCAACTGCTCATCAATTGCCATATATTCATGAGGTGTATAATACGATGTGCAGTTTTTAATGAATATATCCCATACTTCTCTTATAGCGGACAACTTGTCAGTTTCCTTTCTAAGTGGCCTTGTTGTTTTGTCGTCAAATCTTAGGCATGTAGATAGAAACTCAAATCGTCTGAGACTCATACTTGCTCTGAAAATATCAACCCCGTAGTCAGAAAGATTGACATGGTTGCTTTTAAGGACACCTGCTGCAAAATACAATCCTAACAGAGCACGCAATTCAGTCTTCAATCAAACCAGTGTAGCTATAACCAGAGTCAATAACAGTCCTTCGGTTAATTTCTTCGTTTGTGCATTGCACTATAATGTTTCTTATGTCAGCAGAGATAAGTAGATCCCACGCTTCGAGGACTGCTTTGACTCGTTTTGTCTCCCCTTTAACTCCGGGTAAATGAGTAACGATATTATCACGCACTGGTCGTCCCTGTCGGCTTGGTGGTATTGAGCTCCATCGATACCCATTCTTCCCTCTTAATGTGATGGATTGAAGATCATTGTCGTCTTCTATACTGTTTTCGGCACTTCCTTCAGAATCCGTATCGTATACTTGTTCTTCGGTAGCATCATCAGTGTCTGTCAGCTCTTCCTCTTGAAAGTCTTCCTTAAGTTATCTGATATATCAAGTTGTTGTAGTATAGCAGCCACATCATTCGCAATATTTCCATTGTGTGCCATTTGTTATCAGGAGGTCTACTGGAAGTATCAAGTAAAAATTAGTTACTTTTTAGTTACCTTAAGCTACTTTTTAGGTACCTCTTACTTCACGACGTTTTTGCGACCTACGCGCTTAGGAGCTCATCGTGCGTACAGCCCTTATTTAATTCCCATTTCTGTCATGGAGAATTTCAGCCCTGGTATGAAGAAATGCAGATGATAATGCGTAAACAGAGCATTGCTGTGGCAAATAACTTCTCATTTATTCACGAGTATGCAATAGTACATTAGCAAGGATTTGGCAAGCAGTGACGTACGCCATCAAATACTGAACAGGATGAATATTGGTACTGGACCTGCATTTTTTTTAAACAATAAAGGATAGGAAAAGAAAATCTTATTACGCATCTTCCAACATATGCAGTGTGTAAATCTGGATCAAAGTTTTACTCACAACAGACCTAGTTTACGTTCTATAAGCCAATAACTAGTAAGGAAAGCCTACGTTGATCAAATGAAGTTTCAATTGAGGCAGATAAAAATGAAAACACACTGGAAGAGAACATTAACGCACTAAATATGATTTCACTGGATTATTTGAGTTCATGTATTGTGTCCAACATAATTTTCATAATGGTTGAAACCTTGAACTTACAGTACATGCTAAAATTTCTCAGTTTACTACTGTCCTCGACACATGATAGTAACAATAAAACTATAAATGCAAAATGAAACATCTTGATTTACCTATCTGTTAAATCTAGACCGCCCAATGTTGTACCCGATGGGAAGATAAAGCTAAATTTCAGTACAGCACAATCGAAGAAATTAAAAGGAGGGAAAATAAGACATTAGCTTTGTATTTAACCTGAGTAAACAATAACATCCTAGGCTATAGAATTCCTCTCTTTAAAAACGACCAAAATTTAACAATCCTTTCAATACTCATTTTCCCAAAAACGCAAAGATAGTTCTAAAAACTTTACGACGAAACAATGCTTAAAATATATCACACTTAACTAGAAATTAAACAATGAGTTACTGATTTATAAAAACAATCATATAAGTGTCTGCAATGATTCCGGACCTCAGAGTATTAGGAACATAATACCAACACTGACAAACTAGCTGTACTAGGCACACATCACTGGTACACTTGTTTAATTCTCAGTAGCAAATACTAAAAATTCTGATGAATAGGTTAATTATCATGAACGACATACTGTATCAGTAGAAAACACAAACGAATTAACCAATAAAATATGGTCCGTAAACATAAAACCAAGCATGAGAATGATTTCGTTCGACATAACGAACATGTAGGCTACACAAAAATACCAGTAAAAAACAATAAGGGTAATAGGGGACAATCTAAAACAGAATAACTCCAAAAGAGAAACGGAAGAAATAGCTGAATTGCTTAGGGGCACACTCAACCAGAATGTGTTTCAATTTCAAGTGGAGAGTGGGCAGGCGAGAGGGTTGCTGCGGCTACGACCGATAGTTCTGCTAACATAAGTAACCTCATTCCGTAATAGAATTAAAGTGCATGTTTTCTGTTTATTTTATTATTTTATATTGTGTTGTTCTGATTTGTACACAAGCACATAATATCCATACGTAATTCAAGAGTCCGTATAAATAAAACTAACTAACCTGACATACCGAGATTCAAACTGCGAATCGAAATATAAACACCAATTGTACGCACTACAACGTTTATGCAGTTAGATAACATTGTATATGAATTTAAACCTCAACTCACGCGATCAAGATCTGATAATGCCGCTTGAAGGTCGAAACACCTAATCCTAAAATTGTCCCATTATAATAGTGAACATAACTAATACATGTAATTTTTCCCAGGAGTGTTATTTACTTATAGTTCATATATTATATAAATTGTACCCCGCCAAGTCTTTGGGCAAATTCGTGTTGACCAACTGAAGAGCTACAAGTATTCCAAGCCCAATCACAATCACTATTAAGAACTACTGGCTTGCGACTTGAGTTGCTTGATCTTTGTGTCGATCGATAGTAACTCTTGCGCTTTCTCCTCCAATACTGTTTGCTTCTTCGGCTGAAGCTGCTGTAATTCTAGCTTAGCCTTTTTCTTCGCTTGTTGAGCAGCTTCTTCTTTCTCCCGCTTACAACCCAAGTCCTCCTTACGTCTGGACGACGAATTCTTGAAGTCGGCTATCATCTTCCGCTCTACTTTTAGGTCAAGAACACCTCCTAAAATAAATAAGATATCTGCGCTAGAATAGTCTCCAGTGATTAGCCCATACCCAGCTATATTCTATTTGATAGCAAGAAAGGGCAATGGATTACGTAGCATTCTTAAGTATCAACAAATGTGGGTGATCATAATATTCACGACTTTATAGTATTTAATAGCAATCAAACAAGTTTCGTGGTTCATAAAAATTAATATCTTCATTTGACTATTACAACTAAGCAGTTTTAAATGATACAATTAAATCGATAAACAAATTGTTATACTGCAGGATATTCAGAATATTACTTACTTGGAAGTGAAGAAACTGCATCATGGAGAGATCTCTGCGCAACAAGAGATTTCTCTTGGAGATTTTCCACCAAAAAGTTCTTATTGTAGGAAAAACTCCTTTCCACTGCAGCATTCCCATGAAAACATATCAGGACGATCTTCAAAAAGTTTTGAAACTGCCGACTGTAGCACACGCCGAAGTTCAACACCATTTCACCCAGAAGAGCATCTAAACGACCTTTCTTCCTGTTAAAGTTTTCAAGAATGACCTTACATTTCACAACTTCATTGTCACAGAATGTTTTGTACTCTCAAAGTACAGTATCACCGTCTGCAGGAGACATTTGCTTATGAATAATTAATTGTTCAATTGCAATTTTTGCCCTTTTCTCTCGCAGTTTAGTTGACTATAGAACAGCAGGTGACAAGCATGATGCACCCAGTACAAATTTCTTCTCCAGAGGACCCTTCAATAGTACCTTACTGATCAGATCTACGAGGAAGGTTTTGCATTCACTCTTGCATAGCTGCCTAAAACAGCGAAAGCTTGCACCAAAGCCTACATCGATGTCTTCAATTCTTTTGAAAGTGTCATTGGACTTGAGATCCAGATCACGGAAGTGCTTGACACTTGTTACGGTTTCCATAATGCCTTTTCTAATGATTCTCCCCCCAAGGTTTTTCATTAATAGCAGCACTTCCATGTGAAGAAACGGGAGAAGAGGCCTATACGACTGGAAGTTTGTCAGGAACTCCTCTAATTCTCTGGCAACCAACATTGCAAAATGCAACTTGGCAGTCAATGTTTCATCTGTTAACGCAGCCTTTATTACCGAAAAATGATGTGATTCCTTTGACCATTTCCCCACAAATTTCTTCAGAAACGCCAGCATTTCCAAACTTCGACCAATGACTTCAGAGTTCTCAGTCCACCTGATGGGGCAGAACTTTTTGGGGAAGTTTGATGATCCAGTGAGATGAATACATGATGCACGTCGACTTGGTTGGTTCTTAAAAAACAGGTACAACGACTTCAAAAATCCATCAATACCCCAACCAGTTTTCTTCAATGCCATTTTATAGGCTCCATTTAATGTGTGGAGCGAGCAGGTCCCAATGTCGAGAATTTCCCTCTCTGATGGCAATTGGCCCTTCATGTAAGTTCTCAAATCGAAGAGTAATTTGAGGTTAACATTGGGACTATCTGTGAAAACTTGCACGAGTTTCTCCAGCGAAAGGTCATTTTCTGCCAATAAATTTATCAAACGGTCCAAAATATTGGCAGCAGTGGACTTCTCTAAGAAAAGACACTCTAAGTACCTTGTGCTGACTACATTAGAATCAGCATCCCAAAAGTTTATAATGATATCCATCTGTTCCTTCTGAGCTATATCATTTAAACTTTCGTCTATTGATATAGCAAAAAAAAGGGCTCTTCTTGACATTCCTCAGAAGAGCATCATGAAAATGAGGACCTAGACCATAGGCGACACTATAAGCCACCTTGTCTTTTTGGAGTTTTATTTTCTGCGCTATGAGGCTGTCGGGGAACATAACGGGGAAAAGATCTACAGAAGTAGTTGCAGTTCGCAGTGACATGTTTGACATAACACTGTGAGTAGCCCGCATAATCTCTGCCTGGGTTACAGAGCTGGATTTTAAATAGCCCTAAAGGTTACTTGAGCTAAGTCTAGGTTCATTACAATGTTGTATTGTGCTGGGCACAAAATTTGGTGGGGGCTCAGACTGAGTAGCGCTGGATATTGCCAAGTGGTACCAGAATTAAGACTGGCTACCGGTACATCTATCTTGGAACTAATAAAATGTTCTTTTAGTTTTGACTGTTCACCAGATTCAATTGGTTTTGCTAATGCTGCATGTTTCTTCCCTTTAGCATGTAAGCCGACATTAAAAATTCCCTATTTCCCAACATCAAATTCCTTCTTGCACAAAAGACAATATTCATTGTGCTTATTTTTCTCAACAGGTCAAAGCCAAAATCTGAATTTATCCTTTTTCAACCATACGTCTTGAAACGAATTCCTTCCCGGCATGGCTACGTCAGTAATTGCGGTGATAATAAATAAGAATTTAAAATATGAAAAAAAAACCACTCTAAACTACGTCAGATTAAAATTTGTACATTCACTAATACAAAAACTATTCACATAGAACCACAAACTCTTCTCGATGACGAAACCACACGCTGAACCAATATATGAAATACACACCACAAACAAAGTAAGAATACAGACCGATGCAAAGTACAACTGTCGAACTCACAGTGCAATCTACCTCTCCAACCTATCAAGATAGCTACAGTCAATTACTGCGGGGAATCCCTCAGACTGCCGAACGTTGCGATTACTGTTCAAACGGATCAATGAGCTATGTGCTAGATATGAAATGTGTGATTCCCCTTAACATCTACAAATGGCAATAAGATGTAAATGCTGGTACGTTTTCCGATGGGAAGAGGGAGACAGAAAGCGATATGCACGTCCGTTTTATTTTGATGTAACAGTAGTTATTCTTATAATTTAAAACACTATCCGATGGGAGGCGGTAATAATCAGTGAAAATAATAAAGTACCCGAGCGGCCACCGCATTCACAAAAGACGAGAAGATGCGAATCCCCACCACATGCAGGCTCACGGGATCATACGTTAATAGCATGATTAAGTGTTTGTGTCAAGCCAGCCAACAGTAAAAGTAAGATAACACTAACACTGCAGTAAGGCCAAGCATCCTATACAAATAAAATTACTTAGTTAAATATCCCCTAAATCCCCAAGAAACAATTTTCATGGATATACTGTACGAAGAGACAAAACAAGAGGGAAAATTCAAACACGAAATCAGTTACCGGTACCACCTTCGTGACTGCGCAACAGCCGAAATCGTACTCTCTTCCTGTCCCAGAATCTATTGAGCTACAGGTAGACAATATCAAACATTTGCCGGTGAGAGGCATATTTGCGGATCTCATTTCAACATTAGTTGTAAGATGAAGTGTTTATTTTTCCGTGTTACATTGACGTCGAACTCCTAGTGTTATAACGTACAGTAAAAATATATGGTTAAGTAAACAGTAGGCCTAAATACACAGGTACTTCCTCGTTACTTTCGTCTCTTCACGATCACCCAACCCATTAGAGGCCGATAACCTAGATGTTGGGCCCCTTAAAACAATTATCATCATCATCATCATTGTAGTGTTGACCGACTGAAAAGCAATTCTATCCAAAATACAACTATATTAAAACACTTTAACCATGGTAATACAAGTTAAAAGTAAATAAATACTCGTATAAGGTATAATACCTTACAGATAGAAATTAAGGAAAGACGTACTCAGCAATATACAGTATGTGGCAAGTGTGCCATGTGTGTTTATCTGCTGAGATAAGAGGGGAGGGTTTGAGGTTGTAACTGGCGATTGACACGGGGTGGGTGTGCTGCATAATTATTGGCGGAATAATGACACGGAGGAGCAAATTGCGTAGGTGTGAGTGGGTGATATTGAGGAGGCATTTGGCGTACAAATGCAAAACTACTGCCTAAATTGTCACCCTCAGCCTCAAAAAGAACATCACTGATTAATTTCTCCGCCCACCGCCTTTGATCGGTAGGTAAATCTCAGACTTTCAGTGCGATCATTTTACCAAAAATATCAAAATGGTCATTGGTTTTCTGGGTTCCTTGAATTGATTCTTAACGCTCAATAAAACTTCCTTTGTTAGTGAATTGTCACTCGGAGTAGGTCTCATCGGTGGCTTCTGGCGATTTTGACGAGCAGTAGATATCCCTGGGGGAAGCAAGAACGTATTTTCTTTATAATTATTGCAAGAAATTGTATTCGTTGTTGGTAATTTATCGAAGGGTCTTGGAACATGATAGTTCTCAGCTCCGTGTAGTTGGGTGTGTGTAGGGCTTGTCTGATAACAATCGTGTTGACCAACTGAAAAGCCCCCCAGGGGCTCACATCTAGTGGGCCGTGGGTTGGCGACCACGGGGCCCCTGCTGAGTCCGGCATTGCTTCCACTTACTTGTGCTGGGCTCCTCTCCGTCTTCCTTCCTGTAGACCTCACTTGGTCAACTCTTGTTCTCTACCGACCCCGACGGTATTAGGGTATCTGAGGCCTAGGGAGTCTCTTCCTTCCCGCCTTAATTGGCCCTTGACTCATCTTTTCTGATACCCTCCTTCTGCGAGGGGTCAGCCTTCTTTTTCTTTTCATGTTCTCTCCTGCCTTCTGCTCAAGGCCCTCAAGGAGGCAGGGTGTATGTAGCCCCACCACTTCTGGTGCACCCTGGATATTGCTACACCCTCAGGGGCTCACGGCTGGTGAGTTTGGCAGTTGGCGACCCCGCGGGATTCCTGACCTGGGTCCGGTTTCCCCCTTTTGTCCCTTACCTGTGGGATGGACCCTCTCCTCTTTCACTTTCCTATCTGCCTTTCATGGCTCTCCTTCCTTCCAAGTCCCTCAATCCGCATTCTACGAGGGTTGAGGGCATTTCTTTTTCTCCTGTCCTTTATTTGCCTTATTCTCCTTTTGTTTTCCATTTCTTCTTCTAGTATATAAGTTAGTTAGTTTTTAGTTATAGTTTGCATTTCATTTTCATCTTCACGATCACCCAAACCATTAGGGGCCGATAACCTAGATGTTAGGCCCCTTAAAACAACAATTATCATCATCATCACCAACTGAAAAGCATCAAACTTTCGTTTACTAGGGCTACACTGAAAATGGCTTCAAACAGCGTAATGATAACCGGTGTTGATTGTGATGGCTGTATTCGTGTGTGTTATCTGTGATTCAGGTTAGCACTGCAGACGATCAGATTCAAGTAGTTCCTCCTTTTGCTACCGTCAACGACACCTAGCTGCGAACTTGGCTAGTAGATGCCACCGCAACCTGCATCTGTGACGAACGTTGGAACTTAATAGAGCATTAATCAAATCTAACCTAAAATTTAGCTTCACACAATTATTGTATTGATATGACAATCATACAAATAAACACTGCTCACCACGTGGACTGGCTTCAGGCCGCCTTCCGGCCGCGGGTTTAATGTGGGCTGTTCAGGCATAACTGACAGGCTTGCCGGTGCGTGTATAGCCACCTTTACGAATGAGTGACAGAGTTACCGACATGTATTTTGATCTGTGCTATGCACGGACCGAGAAACCTCATCACTCTGAGCTGGGTCCGGATTCCCCCCCCCGTTTTCCATTGCGTTTGGGACGGACCTTCTCCTCTTTCCTCTGCCTTTCATGGCTCTTCTTTCTTCCATGTCTCTCAATTATCATTCTTCGACGGTTGAGGGCAAACAGTCCAAGTTTCACTTCCATAGAGGGCCACGCTCCAGACACAGGCCTTGAAAATGGCGTCCTAATACCTAAATCGATATTCGATGTCAACAGATTCCTTTCCTTGCCTGTGCTAACCTACGTTTCATATGAGGCAAGCAATACTTGTTACAGAATATTAAATATAAATATTTCATTGTGAGGTTTGAAGCCATTTTTCAATGTTGCCTTAGTAAACAAAAGTTTGGTGCTTTTCAGTCGGTCAACACGAATGTACTCAAAAGACTTGGGTTACACCCTAATCCTGAAAAAATATGTATTAATCTCATGTAATTTTTAATTAATACATGTATTAATCTCATGTAATTTGTTTCAGGATTAGGGTATAACCCAACTCCTTTGGGTACATTCGTGTTGACCGACTGAAAAGCACCAAACTTTTGTTATGATATTTCAATCAGAGCTGGCGCCGCCTCCCCACTTCCGTAAGGTACAAAATAGTAGGCGCAGGAAAACCTAACCCGCTTGACAGCCACGTGTATCTAATATTATAGGTCAATGATGTCACTGTGACTTCAGTCCGCCATGTTGTTAACCTTCAAGACTGCTGATGGTTGCAGTTCTCGAAGGAGTTGAGGCGCCTGGCTCAGCTCTGCCAAACAGTCAGTCTTGGTCAGTCCATGAAGGAGTATGGACCAGTGTTAGCTCTCATTATTGTTCGCGGATGTGTGAGCTTCAGTTAAGGTGTGATGATTAGTTTTATATGAGATCGCCAACGTAACAATATGTACTGCACGGAGACACTGAGGCAAATATATACTTATAGAATTTGCAGAAAACAATATTTAGATTGTGGTACTGTGTTCGGTATCTGAAGACAACTAAACCAGTTGGCATGCGTTCGGGAACTGAAGACAGGAAAGCCATTCGGCGTCTATCTGATGATTATCCTTTTTGTTTATGCTACTGTACAAAGTCGGAGAGGGAATCTTTTGCATAATAAACGTTATTCATTATTCAGGAATAGTTCATCAAGATCCCCTCGCCATGTAGCCTATGTGTTAACTCTTGAGGGCATCTCTGTGCCTCGCGTTTGTGTAGAATTCCTTCGTCTATTGCTGCTCCCTTCAAATGAGTGTCTTCGGGAAACTCGAAATTGGAGAGTACTTTATTCTTGTCTGGGCTACAACCATCGATGTTACTAGTCTGCACTCATCAATAGCTTGTCTTGGAAACTCGAAGTTGGAGAGTACTTCATTCTGGAATTGTGGTCTAGGCTATAACCACGTTGTTAGTCTCACGGTATATTACCACTCTGTCTCAGATTTATGTCTTGGAACATGGAGAGTGAAGAGAACTTTATTTTGGTGTAGGCTATAACCATGCTGTTAGTCTTCCACCCCCCACCGCCCCGAGAGCTCACGTAACTGGCACGTGGGTAGGCGACCACGTGTTGAGGGCATTTCTTTTCTTCCTATCCTTTATTTGCCTTATCCTTTCTTTGTTTTCCATTTCTTCTAGTATGTAAGTTAGTTAAGGTTTTTCGTTCTCATCTCATCTTTCACTATCACCCAAAACATTAGGGGCTGATAACCTAGATGTTAGGCCCCTTGAGACAACAATTATCATCATCCATCTTCTTTCCTGTCGACCTCTCTTGGTCAACTCTTGTTCTCTTCCGATCCCGACGGTATTAGGGTATCGGAGGCCTAGGGAGTCTCTTCCTTTCCCGCCCTAATTGGCCCTTGTCTCATCTTCCCTGATATCCTCCTTCTGCGAGGGGTCAGCCTTCTTTTTCCTCTCAGTCTTCTTGTTTTCATTAATTCTCCCTTCTTCCCTCTTCATCACTTTTAATAAGATAGCGTATTGAAAATGTATCATTTCTGGGAGTTGTTGCGAGGTCATTTCAGTCAATTGGCACTGTCTGCACCACTCAGACATATTGCTTTTTACGTGAAGAGAAGCATGTTTCATCTTGTTTATATCACTTACATCCGCCATTTTACATTGTGGTCCTTCCCCCAGGGACTCACATCTAGTGGGACGTGGCCTGGTGACCACGGGGACCTAGCTGAGTCCGGCATTGCTTCCACTTACTTGTGCCGGGCTCCTCTCCGTCTTCTTTCCTGTCGACCTAACTTGGTCAAATCTTGTTCTCTTCCGACCCCGACGGTATTAGGGTATCCGAGGCCTAGGGAGTCCCTTCATTTCCCGCCTTAGTTGGCCCTTGTCTCATCTCTCCTGACACCCTCATTCTTCGAGGGGTCAACCTTATTTTTCTTTTCATGATCTCTCCTGCCTCTCAAGGCCCTCAAGGAGACAGGGTGTATGTAGCCCCACCACTTCTGGTGCACCCTACATATTGCTGCACCCTCAGGGCTCACGGCTGGTGAGTTGGGGGAGTTTCGACCCCGAGGGATTCCTGAGCTGGGTCCGGTTTTCTCCTTTTTTTCATTACCTCTGGGGCGGAACCTCTCCTCTTTCACTTTCCTATCTGCCTTTCGTGGCTCTCCTTCCTTCCAAGTCCCTCAATCAGCATTCTTCGAGGGTTGAGAACATTTCTTTTCCTCCTGTCCTTTATTTGCCTTATTCTCCTTTTGTTTTCCATTTCTTCTTCTAGTATATAAGTTAGTATTTAGTTTTAGTAATAAGTTTACATTTCATATTCATCTTCACCATCACCCAAACCATTAGAGGCCGATAACCTAGATGTTAGGCCCCTTAAAACAACAATTATCATCATCATATAATGTTGCTCTTCCCCTGGCGTAACGGTGGGTCATATTAAAAATTATTTCAGACACACGTTTTAGGTAGCCTAATTATTAGGGGAATATTGTTCATATTAATCGGTTTTGATATTATGCCTATTAAGAGAGCTATGATTTTTGTTTCTCTAAACGCCCACTTTTTCCCACCCCTTTGGTCAGCAGTTGGTGCTATAAAAAATCAATTACATTTTTGGCCCTTATTTGATACATAGTATGAATGGATTCGATAATTCACATATTAAGAGAGTTATAGCGATAATTCACTTTTTCGAAAAGCTCCCCCCTATTTTCACCCCACTTGGTCCGATTTTCCTCACTAACGAACTCGACCCGAGATTATCAAGGGGATTATATTACTTAATAAATACAAAGTGATTCGTGCAAAATTTCGGTAGTTATTGTGTCCACAAGGAAGTGAAATACATATATATGACTAGTCAAGTCCGTCCCACACCGTGCGTAGCATGACGCTGTCAATTAGACCAAAGGCGTTGATGATACGGGCCCGAAGTTTTGTTAGTTCAGCCAGTAATGGTGGCGAAGAAACGGCGTCTTTCACCTAACCCCATATGAAGAAGTCGCAAGGGGTGAGGTACGGAGAGCGTGGAGGCCATGACATGAATGCGTGATCTTCATTCCCGATTCGATCGTTCCATCTTTCTGGAAGTCTGGTTCATAACGTCACGAACATCACCATCGAAATGAGGTAGAGCACTAACCTGTTGGTAGATGAAGTTCATGCTATCGGTCTCCAACTGTGACATGAGCCAATTCTCCAGCATATCCAGATAGCCTATATGTGCCCTGTAATTGATTTTCAGTTAAGAAGAAAGGACCGTAAACTTTAAATCTCGAGTTGGAAGAGAAAGCATTGAGCTTGGGAGAGTCCCGAACGTGCTCCATACAGGTAAGGGCAGAAAAAATTGCTGCCTCATCACTGAAGACGAGTTTGTCACAAAATTCATCATCTTGCATACGCTCCTGAAAACGTGTACAAAACTCAAAACGGTTCACTTTGTCAGCCGGCGACAATGCTTGGAGCAGATGCAAACGGTAAGGGCGCATCCGCAATTTTTTCCTTACGACTCTCCAAACGTTCGAACGAGGTATGTTCATTTCCATGCTCGCTCGGCGAGTTGACGTTTGCGGGCTACGTTCAAAACTGCATCGCATACGTAAATATATACAAATATATCAACTTTTGAACAGACGGTGGTTTGAGGGTCTGGGGGATGTGAAATGCGAAGATATGTCGACTTTTTCCGGAAGTCTAAACAAGGTGCCCATTGCTATAGGTAGCCTTTCTAATGAAATCTACCTAACATCCTGTAGCCCCTCCTCAGACAAAGTGTTGAGAACGTCAGCAAACCACTTGCATATTGTTTCTTTGCTCACTGCTGAACGTGTCCGAGTCAAACGTTGACATCAATCCGATAATTCAAGGATAAATGGGCTACAAGCACATTCATGTTTGCCGGAGTAATAGCATGACGATATATCGTCACCCTCCCTAAATTCGTATGCACATAGCAGCACAATGAAGCTAAAGTGCGAAAAGCCGTAATTTTCATCTTGGAATCATTTGACACAAGATAGATTCCTTGTACTAAGAAAACTTCTAGCTAAGGAGGCATTCGCATCCATGACCGAATCAGCTTGATTCAAGGCAAACAAACAGTCCCGAACTAGACTTACAACTACGGAGGGCGTGACCTCCATGGTTAACGCTCTTGCTGTTAGAGTTTTAGAATTCGATCTTCTCAAATTTAATAATGTTCTAAACCAGGATTCTCCAGGGATGTTCTCTTTAAATGGATTGTGCTCTTCGTGCTAATCCAGGGTTTTCTTCACAGATTGAACCAACATTTCCTTGGTGTTGGAAATCCTTGACTAGCTAGATGAAGAGACCATTTGTCTAAAATAGTCTCTTCGTCAGCTGACAACATTGTTCGTGGCGCCTCCTCCCATGGGATCACGACAAGTGGGACGTGGGTTGGCGACCACGGGATCCCAGCTGAGTCCGGCATTGCTTCCACTTGTGCCGGTCTCCTCCCTGTCTTGTTTTCTCCTTTAGTTTTCCATTTCTTCTTCTAGTATGTAGGTTAGTAGTTAGTTTTAGTTTTAAGTTCACTTTTCATTTTCATCTTCACGATCACCCAAACCACCAGGGGCCGATAACCTAGATGTTAGGCCCCTTAAAACAACAATTATCATCATCATCATGTCTTATTTCGTCGACCTCCCTTGGTCAAGGCTTGTTCGTTTCCGACCCCGACGGTATTAGGATATCCGAGGCCTAGGGGGTCTTTCACTTTCCCGCCTTAATTGGCCCGTGTCTCATCTTTCCTGATCCCTCCTTCGAGGGGTCAGACCTTGTTTTCTTTTCATATTTCCTTTTCTCTTTAAGATTCCCGCAGTGTATTTGTTAATTGAATCCCCGTGTATCTAATTTCAATTTTTTTACCCTCCACGTTGTAGGTGTTTTTCAATCTCCGTAGCATTTTGTAACTTTTTCTAAATTGCATTGTGTGAGTGTTTTCAACCTCAATCGCATCTTGTAAGGATTGACAATCTAAATTGCTTTTTTAGTAAGTCTTTCAATAAAGGCTGTGACTTATGTGAGTATGTTGCATTTCATTTGCATTTCGTATTTTCAACCTAAACCGCTTTTTGCAAGTATTTTCAATCTAAATTAAATTTTTTAGGGTGAGCATTTTGCATGTATATTGATTCTCAAATGCATTTTGTGGGTATTTTGAATCTGAATTACATTTTGTAAGTATTTTCAATCTAAATTATATTTTGTAAGTATTGTCCATCCAATTGAGTAATTTGAATCTACCATACATTTTGTAAGCATTTCCAATTTCAATTGCATTTTGTAAGTATTTTGAACCTAACTTGCATTTTGAACGTATTTTCGATCTCATTTGCATTTTGTAAGTGTTTTGAATTTCACTTGCATTTTGTAAGGATTTTCGACTGTGCATTGCATTTTGTACGTATTTTGAACTTAATGTACATTTTTGCGTATTTTTCAATCTATTTTGTGAGTTTTTTTCGTTCTAAATTCCCTTTTGTAAGTATTTCCGCTCTCCATTTTGTGAGTAGTTTCAATCTGAGTTCCTTTTTGTAAGTATTTTCCTTCTCACTTAATTTTCGTTCTGGTTTCCACTTCATTGATATTTTCGCTATCACCCAGACCATTAGGGGCCAAATTTGGAACAAAAATATCCGATTGGTGAGAAGATGGCCGTGTTTGATGGTGTTACCATCAAATACTATGTTGGACAGTTGTCAGTGGGCCACGCCCCCCTCATGCAGCCCATATATAAAATATTATTTAGACTTATTTACGAAGTACGTCCAGAAAGTAAGTTCCGTTTGGTAATAACATTAAATTGTGTACAGATACAGAAAAATTATTTATTGTACAAAACTCTACAACCCTTAAACTACTTTTCCACATAACTGCCGAAATGTTGCAGGCATTTGTCGTAGCGTGGCACGAGTTTTTTTTATACCTTCTTCATAGACGTGTGTCGCCTGTGTCTTCACCTAGTTGTACGTTTCGCTGCAGCGCAGTTCCGCATATGCGCGGTAGACGCTCTGTATCAAGGAGAAGAAACGTGCGCCATTTGGAGAGCGCTGTCAGCCACGTACGCGTTGTTGTGCATGTTTACTCGTACAATGTCGGTGTTGATTGAAAATCCCGCCGCTTGTGAAATCAGATCTGTGATTCGTTTTCTGAATGCTAGGAAAGTGAAACCAATTGAAATGTATCGGCAAATTTGCGAAGTGTATGGACAAAATGCAATGAGTGATTTAATGGTGAGAAGATGGGTTCGACAGTTCAATGAAGGACGTAGTGAAGTGCACGATGAAGAACGAAGTGGGCGTCCATCTTTGCTTACAGAAGAACTGGTTCACGCGATTGATGACAAGATCCGGGAAAACCGGAGGTTTACAATTAGTGCTCTCGCTATGGATTTTCCCCAAATCTCACGATCACTAATTCATGAAATTGTTACCGAAAAACTGAACTTTGGTAAACTTTGCTGACGTTGGGCACCAAAGATTCTTCCGGAGCAACACAAAACAAAACGGATGGGTAGTGCACTTCAGTTTTTGACCCGTTACATTGAAGGCGGCGAAGAATTTCTGACACAGATAGTCACAGGAAATGAAACTTGGGTTTCTTACGACACCCCTGAAAGTAAGCGGCAATCAACGGAATGTAGGCACACTTCATCCCCAGCAAAGGTTAAGCCGAAACAAATCTTGACACCTCGGAAAATGATGTGCACAGTGTTCTGGGACTGGAAAGGCATCTTACTCATTGATTTCTTACCGCGTGGTCAAACAATCAACGCAGATGCTTACTGCGAGACACTTAGGAAATTGCGGCGCGCAATACAGAATAAGCGCCGAGGGTTGCTGTCAAAAGGTGTTGTTTTTCTTCACGACAACGCACAACCACACACTGCAAATGGGACGAAAAACCTCCTACAGGGATTTGGCTAGGACGTGTTTGACCACCCTCCATACAGCCCTGACCTCGCTCCTAGCGACTTTCATCTGTTCACACATCTCAAGTCTTTCCTTGGGGGTCAACACTTCAACAATAACGACGAGCTGAAAGAAGATGTTTCCAACTGGTTGAAGACACAGGCGGCAAACTTCTATGAAGAAGGTATCCAAAAACTTGTGCCACGCTATGACAAATGCCTGCAAAAGTTCGGCAGTTATGTAGAAAAGTAGTTTAAGAGGTGTAGAATGTTGTGCAATAAATAATTTTTCTGTATCTGTACACAATTTAATGTTATTACCAAACGGAACTTACTTTATGGACGTGCCTCGTATAATTCGAAAAGAACCAAATCTTTCTGGGATCTAAGAGAAAACACTCCAAGGGTCTGAAAGAGCCAATAAAAATTATTTTAAAAAAAATTGAAGTTTTGCGATGAAGTCTCCCCTTAAAGTAGCTTTTGGAATATTGAATGATATTGCAGCATTCTGTTTATCAATGCCACTCTTCACTGCAGCAATTCTGTATTGCCTATTTAATGATTAGTCTAGACCTAGGTTTCGGTTTTGCCTTAGGTATGATGGAATTAGAACTTGTGGTGTTAATTAAAAAAACGAAAAAAACAGTACTGTGCTTTCAACTCTAGTGTGGATGTTACGTACCCTACCAGTCATGACAGCAACTTCAATATAGAAGCATGTCGATCAATGAATCAGCACTTGTTACTAATGGACACCTGGGGGCCCATTATTAATAAAGTTGTTATTTCCGGCTGCGCTTATAACTTCCTGATGCAATAAATCGTTATCTATGCGACAGTTTTCCCCCCAGCTGCTTTTCCCTGTCCTAGATTCTATTTGCTTGAAGAACTCGTCCACATAAACTTGGATCGTATATCCACTGAAGACTGGTACTGCACTGCTGTGGTGATATGTGCTTGCAAACATCCCTGTTTGGTTAGCTGACACAACCAGATCTACTACCACTTTCTTCTTCGATGTTCTCATTTTCTGAAACCTATCTTTGATGTCCTCTCTGTTTACCAATGTCTTCTCATCGATGATAAGTGTGCCAAAATGTGTCGGCATCATTGTCTGGGTCTTGGTCATCCTCCATCTCATCCCAGGGCGCAGACCTGTTGACATGTTGTGGTCCTGTATCTCTTGTGAAACTATATTGGTAGGCAATGCCGGACACTCCTCCGGCGATGTTTCTTCGGGGTTATACTTGCTCCAAAAGTCCCGGAGTGCGGTCGTGAGGTTAGTCGCCACCGGGTACTGATGGTAGGGCTGGGGAGTCGATTTTGACCGCTCTATCCCCTGCGTCGGGAGGCTCTCCGACGGTCCTCCCCTCTGGCGGCGATGTTTGTGGACACATAATATTTATAATTAATCGAACTGCTGCTGCATGATTTCCCTTTGTACTTCCAATTTCCTCAAGAGGGCCTTTGGGACATTCCTTTGACAGTCCAGCATACCGGTTGAGAGGCAGTCCTAAAGTAATTGCTGGTGGCGGTGCAGTCCACTCAATAGGAATAGCACTTACATCTTGGAAACAGCATTCACAGTTGGTAAATTTAAACCAAAATACCTCATTCATTGATTTTGAGGTTGTGGAGTTGAATTCGACCCAGAAGCAATAGGGAACACAATGATGACACATAATTGAAGTTGACTGGGATCCCGAGACATTAATCGAGTTTCTGTGTTTGTGGAGGAGATAAACTTCACAAATGAAGATCGATTTCCCACTTCATTCGGTCCAACAACTGGAGAAAAGTGATTGCCTGGGACACGATGGGTGATAGTGCCAGAAGCATGAGTCCACATAGCAGGCTTGAGATCATCAAAATAAAGTCCGGTCAACTCTTTGAGGCTCTTATGTAGATAAAGTTCAATGGTCGGACCTAACTTCCTCATGAGGGGAATCGTCTTCAAGATCTTCACAACTTTCTTCATGCCAGGTCTTGTTGATTTCACTTCCTATGAAGGAGCAATTAATTTCATTTTAGTTGTTGAGCCGAGAAACATTGTATATGGTCCTTTTGAATAAACCACATTTGTTCCAGCTTGAGGGTCTGTCAGGTATACCGTGAATTTATCAAGTTGAGCACTTGTTGCTTTCAATACCTGCTGCGAGGGTGACCATCCCACCAACTGATCTGTTACACATGGATAAGTAATCCCGCGGACGGGTTTATGCCAACACCATTTTCTTATTTCATCCGTGACAGTGGTTGGACAGACATTCGGACGCTCAAGCAATTGTCGAATAAAGTCAGTGATTACTGGGAGTGAATAATTGCGAACCTTTTTTAAAGACTTCATGCAATCTTCCGATGTCACAGGACCGAGCATGTCTGATCTTTCCAATTGCTATGGATTTTCTCATACTTTGTTGCAATAACATGAAAACAGATCGAGCTCCTGAAAACAAGGAGATGATGTCCTCAACCTGACCTGCCAGACTGCATTCGTAAATGACGCTGAAGGCCTTGCCCTCAATAACAGAAGAATTGTAGAGGTGTTGGACAAAGATGAGAGTATTTACTGGGTTGGCAGCAGCAAGGACCATTTTCAATTCCTTGTTTACAACGATTCTTTTGAGCTGATCTCCAATGAATGATTGACGAACTGTCATTCCGTCAGGTTTTGCAGTTAGAGGAAGACAAGGGATTTGATGAAAGTCCTTTGTAGCTCTGACTCTGGCAAATAGAGAGGCATAGCAATTAGTACGATTAACTGGAATACATCAGGTTGGAAGAATCTCAAATAGATGTAGAAACTAATCCAAACTGTTTCTCAAGGTCACTATCACCTTTGAAGAGACTTCTTATGAACGGAAGTACTGGAATTCCTCCGAAATTCGACGGGAAAAGTGTAATGGCAAGTTGCTCAGCTTGGCTGTATTCATTAAAAGCAATTGGATTCTCTTTTAACAAGTGTGTTATTAAATTAACAAGTCCAATCTGTGTTTTACTGAAGACCCGATGGTTGAGATTGTCTCCGACATCACGCCTTTCTGATACTCCAAGGGAAAGTCTCCAATAAAATTAGCAAGACCATGCATTTTGGCTCCCTTCTTGAGTGTTGTGGACATCCAGGTCTGATTAACAATGTAATGCTTTCAGAAGGCCAATAGACACGTGCTGGCGTAGGTCTCCTCTATTTTTAGGTGAATCCAAACTCATCGTAATTCATCTTAAACTCTTTGGAAGCGAGATTATTCTTGCTGGGAGATTACCGTCAGGAATTAGTTTCTCTGGAACAAGCATTGTCACTCTAAGGTCGTCAGCATTAATCGTAATATAGAATTTCATGCCGACGGCGGATGCAACTTTACTTGCGACTGCGTCATAAATCAGAGTTCAAAACTTTTGTGCCAACCCTTCAATTCCTCACGACTGCCCTTCGTAGGAATAAACATACAAATCGTAATGGGCAAAGAAATAGGATGTTTCAAATATATCCATCACTAGGGCAAACCCTTTATCTCCAAAGATTCTATCAAAGATCTGAAGTCCTACAGGCTCGCCGACAATTCTCCTAAACCCATTATTGAATGCTTCAACATCAATCGAGAAATGGACTACCCTACAGCCAGGTTCAATGTCACGGATGTCAACCAGCAGTTTGTTACTATTAAACTTCTCCATGAATGTGGAGAGGTTATGTTCTGGAAATGCACTCGGTCCAAAAAAAATTCCTTCTGGTTTCAATTCACGCCCCCAGGGGCTTACATCTAGTGGGACGTGGGTTTGCGTCCACGGGCCCCAGCTGAGTCCGTTATTGCTTCCACTTACGTGTGCCGGGCTCCTCTCCGTCTTCTTTCCTGTCGACCTCTGTTGGTTAACTCTTCTTCTCTTCCGTTCCCGACGGTATTAGGGAGTCTCTTCTTTTCAAGCCTTAATTGGCTCTTCTCTCATCTTTCTGGATCCATCATTCTTCGAGGGTTCCGCCTGCTTCTTTTTTACATCTTGTACGTCTTTTCACTTCCAATTACATTTTGTTTTTCTTTTCAATCTACATTGAATTTTGTAGGTATTTCGAATCTAACTTGTATTTCCTAAGCGTTTTGAATATAAACTCCATTTTGTGCGTCTTTTCCATCTAAATTCCACTTTGTCAGTCTTTTTCCTTTAACTTAGCTTTAGGGAGTGCTTTCAGTCTAAGTTACATTTAGTACGTGTTTTCAGTCTACCTGGGTATTCGTTATGATTGACATTTACACTATCACCCAGACCATTAGGGGCCGCTAACCCAGATGTTAGGCCCCTTCAAACAACAATTATCATCATCTCGGGGTGCCAGGAGTCTTCTCGTCCAGTACCGTGGAACGCCGTCATCTGACATGGTGTCCCACGGGGCGCTGTGCGAACGGATCCATTCCAAGTTGATTACGTCGGTGTTGGCTTGATTCGGTGGAAGTTATGGGCTATCCACCACTGTCGGGTCGTCTGGCTCATACTGTAATGCGAATTTCGCTAGGGTGGATTGAAGATGACCGGATGCCGGGTACCGAACTTAGACTTGAACATTTGGGACCACTCTTCCCCCGGCCTGTGGGCTGTCGGCGTCGTAATTCCTACACATCTCGCGAAAGACTCAGGCACTGTTCGTGACCAGGTAGCAGCTTTGTTGAACCAAATACCCGCACACCAGTTATCACGTCGCGCCTCCATAGCTGTAACACCATTTCCGACTTGAGAACTTCTGTGAGTTGCCTTCT
The DNA here is from genome assembly GCA_946902985.2 of Meconema thalassinum. Lineage (NCBI taxonomy): Eukaryota > Metazoa > Arthropoda > Insecta > Orthoptera > Tettigoniidae > Meconema > Meconema thalassinum. Next base: position 516,110,977 of record OX336392.1, read on the forward strand.
TAATGATCTAAACGGTATTCCAGTTACGCTAGGCTCATAGTTAAATTTTCTTATCAACTCTTCCAGGAGTCCTTCCACACACGATCAAAATATGTTCACCATTCCACCCAGGGGCTCACAACTTGTGGGACGTGGGTTAGCCTTGCTTCGACTTGTGCCGGAATCTTTTATGTTATGTTTCCTGTCGACCCCCCTTGGATAACTCTTGTTCTCTTCTGACCCCGTCGATATTAGGGTATCCGAGTCCTAGGGATCCTTTTATTTTCCTGCCAATTGCCCCCTTGTCTCATCTTTCCTCATACCCTCATTCTTTGAGGGGTCAGCCTTCTTTTTCATTTCCTATCTCCTGCCTCCTGCACAAGGCCCTAACGGAGGCAGGATGTGTGTAGCCCCACCACTTCTGGTGCACCCTGGATAGCGCTACACCGTCAAGGGCTCATGGCTGGTGAGTTTGGTGTTGGTGAATTCGAGGGATTCCTGAGCTTGGTACATTTCCCTCTCAGTTCTCCACTGACTTTGGGCCGGTCCTACCCCTCTATCTGCCTTTCTTCCAAGTACCACAATCATTCTTCGTGAATTGAGGGCATTTTGTTTTCCTCCTGTCCATTATTTATTTTTTCTCCGTTCTGATTTTTTAAATTTACTGAGTTTGTTAAGTCCATAGTTAGTTTCATACCATTATAATTACTTATCGCTATCACCCAAACCATTAGAGTCTTGGCCTGCTCATCCCAGAACTGATGGAGGAACAGCGTAGCATTTTCTTCTTGTATGATTCTCCTTTTACGATCCTCATGTTTTACAACCGAATCCTCGGAAAGATACTATTAGTTCTCTTTCTTTGGGAACTATACGAATAACTAGGTAGTCCAACAGGTCATCCAGTTTCACGGAATTTTCGCAATCTATCAAAAATTCTAAATGGTGAGTAGCTATCCCCAGAGTCATGAGATAAAAAGTAACAATCGAGTCGCTTGCCTAAGCCTTGATGTAGCGCCCTCTCGAGAATCAAACCACCTACCTAGTAGCTGGGTGCGTAGGATTGTGATGGTGTGGTCTTTCAGGTAAGGTATGAAGTTATCTAGGCGATCGAACTCCATACATTTTGTCAGAGTAACTTCTCAAAATGCTCAGACATTTTTACCATGGTTTTCAAAGTACTCGGAGGGGAAGTAAAGCCGGCGGGCCATGTTATAGATTTATGGCAAGTTAAAGAACCTTCCACTAATTACATATGTGTGAAGCTAAATTAACGCTCTTAGGTTCCAACGCCAGGAGCCGACTGCGGTGGCATCTGGTAATCCAGTTCTGAACTAGTAGTCGGTGGCGTTTGGCGGCAAAGGTAGGAACTACTTGAAAAAAATCAATGTCTGCAGTCCTCACTTGAATTGAAAATGTTTGATACACACTAATACAGTCATCACAATTAACACAGGTTATCCGACAGATTCTACACACACCCAAGTACACGGGTGCCAAAACTGAGGAACCAACCAACCAACAAAGTGTCTAGTAGAGCAGGATGGATATAATAAAGTCTAAAGTTTTTTGTGTGCAAAAAGTGACACTATTTCGTACATACATAAGGTTTAATATCTGTGACTGACTGACTGACTGAATGCTTGCTTGCTGTAAATATTTCTTGAACCCCCTCCCGCAGAGACTCACAACGTGTAGATTGTTGGCGTCCTTCATTATGCGCGTGGCATAGCGACCAAATGGAGTGTCGCAGTATAGAATGCAGTTAGCTGCCGGAACACAGTCGATATGTACTCGGTTGGTGGTGCTGGCGTTTTGCTTGGGGGAACGATGGAGAGTTACGGTAAGCCCTTCTCGCTCTCAATGATGACTGCGCAGAACTGGAGGTCTCCGTGGATACCTGGGGTCATACTTCTAGATGTCGTCCTCCTCCTTCCTTGTCTGGATCCTTCTGCTCGGGGTCCGACTGGACGCTCCTTGCCCATTTTTTGTCTGGGGTTGCCCAATGCGTCCCCTGGGTTGCCAGGGTCGACCACGTCCAGCTCCCTGTCGTCCTCCATAACATCCCAGGAGGCGCTCTCCCAACGGATCCAGGCTAGATCCTGGACTTCGGCGGGGATTAAATTCTCCGGTAGCAACGGGATGTCCTCTGTCGGGTCTTCTTCGGGGTTACTGTGTCCACAACTGGGCCAAAGCCGTCTGCACGCTGATCCCTCCTCCGCTAAGACAGAACTGTTCCTGAGCCCACCACCCCTGTTCCTTATAGGCCATACTTAACCTGGCTGGGCGTGTACAGAAGCGGCCGGGTTGGCGAGCACGGGCGGAGCCTGCCCAGCAAAGGAGCCATCGAGCCTAAGCCCATTGCTTTATTGATAAAATTACAAATACCAAGAACCAATATACCCAAACAAAAAACACAAGCAACAATATCAAATACAAGACCCTTCACAACAGAATTTCCTGGCACCCTGTCGGTTCCACACACACACAGTCACAGAGAGTTCCAATGTCCAAGGCAAAGATTAGCCACTCGCGTCTTCTTCAGGTCAGCGCTCCAGGCACGAGGGTATGTCCATGTACCATCTGGAGAACGTCCTGTGCAGCTCCGTGTCGTGCTGATGCGTTAGGTCCTCTTGGGTCTTCTTATTTTCCGCTAGGCGTCGAGAGGCCCGCCGATAAGGTCGAATTCCTGCCTTAGAGCGCCCTTCCTGCCCCTGCGTGGTCCGCGTCATCGAACGGCCCGGCTGGAGATGGCCCTGCCATCCCTGCCAAGCAACATCCCAGCCACGCAACTCTAATGAAGTAATTCTCACCCAATACCCTATTCCTCCACGCTGCAAGTCTCCCTGCCTAAAGCCAAGAACCCTCTACCCCCCCGCCTACCTTCACGACGCTCAGCCAAGACACAGTCGCTTATTGTCACGGCCCCTAAGCCGACCAAAACTAGCAACCTAAAGCGAGGACTCTGAAGCTGAGCACAAATCTTCTTGGACGAGCCCCCTCCCCCCCCCCCCCCTTCAGGTCTGCCACGGCGTTTGACCACTTCATTCTCATCCATAACTCATACTATATCACATTACACTCACAAACATGGCCACCTCTGAAATGTCCATCGACGACGCACTAAAATTATTCGGTAATCTTGAACGCGAACTCTGCATGACACCTATAGCCAACATGACACCAAACCACGCCCCTCCTCATAAATTAAAATCACCAGTTCAGGAAGCGTTCCCTGACGTAAACTTCTATAACCCACTCACTTACTCAAACCCCAAATTCAAACCTACACCGTGGTGCAAAGTCGTCATGATTAAGCCATCCAGGGTCCCGGATCCTCTGTCCACCCGGATGGCGATCATGGAGAAACTCACGAAACTATGGAACACTATCACACAGATAGAAGAAACTGAAAACCACTACTTCATTATCACTCCAAAACACAACAGGCACCTGGAGAACATCAAGAGGGCCCTAAGGAGCCACCCTTGCATTCCCCAACATTTACTAATTTCACCACTCCCTTCTGAGAAACAAGAAGCACAGACGCAAACCGAATCCTTGCCAGAGACAGCCACTACTCAAATTCAAACAGACATACAGGACATCAGCCACGAGCAAACGCAAACAACACCTGACACAAGAGAATCCTGGTCTCAAACAAATAAAGCAACCATCAGAACTAAGAACAAAAGCAAATACAGGAACAAGACCATCCAAACCAGGTTTCCAACAGCTACCTCTCCATCAGATACACAGAGCATCTACTGAAGAGCCTACAGATCAGCCCACGCAAGAAATCGCCTCTCCCTCTGAGAGCGAAATCACACCGTCGCCTATTACAGACCAACATGATGATACCTCACACACAGAGAGCGCCTGCACATCTCACACAGATACAGAAGAAACAACTCGTACACAAGCAGTCGTCCCTCCTCCAATGAATGGCTGCGCACCTAAAACATCTCCTCCATCCCACAAACGCACACCTACAAGAACACGGGCGTCTCGACGCCCTGCACCCAAACCACATCCAACACTTACGATTCAATGCTTTAAATCCCAACGCCTGAATCATTCTACGTATGAATGTAAGTACGACGCCAGGTGCAACAGGTGCGGTGGACACCATCGGCACACTGAATGCACAGTGTCCAAAGACAACCCCACGTGTGCAAACAGTGGAGGTGGGCACGCGGCGTCTTTTCAGGGTTGCCAGTACTTCAAAAAGGCCATAAAACACCGGCATTTGAAGAACAAACAACAGCAACATATTCCGTCACTGCTCTCCCTAAAACTTTCACCTCCGACAAGCACGCCAAACACTCTCACACAGATCTTACAGCTCATCCAGCAAATAGCCACTCTCACTACACAGTAAGTAAAAGTACCATACATACTGACCCAAGGCATAGAGGCGAGGTGTCTGCCCCGGGGATAGACCTCGGCCGACCCCGCCCGGGATGGCACCGCGCCCGCCTGGGCAGCTACCAGACACACCCAAGCACAAGCGGGCTATCAAACACACCCAAGCACACGCGGGCTATCCGCCTAGCCGCAGCCCACAACCAATTACATCGTACCTCACTCAAAGCACTTAAAAACTATTAAAAACAACATATCATTCATTCTCATTCGAACAGCGAGGCTTATTATCATTATTATTAAATTTAACAATCACCTACTAAAGGTCTTTAAAATTCATACCACCAAACTAACCCACTAGAGGTCTCTCTTCCTTCCTATTTTACGTAAACTAAAACCTTAACAAACGTTTAAATTTTTATTATTATTATTATTATTATTATTAAATTCTGAAGCGGCTGCTGTGAAATCTCACAAAACCAAATCATGGCGAGCCACGAGTGTGAAACTAAAGCAAGAACAAGATCGATCTTCATTCAAATACCAACTAAGAATAACTACACCAATTCATTTCCCCGTCTGCCATGCATACTGGAGATTGGGGAAGCAAAACGCTATGAATCAAGCAATTCAATTCAGTTAACACTTATGTGCCAGTAGGAGGAGCCCTATATCGGGCACCGGTGACTGGCTTTTATAAAGTCGCTGCGCGCGCCCCGCGAACACGACTGCACTAAAGATCGGTGCGGGTGACAGCGGGCTGACTATAGGGTGGCTGATATTGGTAACCCTGGGGATGATCGAGTATTTCGTCCCCCGTGGCAGAATCTAACTGTACGGCGCACCTCCACCCCGTGGTGATGGTCGCGTACAGTAGATTGGCGCGATTGTTTGTGTACTTCTTCTGGCCCGGATCCATGGCGGCCCACGTCGACAGAAGGTAGAGGGTAGTCTGGGTGTCGTGATGGTCGCGTACAGTAGATTGGCGCGATTGTATGTGTACTTCTTCTGGCCCGGATCCATGGCGGCTCACGTCGACAGAAGGTAGAGGGTAGTCTGGGTGTCGTGATGGTCGCGTACAGTAGATTGGCGCGATTGTATGTGTACTTCTTCTGGCCCGGATCCATGGCGGCCCACGTCGATAGAAGGTAGAGGGTAGTCTGGGAGTCGTGATGGTCGCGTACAGTAGATTGGCGCGATTGTATGTGTACTTCTTCTGGCCCGGATCCATGGCGGCTCACGTCGACAGAAGGTAGAGGGTAGTCTGGGTGTCGTGATGGTCGCGTACAGTAGATTGGCGCGATTGTATGTGTACTTCTTCTGGCCCGGATCCATGGCGGCTCACGTCGACAGAAGGTAGAGGGTAGTCTGGGTGTCGTGATGGTCGCGTACAGTAGATTGGCGCGATTGTATGTGTACTTCTTCTGGCCCGGATCCATGGCGGCCCACGTCGACAGAAGGTAGAGGGTAGTCTGGGTGTCGTGATGGTCGCGTACAGTCGATTGGCGCGATTGTATGTGTACTTCTTCTGGCCCGGATCCATGGCGGCTCACGTCGACAGAAGGTAGAGGGTAGTCTGGGTGTCGTGATGGTCGCGTACAGTAGATTGGCGCGATTGTATGTGTACTTCTTCTGGCCCGGATCCATGGCGGCTCACGTCGACAGAAGGTAGAGGGTAGTCTGGGTGTCGTGATGGTCGCGTACAGTAGATTGGCGCGATTGTATGTGTACTTCTTCTGGCCCGGATCCATGACGGCCCACGTCGACAGAAGGTAGAGGGTAGTCTGGGTGTCGTGATGGTCGCGTACAATAGATTGGCGCGATTGTATGTGTAATTATTCTGGCACGGATCCATGGCGGCCCACGTCGACAGAAGGTAGAGGGTAGTCTGGGTGTCGTGATGGTCGCGTACAGTAGATTGGCGCGATTGTATGTGTACTTCTTCTGGCCCACGTCGACAGAAGGTAGAGGGTAGTCTGTGTGTCGTGATGGTCGCGTACTGTAGATTGGCGCGATTGTATGTGCACTTCTTCCGACCCGGATCCATGGCGTCCCACATCGACAGAAGGTAGAGGGTAGTCTGGGTGTCGCGATGGTCGCGTACAGTAGATTGGCGCAATTGTATGTGTACTTCTTCTGGCCCGGATCCATGGCGGCCCACGTCGACAGAAGGTAGAGGGTAGTCTGGGTGTCGTGATGGTCGCGGCCGGCAGGAACGTCTGCCAGCTGCTGCTTCAGCGCAGCCGCCCTGGCGTCTCTAGGGACGGGCATGCCCTTCGGGTATTCCAGCGGTACCAACGACCTCCAACTCTACTCTGGCTCGCTCTGGTGGTCCTCGTCCCCGCAGTTCTGATGGTGATGATGTGGAGGATTGCCTGGTGGTGGGTCAGAAGCCCCGCCGCTCTCAAAAAATAAAAAAATAAAAAAATCGAGGCTGGATGTGGTGTTGTTAAGGGCTGCCCTCATCTCGTTAAAGTGATCCTCATTGGTACCGTCTCGTCTGACGCTTGAATTGTTGAGATAGTTGCGGTTCGTTCGTGTGACAGCTCCTGATTGGAGCTAACTGATGCCGTAGTGGACGTTTTACTGGGTGAGCGTTACACTGGTGTATGGATTGCTGGTTTATTCTTGTCGTTACTGTTCGCCACTTGTTTCGTTTCGAGGAAATGCTTAGTGATCTTCGGTGTTTTGCCTCCAGTCATTCTCCGATGAGACAACGAGTCTAGGGGCCCCACTAATGGTTGCAGGTGGGATCATCTCGGGCTGCTGATCCCTCCTGAACTGAATTTTCGCCATCACCCAGACCATTAGGGGCCGATAACCTGAATGTTAGGCCCCTTTAAACAACAGTTATCACCATCATCAGCTACCGTCAACGATTCCTAGCTGTGAACTTGGCTACTACTAGATGCCATCGCAACCACCATTGTGGGACAAAGATTCCTTGCTGTCAGTAAGAATCTGAGGTAACTGGTTACGGCTGGAGTTGAAAAGTCGCTCAATTTCTTGAAAACTGTGCATACTTGATCTTCCCGACCGCCCGATGTCTCCTCAAGGTCTGTTGAAGAAGATTGAACACTGATCTTTGTCCTGAAAGCATCTGGATCAGCTGTTCAACTTGTCCAGCTGGGCTGCACTCATAGATAACACTGAATGTTTTTCCTTCGATGACAGGTGCCGTGTAGAGTTGTTGGACAAACACCCATGGTATTATTTGGATTGGCAGCATCAATTACTCGTTTCAATTCGATATTGGTTATATTATTCTTAAATTGGTCTCTGATAAAGGATTGGAGGACATTCATTCCATCAGGGCTTGCTGACAAGGGAAGTCCAAAGGGTTTCGAGGTGAGACCCTTGTAGTCCTGACTCTGACAGGGAATGACTTAGGAGCTGGATAATTAACAGGAGGACATCATTTTCAAAGTGCCTTAGGTAGGTATAAAGACTGATCCAAACAGGCTCCAAGTCACTGTCACCCTTGAAAATCTGATGTAAGGTAAGGCAGGGAGTCCTCCAAAGTTTGAGAGGAAGTGAGTCCCTGCAAGTTGCTCAGTTAGAGAAAAGTTTTCCAAAGGAAGTGGGCTCTCCTTTGACAAGTATACGAATTTTGATCATTCCAAGTGGATGGATGTATCGATGATTTGCGGAATATCCGATAGTGGATATGGTCTCAGACATGACACCATTTTGATATTCAAGATGGAAATCTTTCAACAAATTTGCCAATCCATGCTTCTTAGCACCTTTCATCAAGGTCGTCGACATCCATGTTCGGTTGCCTATATACTGCTTGCCAAAAGCTAAGGGACAGGTGCTCGCATACGTTTCTTCAACTTTCATCCAAAAGCGTCGTAATCGAGTTTGAATTCCTTGGCCACAAGATCGATCCAGGCGGAGCGATCTGCATTAGGAATTAATTTCTCTGGGACCACCAGAGTCACTCTCAGGTCGTCTCCATTGATCATTATGTAAAACTTCATCCCGACAGCTGAGGCAACCTTACTGGCAACAGCATCATAGATTGGTGTCCAGAATTTTTGTGCAAGTCCCTCGATACCACTGGCTTGGCCTTCATATGAACAGAAATACAGGTCGTCATAGGCAAAGAAGTAGGAGGTTTCAAATATGTCCATGATTTGCGCGCGAAACCTTCGTTTCCAAATATCTTGTCAAGGATCTCTCTGCCTACTGGTTCACAAACCATCATATAAAATCCGTTGTTGAAGGGCTCGACATCGATTGAAAAATGTACCACTCGGCAGCGCGGTTCAGGGTCAGGGATTTCCACAAGTAATTGCATTTTCGTTATTTTTATTAACTGATAGTGTCATTGCTTGGTTACTGTTGTATTCCTGCATGTACGTTGCAAGATTATACTCTATGGTACACCTCCTCATCCTCGCAGGGAATGCTCTGTGCAAAGAACCTCTCTTCAGGCATCAATTCCCTCTCTTTTTGGGTTAGTTTTATCATTCCGTCATTCACTGACTCCGCTCCTTACGCGGTAATCATTCATATAACGATAAAGGTCATCAAAGGGGTTTTCGGTGGTAGGGAAACGAACCAAAGTTCTTCGATCTGCTGGTTGCCTCCTCCGCCGAACGACTGCTCCCGAGCTCACCAGACTCGCTCCTTATAAACAAAATGCCGATGGGCGTGTGCACAAGGAGCCAGAATTGCAAGCACGGGCGAAGGAGCGAACCGGGCTGAGGGCCCTATGCTTTATTACAAGTAATATGCATGCATTGCCAAAGAACAGTGGAACAATCAATAATCAATTATATATAACAGCAAACACAAGCAATACCTTGAAGAACATCAACAAAGAATAAATCCTTCACTGAGTAGCACAAGCCACTATCGTTTATCCACCGCGCCTTTTATTCGAATTCATGAAGTGCCTTCGGGAAACAGTTCTCTGAAGCTGGAAGCACTGTTCAACACCTTTAGAGGGCTGTGATGTCCTCTTCTCAGCCAGGCGTCGTGAAACTCGCCGAGATGTTACTTTCATTTGGCTGGATTGGCGCCTCTCCCGTCCCCACGTGGTCCGCGTCCTCGACTGTGCCGTTGCGGAGGGGCTCCGCGGGAAACCGCGGGCTGGCGGGTAGGTGGCATGTCCGGGATCTCGTCCCCCGTAGCGGAATCTAGTTGGACAGCGAACCCCAACCCCCACCCCTTGATGAGGGCCGCGCAGAGGAGGTTCACCCGGTTCTACACGTACTTTGTTGAGTATTGTCTAGATTTTCCCAGGCGTGGTCCTAGTAGCGTATTGATCCCGGCCCGCCGGAGTATACGCGAGTTGTTGCTTCAGGGCAGAGGCCAGGGTCCACACCCTGTCCTCATTGACAGATTGTTTGATTGCTTGCTGTAAAGATATCTTGAAATCCCGTCCCACGGTGATGAATCTAGTAGAGATCCCTCGCTTCTTATGCCTCTCGGCCAACTGACAGGTTCCTGCGCTGCCGTCCAACTCGATTGCTTTTCTATACTCCTATATTCTTTGCCCCCTCTCGCACGGGCTCACGACTTGTGGATTGTTGGCGACCATGGGGCTACAGCTGAGACCGGTATAGTTTGCTCTTACTTGAGCTGGGCTCCTTCCAGTTATCTTTCCTGTTGGCCTCCCTTGGTCAACAATTGTTGTTTTCCGATACCGACTGTATTAGGATATCCGAGGCCTAGAGAGTCCTTCAGTTTCCCACCTTAATTGCCCCTAGTCTCAGCTTTCCTCTTCCTAGGGACTCACGACTAGTGGAATGTGGGTTGGCGACTACGAGACCCCAGCTGAGACCGGTATTGCTTGCTCTTACTTGAGCTGGGCTCCTTCCAGTTATCTTTACTGTAGGCCTCCCTTGGCCAACTCCTGTTTTCTTCCGACACCGACGGTATTAGGGTATCCGAGGCCTAGGGAGTCTTTCACTTTCCCGCCTTAATTGACTCTTCTCTCATCTTTCCTGATTCTTTCTTCGAGGGTTCGGACCTCTTGTATTTCTTTTCCCGATATATCCTCCATCCTGCGGAAGGCCCTACAGAAGACAGGGTGTGTAGCCCCCCCCCCCCCCCTCTGGTGCATCCTTGATAGTGCTGCACCCTCAAGGGCTGGTGGCAAATGAGCTCGGAATTTGGCAACTCAGAGGGATTCCTGGCCTGGGTCTAGTCCCCGCCCCTTTTTCGATTGATTTTGGGGTTGACCCTCTGCTCTTTCCATTTGCTCTTTGCCTTTCATGGCTGTCCTTCCTTCCAAGTCCCTCAAAATCTCATTCTTTGATGTTTGAGGGCATTTCCTTCCTTCCTATCTTATATTTACGTTCTTACCCTTTTTGTTTACCCCCCAAGAGCTCACTAGTGGGACGTGGGTTGGCGACCACGGAGCCCCTGCTGAGTTTGCCATTACTTCCCCTTATTTGTGCCGGCTTCTTCACTATAATGTTTCCTATCGACCTCCCTTCGTCAACTCTTGTTCTTTACCGACCCCGACGGTATTAGGGTATCAGAGACCTACGGAGTATTTCACTTTCCCGCCTTAATAGGCCTTTGTCTCATTTTTTCGGATCCCTCATTCTTAGTTTTCTTTTCATTGTATCCCCTACTTTCTGCTCAAGGCCTTAAGGAGGCAGGGTGTGTGTAGCCCCACCACTTATAGTGCAATCTGGATAGTGCTACACCCTCAAGGGCTCACGTCCGAAGAATTCGGGCGTTGGCGAACCCGAGGCCTTCCTAAGCTTGCCTTCGGGGCGCGCCCTTTCATCTTTCTCTTTCATCTCAGGCTTCCTTGGCTCCCTATCCTTCCAAGTCCCTCAGTTCTCATTCTTCGAGGGTTGAGGGCATTTCCTTTCCTCCTGTCTTTGATTTACATTCTTCTCCTTTTAGTTTCCCATTTCCTCTTCTAGTTTGTAAAAGAGTTGTTAGTTTAGTTGTAGGTTTCATTTGATCATCTTTCATTTCACTGTCGCCTAAACTATTTGGGGCCGATACCCTAGATGTTAGGCCCCTTAAAACAATTATTATCATCATAAACAACCGTTATCGACACCTACCAGTGAAATTGGATACTAGATGCCACCGCAACCAGCACCTTGCAAAGAACGTTGGAACTTAGAGCATTATTCAAATCTAGCCTACAAATTTTGCTTCACACAGTTGTAGTTAGTGGAAGGTTCTTTGACATGCCATAGTTCTGACATTGGCACGCCGCTTTACTTCCCCTCCGAAGGAAGGCATACTGAAGAATTTGTAACACTCAACCCAGGACCTTTGTTCACCATTCTACCAGTTATGCAACCGAAGCCACTTCCCACAGAGATAGAAGGGAAAGTGAATGTGATCTCGTGCAGTGGCGTTGTCATGGTAACCTCTGATTGGTCATCCCTCATCAATTTATTGTCATGGAAATCTCTGATGGCTCTTGGCATCTATATAAAACTCAATGTTGGTTTGTCTGTTTGTCCTGTCTCTTATTTATACAAATCTGCACCGTTTCACCGATATGAACCTAAATTTGTATACTTAGCCTTTGGAAGCCAGCGGGTATCACTATCTACTTTAAATTTCGGACAGACCACGCCATTCCCTGCATTTAGGCCCTTTTGCACAAATCTACACCGTTTCATCGATCTAATAACTTGACGGACATATTGTCTCTAGGCGACAACAACTAACACTGTATCATGATAATCAACGCCATTGATGGACAGGTTGTCACTAGGCAACAACGATTTACTCTGTATCATGATTGGCCTGTAAAATTTGCTAAAGGGCACATGAGAAAACTGTCCGATGTAATGCTATCTTGTCAGAGAAACATAGTGGCATACATTCCTACATTCACCTATCTCCATTTTATCCTGCGTTATTGTGATTGTTGCACTAGCATGTGTAACTCTATATTATATAAAACTCAATGTTGGTTTGTCTGTCTGTCTGTCTCTCGATTATTTATACAAATCTACCCTGCTTTTAGGAACTTGGCACAAATCTAAACCGTTTCACCGATCTGAACCAAAATTTGTATACTTGCCCTTTGGAACTCTGCGAGTAACACTGTCTACATGAAATTTTGGACAGGCCACTCCATTCCCTTCATTTAGGCCCTTTGGCACAAAACTAAACCGTTTCATCTAATTACAACGAATTTTACATACCGTTTGAAACCCTGCTGGTAACAATGTCCATATTTTGGACAACGCTTCCTTGTCTGCGGGAGACCGCTGCCGAGTGTTGAGTAGGCTGCAATTGGAAGCCCTCGCGGAGAGTGATCAGCTTGGTCCAATTGGAAGACCTGGGCCCGCCCTCGGGTGAGAGCCATGTACAGAGATTGGCCCTGTTGAAGGGGTACCAGTACTTGTGCTCTATGGCGTCCATGCATGGACAGATCGACAGGAGGCATAAGGTGGTGGCGGCGTCGTGGTGATCTCGCCCGGTGGGTATTGTCACTTTCAATCCCTGAGCCAAGTTGTGGTCTCGCTGAGGCGATGGAGTGTCCAAGCCTTTATAGTCATGGGATCTAACGCCCTCCATGGATTGGGCGGTGGCTGCTGCTCATTGGGCTGAGCCTCGTCACTAGTGCGTATCTCAGCTAGAGCTGCCCGGAGTAATGATGGTTTCCGTGGTGGCTGTGGTGGAGGTCTGCTCCGTACTGGTAGTTGCGGCCGTGGCTGGTCTGGTACTTTGCTTGTTTATCGTCTTAAGGCCAGCTCGTGCAGATCTAGTCACCGGATAATGTGCGTCCAAGGCTGACATTACCCTCCAATACGGTAGGAGACGTCACTGCGGGTAGCTGCTGCTGCTGCTGGGCGACTCCCTCTCTCGAAACTAACTGCTCCCGAGCTGCCCCCGGCACGCTCTTATATACGAAAAGGCGAGAGACATTAAGAATCGCAATATTAGATTCCGTACATACGGTTATTATGATGCCCACGTTATATCTCTGCCGGTGAGCTACGTCATTACTTCCAGGAAAGGTATACCCACTGTACTAGCCTCACTAGACCACGGGGCCCCTGCTGAGTCCGGCATTGATGCCACTTACTTGTGCCGGGCTCCTCTCTTGTCTTCTTTCGTGTCGATCTCACTTGTTCAACTCTTGTTCTCTTCCGACCCCGAAGGTATTAGGGTATCTGAGGCCTAGGGAGTCTTTCACTTTCCCGCCTTCATTGGCCCTTTTCTCATCTTTTCTGATTCCCTCCTGCGAGGGGTCAGCCTTCTTTTTCTTTTCATGTTATCTCCTGTCTTCTGCCCAAGGCCCTCAAGGAGGCCGGGTGTATGTAGCCCCACCACTTTTGGTGCACCCTAGATAATGCTACACCCTCAGGGGCGCACGGCTGGTGAGTTCGAGAGTTGGCGACCCCGAAGGATTCCTGAGCTGGGTCCGGTTTCCCCCTTTTCTCTCTTACCTGTGGGGTGGACCCTCTCCTCTTTCTCTTTCCTATCCGCCTTTTATGACTTTCCTTCTCTACAAGTCCTTCAATCGTCATTTTTCGTGGATTGCACGCATTTCTTGACCTACTGTCATCACCATTAGTTCTCGCATTTTATTTCTTTTTTTATTTTCCCCCAGGGGCTCACATCTAGTGGGACGTGGGTTGGAGACCACGGGGCCACAGCTGAGTCCGGCATTGCTTCCACTTACTTGTGCCGGCCTCATCTCTGTCTTCTTTCCTGTCGACCTCACTTGGTCAACCCTTGTTCTCTTCCGACCCCGACGGTATTGGGGTATCCGAGGCCCAGGGAGTCTTTTCATTTCCTGCCTTAATTGGCCTTGTCTCATCTTTTCTGATACCCTCCTTCTGCGAGGTGTCAGCCTTCTTTTTCTTTTCATGTAATCTCCTGCCTTCTGCTCAAGGCCCTCAAGGAGGCAGGGCGTATGTAGCCCCAGCACTTCTGGCGCACCCTAGATAATGCTACACCCTCAGGGATTCACGGCTGTTGAGTTGGCGACCCCGAGGGATTGCTGAGCTGGGTCCGGTTTCCCCCTTTTGTCGCTTACCTGTTAGGTGGACCCTCTCCCCTTTCACTTTCCTATCTGCCTTTTATGGCTTTCCTTCCTTCAAAGTCCCTCAATCCGCATTCTTCGAGGGTTGTGGGCATTTCTTTTCTCCTGTCCTTTATTTGCCTTATCCTCTCTTTTTTTCTAGTACCGGTATATGTTAGTAGTTAGTTTTAGTTATAGTTTCCATTTCATTATCATCTTCACGATCCCCCAAACCATTAGGGCCGATAACCTAGATGTTAGGCCCCTTAAAACAACAATCATCATCGATATCCATTTTTATTATTTTATTTCATTCTTTTAATCAATGTACAATTTATCTGTTAATCATTTTGCATATCAAACAAACATTAGACTTAAGTACATCTCTAGTATTTTATTTTAACTCTTAATTGAGCTGAAGAATTGTCAGGTCGAAACATGTACAATGTATAATAGACATATTTGTGTAAGTACTGATTGGCGTATAATAAACTCTGTTTCATCTATCAGTACCGATATCTACAAACATTTGTACTATCAATGGCAAATGTATTTGCATTATATTATAATCAATATAGGCAATATTTCAGCTGAAAAGTGGGAAGTGCATCATTATGTTTCATGTAGATCTACTTTGTTTAGCTTCTATGAACTTGGTTATTATATAGAAATTGTAGTTTTTTTGTGATCGTCAGTCCATATAGAATTCCATATGAATACTCCACGGGAAGAACGGGGTAAGTCACATTCTGTAATTTTTTCTTTCAACACTTTCAATACTAAAAAGAAATCCTTATAACACCCCAATTGAGGGTAAGCAATATATATTTTTGCCAATTGTATTTCTTATAAAGGAAGTACATGTAAAACTAATAACACGCAAAGTTAAATTAGCCTGTGAAAAAGTGAGAGGATATTCTCTCCTTTTCCATTAAAAATAAAAACGTCTGTATCTGAGTGACATTCGGCTTTATTTGAAACTAGCAGAAGTACCCGCTCTTCGAACGGTCTTTGGTATTAATAACCAGACGCTATCAATTGAGCTACTGTTGCAATGGTTAGGGGCTTGTCATTCCTTCGTATGCTTATCTGAACGAAGTTAATTTTCTGGGTATATCATAGACACTGTTAAGTTAAGGGCCATAAAATGTGGTTTTCAGATACCATTTATAGACTCCCTAGTTTTGTGGCACACATTGAGAAGCGGAACGTATGCTTTGGTCGTCCTTCTAGGATAAATGTTATTTTTCTCCTATTTTAGCATGTATTTTGAAAAGTTGTTCCTTAAACCCACCCTTCTACGAGAAGTACGTTGAAGAGTTTTATAAATGATTGGTGTATTGACTCATTCTTAAAATACCTAATTTTACGATGCTCCAAGCACCCGAACATGAATTATAGGCGTACATAAACATAAAGATATATCAACCACACAGTATCAAACAAAATCATCTGTATGATGAACCCGTTTGTCGACAAAAATATGATTACTGTAGTTAAAATGTGCTCTCAAACTAAATTCACCTAACGTGTACTTCCTGACGTGAATATAATATTGAAAACCTTGTAGACGAAACGCAATATATGTCAAATTAAAACTGACCCTCACCGTTGTGGAATGTCCCCATCCCCAGGAAGACCCCTTTATTAAATTATAAACGCTTGTGGTGCATGGAAATTCGCGATTTTTAGCCTCAAATGGCCCAAATTCTCAAAAGCTGCAAAAAACACTATTCCAATCCAGGAATTTTTGAAAATAATGTTGCTGTTTGGAGATATAATAGACCTTCTGTACAACATATCGCACGTGTAAAAATTGTAGGGTACCCCTTGACCCCCTTAATCGCATTGATGAATTTTACAGTCTATGTTTGATTCCACGATAACCTTATAGCCATTTGCAAACTTTTCACAGAAATGTAATACATTGAGTGGCATTGCTTCTGACAGAAATAGATGGAAAGTTGGAGGTCACCTCTTGTGATAGGCCTACTGTTGTCATGGTTACCAGCTTGCATTACTTCATTAGTTTCTTCTTGTTCTTCTTCTTTCGGATGGGTCAGCTAAGGATCACGACGTTCAATTTTTCAGCTTGGCGAGGGTCTTGATGTTTGTCCAATATTCGCGCATTCTCTGGCTATGTAGCTCCTTTCTGTCTTTTGTCCAGATGATGCCGGTTTTCTTACAGGGTGGTCTGTCCTGAATACTCTTCTGTTTAAGTATCTTTCTGAGATGTGATCGGCTTCAAATATCACAATTTATTATCTTCAGTTCTTGGATATCCATGTTAACTACTGTTAGTGACGGTGTCACGCTCTTTATATTCCCCCAGCAGTTGAGAAGCGGTTAGTTAGTTTTGTTGGGTTCATCCATGAGACATGTCCGTAGAAAGCCAGACGTCTCTTCCTGGTCACATATGTGATTTTCTCAGTATATCTATATTGCTCCTGATTTGGTGTTCTTCTGTACTCATCATCTATTTATTAGTTTATTAAATGAAATTAGTTTTCTGGTAATATCTCAGAAACGTGGTTTTAGAGCCTTAAAATATAGTAGCCACTGAGGGGCTGAAAATGAGTTTTGTCTCTTCCATGTACGCCATAATATAATCATAATCTTAATAATAATTTAATAATATAGGGATAGGGATATAAAAGACCTTTAGCACCACACCCGCCCGTGTAAATCACCCCAATGTAACGAGCAACACCCTTGGGTGGTTTAAAATCTCTGATGGCCTGCGTACGAGACTGGTCCACGGAGATACCAGATTCAGAAACAATATGTCCCAAGAAGGAAATTTTGGGCTTGGCAAAGGAAACCTTGGACAATTTGACGGTAAGGCCAGCGTCACGCAACCGATCAAGTACAACTTTCAGATGATCAACGTGTTCCTCGAAGGACTCAGAATAGATCACCACATCGTCAAGGTAGTGGTACACAAACTTGAATTTAATTTCTGAAAACACCTTGTCCAGAAGTCTGCTCAACACAGCGGCTCCGGTGGATAGGCCAAACGGGACACGGGCATACTCAAACAGGTTCCAGTCAGTGGAAAAAGCAGTAACATGCCTGGATTCAGGAGAGAGGGGAATTTGGAAGTAAGAAGAATTTAAATCGAGGATCGTGAACACCTTCGCTTTGCGAAACCAACTAAAACATGTGTGAAGGTCCGGCAAAGGGATGGACTGCAAAACAACTTTTTGATTAAGAGCCCTATAGTCGACCACCGGCCGAAAACCACCGTTAGGCTTTGGCACAAGAAATACAGGGGATGAGTAGGCAGAGATAGAGGGTTGGATTACACCTTCTTCTAACATCTTATCGATAATCTTACGAAGTTCAGCCATCTTGGGCGGGGCAAGGCGATACGGACTGGAACGCACCGGCACAGAATCGGTTAGCTCAATCTTGTACTCCATCAAATGGGTTACACCCAACTTGTCAGTAAATACATCGCTATACTCCTGACATAACCTCTTAATGGCATCCTTTTGAAGACTCGTTAAATTTTCCAGATCGAGATCCTCAATAGTCACAGGTTCACTAACAGAATTGACAGCAGGAGAAGATAAAACCGGGTTAAACGATAACTTATTTTGCGGATTAAACTTAAACCATAAGTTGCGAGCACCAAAATCAAGAAGCATACCAACGTGTGACATGAAATTAGCTCCAATGACCACAGAACAAGAAAGATTTCTGGCAACAAAAAAATTAAACTTCCAAGAAAAATTTAGAATATGGATTTTGACTGTCATACTACCCAAAATATTTAAGTTTGAACAATTTGCCGAAATAAAAGATTCATTGTTAGGCTCTAACTCAGGAAATTTGCAAACACTCTTCATAGATAAAAACCAGTCCTCGCTTATAAAGGATGCGACACTACCAGAATCAAGCAATGCAGAAACGGGCTCGTCATTAACACAAATTTCAATAAACGGGGATATTCCTTTAGCCACAGGAGAAATTCCAAAATCATTACTCACTCTAAAACGATTACAATCAGATGACGAGGACACCCGCACCACAGGTTTCACATTATGTTTAGAATTAGGCTGACTTGCCACGACATTGCTCACCGACAGGTTAGGTAGGTCAGCGACATAAGCAGAATTAGCACGTGAAGATTAAGTTTTCAACGAGTTATCAAACCTTCATTGGTAGGGCGACCAGAAACTTCACAGGGTTTTCCCAAACTCTTATGCACAGAAATATCCTTGGAAGTAACACCCGAATTGGTCTCCACAACATCCCGTCATTGGCGATACACAACCTGGTTACTCGGACACACCTTCTTGACATGTCCCACGCCACCGCACGTGTGGCACTTAATGTTGGGTCTTGGGTGGAACATAACCTTAGGCGGGGGACGAGACATCAAGGAAGGAGGGGGCCGAGACATCAAGGAAGGAGGAGGAACATTAGCTACACGAAGGGAATCTGCATGTTTCACAGCCATAGCCTCAGCTCGACAAATGACGAAGGCCTGGTACACATAGTCATGTATGACCTATATTGAGGCGAAAACCCATTTACAATCGATGACCCAACTGTCGTTCAGTTAAAGGGGATGCAAATACCTGGGCATACACCTTAATGTCGCTGACATAGTCGCTAAGGGACTCGTCCAACCTTTGGACACTATATAAAAAACTTTGCTCGAGAGCACTAAGGGCACTCGCAGGGACAAAAAACCACAACACTTCCCTAATAAACATGGCTAAGGACATGCGGATGTGGATAGCTTCAATTAGCTTATCGCGCAGCATACCGGATACAACAGGATACAAGAGTTGACAAATCTGAATTTCCGACATCCCAAAAATCGAGGCATGGTTACCCAATTCGACCACTTGTTTTAAAAATAGGACCACTTGGGTAACGTCATCTAGGTTGAAACTCTTTAACTTAGTTAAGAAACCAGAAATAGGATGAGGAATCGACCCATAATTAACGGTAGGCGAGAATGTAGCATTAGGAAAAGAGACATTGTTACCAGGGTAGCACGCTCGCACACCCTCTACAGGCGACAAAACATTTACATTACTAGAGAAGGAACTGGGATGCAATGGGTCGGCAATACCCAGGAAATCATTAGGTGACCTAACGTGAGAAGAATGACCGTATGCAGGGTTAAGTGGTATGGACGAGCCAGCGCCAGGCAACAGAGGGGCAGGCAAACTACTACTAGTAATCGATCCCAAAACCTCAGACCTAGTAAACAGAGGTGATTCACGTTCAACCCCAGAAGAACTCTCCAAATTCACAAGGTTATCTCTTAAGTCAATTAAATCGAAAACACTATTGTTGTCGGCCATTTTAAAAAACACAGAATGCAGACAGACAATACAGAAGGAAACAAATTTTAGGAATTACGAGGACAGTTTACACTTTCACAACAGTACCACAACCACCAATTACCAACACCATAGATTAGGCTGACACTCGAACACAGCCACCATACTACACAAAATCATGCACAATGCTGCCCAGAACTGCATACGTCACCGCCTGCTTGACTCGAGAACAGGAAGCTAAATTACAAAAATTGGCACACAACATACGTCGAACAGCTTCCGACAGGGCTCCAGGATGCCTTCACTCGAAGCATGTAGGCTATCAGAATATTAAGAAATCCCCATTTCCCATGCCAAGAACACATGTCAGTCACTCACCGAGCTTCTTTTTCAGTGGGGATGTTGCACACAAACAGGATAAAATACAGCAGCAAACACCTCGCTCAGGACCGGTCACTTTCATAACAGCACATGGATATTCAGAGGCAGACACGAAATAAAACAAACGACAAGGATTAGCTTTACATAACATCAAGTGCACTGGCCTGACAAGATCCCATCAACAACCGCTCCATCAGCACCAGAGGGGTCCATAAAACGAGCCTGGGGGTATGGAGGAGGGGATAGTTACGGAAGCGAACTCGAGTGCGGTCTGCTACCAGAATGACACGTGGCCGGCCGACCACTTACCTGTTTTAGAGGTCCGCGTCGCTTCCACAGCAGAATCACCTCCAGATGACATGCCCCAACAGAAGAGCTCCTAAGGGGTGGAAGGAAAGTGGAGAAGGGGAACGCACAGGCTATTCTACAGACACCCCCCAATAACCGACAGAACTGCTGCCGACGAAATAATGCCACAACAGTTGGTTAAAAATTTAAAATAAAAATTTAATGTTAAAATTTAAAGGAGCACCTCCACCAGAAACAGAACATGCTTGCTTGCAAAGCAAAAAAAAAGGGACAAGAATTAAATTAAAATTAAAATGTTATAAAGCCCAAAGATTAAAATAAAAATTACAGGCATAATTAAATGAGAAAGGGCTTGATAATTTACAAGGGAATGCAATACCGATCCGACATGCGGAGATCCTGGCCGCGATGAAACGAGAAATAAAAATTAAATTAACAAAATAAAATGGGATTAGAAAATAGATTCATAATTTGCATGACGGAGAAAAACACAGGAACATTTACCAAAAACACAAAGTAAACCAACAAGATTAAATTTAAAAAAATAAGCTAACACCACAACACGTTTGAGTTTCGTGGTCGGCGCCAAGAGACTGACCTCGAGACCAGAATGCATCTCGGCAAAACAAAAAACTAACATGGCCACACAAGCAGGAGACCGCATGTCAAATCAAAACTACGGCAAACAATTAGCATTAAATTAATTTAGAATCCCCAGAGAGGAATGAAAGGAGGAAAACAATTACATCTAAAAACTATTAACACTAGTCGGTTTATGTTGCGACGGATCTTACATCAGATTAATAATATGCCAATCCCAAGATTGCCGAAAGAAAATAAATAATAATTTAAAACGTAAAATAACTTAGAAATGTGTCTCCAGAAGGTACAAAAAAACAATAACAAAATTAATATATATATGGAAACATTATTAAAACATAAAAAAAATTTAGGCCTACCAGGCAAAACAAAACACAAGATCAAACATTCATACAAGGCCAATATTGGAGCTCCCAAAATAAAATAATTAAATATATAAAATAATAACGTACCTTAAAACTTCACAGTGGAGACACAATAAAAATAAAATAATTCACACACAATATAAATAAAATATAATACGGCACTATATTGCCTGAAACTGGCCCACCCAGCACATGCTTCGTTTTGGTCACAAGCACAGGTCTGCATCGAGATGCGATTACATTTCACACGTCCTCTTCACGGCGAAACGATGAAATTCAAAGCCTGAAGAGCACAGGCAATTTCCTAGTAGAATTGGCATTCACATTTGTAAAAGCTGGCGGCCAAGGGCGCCCCCAACCCACGAAGAGATACTCTGTCACACCAGCAGTTAAGTTGCTTCTTAGACGACAGACAATGGACTCCACAAGATGGCGGAGAATCCCGCGTCAGATACCGAACTGCATTCATGTAAATATTTATCGTCCAATCAAGGCTTGACACATCAATCAACAATGTCATTATTAAGTAAATAATTTGGTGGTATCATGAATACACAGGCATTTGTTTCATGACGTAGAATATAATTGCCTTCAATAATGCCACGAATAGGAAGAGTTTTATAAGGCACAACCAACACTCTCTATCGGAGAAGAAGGAACTACTTGAAGGAACCCCGAAGACAGCAGGTGCCATCTCGTGTTCACAAACGGAACCAAACGACCAGGCGGTCAATTCAAAATGTCATGGAACACCAGAATACAGGGAAGAGGGATTTTAAAAACATTGGGACGGGCATTGCACGTAACAATAACAACGATGGACAGAGCTTTTCAACAAATACCAACAGACAAGAACAATACCCGAGGAATGGAGAAGAGGAACACTTAAGATCCTCTACAAAGAAAGGGTAGTACAAATGACTTGAATTCTTATAGATGGATCGCTTTGGAAAATACAATATTTAAAACATGCACAAAAATCATGACAAATAAACTAACAGAACTCACAGAGGAAAATATTCCTGAAAACCAATTCGGCTTTAGAAAAGGAAAATCTACACTACATGCGGTAGAGATCCTGTTAGATGACATTGAAGATGCCTTACGTCACTCAAAAAGGGTGTTCTATGCAGCCTTTATACACTATAAGAAGGCATTCGACTATATTGATCGGGGAATACTTATGACAAAGCTTGCGTCCATGATCGGTAAGACCATCAGTTAACAGAAATCGTGCAAAACACCTTCAAGTACAATTTGCTTCAAATAAATGATGAAGTCTCCATGTCTAAATACATTACCCAGACTAATGGGGCCTTACAAGGAGATCGAATCAGCCCCCTCCTCTTAAACATCGCCACTGTCGACGTAGTGAAATCGCTAAATGGTACGAAATCAAGACCACTCCTATCATCACACACAACAAAGAAGAGCTATAAACAGCATTAGACAACATCGAAAAATGGGCTGGAAATAATACATTTGAAATCAATATGGGAAAAACAAAACAAATGACATTCAGAAAAGGAGGCAGACCATCAGATAAAGACGTACTTACACTTAAATCAGAGCCAATTGAAATAGTAAAACGTTACAAATATCTAGTAATAACACTCCAAACCACCAGTGAAGACCAGTTTGGTTTCAGGAGAAATGTAGGAACAAGGGAAGCTGTACTAAGTCTTAGGCTGATTTTGGAAGGTAGAATAAGGAAAGATAAGAGAACGTTCATGGCTTTTGTAGACTTAGAAAAGGCTTTTGATAACGTTGATTGGACTAAATTGTTTGACATTTTGAAATCGATTGGAATAAAGTACAGGGATAGGAGGGTGATATACAATCTGTACAGAAACCAGACAGCAGTCATTCGAGTTGAAGGACATGAGAGAGAAGCTGGTATTCAGAAAGGTGTAAGGCAAGGCTGCAACTTATCACCCATACTTTTCAATCTTTACATTGAACAAACAATGAAGGAAATTAGAGAAAAATTTAAAGTGGGATTGAAGATTCAAGGAGAAATAATTTCAACTCTGAGATTTGCTGATGACATCGTCATCTTGGCCGACAAGCCTGAGGATTTGAATGAGTTTTTGAATGGTAAGGACTCCGTCTTACGGAAAGAATTCATGATGAAAATTAATAAATGTAAAACAAAAATACTGGAATGCAGCCGAAATAAATCAGAAACCTCTATGGAGATCAAATTGGCAGGTGAAAAGCTAAAGGAAGTAGGAGACTTCTGTTACTTAGGAAGCAGAATAACCAGTGATGGACGAAGCAAAGAGGATATAAAAAGTAGGTTGGCTCAGGCAAAGAAAGCATTTCTACAAAAAAGGAATCTGCTGACATCGAATATAGATTTAGGTATTAGGAAGTCATTTTTGAAAGCCTTTGTCTGGAGCGTGGCGCTCTATGGAAGTGAAACTTGGACTATTGGTGCAGCAGAAAAGAGGAGAATTGAAGCATTTGAAATGTGG
Source organism: Meconema thalassinum (assembly GCA_946902985.2). NCBI lineage: Eukaryota > Metazoa > Arthropoda > Insecta > Orthoptera > Tettigoniidae > Meconema > Meconema thalassinum. The sequence goes on from OX336392.1 coordinate 516,134,729, forward strand.
TGTTACAGGAGAATGATGAAGATCAGATGGGTAGATAGCGTTACAAACGAAGAGGTATTAAGACGAGTGGAAGAGGAGAGATGTTTCTGGCGACTGCTAATGAAGAGAAGAGATAGGTTGGTAGGACACATACTAAGACACCCAGGAATAGCAAGCTTAGTTATGGAAGGAAGGGTCGAGGACAAGAACTGTAGGGGTAGACCAAGGTTAGAATATGTTAAACAGATTGCCTCGGATGTAGGGTGTCGGAGCTATGTAGAGATGAAACGATTAGCTCAGGACAGGGAGGCATGGAGAGCTGCATCAAACCAGTCAAAAGACTGAAGACTCAAACAACAACAACCACCAGCACGTCTTTCAGCATGCACATTGAAGAAAGAACAGCAGCAGCCACACATGCTATATATAACATCAAAAATCTATCGTCCCTTGACCTCTCAACAGCTATGACGCTCTTCAACAGTATGGTAATCCCAATTTGTACTTATCTGGGACAAATTGAGTATCAGCGACATGGAGAGACTTGAAAAAGTGAAAACTAGATTCCTGAAAGTAGCAATAGGAGCAGGGAAATACGTCCCAAACAGGATGATATATTATGTCCTAACAAGACAAACCCTCTACACAGAGGACTTTAGATTCCAACTACAGCTACCATCTACAAGCATATACCAGACAGTGATAACCAGATGAAAAAAGAAACAAGAAGAGATCATCGAGGACGTCTTTGGAACAGATGCTATGATTAATAGAGAATGGACCATAACCACGCAACCCCAAAGACATGCCATCATTAGGCTTGCTATTAATGGATTTCATCACGAAATGTGTACAAACAATAAATTCCACCAAGCAAATGATCATTGCATTTGTAAACTCTGCGAACAAAACTGTGAACAGACCACTTTTCATGGCGCAAGAAAAGAACTAAATATCTTACTGATTACAGTAAAGACAACTGTAGAAAATAATCTCATACTGTTGTAAGATTATGTAATGCAAATGGCCTTTCGGCTGCAATAAAACTTATATATTGTTTAACGTTATGTCTATTATTGCCGGCAATAGCATTTATAGGCTTTCATGTTGTCAGCACCCCGTATACACAGTCACGTTACACATCGTGTCTAGTTGGTTTCTACTTCGCAAATTGAGCTGTCGCTTCTGTGGTGTTGGGAGTGAGTGAAATGAATACTTCTTTAGATGAAGCGCAGGAACGGTTCAGTTTACGTATTTGTGTGTGTAAATAATAGTCTGGAAGTAATGAAGAATTGAGATTAAAAATTTACATGCATTACGCAAGCAAAATTTAAGACTTTTGGGATTGGAAATCAGTAAGGTATTTATTTTTAAAACTGTGGTGCCAAATATCTTATGATAATATTTTAAGGTAGTAATACGGATTGAATTTGGTATATTTAGTCTTTATTTAACATTTGTAAAATGATAGTTCAAGTTTTAGTTGGGATGTTGTGAACACCCCACCTACCCACTTACGTAACTCTCACCCACATTAATACATTATGCAACGAGCCTATAATGGCAATAATTAACACACGAGTATGTTTATAAAACGAGCGAAGCGAGGTGCATGATACACAAATCCCCCTTCCGTTCAAACTAAAAACACTTATAGTGGGCGATGTATCGAAGATAGAGATATGCTCTCACGGACTTTTTTGTAGAATTTCTCACGCTGAACAATTCTTACACTCATAGTATATTGATATTTTTAACGGTTTGCCCAGCGTAAGCTTAAAAAGCGCACGGACGCCAGGCTCTTTTTCGACTTTTTCACTGAAATCGTTCCTGCTTGGCTCCCTTTGGACATAAATAAATTATTTTCTACACAAATCTTCCTAGAGATTACCTTTACAGAATGGTGAAAACCGCATCAAAATCCATCCAGTGGTTCTTGAGATTACACATTTAATAAGCGTACTGTACAGCTGTTTATTAATCGCGCCTACAATGGGGTGGGAGTGCGCTCTATCGGCGCCGAGTAGAAATTTTCCAATTACAGGTTATTCATGGGCTCTAACTGGGATTGTCAAGGCCGGTATAGAGTGCAGCTCGCATTCAGTCGGCCGTGCGTTTCGTCATTCCATACGCTATGGTATCATTCGCAGTTTGAAAGGTTGTGTCTTAACGCAGCTTGTATAATAGAGCCACTGCCATTTGATTTGCATAACTATTAAACAGAAATTGTGCACTGCCGTTTGATTTTCATTGTGCTGTGCCATGTGGCCTTTCGCACGATGTAGTTCGCAGTGGAAGTGTGTACCGATTAGCCTGGCGCTGGGCCCATTAAACCGGACTAAGGTTATGAAGGTATCAGAGGCGATGGATTGAACGTACATTCACTGCCATGTGAATGCAAGTTCTATTCGAATGCGCTATACATTATGGGCCTAGTTTAGCTTAGCCTAGCCTAAAGAAATGAAGACTAAATAAGGTACGCATACTCAACACATAGGCAAAGAAGAGGTAATGTATTGACCAAAGAGATAACATCAAGGAATGACGAGGAAGCATTACATGCAATGAATGAGGATAAGTGGACGTCAAACATGTGATATTAGGTAAATAACCGATATTAAAAATAATTACGAGAAAGGTATTGCAACACAAAATAAAAAGACACCCATCAAAATACATTACGTTAGAAAGGGATTAAGCCGTACTCATGGACTTGCATAAGAAAACGCAATCCTAAGATAAGAGGCAAACTAAAGGATAAAAGGCATGGCATAGGTCTTACTATTGAACACACGCTACTCAGTAAGCCGTACCAAATACCAACACAAAACGATACAACGAAATGGGGACAAAGATTAACGGGTACGAAACACATACTCCATGGACATACTAGAAATGGCGAAACGCCCTAGTATTCCACACAATGAGTAAAGACAACAATTACGTAACGTACCTTGATGGTGTCATCATAAATCCGGAATCACGGAATTAACTTAAAATGAACGAGAATCGCACCTTTATAGAAAACACACACGAACGGGAAAGAAACGGATTAAAGCAAGGCATCTAGAAAAATGAGAGCGGGAACATGAATATAAAAGGTCCTACCATGATAAAAAAAAAAAACAGAAGACTGCCCGGGAGGGTAACAAACCGTTGTCACAGGTGACGGAAAAAAGAAGTTAAAAGGAAAGAGGTGTCACTAATAGTGAGAAATCACTATAACGAACCTTGATCAGCAATTATAGAAATGTCCACTGATCTGCCCAGTTACCCTGGCCAGTAATAACCCAGAAGAACAGAGAACAATTCCGATAATCGACACGCCGAAGAAAAGAGAAAAAAGGGAAGACTACTGGAGGAAAAGAAAAACGGTTCAGTGCATTTAAAAATCACCTCCATACAGCCAACTGAACAGAGCGCAGGCGCTGGGTGGATCAAAGACCTCAGGCAATATCATATTATGTTCTCAAAGCTTGGAAATATGGTTATCTTACAAGGAACTTAGAATATACATAACCTAGCTTTATTTCATGTACAAATTGTTTATTGGACAATTGGTGGAGTGAATTTGTGGCAATGTGCCATGTGGTTGTGGAATATTGGAAGTAGAAGGTATATATGTTAATATGAGTGTTTTGTTTCTCTACTGAGTTTAGTATTGTGTTGGAGATTTCAATTTTATTTTGGATTGTGTCTTCAATATATCCTTCGGGTACAGTAGTGGATTTCCAGCCTCCATGACGTTTCAGTGTCATTATATCCCCACCGGCATCGACTAAAATTGTCGCCGAGCTCCTACGAAAGCAATGCCCGGTGAACAAATTGGAGTTTGAGAGATCAAGGTACAGTGCTATATCTTTTCCCATGTTGCCCAGTTTATGTATGCCTAAATTTTGGATCGTGCACTTTCCTTCTAGGTAATTTATAAAGAGCAATGGAGTATTGCAAACTTCTTGACATAGGTCCATAAATTTCTTGCATATTACGTAGTACTTTCCAGTTACCGTAAAAGTCCGTGCTTTTTTCGTCTTTGTATTTGGGATTGTAACAAGAATAGTTGAACCAATATATTTTACATTCTCCACTTTCAGATCACGTAATTCATGTCTTCGGCATGCTCCCACAATTCCAAACATTGTTGCTACCTGTAACAATACAAATACCGTAACGTTATATTTTTGCCTCATCTGAAACTACTTTATGCTAATTGTAACACTGCTGAAGTTGAACGAAATTTACTTGCTGTTAGCAAGAGGTATTTCATATCTGGTGCGTCATTTAAGAATACCCTCAATTCTTCAGGTGAAAATGTTTTGGATTTTATCGCTCTATATCCCTCCGATTTACGTTTTAGTAGGGCATTTAATTTTGGGTACTTTGATACGGTATGTCAATTTGTTTCTTAATATTTAATGCTGATTTCAAAATCGAGTAGTGGGTCTACAAGGTTGATGATTTTATCCTTAGTGACAGTTCTTCTAAGTACATCAGCGATACATTTTCTGAAAAAGATTTTACGTTTTTTACTCTTCTCCAATCCATGAACTACCCATATAATTTGTCGTACATTTATAGTGACTTTATAATGTATTAGTCACATTCAGAGCTTTAGCGGATATTTCCAGTGGTGTAAGTTCAGTGTCTTCACATGTGTCCGACATTTTTGATTTTGAAAACAATTGCGTTGTGCGCAGGTGCAAATAATCTGTTTCATAATGAAATTAATCATGAGCTCTGATTGGTGGTGGAGAAACTGTATCATAATGGAAAATAGTACTTGAATGACCATCATTATGATACAGTTTTCTGACATATAATATTTACATTTCGACATCGTCGAACATAAACCTAATTAATGGTTAATCGCAGCAAGACCCTCAATACCCAACCATCAAGCATTTCAACTCGATCATTGTCACGGCCCTAACTGTCAAAACTCGAAACTTGAGCGACTTAAATTAACTTGGACGACAAATAACTCCAGGTCTGCTACAGAATTTGACCTTCACATCACACACTCACAACATCAACAATGGAAAGAGATGATTCAACCTGAGGAACCCTGTTGGTTATCTTTCAGGGATCTATTCGGACCAAATGAATCAGCGACTTTCCACACACCGATCAGCACACTAACACAACACAACGAACAAAGGCGCAGATTTCCCAGATTCAACTTTGAAGAAGAACTCTACTACGCCACAAAATGTCATAACACCTACAGAAGCACAGCCATAATAATACTCCCACCCAGTAACACAGACACAGGAACACTCATACACGCCATCAATGTCCTGCAAGCACTATAACACAGAATAGCAAGCAATTGCTTTATTCTCATCACTCCCACACGCAACACATACCTAAACGAACTCAGACAAGCACTCAACAGTCACCCAAGAATTACACCCCCTGGGACTTTCTTGTGACCGCGCCTGAATATCTCCAAATTAACATCAGTTAAAACGTGTCTTATGGTTTCTTTGTATATAGCACCTCCAGTGTGCCACTTTTTCATCAGCTTCGAAACACAAGATTTTATAGGAATGCTACAGTCAGGATATTTACGAGCAAATCTCCAAACGCCTCTTCAATAGTTTTTTTTCTTCACTCAATATTCCACCAAAACAATTATCTGTTCAAAAGTATACTTCATTTTCCGATAGATTACTTTCCGCACTTCCACAAACAAGGAACAATCACACAGCACAATAATAAAGTACAGCTGTTCAGATACAATTCTCAGAAGCAACTGCCCGCCGGGAGACTTGCCTAGAACCGTTTCTCACGCTGCGCTACTGACGAGCGGGAAATCCGGGTTCCTCGTAAAATGAAGGCACTGTACAACAAAATAGGCGTCTTCCCCCGTTCCACTCTATAAGATTATAAGGATTCGGTGTCGGCTCCGTTCCTCTCGATACCAGGTGACCTATGAACGCTTATTTAATTTTGAATCAGCGATTCATTGATAAGCATGTTTCATTCCTTCCAAATGTTGCATGACAATAGGTTACCAACAGTTTTTTTTTTAATGTTTTCAAGGGTCAATGACTTTCTTTTGTCGGACAGAATTAATTTATACGCTGAAAATGATGGTTCTACGTCGACTGACGTAACTGCGCAATACTTGTAGACTGGCACCGACTGCTCGGAACATTCTTCTGGCAAAGACTGCCTCATTCCAATTATGTATTTGCTTATTGATTGAATCTTCTTCAGTCCTGGGTTTGAGTTCAACATCGCACTGAGTTTCCTTTTCACTTTTTCTCCAGTTTCACCCACTGGTATTGCGACTCTGAAAGCACATTCCTTGACTAGGGAAGGCTTATCGTATTGCCAAGGGATGGACAACATATTATGGAGTTCATTAGATTTTTAATTTCGTTCAGAAATAGAATCCTATTAGTTCTAAATATATTGCTATAAAAGCAAAAGAGAGAAAAATATATCTGTATATGCACTAACGTTCAAAATATGCATTTGCAGATGCGCATATGCATTTTTTGTAAAATCCGGACCCTACCTATGAACACCAGTCGTTGGAGGCTCTATCGCTCTGTTGGACAAGCCTTGTCTGATTCCGAAAACTGTGGAATAAATTATTGCGCACCAGTTGACACGAGCACAGTCCCGCCACCTGTTGGCGTGCTCGCTTCACCTGTGCTTGTTTACTCTGATGAATGATAATGAGAGCGATCGCCTGGGACAAGTTAGTGTCTGCAGCAGAGATCAATCCGGCCTGGGTGTTGAGTTCCTTCCGACAGCCACAACCTGTTAAAAGTATTAACGGACGAGCAAAACTCCTTAAATAAACCCTCTAGTATTCGAATATTTCTTGTACACGCATGCACCTCTATGGGCTCACACCTAGTGGGACGTGGATTGGCGACCACGGGACCCCAGCTGAGTCCGGGCTTGCTTTCTGTGCCGGGCTCTTCTCTGTCATATTTCCTGTCGACCTCCCATAGTCAACTCTTGATCCCTTCCGACCCCGTGACTATTGGTCCTAATCACTTCTAAGTCTACCCCAGGGATTCACAACTAGTAGGGCGTGGGTTGGCGACCACGGGACCCCAGCTGAGTCCGGCATTGCTTCCACCTACTTGTGCCGGGCTCATCTCTGTCATCTTTTCTGTAGACTCCCATAGTCAACTCTTGTTCTCTTCCGACCCCGACGGTATTAGGGTATCCGAGGCGTATGGAGTCTTTCACTTTCCCATCAAATTGGCCCTGTCTCATCTTTCCTGATACCCTCACTCTTCGAGGGGTCAGCCTTCTTTTTCTTTTCATGTTATCTCCTGCCTTCTGCACAAGGCCTTCAAGGAGGCAGGGTGTATGTAGCCCCACCCCTTCTGGTGTAACCTGGATAGTGCTAAACCCTCAAGGGATCACGGCTAGTGAGTAAGGGATTTGGTGACCCCGAGGGATTCCCGAGCTGGGTACGTTTTGTCCGCTTTTCCTCTGGCCTTGGGGCGGGCATTCTCCTCTTTCCCTTTCCTATCTGCCTTTCATGGCTCTCCTTCCTTCCAAGTCCCTCAATCCACATTATTCGAGGGTTTAGAGCATTTCTTTTCTTCCTTTCCTTTATTTGCCTTATTTTTTATACGTTTACCATCTCTTCTTCTAGTTTTAAAGTCTGAAGTTAGTATTACGTATAGTTATCATTCTCATCTTTCTCTATCACCCAAACCATTAGGGGCCGTTAACCTAGATGTTAGGCCCCTTAAAACAACAATCATCATCATCATCTACTTGTAAGTCTCGAGACAAATTGTATATTGAAGAGTTGCGGTGTTGCAGGAACGGCCGGCCAGGCAGTCAGTCGGTGAGTGAGAGGTTCCGGATAGACTGGGGGACCTACATGTCCAGCCACAACGACGTGGTGTACATACGGCTGGACGTGCGGGGTGCCCGAGGAAGGGGCAACAAGGCTCTGTACCACCATTTGGGCGGCAGGACCAGATCACCGTTCTCAGGTGGGTGCTATTTTCATATATCATTGCCTCTAGCGACATACCCAATTATTGATTGCTGTAATAGATTCGTAGATATAGAGAACGTCTAAATATTTCGGATGGTCGCCATGTTGGACTGTTATATGTATAGGCCATAGAGTTATGTACCATTAAATGAAAATTTTTGCGTAGATTCATTATTCAAACTTTCACTTAGATCACATGATAACGACACAAAATATAACAACTTAATTTTAAAATTTCGCACTGCCGCCATCTTTAGGTTATGTAAACAATTCCACTAAATTAGGTGCCATATTTCACTGCGCTCAGATGGTTAAATCGCGAGAAATGTCTATTAAAATGTTTCAACTTCGCTTGGCCGTGTTCGTTTTGTATTTTACAGGTTTCTGAATATTACAGAGATAAACTTTTAGTAGTGGCCTTTATCACCGTGCAAAATTTCAGGGTGATATCAGTAATAGTTTCGGAGATATAGAATGCTAGTGAAATATTTCGCACAGCCGACATTTTGAGGTTATGTAAACAATTGAACTCAATTAAATGCCAGTGCATTACAATGTGTATAATCATTTGCTGTACCACGTTTCATTGCGTTTGGATAGTTAAATCGCGAGAAAAGTCTATTTAAAAGTTTCAAGTTCGCTTGGCCGCCATGTTCGTTTTGTAGTTAACACGTTTTTGAATGTCTCATAGGCGAACTTCTAGTAGTTCCCTTTATCACCGTACAAAATTTCAGGGTGATGTCTGTAATAGTTTCGGAGATATGGAATGCCGATGAAATATTTCGCACAGCCGCCATGTTGGATTGGTGAGACGTAATAAAATTTGAAGAGCACGGTCGGGTTCAGCCGAAATGGTGCTATGACCTTACCGAGTTTCACTGAATATGCTCCATCCGTTTAGACGTCATTAGGGGGGGACACACACACAAACACATACACACACCCACATACAAAAGGTGATCTCATAAGTCCATTTTTTTTCATAAATGAAAATATGCTAAAAATGCGGAATAGGAGGATTTTAAATTAGGAGGTATGTTTTGGAGACACTCAAAGCCAGGAAAATTGTACGAACTTTACATTTTTCTTGATGGAACTTTCAAATTCAATGTACCCGGTACTCTAAGACCCCTGTAATCCGTCACCTTTGGGACTGAGGGTATGGTCGGAACGCAGTGGGAACGATTGTTGATCAAAGAGACCAGGTGAACATTTTTTTTTCATTATTTCCTGTCAAGAACAGAGTTCTAGAATGGATACACTGCCAACATTACAGTGCCTTTAGTTATCGTCGTGAGAGCATCCATAAGGATACATTACCAACAAAATTACATCTGTTGTAGGTTGTAGTTATGAACAAAAAATAATTTATAGAAACAAATAGTTATTTATTGAAAATATAATATGTAATACTACAAGGAAGGCAACTTGTGATTAACACTATGAAATCAGTCCTCATGTTGGTTTGGATAAAATGTCAACTGATACTTCACACATTTTATTTTATACTTATTGCAAATAATAGACACTAGCGGACCCGCACTTTCGACGATGCTTTCATTTTCCGACATACTGTATATGGGTTTGGAGGCACATAAGCATCAATTACTAGCGACACCATTTTCTCACTTCTCAAACTGAAACGTCTTTTTCCCTAAAAAAGAAAATAATAATATTATTATTGAAAATACAGCGCACAAATTGTGCATAGGGTTAATGAATTTGAATATACATATGTGTATTCACCTTCCACCTTCACAAAATATCACAATGGAAAGTCCCCGGTTCTTACACGCGATTACGTGGAACCGACTACATTGTTTACCACATAATTTACAAATACAGGATACGTCTATGTCATGAAAGTAGTCGGTGACGCACAGTTTATGGTGGTACCCATGTACCACCATAGAGGTAACGAAGTGTCGTAGGTCTTGATTAGTGTCAGTCCATGCCCTATTCGTCATGGCTTCCGTTATGTAAAATTCGAGCCAGATTTCGTCTCTTTTCTTCACTTTCTCATGTATTAGTCTTTTCCAGGCGTAGATGATAGTCCTCCCTTCGTCCGTAGGTCCTCAATGAAGAAGTTCTCCTAGGCAAGTTCGTACACTAGTCTAGATTTTGTATATTTTGATAATCCCAGGGTACCTTTTAGGAAGCGCGTCTTCACTGCCTCGAGCGTCCTCATGTCCGCCAAGGACAGTTTCTCCCAGATGATTTCTATCCCGTATGTGGCGATGGGCGCTATTTTCGCGTGGAATAATCTCATAGAGGTTCCCAAATAGAGCTTCGTGAGTGATTTAATGTCATATATGGCTTTAGTTGCCGCCGTTGCACGAGAATTTATGTGGACTCTGTAGGCTCTAGCTGTTGTTTGCATTGTCAATCCTAAGTCTTGAGGGGATTCAATCCTAGGTATATCCCGTCTCCCGAGGCTTCTCTGCCACATTTCCGAAACGTCATTTACACTGTTTTCTCTATGTTAATTTTCATCTTGTTATCCATTGTCCAACTGTCTAGATTTGTTATGGCTTTTTGCACTTCATGTACGGAACTCGAACCAATGACCATATAGTCAGCGTATAGGTATGTTTAAACATTTTCCGTTCCTAGCGTAGCTGCCGTCACCACATCGTACCTTACAATGTTGAACAGTAGGGGGCTGAGTGGGTCTCCTTGTAATACACCGTTGGTTTGTGTTATCAAATTCGAAGTTACGACATGGTCATCAATTTGTATATAATTTGTGGTCAGAATGTTGCTTATCAGTAGGGCTCGGATCGGTATGCTCGATAAAATCTCCAGATATGCTCGAAGACCATGTGTTTTATGCTCGATAAATATGCTCGAAAAACTCATTATATGCTCGATAGTTATGCTCGAAAAACTCATTATATGCTCGATAGTTATGCTCGAAAAAACCATTATATGCGGTTAAATATGCAGAATATGCTCAAAAACACCGTTAAAAACTATAGAAAGGAAAGTGAAACGAAAAAAACAATAACATGCCTTTATATACGAGCTTTATTTTCTAATTGTATGTATGATACACTGCAATATACTCGCATTCAAGTTTTTCAAGTATATATACTTTATATATACTATATATACTTTCTTATAAAAGTTCATTTACAAAATGTTCAGAATTAGGCGAGTCAATGAAGTAGATCTGCATTGGTCTGTACAACAAGAATTTGTTCTATGTTTTCAGTTTTGAATGATTTTCTTAAATCAATAAATAAAAGTTCCAATGACGAGAACGACCTCACTAAAGGTTAAAAACCTGCGGTTCTATTTTTCGCACCAGATAGGCTTTTCAATAACTATTTGTGTTTTCGAACCTTAAGGATGGTCAGGGCCCGAATTCGGGGAGGGGGAATTCGAAGAAGAACAAACTATTTAGATGAAAACCAAAATAATATGCATTTATATGCTTCTATTCTGAAAACCGCGGTTTTATGCACTTATATGCTCGATAAATTTCAATTCTGTTAGTCCCAGCGAGGTGAAAATACCACCGAAAGGTTTCTTTCAATGTGTACTATTCAGGAAAAAAGTATGCAAATATGCTTGAATCCGAGCCCTACTTATCAGTGTCGTGAGCTTGTTGTTTTCGCCCATCATAGCTACCAGTTTCGCAATTATTAGCGACCTGCTTAACGAGTCAAAGGCTTTAGCGTAATCGACAAACACTACGTGAAATTTGCCACTAGGATGTCTTAGGTTTTCTTCAATGTCATTGAGTAGGTTGTTAATGGCGTGGAGAGTGCTTCGTCCTTTACGGAATCCAAACTGTTCATCTGGGAGTTTATGGTCTACTGCTTCTGTGATCCTTTTAGCGAGGAGTTTTGTCAGTATCTTCATCATGTTCTTTTCGACAGCGATCCCTCTGTAGGGGTTTGGATCTGATTGTGCGTCTTTACCCTTGAGCGGCACTTTAATAGTCGAGATTCTCCATGCTGTGCAGATGCTACATTCATGTAGACAGAGGTTCATTAAGTCTGAGATTGCAGGAAGCTACATCTCTGTTGAGTCTTTCACGTGTTCGTTACAAATCCCCTCAGGTCCTATGGCCTCATTGTTTGTGAGTGACATGATAGCTTCTTCTACCTCCTCAGATTTGAACGGGTTGGTTTCATTTTGATATGTTGCCATTTTAGTTGGTTCAAGATTGCTGACATCTCCGTCTGGTGTCGCGAAAAAAGCGCACTGCGAGAAAAGCGCACTGCGAAGAAAGCGCACAGTCAACCCCTTTGGAGTTACAGAAGGAATCCCGCCCCTATCGTCTTAGAAATAAGGAGTGTTACACAGAAAATAAAAGTTGAATTAATTAGTTTCTGATTCCCATCACACTTTATCCAGGCTGTGGACTGGCTAAATGATTAATTACTAAATATTTTTAATCATTTAGGCGTGTTTAAAATCAGCTTGAGTATAGCTTCGTCAATGTTAACTTTTTAAATATATTTACAGTTTTAAAGTATACTTAGGCTTGCTTTAAATCAGCATGAATGTAGCTTCGTCAATATTAACTGTTTACTATTTACATTCTTTTCGGGTCTTGCTTTTCTTCTAGAAAGAAGGTCTAGCCAAGTTTTTGTAGATATGAAACTGTCTTTAAACACGCTGTGATGTCACCATTTTCTTCATACTTCTTCACAGTTCTTTCCAGTTTCTTATCCAACTCGATGTAAGTTTTCTTCCTCTTTTTCCCAGCTAAATTCAGTTCTATCCTCATGTACATACAAGAAGATTCCTCCGCTTCACTCTTGAAACAAAGTATGACATCTCTGATTTTGGGGTTGGGTCGTCCAAGAAGATTGTTGATTTTGTTGTGCCAACCTTCCACCGCGTTCGTAGTCCTGTGTCGCCTAGCATAGCAATTCCACAATTCAATAGGAATTTCGTCATTATGCAGCCACTGTTCGACGAAGTAGTCGAAGAAGCGAGTTAATTTCGGGTTTTCAAGAGCCTGTGAGTGAATTTCGACCCAGCCATCTTGGACATCTTCAGTTTTCAAGAAGGCTAATGCAGCACACATTTGAGTGGACAGTCGGATTTCTTCATTTTCTCTATATTCACATGTCAGTCCAATTTCTTGTATTTTTCTCCACAGACATTTTTTCAAATGAAAGTAGCACCCATGGATTTCAACTGATGGCAGAACTTCTCTAATTGCAGCTATTGCACTTGCCTCGAAATCAACGTGGATGTGTCTTGGATTCCATTCTGGGACTGCTTGCAGTACATGACGAAAAAAACGAACGTATGTAGTTTTCTTCTTGTTTGGAAGTAGGCCAAACACAACTGGATAAACGTTAGTTTCTGTGTCGGAGCTTCCATAATCAGCATGGATGGTGTAAATTTGACCGAACTGTTTACTACAACTTTTAAACGTTCAATCCATGAAAAAGCCTTGTAGGTTCCTCAAGCACTCTTTTCCTTTTTCTGAACAAAAAATGATCATCCGTTCCTCTGAGCCTTCGTCCACTAACATAAATTTTGATCCGTCGTTCACCTGAAGCAATTCTTCGTCTAAAATTACCTCTTCTCTAGTCTTAGGCTCCTTTTGGGTTCCACGCGCACTGTTTCTCTGTATGTACATACTTCTTTTTGTGGTGAGTTGTTGCGGCATTTCTGTTACAAAATTGTAGCCCTTGTTGTGGAGTTCTCCCAGTTCTTCTCTGTAGATCTTTGAAATGGACGTGTCTTCTTCACGGGCTCTCTTCTTTGCAACGTTGATGCTCTTCATAACTTCCAATCTGGCTGTGTCCGGTGCTGCACATGAGTGATCAGTAACTTCTAAAACTTCGCCATTTTTACTTTTTAACATTCCACGGCACCTACTTGACCTTTCCTTCTGACATCGCCAAACTATTAACCCATCTATATTCTTCCTAAACTCCCTATATGCGTATCCGTTATAATGTGCTGCAGGCTTACCCTTGTTAGTAGTTAAGACTTCCATAATATAACTAAACCATGTATAAATACTAAAAAGAAAGAAAACGTTCAAAACACTAGGTATACTAGTAAAATAACTTTAACACAAGTAAGTTTAAAACACTAAAACAGATTATTGCTGCTTACGAAGTGACTTGAAGGACCATCAGAACAGGAATGACAAAGAAGGGGTCGGTGAGGTGGGGCGGCTGCTCGGGAGGAATGAACCTGAGCTATTGTATTGCGTGATGACTCACCTCCAACCAGCTCCAAGTATTCATTTCCTGGTAACGTAACCCCTACCCTAAACTGTCACATTGGCCCTTGTGCGCTTTCTTCGCAAATACCTGTATGTGCGCTTTATTCGCTGTGCGCTTCTCACACAGATTCCTCCGTCTACGTTTAATATGTTCCGGATGTGTTTTTCCCATTTGGCCACTTCTATTTTTCCAAGCCATGTGTTTTACTATGGTTCAATGCTACAAATGGGTCATTGATGGCTTCTTCTACTATTCTTATCGCCTCTTTTTCCAAATGCTCCTTACGTTTTACCGATAGTAGTCTTTTGTAATTCTTCTTAATGATGGTGTATTGGTGCATTGCCTCCTGGTCCATATGACATTTTGCTACATGCATGGCCTCGATGACTCTTCAGATAGCACTCCTTGTCGAACCATATTCGCGATCTTCTGTCCGGCTTATACACAAGTGCTGATTTGATAGTTTTTTTTTTCAGGGATAGCGCGGTTGCGTCTATGTCTTTTCTCTTTATGTGTTTGTCAAAACTTTTCCAATCCTCCTATTTCTGACTAAGAACATCTTTGTCTATCTGTCGTGAAGGGTTGGTATCTTTTGGTTTTTCTCTGTTGTCCATTTGTGAGACGTTAAATTGTGTCGATATCTGGCAGTGTTTCTTAATCATCGCTTCCTCTGAAGTGAGACATACAGTGTAATTTAGTAACTTAATGGTACGGTCTTTATAGAAAACTAAATCTATAGTGCTGCTCCCTAAATGTGCAAAGTACGTTCTATCTTCAACCTTGTTGACGAGGTTAAATCCTTCCTCCGTCAATAGTTCGAGGAGTTCTTTCGCTCTATGATTATCGATGTGTAGTCTGCAGTTAAGGTCTCCGGCCAATATAATGTCTCTGTCCTGAGGTACATGCCCTATGGATAACATGATTGTTGCTATCAGATCTTCAAAAGGTGTTAGTGGCCCTGAGTATATAGCTATCACAGAGATCCATTCGAAGTTTGTTATCATTGTGTCTTGGTCTTGGTATGCACTTAGTATTTTACCAATGCTTGGTTTGTATAATAGTAACATGAGGTGCCACGCATTAGTCTCCCTCTTGGCCCTTGCGTTGCTGGCATATGTTGTGCGTAGAATCCATTAATATATAATTAGAAATGCGCACAAACCGTGCAATGATTACAGCAAAGATTACATATAAAGTTTAGTTGTCCTTGCTATAAGCAGCGATAGACCTATATCGTTTCTTTCACTTTAGAATGTGGTATTGATCACATTTTTCTGAGCACAGGACACAGATGCAGGTATCGTTCGCTTCGTGGAACGTCTAATTGGAGCATAGCTTGTGTTGGAAGCCATGGACCGCTAGTCTTTTAGTGACATGTCGCATTTCATAGTTCGCTTGCATCCAGGCTTTGTCTTGCATCGCGCAGGTACAATAGAAGTCTGGTCGTATGTCTCTTTTCTTCTCTCTTAGATCTTGGAGTAGTTTGTTGTAGGCATGACTTGATGGCAGCAGCAGCGTTGATCGCAGATCTTCTATTAGAAACGTCTCCCTGGTGAGTTCATACACCAGTCTCGATCTCGAACTCTTTGAAACTCCAACAGCCCTCTTGAGGTACCTAGCTTTTACTCTTTCAATCTCCTCTAACTGTTTGTATGTGAGATGTTCCCATACCAGTTCGATTCCATACACAAGGACGGGCAATATCTTCTGTCTGAATAGTTCCATAGCTGCGCTGATTGATAGCAGTCTGATGCTCCTGATTTCGTGCATGGCTCTGACTGCAGCCACCGTCCTTGTTCTGATGTGGAATCTAAAGCTCTTCCCTGTTGTCTGCATTGTGAAACCGAGATATTTGAAGTAGCTTGATCTTTTGATGGGTTTCCCGTTGCATTTCATATTTTCTGCCTCGGTGAGCCTGCCCCCCTTTCCTAAATACTACCATTTCAGTCTTCTCTTCGTTTATTTTTATATCATTTCTTTCTGCCCATTTGCTTAATGTGTCAACTGCTGTCTGTAGAGCTCCTATATCCGTCGTAGCGATGCCCATATCATCGGCATAGATATATGTGTTGGCTCCTAATATTTCTTTTGCGTCGTCGTATGTGAGAACATTGAACAATATAGGGCTTAGTGGATCGCCTTGAAGTACGCCAATCGTTTGGGATATCCACTCCGATCTTCCTATTCCGTCGTCTATTTGAAGATAGTTCTTAGCTAATATATTTGATATAAGTACAGTCGTACTTGTTCTGCCTATTAGTTCTTCTAGCTTGTCCATAAGCAACTTTCGGTTGACCAAGTCGAAGGCTTTTGAATAATCGACAAAAACTACGTATAGCTTTCCCCTGGGCTTTTCTAGTGTGTATCTTATTTGGTCTAGTAGGTTTTTTGCTGCTATAGTCGTGGATCTCCCTCTTCTGAACCCAAATTGTTCCTCCGGGAGTAGTGGTTCGAGCCTTTCTGACAGGTGCCTCGTTAGAATTCTCTTTAGGAGTTTCAGCGCAACGGGCTCTAACGCTATCTCTCTGTATGCATTCGGGCTGGTCGTGTCCCCTTTAACCTTATACAGTAATTTGATGATCGACCTTCTCCATTCGTCCGGTATGTCCCCTAATTCCATACATTTGTTCAAGAGGGAGAACCATATTGGGAGGAATTCCTGGGCTGTCTCCTTTAGATGTTCGTTTCTTATCCCATCTGGTCGATAGAGTCTTTAGTAGTATGAGTATATCATGTGAATGCAGAAGGTTATTGTTTGTCAAGTCTCTTTAAGCCCTCTATATTCCAGAGCAAGATGCGCAGCTGGTTAGGCTGTGAGGGAAATAGCTGATTTGCGGGAGCGAAAAAGCCGGTATCGTCTCACGAAGACACCATTCGGCCACGCTCCTGGGACGTAGACCTTTGCCAGATCTTGGAAAAGGTATAACTACTCGTAGTGCTTTTTGTGTGCTGCTGGAAATTCTTCACATTCAATGATATCTGTTACATTTAGGTAGGTTAGATGGCGTTGTACCATTTCTACAGTGGTGTTATGGTGGAGTCGGCCTATGTATAGCCATGCTCTTGGTTCTGCTGCTTGTAGTTCTGTTATGTTCGTCGTACTGCCATTTACAGGGCTGATCATGTGTGTGTCTACTGTTGTCAAGATTGTTCGTTGCGAATTGGAGTACGTGGGTTTCAATTGTGCAGTTCGAGAGTCTTCAATCACATCTTTGTATGTGCGGTATTGATGCGTTATATTTTCCATGTCTGGCTGCGTGGCTCAGGGGTAACGTTCTCGCTTGCTGAGCCCAAGGTTGCAGGTTCGAAACTTGGCGCAGTCAGCTGGCATTTGAGGGTGCGCAAATGCGAGGGAGCCGTGTCAGTAGATTTACTGGTACGTTAAAGATCCCCTTCGGGGCAAAATTCTGGCACCCCGCCGTCTCTAAAAGCCAGTGTAGTTAAAAGGGACGTAAAACCAATAACATTATTGTTATATTTTCCATGGGCGTCATATTTGAGGTCGTTGCTTGCTCCGCGTCGGTATTCGTCATGTGCGGGTTATTTTCTCGCAAATCGTATTTGCTATTTTGATTGATACGATCACTACCTTGTATTGAAGATATTATGTTCATTTCCTCACGTAAAATCGTCTTGAGATTGGCTGATAAGGCCTCCAACATGGATTGCATATTCTGTGTTATTTTCCGTGCAATTCTTTCCACCATTGCTTGTTCTGTGTGAATGTCTCTGTTGTCCAGCTGAAGATTGACCGGTTGCCCACTAGGTAGCATCCGACTCTGGTTACGCTGCGCTGAAATCATGGCCTCATCTGTCCGCTCACGAAGTAGACTCTCCGTGTCATTTCTATTTTTCCGAGAGCTGTTCTGTGGAAGTCCGCTAGATGGTATCTGACAATGACCTCGTCTGAATTCATTGCCTCGACTTGTTGGTCGCTAGATGTCGTCTGTGGAATAATTCCGTTGTTCTCTTGAATTCTCTGTGGCCAATCATGGATCTGCGTATTACTAATAAGTATGTCATGGAAATTGCCGTAAGATGGAGGCACCTGTTCCGTAGTTATTATGTCTGACGTTGCTATACAATCATTTTGGCTAACCTCAAAGACCTCTTGCTGAGAAGTCTGTTTAGTTGTACTGTTAATCTCTAGCATAGATTTCATGTCATTAAAACAATTAAAATTACACTCACCATTTTATGGATATCGTATTTAGTTTCTTTTTTCATGTATCCGCCTGCATCTGCGGTATTCTGTATAAATCGGAGAGCAATATGTAACCGACTGTCAATCTCGTGAATTAGCTATTCGTTGGAAATCAAATTGGCAGGTGAAAAGCTGAAAGAAGTGGGAGACTTCTGTTACTTAGGAAGCAAAATAACCAGTGATGGATGAAGCAAAGAGGATATTAAAAGTAGGTTGGCTCAGGCAAAGAAAGCATTTCTACAAAAAAGGAATTTGTTGACATCTAATATAGATTTAGGTATTAGGAAGTCATTTTTGAAAGCCTTTGTCTGGAGCGTGGCGCTCTATGGAAGTGATTGGACTATTGGTGCAGCAGAAAAGAGGAGAATTGAAGCGTTTGAAATGTGGTGTTACAGGAGAATGATGAAGATGAGATGGGTAGATAGGGTTATAAACGCAGGGCTTCCAGCGAGGTACGGCAGCAAAAAAAGTACTAAAGTAAATATTCCGTTTTTTTATAGTGAATAAAATTAAATATTTTTTTTTTCAAAGAAAATGTAAAGAAAAGTAAACAAGCAAACCTTTAAATACGAGCTTTCCTCGAGGTAAAGACGCAGTGCAAAGACCTTTAGTAGAGAAACGCATGTTCCCGTTTCCCGTCAGAAGGCCATAAGTACTGTCGCGATCATAAGTAATGGGATACCCTCGCTACTTCAAACGCTTGTATATGTTAAGAGGCACAAAAAGTTATCTGAATCCATGTAACACATCTTAGCAAGATCTCCAACTTAAGTTCTTAACATTATTTTGTACGTCTTACTGTTTGAGAGTTAAACGCGTTTGAATTAGCGAGGGCGTCGCATTACTTACGATCTCGATAGTACCATACTGGACAAATTATAAATTACAAAATTGACCCATTACAGCTTACCACGGTAATATTAATAGTTGTTGCAAAGATTTAAAATACCGGTAGCTGCATATTTTTTCCGTAGCTAGTTGAAACATTTCTTAATTACTGTATATACACTGTACATACATAAACAAATATTTGAACGGCGTGGTATGCAAAATGCACTCTTTCTATTTAAAACAAAAAAGATATACCTATATTTATGCACAATTCTTGGATAAACAATAAGGCACCTTGTTAAAAGGTATGGAATAACGGAGGGAAAAAACCACACATTCAAACGTTATATATTTTATTATATAAAATAAAATAAAATGGAATTAAATAAAATAACTCAATCTACAATCTTACACCATGATGTAACTTAACTAAAACTTGCCACCTCAGAGTGGTGGGGCGATATACTCGCTAAAAAATGAATTCACCAAGACCAGGACACCAACTTCACAAAATTCACTATTTATTAAATAAGGCAAGCTTCCATTACCTGCATCTGTTGTGCAGTATTAACAACAATTATTATGAAGAAAAAGGATATTCTTCTGCTCCTTTTATTTTACTAGATATTCTACATGCAATCAAAACTATTAATACATCTTTATCCACATGTAAGCAGGCCTCCATTATCCATGCCTTGGCATCCCACACAAAATCAAACACTAAGAGTCCCTTCATTCTCATTTTCCTAAAACCAACTGGGTTCCATTCAGCCTGGCAGCATCCATCTTGCCTGCTCTAATACCTATCATCAGCTAATTCCCATGCCAACCTTGCCCTAAGATCTATGGAACCTTTCAATTAGCCATGGCCACCTGGTCCAGCCACTGGCTGACCACCATCAAAGAATCTCAAGTCAGAGCACACAAGATTCTCCATGGCGGCCTGCCAACAAGTGTCCATGGCTGGCAACGCGATAAAAATAAAGAATAAATAATTACCAACAAAACAAAAAGCAGTGTCTGTAACCTACTGATGTTAGGCCCTTTAAAACAACAATTATCATCTGTTTCATGATTTAGAGACTCAGGTGATTGAGAGAGTTTGATATTTCTGTTTTACTGTATTTGTCTTTGTTTTCAGCTGAAAAGGTATCCTGACCAACACACGGTTCTAAAAAGAATTTACGGTAATTCTACAGAACATGGTGATTAGCATGAAAGTTATATCTTACCGTATTTGTTTGCTTGTTTTAAACTGATGTAGACAGATAGATAGACTAGCAGTTGTACCCGTTGTTGTATATAGTGCGTCTCTACCTTATGACAGTGCGGGCATATTGTCAGCTCGCCAGGATAATTCAGCTAGATTTCTACTTCAGGTGCCTTGATACTTGCTGATAAATCTACAGTTGAACCTGCTTATAGTGAACCTCTGTATAATAAAATCCTCTGTATTGGAAATAAATCTCTTGGTCCCGTCATTTTTACGGTGAAAAACTCTACACAATAAACTTTTGTATCTCTGTTGTGTTGGACTCGTTTACCTCTGTATAGGAAAGACTCGATGACTGGGGTGGCATATTAATAGCAATTAAGAAAAACATACCCCATTGCGAAATAATACTACCAGCTTCACGTACAATAGAAGCAACAGCAACACAGATCGACATAAAACAACAACACACCATCATTTCAGCATACAAACCACCCACGAAGAAATTATACACTACAGACAATATAGACATTCTACTGGATTACCAACATGTAATCATTGCCGGTGGCCTTCACTTCAAGCACCGTAATAGGAATTCAGTAGGCTAATAACCAGTAATATTGGCAATGGACTAAACACACATAACATAAACAGCAACTATTTCGTCATAGCACCCACAGAATACACTCACTACAACTTCAGAGGCGACATAGCACTCATTGAAAACATCCAGTACAACATCAAACTACTCCAGCCAACCCAACAATAAACACAAACATCTGATAAAATACAACATAACTAACATGGCAGCTATTGCATACATTTTCCTCTTATCTTGATCGAAATACAAATGAATTAAATCCAAATACAGGGTGGTCCGCAAGTGGGTGTACACCCCTCTTTATGTTAGTTATGGTTGAATGTTCGTTATACACAGTTACCTTGAAGTCTTCAGAGTCATGAACATCGGTATGAGCGCCATCCTTGCCGTAACACAGCTGAATTCTGCGTCATGTTCTCGCAGATGTTTTGCGAAGATACTCCATAGTCACGAGGATGAAGGCGTGTTCCACAGCTGCGTTGTGTGACATCGAGTGTTTTTTACTTGTTGCTTTATGAAACCCCAGACAGCATTGTCTGGTGTCGTCAGATCGGGACTTCTTGGAGGCCAGGCAAAGGGAGCTGGTCAAGTTGCAGAACCTCTTCCAATCTACCGGCCAGGAAAGGTCTGATTCAGATTATTGCGCACGTGAATCGCGAAGTGCGCTGGTGCTCCATCTTGTTGTAAGACAACAGTGTCTTCAATACCATTTTCTTGCCGTTGTGGCACCTACCACTCATTAAGCATCTTCTGGTAAGAATGTCCATTAAGAATGTCCTCGAAGAAGAAAGGCCCAATAATGTGTGTTACACTCTGTCCAGCCCACACCATCACTTGTGGTGGGTTTCTCTCCAGCCCTTCGTAAAACTGGGGTTTTTCCTTACACCACATGACAACGTTCCGAGAATGCATACTCCGGTAGATAGCACACTCATCTGTGAAGAGGACTGTACCACAGGCTCGTTGAGAACGGAACGCATTAAGAGTTCTGCATGCCTCTTTCCGTGCATCCATGTCGGCGTCACTCAGTTCATTCACATGCATTGGACGAAAAATCTTCCATATCAAATCTTCTTTCATGTGAGTCATCATGGTGGTGCGAGGAATGCCAAGCTCCGCAGAGTTTTTACGTGTTGATTTTAAAGGAGATTGCTCCACTGATGCTTCCATTTCAGGGCACGTCTTTCAGACTGTTCGTAGCAAATGCACACTTTTCCCACCCCTACATTGTTGCTATTCTTTGTGGATTATTACCAAAGCGATCTGTAAATTTCGCTTTAACGCTTTCAATGGTGTCACCTGTAGGATGTCTTTCGTGAAGCCAAACCGCAACAACCAATGTTTGTTCAATGCTATATGGACTTTGATCACACATGGTTGATTATAACTCCACCTTAACGGTCACCAAGGTTACCAAACTGAAGCAGAAAACAAATTAGTAGAACATGGTGATCAATGTTACCAACATGTAAAAAGAAACATTTCCTCCACCGTCAAACAAACAAATATGGGGTACGCCCACTTTTGGACCACCCTGGACAATAAAAGCACTGTAATAACAGATTCTCTGCACAACCAGGTTCATGCCGGGGGCGAAAGAGAAAACTAACACTAAGACTTAACAGAAAACTCAGCGACTAAAGGATGTCAAGAGGGATCTGCATGCTGCCTCTGTTCGCACTACTCCTTAGAAACTTCGTGAACCTCATTCCCCGCAAGTACTCATTTTTCACTGACATTTGATGCATTTTTGATAAATCTTCACCATAACGCCATGTTAAGTCTCTTAATACACGCAATGTTCAAGTTCCCGCTTTGTTTCTCACGTTAGATTACTCGAAATTCGTTTAGCCTACGCATCCCTTTGTTGACAAGAAGAGAACTTCTTTGGACAAATATACTTCAAGAAAACAACTGAAGAATGCTATGCGTTTTAGAACATTTGCTATTAAATGATATTCCAAAGAAATAATTTCTATTTTAAATGAACGAGTAATATATTTGCCTTTTTTAAATGTAATAAAAATAGATTGATAAATAGATGTACAGTATATAGATTTATAGATAGATGTATTGCATATTCCCATATAACTAGAGTAGGATTACACACACTTTCTTAGCTCGATGCCACATTCACGAAGGAATGTATTAATATGCTTGTGCTGTAGCCTATATGATAAAACTGAATGGGTAGTAAATGATTTAAACTTGAATACAATCATAACTTAAATGCAATGTAAAATATTAATATCCCTCAGGGGTTCACAATTAGTGGGTCGTGGGTTGGCGATCAAGGGCCCCAGGTGAGTCCGGCATTGCTTCTACTAACTTGTGCCTGACTCCTCTCTGTCATCTTTCCTGTCGACCTTCCTTGTCAACTTTTGTTCTCTTCCGACCCCGACGGCATTAGTGTCTTTCAATTTCCCGCCTTAATTCGCTCTTGTCTATTCTTTCCTGATCTCTCATTTTTTAAAATCTTGTCCTGATATATCCTGCCTTCTGCTCCAGACCCTATAGGAAGCAGGGTGTGTGTAGCCCCACCACTTCTGGTGCACCATAGATATTGCTACATCCTCATGGTGTCACGGCTGGTGAACTCGGGAGTTGGCTATCCCGAGGGATTCCCGAGCTGGGTCCGTTTTTTTTTCATTGACTTTAGGGCGAACCTTCTCTTCGTTCCATTTCCTATCTGCCTTTCATGGCTCTACTTCCTTCCAATCCCTCATTCGTCATTCTTCGATGGTTGGAGGCATTTCTTTTCTCTGACGTTTATTTCCTTTATTCCTTTTTATTGTCCTTTTCTTCTTCTGAAAGTTAGTCGTTAGTTGTACGATTAGTTGTAGATTCTCATTGTATGATTTTCACGATCACCAAACCATTAAGGGCCATCAACCTCGATGTTATACCCTGTGAAACAATAAAATTATCATCATCATCATCGTCGTCACGAAACTGGGCTTTATATTAAAAATTCAAACATTTAGAAAAACAAGTGCCGAATATTTTCTAAATTATTTAATTTTCTATGTGTTTAATATGAAATGAAAATCCACAGCCTGCTTCCAGTCTCCGACCGGGTCAGGAATGGAATGAATGAAGCCCCCATCTAGCGGCGAGGATATGGACTGTGCCGGCTGCCGAGGCCTGACGCACTCCTCTGGGGCAATGATTAAATGAATGACAGATGAAATGAAATGATAGTGGAGAGTGATGCTGGAATGAAATTTTGACAGGGAAAACCGGAGTACCCGGAGAAAAACCTGTCTGCCTCCGTTTTGTCCAGCACAGATCTCACATGGAGTGACCGGGATTTGAACCACGGACCCAGCGGTGAGAGGCTGGCGTGCTGCCGCCTAAGTCACGGAGGCTTCATATTTTTAATATAAATATTTTATTTACCCTTACGATTACAAAATTTCTTATTTTTCTAACTGTATATTGAAAAATTCAATGTGAAGCTCAATATTATATTTCATTTATTTACAATTAATATTACATTGTAAGGATATCCATTTTCCTCCCAGGGGCTCACATCTAGTGGGACGTGGGTTGGCGACCACGGGGCCCCAGCTGAGTCTGGTATTGTTTCCATTACTTATGCCGGGCTCCCCTCTGTCATAATTCCTGTCGACCTATCTTGGTCAACTCTTGTTCTCTTCCGACCCCGACGGTATTAGGGTATCCGAGGCCTAGGGAGTCCTCTTCCTTTCCCGCCTTAATTGGCCTTTGTCTCATCTTTTCGGATACCCTCTTTCTGCGAGGGGTCAGCCTTCTTTTTCTTTTCCTGTTATCTCCTGCCTTCTGCTCAAGGCCCTCAAGGAGGCAGGGTGTATGTAGCCCCACTTCTTTAGGTGCACCCAGGATAATACTACACCCTCAGGGGCTCACGGCTGGTGGGTTCGGGAGTTGGCGACCCCGAGGGATACCTGAGCTGGGTCCGGGTTTCCCCCTTTTATCCATTACCAGTGGGGCAGACCCTCTCCTATTTCACTTTCCTATCTGCCTTTCATGGCTCTTCTTCCTTCCAAGTCCCTCAATCCGCCTTCTTCGAGGGTTGTGGGCATTTATTTTCCTCCTCTCCTCAGGGCCGTGGAGAGCGGCGACGGGCCCTGGGGCTGGAATCTCCCGGGCCCCCAAGACCCAAAAATTAATCAACAGGAAGTTCAGTTCACTGAACTGCATGCTAAAAGCGATGGAAAGGGTACACTGTACACTGTGCAGTACTACGGCCTCAGTGACATATGACGTAATCTCTTTTCATAATGAAAATATGATTTTTACACAAAGTCAAGACGTATTGTAAAGTACGTTTTATATATAGGGTTTTTATATTGACATTCTTAAAACTTACTGCCTTTAAATAATCACGCCCTTGGGTCGAAGCCTAAACACTGATACGTGTTTTGGTTGAACGGCGATCACACAATCATCATTGTACATTAAACAAAGCAAAATATATATTCATTATTAACCACAGGTAATACGTAAGTCAAGTTATTTATTATGTGCTAGCAGTAGATTGCAGCTGATCAGTAATTGTTTTCACAAAAGAAGAAAATGTGTAACTTATTTGAAATATATTTTGTAATTTGCAGTCAGTGGACTTCTTATAATTTAATATAGCTTTGCAGTAAGTAAACCCAGAGCCAAGTTCTCCTAAAACTCCCCAATCCTATCAATGACTGGTGACCATCGGGGGCGGATTTAAGCCAAGATTATGGGGGAGTGGACACACCGGGGATCTGAGGGTATGGAATATCACCAAGCTCAGAGTGGGGTCTGGGTGTCCTACTCCGGAAAATTTTGCAAAAATTAGGTCCAAATTATTGAGTTATAGGCCATTTGGGTGATTATTTTTGTGATATTTTGGAGTAAATATTTGGTGGCCATTGACATTTAGTGGCTATAGAAAAGACTCTCCGTTATTGAAGTATAAGCTCTCGCACCTTCAAGTAAGACCCCGCGGTGTAGATCACCAATGACCGTGATGGGGGTCACAGCAAGTCTGCAGATCAGAGGTTCGAATCCCGGTGCTGACAGCGGCTATCCTGAGTGTGGGATTTCACACTCCCTCCAGAAAAATGCCGGGATAGTACCTTATTTCAAGTCCAGGGACACTTACCCTACTCTTAACCCTAATAATTACAGAAATAGTCGCGACGGGCAACGCATTTCCACTTTTCCCAGTCGGCAACTAAGAATACGGCATACGATTGATCATGTCACAGAGGCCATAGCACAGCACAGTGTATACCCTGCTTTTCGTCCAGCAGTGGGTGGTTTTAAGAGAGTCTAAGTTTCTACTCTCCAAGACAAATAGTTACAACAATGTTGCCAATACACCTCTCTTTTTATACAACAACCACTAGCCTCCCCTTCAGTCTACACAATTCGCACGTTTCTTGGTTTTCTATTTTATTCGCTGTTTGAGAATCATATAATTTACTTCATTAATATTTGTGAAAACTACTGCTTTACAGTCAACTTCATTCAATAATGTGGAGGCCTTCAGAAACAACCGGAAAATTAACGCGTCAGCAAATACTGAATTATAGGCTATCTACAGTACTAGTTGATGCAAACGATTCCCAACCGAGCGCCAATGGTTCATTGCCCGTCACTCCGCCAGTGATACCATACCTACTAGCTAGTAAGTATAGGGGTTAAATGTCGCAAGCCCCTAAATTAATTAACTGTAACGACAAATAGGCATATTATTAACTGTTGAGTAAGACTACGAATGACACCGCAGTCGGTAAGCCGAATCCTGCATTATTGCCGCGGCTTCGTCAGGACCCGGAGTCATTGCCAATTCACAGATAAAGGGAGCAACTCATTTTATGTTTAACGGTACTGAGACGTTAAAGCGTATCATGAAAGGGCTTGATTCGCAAGGGAAAATATCTCTTCGCGTCCTGAAAAATAAGTGCTTTGCAGATTGATGCTGCTCTTGGGAATAAACGGCGTAGAAATGTCCAATAATAATAATAACTGTCACTGCACCAGCTAAAAACAAAATTGTATTTATATTAATATTCCATCTTAATTTTCTTCTAAATTAAGCAGAGTTCACTATTTTTTCTTACAAAAGTCTGCGCGGTTGCCTACATGCAATATATTAGGTAGATTTCATTAGAAAGTTAACTATTGCAATGGGTACCATGTTTCGACTTCCGAAAAATTTCGACATATCTTCGCGTTTCACATCCCCCAGACCCCAAAAACACCATCAGTTCAAAAGTTTATATATAATTTATGTATATACGTATATATATATATATATATATATATCACTTTCTTGTGGACACGATAACTACCGTAATTTTTCACCAATCACTTTGAATTTTTTACATAATATGTATCCCTATAAAATCTCGGTCGAGTTCGTGAATGGAACACTCGGTCGAAGGGGGTGAACATGGGGGGCTTTTTTTGAAAAAGTGAAATATCGCTATAACTCTCTTAATATTTGATATATCGAATCCATTCAAATTTCATACTAAGTATCGGATAAGGCCCAAAAAGTTATGTTTGAAAAGTTTTTTGACAGCACCAACCATTGACCAAAGGGGTGAGAAAAAGTGGGTTTTTCGGGAAACATTAATCATATCTCTCTTAATAGGCACAATATCAAAACCGTACGAAATGGACAATATTCCCCTAATAATTACCTAATACTTTTGTCTGAAAGAATTTTTGATATGACCCAACCTTACGCCAAGGGATGAGCAAAATGATTTCCGAATTAGAAGAAAATGCCAAGTACCATCAGACGTTGCCATGACAACACTACTGAATTGATGAGGGATGAGCCATCAGACGTTGCCATGACAACACCATTGCACGATATCACATTCATTTTTCCACCTGACTCTGTGGGAAGCGGCTTCGGTGACGTAACTGGTAGCATGCTGAACTATGCCCAAGGTCGTGGGTTCAAAGCCGGCCGAAGTCGTCGTATTTTCTAAGAACACTAAAAGTCCCTCAGTATGCCTTCCTTTGGAGGGGAAGTTCCAACGTTCGTTGCGAGTAGCTGGTTGCGGTGGCATCTAGTAGCCAAGATCACAACTAGGTGCCGTTGACGGTAGTATTTGGTAGCAAAATTAGGAACTACTACTTGAAATTGACCGTCCGCAGTCCTTACCAGAATTACAGACTAATACAGCCATCACAATTAACACCGTATATCAGACTGATTCTACACACACCCAAAGTACACGGGGCTACAGGACCGCGTTGTCGCAGCCCCTGAACTGAGGAACCAACCAACATCTCTGCAAGAGATAAAATTTTGCGTGAAGAAGTAACAGACCGCTAGATAGTTACACATCAGTGTCGAAACCTTGCATAAGGACAGTGTGACCACAAGTATGAACTTGGACCCTAAATGACGAGAAGGTTACCGTCCCCATAAGACAATAAAATGTTAAAAATATGCATAAAAACTAAAAGCTAAGTTAATTAAGCGCCAATTGTAAAATACTTTCTCGCAATAAATGAGGTCTGATCCTTCTACGAAAACCTGCATATTCTGCCTATTTTCGCATATCCTCTAGTTTTCCCGGTGAAATCTACCTCCGCCTTCCGGCGTGCCGAGAGGAATTTTTAATTTCTCCATCGTCATGCACACCACTGACGTTACTTATTGTTGTTTTAAGGGGCGGAACAGCTAGGCCATCTGCCCCCTACCACTGACTCTACTTATTGTTGTTTTATGAGGCTGAACAGCTACGGTAGGTCATCTGTCCTTACCACTGACGTCCCATGAGAGGAATTGGAAAACAAAGTTGAGTGGTTCAGTGTCCTAGCTTAATTGTCAATTTTTTCCTGGTTAATTAAATACTCAGTCCAGAAAAATACTGGAACGTTACCTTAGTTTCAGTCCTGGATACATTTCCCAACTCTAGTACCAATGGTAATATATGTTTTCAATAAATCCCTTAATCGGAAATGATTTGCGCACGAACCCAAGTCCTAGGATTGTTGATCGTATTGAATGAACCAGATATAATAATAATAATTATACTGCACCTAAGCATACAGATTATTCAAATGTTAGCATTGTTTTCTCAATTCAGTATACGAGAAGATGAACAATTTCGCATGCATTTCTTCTATCTACGTTTGACAACAGAATCATTCCACCCTTTCACAAGATATTTAGCCAGCAATGATAATTTTTCACATAGTGCGAACGTGAATTACTAGGGAACGATGACCTCGCTGTTCTGCCCCTTAAATCAACTATAAAGTGAATTACAAAAAAGCAAGCTTGTAGTTTAACGTGACCGTTAATCTCGCGGTCATAAGCCATAGGACCTCCATTTTACGTGGAATCCGAACCACAGGACATGGCATTTCACATCGAAAATCTCACATGCATTGACCGGGAATCGAACCCGGTCTGCCTTGGTGAAAGGCATACAGCTTGACCGCTGCGCCACCACGACCCCCCAAAAGTGAATTACTGTGTGGACGCTACTATAAAATGTATTTTACTTACCTGCCCGCACGGCATACGATACGTCTAGTTAGACAATATATTCATTTCAGACACTGTCACTTCTAAATATCTAAGCTCGACGTGACGCACCAAACTTGAAACTCTTGAGCTAGCGGGCCAAACACACCAGGGCAGCCCAGGCTCTCGTGGCCTTGGCGAATTAAGAGAATGGATGAGAAAGTTATTTGAAAGATTGCTGCATAAACTGAATAAGCTAAATTTAGAATAAGGGAATGCTCTCTCTGTCTTCAGGTATATCCTGAGAACAATTCATAGCGAAGCTCCATCGCCTAAGTTGACCACGTTAAGCCAGTTGTTCTTCGCACAAGCGCTTTGTAGAGGAAAATATTGTCCACTTGACATAGAAAGTTTCTCTCAATCCTTGTAACATTGTTCACAGACAGTTTATTGCATTCACTAAATGATTGCCAGTAGCATATTCAGGTCAAATAAAGGCAATAATAAATCAATGCCCGATCGGGCCCTTTCTCCTAGGACGCCGGGCCCCCCTGAGAGGGTCGGGCCCCGGGGCACCAGCCCTGCCTGACCCCCCCCTCTCGTCGGGCCTGCCTCTCCTTTATTTGCCTTATCCTCTCTTTTTCTTTCTAGTGCCGGTATATGTTAGTAGTTAGTTTTAGTTATAGTTTCCATTTCATTAGATCATCTTCACGATCCCCCAAACCGTTAGGGTCGATAACCTAGATGTTAGGCCCCTTAAAACAACAATTATCATCAATATCCATTTTTATTATTTTATTTCATTCTTTTAATCAATGTACAATTTATCTGTTAATCATTTTGCATATCAAACAAACATTAGACTTAAGTACATCTCTAGTATTTTATTTTAACTCTTAACTAGATGAAACCCGTCAAAACATGACGGACAATGGAAAACAAATTTACTGAAGAAGCTTCTTATATAAGTTACATTCTTTGTACGATTACTTTTTAGCACTATTGCAACTTTAAGGGCGTCAAAAGATAGCACTTTCAGCATTGCAACATATTGCTGGTCATGACTGAAAACGTGATGAGGTCATCATCATCTTGCACAGTTTCCAGCCACTGGCCGGGTCTGTTTGGAACACAAGCCTCTCCAACGTCTTCTGTCTTCCCACCATCTCTCAGCCTCCACCCTTGTCCAGTCTTCTCCTCTCTTCTTCACGCTTTCTTCCACCCCCTTCAGCCACCTGTCTCTCGGTCTCCCTCTTGGTCTCTTTCCTTCCCACTTCGTCTCGTGTATCCTCCTGGGTATCCTCTTCTCCTCCATTCGTTTTACATGTCCATTCCATCTAAGTCTAGATTTCTCTATACCACCCTGTAATGGTTCCTCCTTCATTAATTCTCTGGTCCTCTCATTTCTTATTCTGTCCCTCTTTGTAGCTCCAATACTGCTTCTCAAGAACCTCATCTCACTGGCCTGTATTTTGCTCTTCTCCCTTCCTTTCATAACCCAGGTCTCCGAGGCATACGTCAGGATAGGGACATAGTACGATATATGATCTACTTGCTGTTCTGAGGGACATCCCAGCTCCATAACATGCTCCTCACACTCCTCCGGAATGCTTCTGCCTGTCTCCCCCGCTCATTTATTTCTCTACCGTTTCTTCCATTCTCTTGTATCAGGCTTCCCAGATACTTGAAACTCTCCACTTTCTTCAGCTGTTCCCCACCAATTGTTATTCCCGTTGTGGTCCTTTCCTTCTTCCTTGTTGTGATCACCATCTCACTCTTATTTATGCTAAATTTCATCCCATATCCTTGTATTATTCCTTCCCACACGTCCAACTGTTCCTGTACCTCCTCCTCCTTGTTTCCACAATCATCAAATCATCCGCAAACACCATTGTTTCATCTTTCCTTCCCCAATTACTTGTGCCGCTCGGGTCATTATGTCATCCATCACCACAATGAAAAGTAACGGTGATAGATAGTGCACTTCTTTGTTTCAGGCCGTTTCTCTGTTCCACCCAGTCCGATCTCTCTCCTCCCACTTTCACACAGCTCACGCTTCCCTTGTACATCTCTTTTATCCTCCTTATAGTCCATTTTTCTACTCCTCTATCCTCCAGGGACTTCCATACTTTGTTTCTGCATACACTGTCATATACTTTCTCAATGTCCAGGAAGGCCATCAGTAGATCTGTTCCATACTCATAGTGCTGTTCTTGTAACTGACTTACAGCAAAAATCAAATCCACTGTGGACCTTCCTGCTCTGAAGCCATGTTGTTCTTCCCTCATCCCTCCTTCTATCCTTGTCCTAATTCTCCTTTCTAAAACTTTCTCAAACATCTTTGCACAGTGACTCATCAGTGTTATTCCCCGATAGTTTTTGCATTCTGTTCTACTACCTTTCTTGAAGATCGGGACAATTATTCCCTTTTTCCAGTCCTCTGGGGTCTTCCTTTCCTTCCATGCTGCCTTCATCACTCGGTACAACCATTGTATCCCCACCTCTCCTGCTGCTCTCACCATCTCCACACTCAAATCATCCACACCCGGTGCCTTCCCTCCTTACATCTTCCTCACTGCATCTTCCACTTCTTTCCATGTTAAGTCCTTTTCTGTTTGCAGTTCATCTACTGTACCTCTTCCCCGATTTCTTCTTCCTCCCGTGGTTTCCATTTGGGTTCAGGAGTTCTTCAAAATATTCTTTCCACATTTTCTTCAGTTCTTCCCTATTTTCTATCCCTTGTCCCCTTTTGTTCACCATTCTGACATAATCCGTAGGATCCTTCCGCCTCTTATTCTTTACCATCCCATACAGGACCTTTTTTGTACCTTCACTATCCTGATGGTCATGACTTAAAACGTGATGAGGTAAATAGCCCAATACGTTCAAGAGTTTCTCCTTGAGCTTGATTGATTGGGATAAAGTAGGCCGAGCGAATAGAACATTGTTGCCTATTAAAAGAAAATGTACTGTACCTGCAAGTGTTTTATCGGAAGGTGTTAAATCAAGTCGTAGGATTTGAGCTCTCTGCCTAATATTACTGCACCTATTATATCCGAATCCAAGCAATTTCTTACATATTTCTTACATATTTCTTACAATTAATATATTACCATATATGAGTCCTTGGGAAACGTTCAGATTTCTAAGGAGCATAACTATGGCTCAAACGTTCGGAGTATGTGGAGGCGAATCACTTAATTCCAAGGAATTGAAAAATTCAATAATAGGGAAATGAAGTAGCTGGCTTTCATCTTCAGTATCCAATCTGTTAACGCTGATGTATGTGTTTGAACTACTGGATATACGTTCAATGACTTTTAAATTAATATTATTACATTGTTGCTGCTTGAGTAGTAAGGGTTTGTTAGACTCCAAATATTGCATCATCATGACCAGAAATTGCGTAATCCTGATGACGTCATGGGTCCTTAGAGCGAGCACGTGGTCCAGGAGTGGGCATGTGCACTGCACGTGTTAGCGTGGGAAGGGGGTGACCTCTTGGCTTGTTTATGTGATGGTGATAAAAAGTTAATGGGTGTTGACGTCATGGGGGTTGTTTATTAGGATGCTAACTCGAAATTCAGACTCCTCTTCCACTCCTACAGGGGAGTTTCTTGGTTCGATTCTGTGTTTTGTTATTTAATTCCCGGGACAGCGTGTGTATCATGGCTATTAATTATTGATTGATTATTGAATTATATTTCGGTAATTGTTCATATAGGTAAGAAACGGGGCATACTATACTTTCAACTACACTAGTTTCAACTACTTTTCAAGGTCACTCTCTCGAACATTGCCGGAGAATGCCGAAGGTTAACGATTGGAACTCTAACAAGATTTATCTTGTCGTATGACGAAACAAAAAAATAACCTTCGGCAGTCTCCGGCAATGTTCGAGAGAGTGACCTTGAAAAGTAGTTGAAACTAGTGTAGTTGAAAGTATAGTATGCCCCGTTTCTTACCTATATGACGTAATAGTCAATAAAAATGCAGTGCTAAATTTGTATGATACAAAGGAAGCTTGTTTTGCGTGGAGTGTGGTTGCTGGTTTGTATCCAAAAACTCGAAACGTGAATCATCTTTCTTCCTATCCTAATTACAGAGATGTTTTAAATTTAGATGGTATTCCAATTCCGATGGAAATGAAATATTTAAACAAGTTTGAAAACCAAAACAATATTTCTGTAAATGTGTTTGGAGCACAATATGATGAAAACAATTGGGTATGTATGGGGACAAACGAAGTAAAAGGAAAAAAAACTTTTACTATTGTACCTTTGTATGTATCAGATAAAGTATATGAAAGGAGTGTAGACTTATTGATGTTGCAGATTGGAAACAGTGAAAGTTATCACTTTTGTTTAATTAGAAATCTTGCTCGCCTTGTGCGTTCAAGCCTCACTAGCACTCAGAGAAGGATTTATATATGTAGACGTTGTTTGTCATATTATTTTCTTGAGGATGAGTTAAATGTTCACTTTGCAGACTGTAAACAGTTTCCTGTTGCAAAAAGCACAATGCCGACTGATGAACAAAGATTTGTTAATTTTACAGAATTCCGAGTTAAAGATACAGTTCCATTTATAATATATGCAGACACTGAATGCGTCTTGTCTCCAATTTCCTCCTGTTTTCCAAATAGTGACATTCATAACTCTACTTTAACACATAAACATATTCCTTACAGCATTTCTTTATACCTTCATTGTAATTTCGATAGTGAATTGTGCAGTTTCAAGCTCTTTAGGGGGAATAATTGCATTGAATTGTTTGTAAAGGAACTTTATAGTATTGTGGATAAACTTCAAACATATTACTTAACGGTTAAGCCAATGATAAAGATGACCGAAAATGAAGAAAGATTATTTTTGTCAAGTAAAATGTGTCACATTTGCGAGAAACCGATTGCAGTTAATGAAGTCAAAGTACGCGATCATTGTCACTTAACTGGAAAATATAGAGGAAGCGCACACAATAGTTGTAATTTAAATTACAAAGTAACAAAGGTTTTGCCAATAGCATTTCATAATCTAACAGCCTATGATGGACATTTTATAATTAAAGAAATTTGCGAGAAACAAGATGGAGAGGTGTTACATAATCCTGGTCATATAAAATTGTTAGCGATGAATATGGAACGTTATAAAGGGTTTACAAAGTATGTACGGGCTAAGAATGGATTCATTCAGTTAAGATTTTTCGATACATATAATTTCTTGTCCTGTTCACTAGATCAATGTTCATCTTCGTTAAGCGAAGATTCAAAGCAAATAACACGACGTTATTTTAATGATGATGCACAGTTTCGACTTACTGCGAGAAAAGGTGTGTTTCCCTATGAATACGTCACGAGTATGGATGTTCTTAACGAAACTAAATTACCTGAAATATCCAAGTTTTATAGCAGCCTTAATGATCAAACAATATCGAATGAAGAGTATGAGTTTGCTCAATCGGTGTGGGAAACGTTTTCCTGTCAAACATTAGGAGAATACGCCGATTTGTATTTAAAAGTTGACACACTTCTTTTGGCGGATGTCTTTGAAAATTTTAGATCGAATGGCATGGAAACTTATGGCATTGATGCAGCTCATTTTTACACTGCTCCATCTATGTCTTGGTGTGCTATGAAAAAGATAACCAACGTTCAACTTGAATTGCTTCAAGATATTGATATGTTACACTTTTTTGAACGATCTATTCGAGGAGGAAATGTTCAGTGTATAACACGACATGCGATTGCTAATAATAAGTATATGAAAACTTATGATGAGAAAAAGCAAGACTCCTACATAATGTACTTTGACGTTAATAATTTATATGGATATGCGATGATGGAATATCTTCCAACGGGCGGCTTTAAATGGGTTGCAAATGTTGAAGGCTTTGATGTTTTAACTATTGATGATACTTCAGAAATTGGATATATTTTGGAAGTAGATTTGACTTATCCTCAAGAGTTACATGACAAACATTCAGATTACCCTCTATGTCCCGAAAAGTTGACAAAGCTAATGGCTACCCTAGATAATAAAGAACGTTATGTTTTGCATTATAGATTGTTAAAGCAATGTATTCAACTAGGAATGAAATTAGATCGTATTCACAGAATAATTGAATTCAATCAGAGCCAATGGCTAAAACCATATATTGATGTGAACACAGAGAAACGAAAACATGCCAAAAATGATTTTGAAAAGAATTTTTATAAATTGATGAATAATGCAATTTTTGGTCGTTCACTGATGAATGTGAGGAAGTTAAGGGACATCAAATGGGTTACCAAATGGCATGGAGCTCGTGGTGCTAGGTCTTTAATAGCTAAGGCTAATTTTAAACATAGAATTATATTCGATGAACAATGTATGGTCATCGAGATGAGTAGACTAAAGATTTTTCACAATCAACCAGTATATGTTGGTGCATCTATATTAGATTTGTCTAAATGTAAAATGAATGACTTTCATTACAATGTTATTTTAGCAAATCCTGAATCAAATGTGAGGTTGTTATACACAGACACCGATAGTTTTATGTATATATTCTATGATGATATTTATGAGTTCATGAAACAGCATTCAAATTTGTTGATACTGGAAACTATGAAACAAACAATCCTTTTGGCATTGTGAGACAAAATAAAGGTGAAATTGGTTTAATGAAAGATGAAAATGCTGGAAGGATTGTTGAAGAATTTGTGGGGTTACGGCCCAAAATGTATGCATTAAAATTGTGTGATGAAATGAATAGCTTGTGTAAGGCTAAAGGCATTAAGAAGAGTGTGAGTAAAAGTATGAATATTGATGAGTATCGAAAGTGTCTTTATAACAGAGATAAAGTCAACAAAGTTCAAGTTTGTATAATTTCAAAATCTCATTCTGTATTTACTGTTCGGCAAAATAAGTTGGCAATTTCATCAAACGAAGATAAAAGACACATAACTGAAAACGGAATTGATACTTTACCGTTTGGTCATTTTTCTCTGAAAAATGATTAGAAACAAATTGAGATTAAAGCAGTTCATCTCACTTACTTTATTTCTTTCACACACACACACTTTTATGCTGTTAATAATACTAATTTTTTGTGTGTTCCTTTGCTTATGAAAAAAAAAAGAATAAATAATAACCCAAATTTTGTGTGTATTATTTAAAAAAAAAACACCTCCCCCCACCATTCCCATTTTCCAGAAATATAATTATATATGTATAATTACTTTATATTACATATCATTTAGTAATGGTGCGTTGTAAGAGGAGCAACTCTACCACTCAATATAAACGAACAGGAAGTGGATCATTAATCAGTCGTGTACTTAATAAAACTATTGATAATTTACCCGTGGAATTACACATCCCGGGATATGAATATTGTGGACCAGGAACAAAATTAGAAAAGCGATTGAGCCGTGGTGATCCAGGAATAAATATATTAGATAAAGCGTGCAAAGAGCACGACATTGCTTACGCAAAGCATAAAGATTCAAACAAAAGAAGAGAGGCTGATGAAATTTTAGCTTCAAAAGCTTGGTCTCGTGTAAAATCCCGTGACGCATCATTTGGAGAGAGAGCGGCTGCACTAACAGTGGGTGGCATCATGAAAGCTAAGTCTAAGATTGGAGGAGGTAAGCGAAACTTAAATAATAAAAAAAAAAAACAAGAAAAGATTAAAAAAAAGAAGAACATCGAAAAAGCAAGGTGGTATATTACCCCTACTTCCGATATTTGCAGCCTTGTCGGGCTTGGGGGGTCTAGCAGGCGGAGCAGCAGGGGTGGCGTCTGCTATAAACAAGGCGAAAGCTGCTCAAGAAGAACTAAAAGAAATGAAAAGACACAATCGAATGATAGAAGCAATGCAAGGAAAAGGAGGTCAAGGCATTTATTTAAATCCTCCTGCATACAAAAGATAATTAACCAAATACCAAATAAAGCATTAAGTAATTTCGATTTAGCTAAATACGCACATCAATTAAAGATTCCAAATTTTAGAGGAGTCTTTATGCGAGATATGTTACCAAGATATCCTCGAAAAAATGAAAACTGTATTGTTAACCTTGAACCGATGGATAAATCCGGTTCACATTGGGTAGCTTTCAGTAAACATGGTAAATATGTGCATTATTTTGATAGTATTGGTAATTTAAGACCACCATTAGAAATTTTAACATATCTTAAAAATTGCTATCTACAATATAATTTTCATTCATATCAATCGATTACTTCTTCGATTTGTGGACATTTATGTTTAGTCTTCTTGTATTGTATAAATAAGGGAAACACAGACCGTCTTTAAACATTTCAAAGATGGCTTTCGAAAGACGGATAACTCTTGAAGGTAAAGGCTCGAAGATTGATGTTACATTGGAGAACCCGATTCATCTTGTAGGAGCAGAGTTTTTTGAAATAGGACTTGCAGGATTGTATACATCTAATTCTATTCGAAATGTTACCAACAGAAATAATAAATTTCGCATTCATTTTACTAATTTTTTATCAATTGATTTAGTGGTACCACCTGGTATTTATGAATTTGAAGATCTAGCCTCAGCTTTTGATGATTTACTTAGTTATCACTCATTGTCGAAACTTATACCAGAACATTTAGAAAAAACAAAATTGTATGTGGAAGAGGATATAGATGGAAAAAGAGACAACCGTCTCGTTTTGTCTTCCCCGTTTAATATTGATTTCACTGTAGCCAACAGTGTAGCAGGGCCTTTAGGTATTGAAAATAAAGTTTACCCTAAAGAGAATAAAAGAGAAATTGAAATTCATCGAAATAGAATCGATAATGAAGTTGCAATTAACGAGAATAATAACATTTTGGCTATAAAGTTGAACGAAGCGGATAGAGCGATTTTAATAATACCCAATGCTAGCTATACGTTAAAACAATTAAGTGAAAAGATTAATGAATTATTAGTTGAACATTTATTAGGCGACAAAGACAAATTCCCATCATTTTATATTAATTATGATAAAGTCTTTTATCATTGTAAACTACATTCGAAAGTGTTTGCTATAGATTTTGCTGTTGCAGATTCTATTGCAGATTTGTTAGGCTTTTCTCATAGAAAGTTCAAGGCAAACACAACTCATCATTCTGAATATATGATTAAAATTAACACTGTTAATAGTATTCGAGTATGTTGCAACCTTGTGCTTGGTACGAGTTCTTATTTGAACCATAAACCAACACACTCTTTATATAATTTTAAAGCTCATGTTCCTGCTGGTTACCCTATTGTTGTACAACCAACAACGATTAATTTTTTGCCCATGAACACCAAGCTTATTCAACATGTATCTGTGCAACTTGAAGATCATCTTCAACAGCTCATTGATTTGCAAGATGAAGATTTAACTGTAGAATTAATTATTCGTCCAGCACGATATCTTGCTATATAAAGTAATGAAATACTGTTATGTTTTCATTCTACTTGAGTAAGCATACTAGAAAACAATCACAAATATGGTTATACTATATAATACTCAAAGTTTGAAAAAAAAGAAGTCGACTCTGATTCGAAAAAATAATATAAATCAATCAGCTAAAATTTGTAAAAAAAACAAACAACGACATCGCACCTTGAAATCTAAGAAACAGTTATCGAGTAACAACAAACAATTCTTACAGTCTTTAGGCTATCGCGTACTTTAATTTCAATATAAATATATATGCAATTGTTAATCTTATTTAGTTTCTATCTATAGTTGAAGCTGTTAACATGTTTAGCATGTTTAACATAACAGATAAAAGAGAGGTTGACAACAGAGTTGTGCGACGAGAAGAAAGAGTTTATCAACCTTATTCAGCTAATAAATTCGAAAATAATGATGAAATTCGAATACCGATTCAAAATGAAGAAAACATAGTTTTATTATCAGAAGGTGTTCTTCACTTAGAAGGTCAAATTATTACTTCTAACATAAATCCAGCTGCTTCTACTACAGCACATCCTGACCAAAATTTTGGGGCTAATCTTTTTAGCGAAATTCGCATCACGTTAAATGGTAAAGAAATTGATCGTACACGCCATCTAGGTATAACAAGTTCTATAAAAACCTTTGCATCATATTCAAAAAACGAATATACGGCTTTACAAAATGCTGGTTATTTTCCCTCTTTAACAACGCCAGCAAGTGAAGCAAATATTGTTGATAGTAACACAAAACGTTTTCATATAATACTTCCTTTAAGCAACCTGTTAGGTTTAGCAGAGGATTACAGAAAGCCGATTTTAAACTGCAAGCATGAGGTAATACTTCTCCGATCGTCAAGTGACGCACGTGCGTTGCAATCGACAACCGAAAACGATCTTTCTAAGGTCAAGTTATTTAAAGTTTATCTAAAAATTCCCGTTTTATTATTATCGGACGAAGAACAAATTAAAAGATTAAAACTAATGCAGAAAAATATTCCCATTCAGGTTGGTTTTCGATCGTGGGATGTTCACGTCTTGCCTTCTCTTCCTAGAACAACTAAATATAGTTGGACTGTAATGACAACTTCTGAAACTCAAAAACCACGTCAATTTTTATTAGGTTTTCAAACTAGAAGAAATTTACTAAACACATGCTCTTCCTATTTTGACCATTGTAACATTAAATCTATAAGAGTTTTTTTAAATTCAATTTTTTATCCCTATGAAATGCCAACTTCTGAAATTGCCATAAATGACTACAGCGAGTTGTATGACATGTTTGTTAAATTTCGTAATGTATATTATCAGATCGATGATGTTCGTTCAGAGACTCTGGTTTCACGAGATGAATTTAAGTCTCTTTGTCCGATTATTGTAATTAATTGTCTCGAACAAGTGGAAGCAGTGAAGACATCTTCAGTCGATGTGCGAATTGAAATCGAGACAAGTGAGAATATACCTGAAGATACAACTCTTTATTGTGTTCTTATTCATGATCGTCAAATATCTTACAGACCATTAACGAATGAAGTAATTATCTAAACCAATATTCGCTAAGTTATAAGCAAGCAAGTAAACAAGTATTCTCACTTTAGTTGCAATCATGGAATTGACAACAACAAACTCTCCTTCTACTGATGCTGGCACGTGGAATAAGAAGCAACCAATAGTTGCAGACATTCGCAAGCTACCAAACGGCAGTTTGGAACTTGCTTACTGTATGTTAAATAACGACAATATACCTTCATTCAGCCCCGTGATCACATGGGTTGCAGCATATTGTGAAAAAACTCTTTCTTCTTTTTTTGAGTCTATTAAGAATAAATATGATTATTTAGTTGTATATAATTTGCCACAGGAATTTTCTTTGTTTGCACTAAAATCACTTTCCCCAGACTCATTATTCGATCTTAATACGATTGATGGAATGTCAGACCTAATGTTGAGGCATAGCCATCGTTTACCTACAGATTGTCCAAAACATTTACCATCTCTAGCAATGGGAAGCAATAGTTGTGCTAAATTCAATGTCAATGCTGTTCAACATTGGTTAAATTCTTCTGATGGCATCATGAAAATCGTGTGTTCGATAATAAACAAGTTTCGAAACAGTGGACTTCGAGGTTTTAATAAGTTTGATTGGAACTACTTTCCTATAAACGTACTGACTATATATGAACCACAACGAATTCGTCTAGAGTGGGAACATCTACCAGATCATCTAAAGAGGAAATTTCAACTGTTTCATCTTCGCTGCAAATGTGACAACTGTAATCGCTATCTATAAAAGGTGATTAATTTAAATCTACTAGTGTCGTTGACAGCTATACATATTTTGTTTTTTAGTTTGCTTTTTAACACAGTGTATATTTTTTGTCTACAGAAAATAATCATCTGGACAACTAAAAAGAAGAAGATCATCTCAACACAGCCACACTCATCTGGACAACTAAAAAAGAATGAGATTACTTCAAGAGAAATAAAATTGTATTAATTGTAATTCTAAATGAATAAAGAAGAAAAAAAAGGTATTTTGTACCATTTCATATTAAAGTTCTTATTAATGATCAATTACCTCCTCACTCTACATGTAAATAAAATAATAATATTGTCAGGTGAGGGATTCGAACCCTCGCTTTCAATTTCTGAAAATTAGATCTTAAGTCTAACGCCTTAGACCGCTCGGCCAACCCAACACATGCATATTAGCCAACATGTTTTGTTGATTCATGTCAGTTCGCATTTAGCTTTGTGTGGTGAACATCTTTTCTTTGTGAAGTAAACCAGCATCATGAAGTATTTTAATTGTGTAAAGTATTCCAAAAAACAGTTAATGCAAATGATATTGAGTCAAAAAGAAATGAATTTAAAATCTGAAAGAGATCGGCTAAAAACATTTAAGACCTGGTCTTCAGACAGTTTTACGAACACTGCATGGTTAGCAGCTGCAGGATTTTTCTATTTTGGATATAAGGATATGGTTAGGTGTGCTTTCTGTAATCTGCAACTTAGTTATTGGGAAGAAGATGATGATCCGTTTGAAGAACATAAGAAATGGGCTTTTTCTTGCCCCTACGTAAACAATATTTCTCCTAGCATAGAATTGAAATGCGAATATGAAAGACTTAAAACTTTTCAAAATTGGCCTCTTCCCTGTCCAAACGAATTTTGTTTAGCACCAGCAGGATTTTATTATACTGGTCATGGTGATAAGGTGAAATGTATATTCTGTAAGATTGAAATTGAAAATTGGAGGGAAAACGATAATCCTTTAAATGATCATGAAAAATGGGCGCCATATTGTCCATATATAAGAGGGTTTTACGTCGGCAACGTTGATTTAAATCCTGAAAATCCTACTATTATTCCACATAATACAAGTTATGATACGTGTGGAAGCAATATATGTTGATGTGATGTGATTTTTTGTGCAGTGTGTATTCTCAGACGTTAACGTAGACATGTTGAAGTTTGTTAAGCAGTCAAACACTCTACCAGTAATTTCATTTACTAATGCTGAAAACCAGAGTAAAAGTGAAAAAAGAAAGCATGGTGTTTTACTACCGAACACAATTCGATGTATCATTTGCGGTCCATCGAACTGCGGCAAAACAAACGTAATGCTAAATTTATTGTGTCATAAAAATGGAGTTCGTTTTGAAAACGTTTATATTTATTCTAAATCACTTGCTCAAAGTAAATATGTTGAATTAAAAAAGTTTTTGGACTCCATAAAAGAAATAAAAAGTGATTTTTTTTCCGATAATGATGAAGTAATGCCTCCAGAAATGGCTAGAAAAAACTCTATATTTGTTTTTGATGATGTAGCCAGCAATAAACAACAACACATGAAAGATTATTTCAGTAGAGGTCGTCATCACAACGTTGACGTATTTTATCTTTGTCAAACATATTCTTGTATACCTAAACATCTAATTAGAGATAACGCTAATTTTTTAATTCTTTTTAAACAAGACGGAACAAACTTGCGTCATGTATATAACGATCATGTAAATACAGATATGAGCTATGAACAGTTCTTTGATATTTGTTCGTATTGTTGGCAAAACTCTAAGTTTGGTTTTTTGGTTATCGATAAAGATAGCGATTTACAAAATGGTCGATATCGCAATGGTTTTGATGTTTATTTTCAGTTATAAATATGACTTCAAAAAGAGGTAAATGGCCATTCGTGTTATAGCTTTTGCGTGGTTAACAACTTAACTATGACATCGTTTAACAAAACCAAT
Organism: Meconema thalassinum; assembly: GCA_946902985.2. Taxonomy (NCBI): domain Eukaryota; kingdom Metazoa; phylum Arthropoda; class Insecta; order Orthoptera; family Tettigoniidae; genus Meconema; species Meconema thalassinum. The sequence continues at coordinate 516,177,885 of OX336392.1, forward strand.
AATGTGTCTATCGGACGACCGACTTCACGACATGATATTGCAACTAAATCATATGTTGATGATAAGCTAGTGCAATATGGAAATCAACTAACAACAACAACAAGCGACGGACATCTAAGTATTAACGGCAAACGGTTAAAAAATGTTGGAATGCCAATACATGTTGAAGATGCATGCAACAAAGGTTATGTAGTGAAGTTATTAAATGAGCTAAATAAAATCGAGTCTAAAGAAGACATACAACGAAACTTTAACGAGCTTAAAGGTTTAATTTTTTCAATTTGTAAAATAGAGAAAAAAGAACTTGACTTTCAAAACAAACGTCTCGCGGGCTTAGCTTTACCATCATCTGCAAATGATGCAGTAAACCTTATTGCAATGCAGCAACATACATCGAATATAAAAAAATATCTTGAGACCCGAATAACCGAAGTGTTACAACGAGTAGAATTCATTCATGGTTTAGTGCGAGAATTTTCAGAAGATCACTTTCCGTATGATCAAGATACTCTCGACTTGGGTAACAAAAGAATAAGAAATGTTAAAGACCCAATTCAAAATCAAGATGCGGTAACGTATTCTTTTCTTAAAACTCATGTAACAAATGAACTCGATGAAATTAAAAAATCTCTTTTGAATATAAACAGAGATGATGAAACTGTAGATATGTTAAATAGAAGAATAACAAACATATCTCAGCCAATCGATTCGTTATATGCAATAAACAAATATTACTTAGAAAACTTTGCTGCCTCTCGAAAAGATCTAGAAGACTTAATCGCTAAATTTAATAAACAAAACGTTTTAAACGTAGACGATGGTGGAACTTTAAATATGATGAGTAGACGAATTACTCACGTAAACAATCCCATATACGATAACGATGTTGCAAATAAGACGTTTGTTGAACAATATGCCGCTTCCCAACGTGAATTTGATCAATTGAAACAAACTGTAAACAATCTACAACATCAAAAACAAACAAATGTTGAGTTTCCTGTTAACGACCAAGACGTGACAAATAAACGGTTTGTAGAACACTATGCTGCTTCACGGACTGAAGTTAATCAACTAAAAGAAATTTTAAGCAATTTACAAACTCGTATTGAGGGTGTTGCTAACAATCTCAATATTGTTAAAAAAGAAGATCTTGAAAGTTATGCTGCTGAATCCAAAGAAGAATATAACAAGTTAAAAACTGAACTGGGAAAAATTGAGCAAATGGTTAACAAAGAACCACTCGAAAGTTTTACTGCATCCAAAGAAGAATATGGTATATTAAAAGATGAAGTAAAGAAAAAGAACTTATCGAAATTTATTCTGAAATTCTCCAACACACCATCAATCCATTCACCAGTATACACGCTTCATAATCATAACATACAGTACCAACTTCCCTACAAAGGCGTATTAAAACCAATTTTTGTTTCACCAAGATCTCCAATTGTGTATGCAATTTTAAATATACGTCAAGAGATTGAACTGGATGGCAGTGATATTGTCGTTGAAGAGCAAGATGAAATTCAGTTTCGACTTAGAGACCCGAAAAAACATAAAACTGATGATCTTCCTCTTCAAATCGATTTTGAATATACTATAAATAAGTAAAACAACCACAATTTCCGTTTAGTCATGGAGAAGAGCTCGAAGAATAAAGCTGAAAGTCGAGTAAAGGATAAACTTTCTCGCTTAAAAAAAGATGTTAAAGACAAGTATCTTTCACTTCGAAGACATAGATAGAATTATAAAAACAGCAGATGAAAATGAAGAAGCAAATACTACGATGCATACTGGATATGGTCAAAAAAAACACATCGCGCCACAAGCCATTTGGAAATTTGAAGGCGGAAACAATATTGAATTCGTTCACTGGAATGAACCAAACAAATTGGTATCAAGACTTAAGAAATTAATTGCATCGAAAGCTGCAGGTCACACAGGACTCGACAGCGAAATCTTTGCAATAGAAGAAGAACTAAGAAATGCTGGATATATTGAATAAAAATTCCAACGTTTGTAAACAATGCACAGTATGTTATAAAACATTGTTTGGAAAATAACTATGAACGAAATCAGACGAGAAATTGCAAAAGAACTTCACGCACCGCTTAGAAAAAAGTTTAAAAGACGACGTGTTATTAGCAAAGGAATCGATGACCTCCATGAAGCTGACCTTGTGGACATGTCCAAACTTGCAAAATGGAATAATGGATTTAAATATTTATTAACCATTATTGACGTTTACTCGAAATATGCATGGGCAATTCCTCTTAAAACCAAAAAAGGAAGTGAGATTGTAAAAAGCTTAAAATTTGTTTATTCTCAAAGTAAAAGATTGCCCAATTATTTTCACACCGATCGAGGAACGGAATTTTATAACAGTGAATTCAAAACATGGTCTCAGAAACAAAATCTAAAGCATTATTCCACTGGCAGCTCCATTAAAGCGAGTGTGGTAGAAAGATTTAATCGAACTCTTAAGGAATCGATGTGGAAAGAATTCACAACACGAGGTTCTTACCGATGGGTACATATTTTGCCTGAGTTACTAGTAAAGTATAATCACAAAATACATCGTAGCATCGGCATGAAACCTAATGATGTAAAAAGAAACAATCCACCCCGCTTGCCAACACAATATAATGAAACTTTAAGAAAACCAAAATATAAAATCGGTGACATTGTAAGAATATCAAAAATCAAGAAACACTTCACTAAGGGGTACGAAGCTAATTGGACAACAGAATTATTTACAATTTATAAAGTTCAAAATACTAATCCACGAACATATCTTTTAAAAGATAATAAAAATATGCCAATATTTGGAGCGTTCTATGAAGCAGAGTTACAACGAACAAAACATCCTAATATTTACTTAGTCGACAAAGTACTACGTAGAAAAGGAACCCGAGCCTTCGTATCTTGGCTTGGATTCGATTCAACTCACAACTCATGGATCCCCAACAAAAATATCTTCTAATTACAACAGTGTAAGTTTATTTTTTTAATTCCTCGCAAAAATATTATTATTATTATTATTATTTTTATTATTATTATTATTAATGTGTCTCTATATATATATTTTTCAGCTCACTAAAACCAACACGCAAGAAAGAAAAGAATGATTGTACTTACCCGTGCACAAGACCAGCATATTCCACTCTGCAAACAACACAGCATCTTCAATTCTCCGCAGCTTGTTGGAAAAAGAACTACTTACCACTTTAAGAACGAAGATCATATCATTTTTCACTAATTCATATTATATAATTAATGTAAACCACAAATGATCAAATAAATATATTTAAAAAATAAAATTTACACTGCACATTTTTTCAATCCACTGTCCACTGTCCATTGAATTTAATTCAAGATTTGAACATCATCATCATCTTCTTCTTTTTCTTCTTCTTCTTGTTGGTCTTCTTCTTCTTCTTCTTCTTCTTCTTCCACTCGATGATGTTCTTCTTCCACTAATGAGCGATGCAACACCGCCATAACCTCCTCCGCTAACGATGGATCGAACGAGGGAGGAGGAGAATGAGTCCAAAAATCAACCATCCTCTGACTCACATCCTCTGACGAGAATATTCTCAGTCGCCGTATAATGACATCCAAAATGTTGGTTGTGACCCCGTTGAAAAAGAATTCCTCGCAGTATTGCGGGTGATGAAAAATTTCCAACATCTCACGGTCTAAATGTTGTTTTTCCAAAGCGTTTAAGCTTTGGAAGATGATAATTTGTTCACCTTTCGATGCGGAAATTATCAAATTAAATCCCATCAACCCCGCTCGCTCTGCGCATAGTTTCAGCTCCTTCAGCTGCTCCAACTTCTGTAGCAAAGTGTTGCAGAAAGACATGGTGAACTAGTGCATCTTGATATAAAACTCGGTGTTATATACTATGAACTTAAAGCAGCAAAAAGCTCTTTAAAACATTTCACATGAAGCTCTGGGAACCGACATCCAATCTCGTTCTCGCATTAAAAATTACAGACTTGACTAATGACGTCTGGGAATCTAAAAACAAACAGATCGAAATTCATTTCACACACTCAAAGTTATACATGTCATATAAAACACTTTAACCAGATTGAGATCATGAAGCAAGCCAGAACACAAAAAATGTTAACATCATTTAAATTAAACAGACATAACATAGCGACAAGGAGTAACACAACTCCACTCCACGCTCTGGTAATATATGCCGTACTTAAACAGAGTGTAGCATTACAACATCAGTTTTCTTATTTAGCATGCGCGAGCAAAAACTTTGACAACCATGCACCACATGTGTGGGGGGGCGCTGGCTGGTCTCATGGCTTGCCGCACGGCGCGAGCAAAAACGGAACAGCTGCACACCACATGTCTGGTAGCGATCCGGCTATGTCGAGCGCCACACCGTACACTCTCATTCAAAAGTTATGACACCCAAGACTCTCTACACTTCCTTGAACAATTACCAAAATATAATTCAATAATCAATCAATAATTAATAGCCATGATACACACGCTGTCCCGGGAATTAAATAACAAAACACAGAATCGAACCAAGAAACTCCCCTGTAGGAGTGGAAGAGGAGTCTGAATTTCGAGTTAGCATCCTAATAAACAACCCCCATGACGTCAACACCCATTAACTTTTTATCACCATCACATAAACAAGCCAAGAGGTCACCCCCTTCCCACGCTAACACGTGCAGTGCACATGCCCGCTCCTGGACCACGTGCTCGCTCTAAGGACCCATGACGTCATCAGGATTACGCAATTTCTGGTCATGATGATGCAATATTTGGAGTCTAACAAACCCTTACTACTTGCTTGGCAAATATTTTATATTCCAGCAGATCAATTTTACCCTCACAACAGTAAAGACCAAAGTAACCACGCATAGATTTTACGCAAGAGAAGTACAATGTAGAACAATGTTTACATTTGATCGTCAAAGACCTTACAGTACACTGTACTGCATAATATCTGGAATTGTTTCTGAAATGGCCTATTTATATTGGATTTTAAATGTGGCTTCGTATTATTCGATAACACTATAGTGTCCTGCAATAACGGAGCCGCTAAATATTACATGGCAAATAATACTTCCATTGCCGAAATCAACTGCGTAGTTAGACTCAGTACTCTAAACAAATAATCATTAAACAATTGTTTTATACAATGAAGTTCAACATGACCGTCCAGAGACTTTCATACTCAAGTTGGTTGGTGAGGAGAATGCGATGAGACTGATCGCTTAAAATAAATTCCTTATAATTGTTCCTGCCAGCAAAATTTTTTGCGATAGCTTGAAAACGCAGCTCAGAATGACGTTCTTCATTTTGTTATAAACAGTACGAAACTGCTCTAAATAAGCAATTTCCATCACCTGTTATAGGTTATGACAGTACATTTTGCAGGGGAACATAGAACCACTTCGCCAACTACTGGAACGACCATAGGCCTATACTCAATACTCACTTCGGCAGTCACCCTAATGGAGGCAGTTTTTGAATTATATGCCCCGTGCATGTCAAAAATCGTATTAACACATGGAGGCCCACCTATTCTTGTCTATCGCCCCGGAGACCCGGGTTACATTTCCTGCTCTGCCAAGAAATTGAATTCTGGTCTGAGGGCAAAAACGGGGCACATTCAGTCTCTTGAGGTATAACTAAGAAGAAGAAGGTTTAATTCCCACCTCGACAATCTTGGATGTGGTTTTCCGTGGTTTCCCACTTCCACTTAAGGCAAATACCGGGATGGTTCCTAACTTAAGGCCTTGGCCGTCTCCTTGCCATTTACCACCTTAATTACAAATACACACAGTAATGCAGCCATAACAATAACACAGGTTATGAGAGAAAATTTCACACATACACACCCAAGTACACGGGGCTGAGTGACCACGATGTCGGAGCCCTTCAAACGAATTATGTTTGCCAAGTGTCTCTTATGGCGAAAGCAATTGTGGACACGCGCGAGTGCCTGGAAAACTACTTTTTTCTTTAATAATTTAAGAGTATATCGACGATGCATAATTATAACTTTTAGTCTAGGACGCTAATAACTTGACCACCGAAGCATTGGGAAGAAATCGCAATATTAAGGTACATAAACAACATAGCCAACACATTCAACTGTCGGTTAATGTTCCTCAAAATTTCCCTTCTTAAATATTCCCCTCCTTTATAATTCTCCATCACGTGAAAACGTGCCATGTCTTGGGTTTTAAATATATCGATGCAATGGTGCTGCCATCTGCTGTCAGTTACTGGAACTATATGGGCGATGTACTGCCATCTGTTGTCAGTTATAGGAACTGATTGCAGATATTTAAACGGCGTACTGAGGACAACAGTTTGCTCTTTTGATCACATGCTGTAATGCAATGGTAAAACGGAAATAAAACGTATTGAGAGGGAATGTAGAAATATGTATCTTTTACAGACTTAAACCTTACTAATACTCCTTGATTAAACAATATTTCAATGGTAAAGAAAAAAAAAACATATATCGGCGAGGGCTGGGATCGAACCGGCGAACCTAGGAAACACAGTCTGTCGCCTTAACCACATAGCTACTCGCGCAATCTTTTTCAGCAACAGACGCAGCCATTCATTATCTTCAAAAGCTGCTGTCTGAAGGAAATAATCCATTTCATTATCCAAATAAATCAATGTTGCACATTCGTATACGTTCATACTGTTATTATATTTTATTGTCAGAACTTGGTTAATGTATGTTTTCAATTACATGCAATCTTAGTAAATAACTTACATTTTAATTGACTTCTCACCGCCATTTTGTCATGACCCCAGGCGGATTGTGCGCATGCGTGAGGGGAAAGAATTCTGCTATTTTCTATATTAATTCAAAAATATACCGTAATATATTTGTTTATTTTATAGACACTCTGCAAATCTAGAGGCCAAGAGCTTTCGTTAGAGTGCTCTACGAAGTAAATCGGTTCTGTCGTTCTCTCAATCTCGTGGTAACAAATATATAGATTGAGCTGAAGAATTGTCAGGTCGAAACATGTACAATGTATAAAAAAATCCACAGCCTGCTTCCAGTCTCCGACCGGGTCAGGAATGGAATGAATGAAGCCCCCATCTAGCGGCGAGGATATGAACTGTGCCGGCTGCCGAGGCCTGACGCACTCCTCTAGGGCAGTGATTCAATGAATGACAGATGAATGAAATGATAGTGGAGAGTGTTGCTGGAATGAAATTTTGACAGGGAAAACCGGAGTACCCGGAGAAAAACCTGTGTGCCTCCGTTTTGTCCAGCACAGATCTCACATGGAGTGACCGGAATTTGAACCACGGACCCAGCGGTGAGAGGCCGGCTTGCTACCGCCTAAGCCACGGAGGCTATGTACAATGTATAATAGATATATTTGTGTAAGTACTGATTGGCGTATAATAAACTCTGTTTCATCTATCAGTACCGATATCTACAAATATTTGTACTATCAATGGCAAATGTATTTGCATTCTATTATAATCAATATAGTCAATATTTCAGCTGAAAAGTGGGAAGTGCATCATTATGTTTCATGTAGATCTACTTTGTTTAGCTTCTATGAACTTGGTTATTATATAGAAATTGTAGTTTTTTGTGATCGTAAGTCCATATAGAATTCCATATGAATACTCCACGGGAAGAAAGGGGTAAGTCACATTCTGTAATTTTTTCTTTCAACACTTTCAACACTAAAAAGAAATCCTTATAACACCCCAGTTGAGGGTAAGCAATATATATATTTTTTCCAAATGTATTTCTTATAAAGGAAGTACATGTAAAACTAATATCAACTAAAGTTAAATTAGCCTATGAAAAAGTGAGAGGATATTCTCTCCGTTTCCATTAAAAATAAAAACGTCTGTATCTGGGTGACATTCGGCTTTATTTGAAAATAGCAGAAGTACCCGCTCTTCGAATGGCCTTTGGTATTAATAACCAGACGCTATCAATTGAGCTACTGTTGCAATGGTTAGGGGCTTGTCATTCCTTCATATGTTTATCTGAACGAAGTTAGTTTTCTGGGTATATCGCAGACACTGTTAAGTTAAGGGCCATAAAATGTGGTTTTCGGAGACCCTTTATGGAGCCCTAGTTTTGTGGCACACATTGAGAAGCGGAACGTATGCTTTGGTCGTCCTTCTAGGATAATTGTTATTTTTCTCCTATTTTAGCATGTATTTTGAAAAGTTGTTCCTTAAACCCACCCTTCTACGAGAAGTACGTTGAAGAGTTTTATAAATGATTGGTGTATTGACTCATTCTTAAAATACCTAATTTTACGATGCTCCAAGCACCCGAACATGAATTATAGGCGTACATAAACATAAAGATATATCAACCACACAGTATTAAACAAAATCATCTTTACGATCCTCCCGTTTGTCGAAAAAAATATGGTTAGTTAAAATGTGTTCTCAAACAAAATTCACCTAACGTGTACTTTCTGACGTGGAAATATTATTGCATACCTCGTAGACGAAACGCAATATATGGCAAATTAAAACTGACCCTCACCGTTGTGGAAAGTCCCCATCCCCAAGAAGACCCCTTTAATAAATTATAAAGGCTTGTGGTGCATGGAAATTCGGGATTTTTAGCCTCAAATGGCCCAAATTCTCAAAAGCTGCAAAAAACACTATTCCAATCCAGGAATTTTTGAAAATAATGTTGCTGTTTGTAGATATAATAGACCTTCTGTACAACATATCGCATATCGCACGTGTAAGTCACGTGTAAAAATTGTAGGGTACCCCTTGACCCCCTTAATCGCATTGATGAATTTTACAGTCTATGTTTGATTCCTCGATAACCTTATAGTAATTTGCAAACATTTCACAGAAATGTAATACATTGAGTGGCATTGCTTCTGACAGAAATAGATGGTAAGTTGGAGGTCACCTCTTGTGATAGGCCTACTGTTGTCATGGTTACCAGCTTGCATTACTTCATTAGTTTCTTCTTGTTCTTCTTCTTTCGGATAGGTCAGCTAAGGATCACGACGTTCAACTTTTCAGCTTGGCGAGGGACTTGATGTTTGCCCAATAGTCACGCATTCTTTGGCTATGTTGCTCCTTTCTGTCTTTTGTCCATATGATGCCGGTTTTCTTACAGGGTGGTCTGTCCTGAATACTCTTCTGTTTAAGTATCTTTCTGAGATGTGTTCGGCTTCTAATATCACTTTTCATTATCTTCAGTTCTCGAATAACCATGTTAACTACTGTTAGCGACGGTGTCACGCTCTTTCTATTCCCCCAGCAGTTGAGAAACCGGTTGGTTAGTTTTGTTGGGTTCATCCATGAGACATGTCCGTAGAAAGCCAGACGTCTCTTCCTGGTCACATGTGATTTTCTCAGTATATCTATATTGCTCCTGATTTGGTGTTCTTCTATACTCGTCATCTATTTATTAGTTTATTAAATGAAATTAGTTTTCTGGGAATATCTCAGAAACGTGGTTTTAGAGCCTTAAAATATAGTAGCCACCGAGGGGCTGAAAATGAGTTTTATCTCTTCCTTGTACGCCATAATATAATCATAATCTTAATAATAATTTAATAATATAGGGATAGGGATATAATAGACCGTTAGTACCACACCCGCCCGTGTAAATCACCCCTTTAAGCGCATTATAAACGTATTGATGAATTTTACAGCTTACGTTGGTTCCGCGATAACCTTATAGCCGTTTGCGAACGTTCACAGTAATATAATTGCTTCTTACAGAAATAGATGGACTTCTGAGATTGAGTTGCCATGGTTACCGGCTCGCATCCTTTCAATAGCTTAATAAATGAAATTAGTTTTCTGGGTATATCTCAAAAACTGTTGGTTTTAGGACCTTAAAATGTGGTTTTTGGGGCCCGTAGGGCTCCCGAGTTTTGTTTCTCACATTGAGACGCTGAAATGAGCTTTGTCTCGTCTTTCTACGCTCATTTCATCATGCATTTTAAGGGGGTAGGCCCTCTTTTATGACAGGTATGTAGAAGAGTTACATCAATGATTACTTTCGTGCCTCTGATGTACATCTGTACCAAATTTTACGTTTATCCACTCAGCCGTTCTCGAGTGATGCGCGTTTAAAGTTGTACACAGACAAACAAACAGACAGACAGACAAAATATTTGATTTCGCGCGCAACCGTCATAGACCAGTCTGAAACGCGTTAATTACTCAAATTTCCGTGGAAATTCAGAAAAAACAGACAAACTTTATTTTTTATATAATACTAGCTGTTACCCGCGGCTTCGCCCGCAATAACATTTAGAATTCCGTTATAACATTAGTTAAATTGATAGATAAGCATGGGTCCTTGTGGAAAATAATTCTATCACCTGAAACCAAAAATGCATGGGACGAAAAAAAAAACATCAAAATATCATGTTGGTTTCGGACCCTAAAAGACGTGAAAAATATAATAAAAGTATTCAAAAAAAAAAACATTTTTTGAAATTTCATTCGAATCAATTTATATGCCATTCCTGGGACTTAGAAAATTCCGTCCAAAAAGTACAAAATCATTAATAATTCCCTAAGTATTCGTCGTATGATGAAATAGCAAGAGACAAAAAAGATGTAATGCGTTATTGTCTACAACATAGGCCATGTATAATTTTACATTCAGACATATTAAGTTTCCCCCCGCCCCACCCCATAATTTCACCCCTCCCCATGGGCCCCTTAAATTGGATTTAGGAAAAAACGGTCAAACACCTGTTTAGTTATTAGCCTACTTTTCACATTTTGCAAAAATGAGGAAAAAGTAGTCTTATGAGATCGGGCAAATGTGTGTCTGTCTGTCTGTCTGTCCTTCTGTCTGTCTGTCTGTCTGGCTGTGTGTGTGTCCCCCCCCTATCAACTCTTAAACGGCTGCAGCAATCAAAACCAAATTTAGTATGAGTAAAGATGTGCACCGGAATAGCTCACGTCCATATTTGAAAATGATGTCAGTGCTACCAACTGCTGAAAAAACGCACTAGAAATTTGAGCTCCATGTTGGATATCCTGCAAGGTATGCATAGGAGCTATTCCAAAATTGGCACACATGTAGATAATACTATTTCAGTTTAATTTCCAGGAGGCCAACCATGACAGTGCTGCCAAAATAATGTTAAGCCTTCTGATAGGTCCAATGTTTAAATGCATATAACTTCTACACTATCAACTGGATTTCAACCAAATTTTGTATGTAATGTCTGTACATAAACAGATATGACTGAGCGTATTCTTAAGAGCCACCAGGGCTGCCAACTGTTAATAATTGCTCTCTCTATTTTTTTAAATCCAAATACCAATATATCAGAATGTGTGCAAGCCGACAGCTTTAAACTGTGCACACGTATAGTACCTGACATGTTTGATTAATTTTGGAGTAACTTATATACGTCAGTTCTACCAACATGATTCTAAGCCTGCTGATAGGGCCAATTGTTAAATACATGCAACTTCTATACTATCAGTAGGATTTCATCCAAATTTCGCATGTGCTATGTGTAACATATCAGATATGACTATAAATATTCTTCAGTGCAATCAGGGCTGCCAACTGTTAATAAATGCTGTCTATATTTTTTACCCTAATATCAATATATCAGAAAGTATGCAAGCCAACAGCTCTATACTTTGCACACGTATAGCACCTGACATTCTAGATTAATTTGGAGTAATTAATACAAGGCAGTGCTGACAACATGATTCTATGCCTGCTGATATGTCCAATTTTAAAATACATGTAACTTCTATGCTAACAAATGGATTTCATCCAAAATTGGCACAAGAAGATATCATAATATTTCAGATTATTTCTGACCAGCACACGCATGGTATTGTTGGCAACATGCTTTTACGCGTGCTGATAGATCCAGAGTCTAACTGCAAGTAACGTCCATTGGACTTCAACCAAATTTTGTATTCTGTACCTTAAGAGATAGAACTAAGAATATATTCAGTCACCAGGGCTGCCAACTGTAGTGCTCTATTAGGCTACATTATACCAGTTATATTTTGAACTAATTAGATATTTCGATATTACCAACTTAATTTCGTCATTATTCTAGATAGGTTCATATTCTGTAGAATAATCATTGGCATGAAAAGTAGGCTGTATAGTTCTTAACGGAACTTCTTGTTTTTATGCTGATTTTTTTCGGCTGAGTTCCAAACTCCTCGCCTATGTCGTTTAAGAGATACACGCTCCGTTAGGAATCCTTCAACCCCCACTTTTCACCCCTTTCACCTCATAATATACACCACATCGAAAAACCCTCAGACTCGTATCTTCTTATTTTTAATGATGAGATTATATGCCGAGTATCACATCCCCCAGTGAAATCAATCGGGAGATATTGCTATTCAATGAAATGCAGGTCTACCCCCTTAACATCCGTTTAGAACCTGAATATCCAAAAATCCTTTCTTTGTGGGCGTTTGCGGCCCTCGAGGAAGCAGCATGCCAAATTTCATTCCAATCCGTTCGGTGGTTTCTGAGATTTCATGACGAATGAATGAGTGAGTGAGTCAGTCAGTGAGTGAGTGGTATTTGAGCTTTATATAGTAGATAGAGATGAATTTCAACTGATCTGTAGTGACGATGGCTGGCCGCCAGAATGCGCCATATACTCATTTCCGGAAAAAAATAACTTACCCCGTTCTTTCCGTGGGGGTCTTCATACTTCAATAAAAAGAACTAAATATATATGTAGTTCATATTTCATTAATTAGTAGTAACTTAGTCTACATCCCTGTTTAGAACTATTCCTCAAATAGTACCAAGATAGACAGTTTCTGATTATAACATTATTTAAAGCAGATTTCGGTTTATATTTGGAAGGTTATTCAACGGATAGACTACTTAATTCTTTATAGTGAATATTTTTAGTGCTTAATGTTATTTATAGATTGTTATTTTTTAGATTTTATGATGCTCTTAGTTTAATGTAATTATAATTTGATTTTAGCTGACGATGGTTATACGTCAACCGAAACTAGTAGTATATAGGCCTACGTATGTTATTTAGTTTCAATATAATATTGACTTACTGTAGGTGGAATAAAACCATTTTACATATTCATAGATATTTTAACCTATTTTGAATGATGTCAAATAGCTAGTGATGATATGCACAGTTGTAGAACACTGAGTGACTGCATGGCTTACATCTGTACCATGGAAATGAACATGTTGCAGGTATCTGCTGGACACCCTCAAGGTCCTAGACGGGACGCGAGTCGGCGTGTGGGGATGAGGCTATGGTGGCTATGTCACCGCAATGGTCCTGGGTTCGCAACAGAACATCTTCAAATGCGGCATCGCCGTCTCGCCCATAACCGACTGGCTGTACTACAGTAAGTGACCTTCAGATGCCTCTCAAGGGCTCACAGGAGCAAAGCTGGATATGCCATTGTTTCCACTTACTTGTGCCGGGCCTTTCAGTCAACCAATTTTTCTCTTCCAACCCCGCGAACAGGAGCAGTTTGCATGAAATATTGAGTGAAGAGCCTATTGGATATCATTTCTCACATTAGTAGAGGCAACCCTAAGAGTCGTCGCCTCCTAATGAGAAGGTGACAATCATAGTAGGCCTAATATGAAAATGAAAACTACTTTCTTCAACCAACATACGTACATATTAGAACAGGAAATTACAAAATAGAGGAAGAAAAGATAAAAAAAAGACAGGGAAAAGAATGCCCTCAACCCTGAGGGGAAGTAGAAGTGTAAAGGTCAAGGGAAAGCGGAGAAGGTCCATCCCAAAATCAATAGAAAAAGGGGGAAAACGAGCACATTCAGGAATTCTCCGGGGTCGTCAAGCCCTGAGCTGGTGCACCCTAGATAATGCTACACCCTCAGGGGCTCACGGCTGGTGAGTTCGGGAGTTGGCGACCCCGAGGGATTCCTGAGCTGGGTCCGTTTTCCCCTTTTGTCCCTTACCTTTGGGGCGGACCCTCTCCTCTTTCACTTTCCTATATGCTTTCATGGCTCTCCTTCCTTCCAAGTCCCTCAATCCGCCTTCTCCGAGGGTTGAGGGCATTTCTTTTCCTTCTGTCCTTTTATTTGCTTTATTCTCCTTTAATTTTCCATTTCTTCTTCTAGTATGTAGGTTAGTAGTTAGTTTAGTTTTAAGTTCGCTTTTCATTTTCATCTTCACGATCACCCAAACCATCAGGGGCCGATAACCTAGATGTTAGGCCCCTTAAAACAACAATTATCATCATCATCATCACCGTACATGAGGACTCCCCTTTTCTATCTTCCTTTCATTGCTCACCTTCTTTCCAAGTACCTCAATCTTCATCCTTCGAGGGTGTTCAGTCTCGACTGATTCGGCAAGCAGGACTGTCGACTGCTTGGGAAGGCGGTAGACTGTGTGTCAGGTTGGTGGTTGGCGGAATGGCCGGATTAAGTTAGCTTTTTGTCTTTGTTTTGTGATTCATTGTCATAGTCAAATAAAGATAGATAGCCTCCAATACATGCGCCGAACCTAACCAGTCCATTTGGGGATATTCACTGCTATTAGAAGGTTGTAACCAAAATCACGAGAAAACAGAGGATTAACAGCAATTCCTTTACCCGTCCTTTATTAACAATATTCCTGTTTTATCCATTTCTTCTTCTAGTATATAAGTTAGGGGTAAGTCAGTAGTTAGTGGTACGTAGTAGGTAGTTTTCATTTTTGAACTGTTACGATCATTAAAAAACAAGAGAAAGGTAATCGAGAAGTAAGGTACACTATCATACCAACAAAACAGAATAATTAATATGTGGAAGGAGCGTGATGGACAGAATATAACCCAGGGTAATAAGAGTCTTAAAATACATGTCTACTGTGAACAGAGAACACCAAGAAACAACTCTTAGGGTAACCAAAATATATTTTAACATAGTAACAAATTACAGTAAGATTTTGCCACAAAGGCAATATGATGAACAAATAATTGTCTTAGATAAGTGAAGAATCTAAATTAAAAATCCATATGTGAAACTTAAACTTGCTTGGTACCGAACCAGAGAAGAGAATAAAAATCCATGAAATTAATAGATAATTCAATTAAAGAAAATTGGTAAAATCATAAATTACCTTAAGGTGGTGAAGACAACATAACCAAATTAATTAATTCCAAGATATGACCCTAAATCAAGAAGAAAACAATTAAATAAGCTTGAAAATATGGGAGCCTTTTATCATAGTGACTAATCCCAGTCAAATCCGAAGTTCAAGTCCAATCAGCAAGAAAAAAAAACAAAAACATCACTTTTTAATAATGATAACTAAGAACAATGTCAGAAGGTTCTCATTGTAACCTGACAGGGAGAAGAAAGTCCATCACAAAGATGGTAATAAAACAGTATTCCAAGGAACAATCTACGTGACCTATCCAAGGATTTTAAAAAGACATGAAAAATAAAGAATTTTTTAAAAATAAATTTAGAGGTTTTAAAATTGGATAGGCCAGCCACTCCACAAAATTGCTAGCCAGGGACAAACAAGACAGCATGTCTTGGTATGGCTTTAAGAATTCCAACAGGTTACATGCATAAAATAAAAAAATAAGTAACTGAACTATTATCTTCGTAGTCTGGTACTTCGTAGGTCTATTCTACTCGAAAGGTACCAAAACTAACCAATGCACAAACATGCATAAGAGACACGATAAAACAGAGGGAAACAGAAATTAAAAAATTGCAAAAACACACACAAAACAACATCAAGAAATACACAGAACAAGACCACATAAAAACCAGCTAATCCAATAATACATTCAGTCACTTTTAACAGTTACGTTTACATACCTAAGATGGCCATGTCAGTAATGTAGGTATAGAACCTAAAAAGTAATTACAAAATAAAAGATTCCCTCGACGGCGGTTACATATCCAGGTTAATATTTATCTCCCACGAAGACAGTAATTCAGCAAGACTAGAACGCCGCCAGCCTGCCCCAAAATACTTATTTTAGCTCACATCGAGTACTTCACTCCTCTTCCTTCGTGAAATAATTAAATTACAACACCCACTCACGAACAGTTGACTATCGTTTTCTCCAATCAAACGATATTTCCAACAATATCGAAATACCAATTTGCAAATAAAATTATATTCAAAATAAACAGTCAGGTCGGCCATGATAGCTTCACTAATGAAGGGACAAAGTTCATAACTTACAGGCAGAGCGCAGCGCAAGGCAGAACGGCTAGCGGAATAGAACCCTGCACGCCCTCTGTTAGCGACAAGAGGTACTACATACAGAGTCTTCATAGAATATCACCAGGATATGCACGAGCGCGACCTAGTTCAAATATTCATTCACAGATAGAGCAGGGTAATCAATCTGTACAAAGAGTTTATAAGACTGCTTTCAGTCACGTATCAATACTCCCTCCCTTCGAATCGTGGCCACATTCCACAAATTTTGTACACGTGAAAGTTCAGAAGAGGAGATAGAGAATTTATAAGGTAACTTGAGGTAGTAAATTAGTAAGTGGATTTCCAAATAAAGTTCATCCACAGTTAACATGCATAAGTACACCAACTGATCGTTAACAGTCACTTTTCAAGTTCCCAGACATGCTTAGAACATCAACAACTTACTTTTTGTCAAATACATGGAAAAAGATATTCTTGAATACAAAGGTATTACATTCAAGAATATATATGGTCTTCCAGTAGAGCGAAGATGAGTGCGATCAGAGAGAGACTGCAGCTTCCATCATGATTTTCCGGGCCCTTGGATCTTCACAATGGTACTGCACATCGACCAGGTTGGACAGTCTTCAGCACTTCCATTGTAAACAAATATGGACTGCGACAAAATATGCCCTAGTTTCTTCTTAAGACTAATGACAAGTCCTGATCAGTATGCTTTACATTACCCACCCAAATAATATGGTAACCCCCTTTTTTATAAAAGAAAAGACCAACATAAAATTACAATAATCAGATTGCCATTAAAATAATTAGATGATACTCAAATAAGCTCAAAGATTCTTCCCTTTTACATAAATGTCAGCTTAACTTTCACAATTCAAGGTCTAAACAAATATTGTGTATATTTACATCCTCTTGGTATCATATCATCATCATGTATTTCAGTCAAGCGACTGGTCTGCCCCTACAATGAGTCTTCTCCACGTTGTTCGGTCTTGTGCTGTCCTTTTGACAATTTCATATTTTCGTAGGCCAGAGCTATGTAGGAAAGATCTCATGAAAGTGTTCCGTGGCCTCCCGCGAGGGCGTTTTCCGGGTATTTTGCCTTCTAGAATGTCGATCATCAGGCCACCATGTCGTAACCTGTGGCCAAGCCAGGTGGATCTCCTTCTATATATCTGGCGGATCATTTGCCGTTTTTCCTTTATTCGATCCAGCACCGTTATGTTGGTCATTTTCTCTACCCAGCTGATCTTTTCCATTCGGCGCCAACACCACATCTCAAACGCTTCTAGTCGTTTAATGTCACCTCTATTCATTGACCAGGTCTCACTGCAGTACATTGCAACTGGCCATATGTAGGTCTTAACCAGTTGTTTTCTAAGGCTGAGGGACATCGAGCGTTGACAAATTAGAGAATGCTTTTCACGGAATGCCTGCTTGGCCATGGCTATACGGCTCCTGATTTCAACTTCACATCGTAGGTCTTCTGTGAAGATCTGGCCAAGGTATTTAAAACGATTGACCTGTTGTACTGGTTCTTTATTTATGGTAATATTTAGTTCGTGTTGATACTTACTTATCAACAGAATCTTGGTCTTCTTAAAATTGATTTTCATTCCAAATTCTGTAGCTGTATCATTTAAACATTGCAACATGTTTGTTAATGTATGCGGATTTACTGCAAGTAATGCCAGATCATCAGCAAATTTAATATTCTGGATAAGTCTTCCACCAACATTCACTCCCATATTAGAACCTTTAAAAGCCCACTTAGTTATAGCTTCAGCGAAGGCATTGAACAGTCCAGGGGACAGCAAACACCCTTGTCGCACACCTTTGCGGATCTTAGCGGGTTCTGATACGTCATTTCCAAGCCGAACAACAGCAGTTTGATTTATATACAGATCAAATATTAATCTGATTAATCGATGGGGACAACCTATTTGATTCAGAAGAGGAAACAGCTTGTGCCAGCTGACTTTATCAAATGCTTTTTCAAATTCCACAAAGCACACGTAAAGGTTTCTGTTTACACTTAACATCTTTTCTCCAAGACATCGCAAGGACCCGATTGCATCACGTGTAGACATATTCTTTCGAAAGCCAAATTGAGAGTTGTCTAGATACTGTTCGATGTATATTTCCATCCTTTTCCTTAAAATCTGCAGAAGTATCTTTGATGCATGAGGGATGAGACTAATGGTCCGATAGTCACTACATTCAACTGGTACAGTCTTCTTTGGAATTGGAATGATGATGCTGGTGTAAAACTCCTGAGGCCATTTACCTTCTTCGAAAATTCTTGCTACCAATTTGAATATCCATTCAAGTGTACTATCCCCACTATTCTTGATTAGTTCGGCAGGAACATTGTCAATACCTGGTGTTTTACCCATGGATATTGATTTTAGAGCTTCATCGAACTCTGATCTAATAATTTTATCAGCGGCTTCGGTGGCGTAGTCGGTAGCATGCTGAACTGCTGTTCCCAAGATAGCGGGTTCAAACCCGGCCGAAGTCGTCGGATTTTTTAAGAGCGTTAAAATCCTTCAGTATGCCTTCCTTCGGAGGGGAAGTAAAGCCGGCGGTCCCATGTCATAGATTTATGGCATGTAAAAGATCCTTTCACAGACTAAACTTGTGTAAAGCAAAATTTGTTAGGTTAGATTTCGTCAGAACGCTCTATCAAAGTTCCAACGTTCACCACTAGGTATCATTGATATCTGGTGGCGAGAGTTGGAACTACTTGAAATTGAACGGAACTTGTAGCTGGAAGCAGCTACAGACTCAGGCGAGCCGAACATGTCCTCGGACACTCCCGGCACTAAAAGCCATACGATAAATAAAATATAAATATAATTTTATCTTCTGCAATTGGCCTGTCTTCCTCGCCACGTGTTGGCAAAAGGTATGGAATTGGTTCTGCGTATAGATCTTCAACATACATCCTCCAGTGTTCCTTCTTGTAATTCAGGTCTGATATAGGATTCCCATGTGTATCACGGAACTGTCTAGTGCGGAATCCTTTTTGTTTCTTAGTAGTTTCCCTGATCTTTTGGTAGGCTAAATCTGTTCTTCCTTGTTTTTGCAGAAATTCGATCTCTTCGCATTTTGACTGCCACCACTCCATTTTCTTCTCCCGACAGAGTCGATCAATCTGGTTCTTTAGCATTCGGTAGTTATTTCTGCCTACTTCTGAAGAGTCGTTTTTAAATTTTCTTCTTTCATCCATCTTTAAGAGAATGTCCTGTGTGATCCATGGTTTGCGATTCACTCTTTCCACAAATCCCACATAGTCTTCAGCAGCCTTTTCGATGGAGAATTTGGCTATTGACCATAAATGATCAACAGTTAGTGAGTTGTTTGCATATGATGATATGTTGTCATCAGTGGCTTCCTGATATTGCTTTTTAGTCCGCTCGCTTTTAAATGCTTCAAGATTCCACTTCTTTGTTGGTTTTCCCTGAATCCTGCGTTTAAATTTCAGTTCCGTACTCATTACTAGTAGAGAATGATCAGAGCAGATGTCAGCGCCCGGATATGCCATGGATTTCTTCACTTGATTTTTGTATCTTTCCTTGACAAGAATATAGTCAATCTGGTAACGTTGATCATCACCTGGCTTTTTCCAAGTATATCTCCGCCTCTTTGGTGAGGTAAACCAAGTGTTACTTATAACGAACCTCTCTTGTTCACAGAATTCGAGAAGACGTTGACCACGTGAATTTCTTCTACCAAGACCATATCCTCCTACTGCAAATCCTTCTTTTCCCTCACCAATCACTGCATTCCAGTCTCCCATTATAATAATGTTCTCGCTAGCCTTTGTCTTACGCAGTAATTCTTCCAGCTTCTCATACATTTCTTCAACCTCATCATCATCACTGCTGGACGTAGGCACCACAACTAAATTTACGGGTGTTGCCAGAAAACGTGCTATGATAATTCTGTTTCCAATAGCTTCAACATCCAGTAGGGCTCTTGAAGAGTTAGCATTTAGTACCAAACCTACACCGCCTTGACCATTCTCACTTCCGGAGTGTAAGACTTTGTAGTCTCCGCTTGTGAACTCTCCTTCTTCTCTCCAACGTGTTTCAGCTAATCCTAAAATATCTAATTTATGTCGGTCTATTTCTCTTTTCAAGTTCTCTAGTTTCCCAGCTTGTAACATAGTTCGAACATTCCATGTTCCAATTTTAAAATAGGGATTTCTCCGGATAACGACCTGAGAGGCCCCATTTCCTCTCCTGCCGGGCCCGACATCATTCCTTTGAGGTGTGATCCCGCAGTTGCCAACTTCACTAACATTTGTCTTTGGACTCATCATAGGTTTTCTTGGGATACACATAAAGGTCTTTAATGGAGTGGTTTCCCGTTGCCTTCTCCATTCTTATGCTGTTGACCAAATCCTGCTGGTTCATCCACCTTAAGGAGCGATTTCTCACTCCAAGGACAAAAGAGTGCCCTGACCGTATCTGCAATTTGCGAAAGAGGGGAGCCACTTATACCGGCGGCTACTCGGTCCCCTTTTAGTCGCCTTTTACGACAGGCAGGGAATACCGTGGGTCTATTCTACAGCCCCAACCCACAGAGGTCGTTACACTACTTAACAGCAATTTATCGGTTTGTATCATGTAAACTTAACTGTCTTCGTCCGAGAATTTGATAATGCTTCAGTATTCTTTCTATTCTGCATTGTATTCACTGACAGAAATAATATTAATAGGAATACTCACAGAAGGCGAAATGAGATATCTTCATGAATTCATCTCATTGGTTTAGTCACAGCTGATCATAACCTGTACTTCGCTCATGCAATTTACGTAAGGCAACAATACACTTATTTGCTGTTTTAACATTCATGTTACTTCACTATGATTTGGTGCCTTAAAATCAAGCATATCACTTTCAAACACTATTCAGTGTGATCATTCAGAGAGAAGTGTACATACATCCAACTGTAGAATATATCCTACCAACATGAGGTTATGTAAGTGGACAATGACTGTGTACTATAACGTTACCAAAAACTGCGAAGTGAGTCCTCGCTATCACAATAACTTAATATGCACTATGAATAGGCAACCTATTAACACTATATAAACTGTAAAATATTATAAAAGAGACGAAATGTCCATATAAAATACATAAAATACAGGATCAAAAGTCTTCCCAGACTCGCTGAGTCACGGCTTAAAAAAAAAAAAAACATAAGAAAATAAAAACTAAGGTAAGCAACAAAAATAGATGGATCACGAAATCCACACATCAGCCTCGTTGATCACAAGAACAAAACTCTTCGATTGCAAGAGCATCTAATTAAAACAAACTTAAATGACAAATTGACAGATACTTAGGTATTAGAACCCTATTGTACCTTGTATTAACTTATTGGAAAACATTACACCCAAAACTACAATCGACGATAAGACAAGCCAAAATCATATGACAACCACGCTCTGCTACCAATAATGACCTGTTACGATCATTAAATACAAGAGAAAGGTAATCCAGAAGTAAGGTTCACTATCATACCAACAAAACAGAATAATTAATATGTGGAAGGAGCGTGATGGACAGAATATAACCCAGGGTAATAAGAGACTTAAAATACATATCTACTGTGAACATAGAACCCCAAGAAACAACTCTTAGCGTAACCAAAATATATTTTAACATAGTAACAAATTACAGTAAGATTTTGCCACAAAGGCAATATGATGAACAAATAATTGTCTTAGATAAGTGAAGAATCTAAATTAAAAATCCATATGTGAAACTTAAACTTGCTTGGTACCGAACCAGAGAAGAGAATAAAAATCCATGAATTTAATAGATAATTCAATTAAAGAAAATTGGTAAAATCATAAATTACCTGAAGGTGGTGAAGACAACATAACCAAATTAATTAATTCCAAGATACGACCCTAAATCAAGAAGAAAACAATTAAATAAGCTTGAAAATATGGGAGCCTTTTTTCATAATGACTAATCCCAGTCAAATCCAAAGTTCAAGTCCCAATCAGCAAGAAAAAAAACAAAAACATCACTTTATAATAATGATAACTAAGAACAATGTCAGAAGGTTCTCATGGTAACCTGACAGGGAGAAGAAAGTCCATCACAAAGATGGTAATAAAACAGTATTCCAAGGAACATTCTACGTGACCTATGTAAGGATTTTAAAAAGACATGAAAAATAAAGGAAAATTTTTAAATAAATTTAGAGGTTATAAAATTGGATAGGCCACTCCACAAAATTGCTAGCCAGGGACAAACAAGACAGCATGTCTTGGTATGGCTTTAAGAATTCCAACAGGTTTCATGCATAAAATAAAAAAATAAGTAACTGAACTATTATCTTCATAGTCTGGTACTACGTAGGTCTGATCTACACGAAAGGTACCAAAACTAACCAATACACAAACATGCATAAGAGACACGATAAAACAGAGGGAAACAGAAACTAAAAAATAGCAAAAACACACACAAAATAACATCAAGAAAAAAACACAAAACAAGACCCCATAAATACCAGCTAATCCAATAATACATTCAGTCACTTTTAACACTTACGTTTACATACCTAAGATGGCCATGTCAGTAATGTAGGTTTAGAACCTAAAAAGTAATTACAAAATAAAAGATTCCCTTGACGGCAGTTACATATCCAGGTTAATATTTATCTCCCACGAAGACAGTAATTCGGCAAGACTAGCACGCGGCCAGCATACCCCAAAATACTTCTTTTAGCTCACATCGAGTCCTTCACTCCTCTTCCATCGTGAAATAATTAAATTACAACACTCACTCACGAACAGTTGACTATCGTTTTCTCCAATTAAACGATACTTCCAACAATATCGAAATACCAAGTTGCAAATAAAATTATATTCAAAATAAACAGTCAGGTCGGCCATGATAGCTTCACTAATGAAGGGACCAAGTTCACAACTTACAGGCAGAGCGCAACAGGTACTACATACTGAGTCTTCATAGAATATCACCAGGCTATGCACGAGCACGACCTAGTTCAAATATTAATTCCCAGATAGAGCAGGGTAATCAATCTGTACAATGAGTTTATAAGACTGCTTTCAGTCACGTATCAATTTTCATATTGATTTTCGTTCCTGTTCATTTCAATAGGGGCCGACAAACTAGATGTTAGGTCCCTTATAACAACATACATCATCATCTCTCCAAGCACTCGCCAACGAAGAAATTCATTCATTCAATCATTAATTCGTTCGCAATTGCGCGGGTGTCCCCCGGTGGCAAATTTGGTATACATATATACAATTATACATAACAATTAAACTGTAGTATTTTCACAAATCGTCAGTCTTTTCCTAAACACACCTACAGTATATGTTTGAGGAAAGCTTGAAACATATAATTGCAGTTATCAATTGCATTGTTTACGAAAGAATATTTACCATAATGTGTACGCTGTGGTCGGCCCTTAACTTTGAAAGAAAGATCACTCCTACTCATATTTATGGGCTGTCCCTTACGTTTGCTGAACTCACCCCATGCTGTTTGATTTGTATGCGTGTTGTACAAAGTGCAGTCTAG
Organism: Meconema thalassinum; assembly: GCA_946902985.2. Classification (NCBI taxonomy): domain Eukaryota; kingdom Metazoa; phylum Arthropoda; class Insecta; order Orthoptera; family Tettigoniidae; genus Meconema; species Meconema thalassinum. The sequence goes on from OX336392.1 coordinate 516,201,629, forward strand.
ATTTCATCCTCTTAGACTCAAGTGATTCCCACCCAAGTTTCTTTAACGCACGGGTCACACTGCTCCTGGGATTGAAGTCACTGAGCACAAATCTAGCGGCCTTTCTTTGTACCATCTCCAACTCATTGATGAGCCCCACTTGATATGGATCCCAAACCGCCGAGAGGAGGGGGTATTCTGAGGCAAGGACCTTATAAGCATAATGCCATGAAAAATTGGGGACCTGGTGTTCAATAGAGCTCATTTTGAGAAATGTGTTTAAATTGTTAAATAGTTCGTTAGGAAGGACGAAGTATAGGCCTCTATTGGGCTGGTTGTTCGGAGTATGAAGTAATTTGTAAGACCTGAAGTAAGTAGATTGTTAAAAAGTAAAAGTTTGATAAGTAATAAACCTCAGTGCATTTGGGTGCCATGTGAATTTAATGTAATTTGGCTGGCAGTAAGGCATATGAGTTTAATTCTGCTTGGAGTGTGTGGTGTGGAAGTGACCTATTGGTGTCTGCAGACTCGGCGTTCACGGAGCGTGTCCTGGGACTGCCCGGGGAGAACTTCAAGGGGTACGTAGAGGCTGACGCGACACAGCGCGCCCGCTACGTGCCCAGTCACTCGCTGTACCTGCTGCACGGGCTGGCCGACGTCTCGGCACCCTACGTGCATGGCGTGGCTCTCGCCCGGGCCCTCGCAGACGCGGGCGTCATCTTCAGATACCAGGTAGCCTATTCTTTATCTATCCTCGAGCATAATTCCTTGTGGGGCCTGGGCCCTGTGTTGCTGTGCTCTCTTTTCATCCACGGGATCCCCGGCATTGCTCCCACTTACTTGTGCCTGGCTCCTCTCCGTCATCTTTCCTGTCCCCCAGGGGCTCACATCTAGTGGGACGTGGGTTGGCGACCACGGGACCCCAGCTGAGTCCGGCATTGCTTCCACTTAATTGTGCCGGGCTCCTCTTCGTCTTCTTTCCTGTACCTCTCTTGTTCTCTTCCTGATACCCTCATTCTTCGAGGGGTCAGCCTTCTTTTCTTGTCATGCTATCTTCTGCTCAAGGCCCTCAATAAGGCAGGGTATATGTAGCCCCACCACTTCTGGTGCACCCTGGATAGTGCAACACCCTCAAGGGCTCACGGCTGGTGAGTTTGGGAGTGGGCGACCCCGAGAGATTCCTGAGTTGGTTCTGTTTTGTCCCTTTTTCCTCTGACTTTGGGGCGGGCCCAACTCCTCTTTTCCTTTCCTATCTGCCTTTCATGGCTCTCCTTCCTTCCAAGTCCCTCAATCCTCATTCTTCGAGGGTTGAGGGCATTTCTTTTCTTCCTGTTCTTTATTTGTCTTATCCTTTATGTATTACCATTTCTTCTTCTAGTTTGTAAGTCTGTAGTTAGTATTAGTTTTTGTTTTCATTCTCATCACATCTTTCACTATCACCCAGACCATTAGGGGTCGATAACCTAGATGTTAGGCCCCTTAAAACAACAATTATCATCATCATCATCTTTCTTCCGACCCCCGATGGTATTCGGGTATCTCAAGTCTTTCACTCTCCCGCCTTAACTGACCCGTGTCTCATCTTTGCTCGTACCCCCATTGTTCGAGGGGTAAGACCAATTCTTTTTCGTACTCGTGTTATCTCCTGCCTCTCTTTTTAAATAGCCATGCTTAGCATCTCGGTGTGGTGAACCTATAATAAATTCTTCATGTTCAATGTATCTTGTTCTGCTTAATTGTGTTGTACTGTGTTTTCATGAACGGAGGCGACCTGTTAATTGCATTATGAATGTTGCAGAGCTACGCGGACGAGGGCCACCTACTGGTGGGAATGTTGGAGCACGTGTATCGCTCCATGGAGGATTACTTGAAGGAGTGCCTTAGCCTGGACGAGGAGCAGTCGTGAGAACCAGCAAGCAATAAACTCCTCCAAATAACAATTATTCTAATGGTTGTGTGAAGTGATTAGCAATAAGCCAGAGAACTTGACATCACCACGACGGCCTTCACCCTTGTCACTTGCCAACACGCAGTGCCTTTCACAAGTTTAGGGAAAATGCTTGCTTGTCCTGTCCACTCTTTCTATACCTGGTGGTAGAGCTTGGGAAAATGAAGTCTCTCAGCCAAAACAGCAGCCCGGTATCCTTGCTGTTTGTTTTTAATTTTATAGCACTCTAAGTTCTGATTTTACGCTGAATATTCAAGTTATAGAAATGCGTAAAAATATACTTCTCTTGGCAACGAATGTATTTAAATTCTAAGAATACTTTTTAAGGAGAAATGTAAGCATTTGACCAACTAACTCCTCTTTGTTTTCCATTTGGATAAATCAAGATGGGGAATGTATTAACCAATGTAACACAGCGTTTTTCAGCGTACCGGTATACCCAGTGTACAGTATTCCTGTACGTTACTGGCAATCAGATGAGATTTGGAGATAATTAAAAATTCACATTTATCTTCTTCATGTTCCGTGTAGGTATAAAATTACAGTATCAAAAGAGTTTCAAAATAATAACAAAATTCATGCACAGTAAAAATCTAGTAAGAAATAACCTGCTGAGAGAGATGAGATGCCCTAAAATGTATTTGCGTAGGTAGGAGGTCGCCCGACGATAAGAATATTAAAAGGGGATAGTTATGCATTCAAGTAGTTACCGATAATGTAATAGTACGTTCGTCCCACCTCTAGTCACTACAAAATCGTAATTAGAAGGAATACTTTATATAACTTTTGAAATCATATTCCCACATGAACTATCTCACAAGAAAATACGTCCTTAAAACAAGATATGTCACAACAGAAATAAAACAACCCCCAAGGTACACCTTACAAAAACAATTCCAAGAACTTCGCAAACACAAACATAACAAGACGTGAGATATCCACCCGTTAAAATAAAATATAGAGCAGTTCACCTTAAATAACGACTACAGGGGTAAAAGCAACTGAATGTGAATCAAACCAATATCAAGGCCAAAAAAAACTCAATAATTTATAGAGTAATTCTTCTTTAAGGACGAACAGACGAGATTCAATCATTTAACAAGAAATGAAATTCGTATCGAATTCAGTTTCCGGAACACATGAAATAGACGCAACATATCGCCCATGAAAGACTGATCAATACATCTCATTTAATAACGTAAGGAAGTCACATGCCGTTTCTTGACTGGAAGCAATCGAACGAAAACACAAGAGAACAATTACAACTATAACCCGGTTTCCAATCAAGACCCATTTATCAATAAAATTTACCCTCCCGCAATAACAAGAAAATTACAAGCGTACAAGAGAATGCCAAGGAGGATACGCACTTCTTAATAATTACCCAAAACTCAACACGAAGCTACCCTAACCTTCGTAGCACGACCATAAATCTCAACAAATCAACAACTGGCTCACTCTATCCAACATAGTGGCCCCAACGAAACAACACAAAACAAGACATAATATAACGCATACGGTAACACACATAGGAGCACGGATCTTCCTTGTAATTCAATTATCCAGCATTTACAACGTTAAAACACGCAGAAATAAGTATACCTAGGACATATAACCCCTTAACGCAAACAACGCTATTCCTCTCTACGTATTGTGCCCGTATCTATCATGAGGCCCGCTTGTCGAAATCCCAAGATGTTTGGTCATACAAGAAACCAGTATATTGTTTGCTTTCTTCAGATAACTCAATTTGGTAAAAAGAGGCGGTCAGGTCGAGGACACTGAAACATGACTTCCCCTTAAATTGTCTCAATAAATCACGAATCTTAGGCGGACGGTCTGTTTCGGGCATCATTAAAACATTCAAATTTCTGGCATCCAAGCAAAGTCTTAGTTGTCCATTATTTTTCTTAACCACGAATAATTCCATCTTTCTCCATTTTCTTAATAATTCCTTTGACCTCATCGTAGTATTTTTCCGGGAAAGGGTAGGTTTTCTTTTGATAGGGAGCGTCGTTAATTAATCTTATCTTGTATTGAAAATCCTTAATCACACCGGGTCTTATCATCAAATATCTCCCGAAATTCCCTTATAATTTCCTCAAATTCGTTCTGAATTTCCTCAAAGCCTTCTGCCTTTAATGTAAATGTTTCCCTTTCTTGCTCGGCTTCCTCAATAACATTATTTAGAATTTATTCCCGATAATCGGTATCCAGATTTGTTCTCTTTTCCTGTTCTTACTTTGGTTATAAAATCAATTCACAAACAAGATCAAAATTATCTTCCAACAATAAAGATATGCTCGTAAGATGTCAAAACTCAATAATACTTGCAACTTGCATTTGACAGACTTGTCCTGAAATATGCCTCGAAACTTCACTGCACATGCTGGCATAACAGTCAAACTATTCCCATGCCTTAGTTTCTGGTAACACTCTTCCGACATTATTGATACCACGGCTCCTGTGTCGATGAGTGACTTACAACTTTGCTCTTCCACAGCGATACTTATTATAGGTAATTCATTGGGTCTTTCTTCTTTAATGACTTCCTTCTCGTATAACAGATCTGCGTCGTTTACTTGATAAATCTCATTGATGGACAGTAAATAAGATAGTTGAGTGACCTCTCCCTCTAATTCCGTTTGGAAATAGTTTCTTTTCCTTGAGCGTCTTCTTCAGGATTCCCCTGTTTACTCGTTCCAGGTTGGGGATTATCTATCCGTTCTTCCTTGCGCTCATTTTCAGGACCTTCTCCTTTCCTAATATCCTTTAAATATTCTTGCCCCTCTTTATGTCGTTCTTCATACTGCCTTTTAGTATACTCATCATTAGGGCTCGGATCGATATGCTCAATAAAATCTTCAGATATGCTCGAAAACCATGTGTTTTATGCTTGATATGTATGCTCGAAAAGCCCATTATATGCTCGATAGATATGCTCGAAACCCCCATTATATGCGGTTAAATATGCAGAATATGCTCGAAAAACACCGTTAAAAACTATAGAAAGGAAAGTGAAACGAAAAAACCAATAACATACTCGCATTCAAGTTTTTGAAGTATATAGTCTACTAGCTGAAGTACCCGTGCTTCGCTACGCGTCATAAATAAATTAAAATGTGAAGGTGACAGTTAAAATAGGGGATAGGCGAGGTGCTGCGCAGAGGGAGATTAAGGATGAAACATTTTGTCCAACTACAACGCTCGGCGTTGACCGTGTTTTATAGCACAAATTTAGATTTTACTCGCTAACCGTTGGAGATACCTTTCGGATAGAAAATGTAATTTTAAACCTCGTATATGCCATCAAAAGTTTGCTATTTCTTAGCGTTCTCTTTTTATTTCAAATGGAAATATGAGTTTGAAACCAAAGGTTGTAGTGACGTCACTAAAATGGTCGCCATCTTTAAATAGTGCAAAGTATTGTAATCAAAAGTAACCTATATGTTAACCAGGTAAATCAGCTACTTCCATGTAAAATTCACGTATATCGGACCAGTGGTACTTGCGTGATTGAGTAATACACAGACACACACCATCTCATTTTTAGCCTTGCTTCGCTCGCGTCATTACTTACATTACTTACATGGGTAGGAGCGATCATCCTTTCAAAGTTAAGGGCCAACCACAGCGAACAAATTATGGTAAATATTCTTTTGTAAACCGTGCCATTGATAACTAGAACTCTCTACCTGCCGCAGTGTTAGAGCCTTTTCCCAAGCATATAGGTGTGTTTAAGAAAAGACTGACTATTTGTGTAAATACTCCAGTTTAATTGTTGTATAATTGTTATTGAATTGTTATGTGTAATTATTTATTTGTTATGTATATCCAATTTGCCTCCGGGGGCCACACCCTCCATTGCAAATAAATTAATGAATGAACGAATGAGTGTCATATTGTTATATAATGAAATGCAGTTTTAACCCCGTTAACACCCCTTTAGAACCTGAATATCCAAAAATCCCTCCTTAGTAGACGTTTTCGACACACAACGAACATATCCCCAAAATGTAATTCTTCTAACTTTAATAGTTTTGGTTGGTCGATGAGAGTGAACATCCAAAAATCATTCCTTAGTGGACGTTTTTCTTCCAAAATTTCACCCCTCCCCATAGGCCCCTTAAATTGCATTTATGAGAAAACGGTCGAACACCTATTTATTTTATTTTATTTATTTATTTATTTATTTATTTTTAAGCTGATTGATTTCCTCCGAGTTTCAAACTCCTCGCCTATGTCTTTTAAGAGATACACGCTCAGGTAGGAATCTTTCAACCCCCACTTTTCATTCCTTTAACCTCATAACATACACTACATGGAAAAACCATTAGACAGGTGTCAGCTTATTTTTAATGATTAGTATATATGCCAAGTATCACATCCCCAAATGAAACAACTCGTCAGATATTGTTATTCAATGAAATGCACGTTTACCCCCTTAACTCCTCTTTAGAACCTGAATATCCAAAACTCTTTCCTTAGTGGACGTTTTCGACATACAATGAACATATCCCCAACATTTCATGTTTCTAATTTTAATAATTTTGGCTGGGCGATGATGAGTGAGTGAGTCAGTCAGGACATTTTTTCATTTATTTTTGATAATTTCACCCCTCCCCATGAACCCCTTAAATTGGATTTATGAAACAAACGGTCGAACGCCTATTTACTTATTTAAAGCTGTTTTCCCCCTGATTTTGATGAGTGACTAAGTGAGTCAATCATTTAGGACACTTTCTTTCCTGTTTCCCCCCCCCCCCAGAATTTCTCCCCTCTCCAAGGGCTCCTGAAATTGGATTTATGAAACAAACGGTCGAACACCTATTTACTTGTATTTTAAGCTGTTTTTACCGCCGAATTTAAATTTTTTCGCCTATGTCGTTTCAGAGATACACGCTCCGTTAAGAATCCCTCAACCCCCAATTTTCACCCCTTTCACCTCATAATATTCATCACATCGACAAACCCTTAGACATATGTCTGATTATTTTTAATGATTAGTTTCTATACCGAATATCACATCCCCAAAGAAACAAATCATGTGATATCGTTATTCAATGAAATGCACCTTTACCCCCTTAACACCTCTTTAAATCCCGAATAAACAAAAATCATTCCTTAGTTGACGTTTTCGACATACAATGAACATATTCCCTTAATTTCATGTTTCCAACATTAATAGTTTTCGCTGGGCGTGATGAGTGAGTGAGTCAGACAGGACATTTTCTTTCAATTATTTTTACCAGAATTTCACCCTTCCCCATGGGCCCCTTAAATTGGATTGATGAAAAAACTCTTGAACACCTATTAACTTATTTTTTAAGCTGTCTTTTTCCCCTGAGTATGATGAGTGAGTGAGTCAGTCAGTCAGTTAGGACAATTTCTCTCCTTTTTCCCCCCAGAATTTCACCCCACCCCATTGGCCCCTTAAATTAATTTATGAAAAAAAAAACGGTCGAACACCGATTTACTTATTTATTTAGCTGATTTTCTTTCTCTGAGTTTCAAATTTCTCACCTATGTCGTTTAAGAGATAGGCCTTCACGCTCCATTAGGAATCCTTCAACCCCCACTTTTCACCCCTTGCACCTCATAATAATACACCATATCGAAAAACCCTTAGACACCTGTCTGCTTATTTTTAATGATTAGTTTATATGCCGAGTATCACATCCACAAATGAAACCACTCTTGAGATATTGTTATTCAATGAAATGCAGGTTTAACCCCCTTAAGACCCCTTTAGAGCCTGAATATCAAAAAATCCTCCCTTAGTGTACGGTTTTGACATACAACGAACATATCTCCAAAATGCCATGTTTCCAACTTCAAAATTTTTGGCTGGGCGATGATGAGTGAGTGAATGAGTCAGGACATTTTCTTTCATTTGTTTTTCTTCAGACTTTCACCCCTCCCGATGAACCCCTTCAATTTGATTTATCCAAAAAAAACTGTCGAACAGCTATTTACTTACTTTAAAGCAGTTTTTCCCCCTGAGTTTGATGAGTGAGTCAGTCAGTCAATCGGTTAGGACACTTTCTTTCCAGTTTTTTTCCCCTGAATTTCACCCCTCCCCATGGACTCCTTAAATTGGATTTATGAAAAAACGGTCAAACAAATATTTACTTATTTTGTATGCTGATTTCTTTCCGCTGAGTTTCAAACTCCTCTCCTATGTCGTTTAAGAGATACACGCTCCGTTAGGAATCTTTCAATCCCTACTTTTCACCCCTTTCACCTCATAATATACACCACATCGAAAAACCATCAGACACGTGTCTTCTTACTTTTTAATGATGAGTTTATATGCCGTGAATCACATCCCCCAATGAAACCATTCGAGAGATATTGTTATTCAATGAAATGCAGGTTTAACCCCCTTAAGACCCCTTTAGAACCTGAATATCCGAAAATCCTCCCTTAGTAGACTGTTTTGACATACAATGAACATATCCCAAAACGGTCTTGTTTCTAACTTCAATAATTTTGGCAGGGCGATGATGATGAGTGAGTGAGTGAGTGAGGGAGTCAGGACATTTTCTTTGAATTTTCTTTTTTCAGAATTTCACCCCTCCCCATGAACCCCTTAAATTTGATTTATGAAAAAAACCTGTCGAACAGCTATTTACTTACTTACTTACTTTAAAGCAGTTTTTCCCCCTGAGTTTGATGAGTGAGTCAGTCAGTCAATCAGTTAGGACACTTTCTTTCCTGTCCCCCCCACCAGAATTTCACCCTTCCCCATGGGCCCCTTAAATTGGATTTATAAAAAAACGGTCAAACACATATTTACTTATTTTTTATGCTGATTTTTTTCGCTGAGTTTCAAACTCCTCGCCTTTGTCGTTTAAGAGATACACGCTCATTTAGGAATATTTCAATCCCCACTTTTCACCCCTTTCACCTCATAATATACACCACATCGAAAAACCCTGAGACTCGTGTCTTCTTATTTTTAATGATGAGTTTATGTGCCGAGTATCACATCCCCGAATGAAACCAATCGGGAGATATTGCTAGTCAATGAAATGCAGGTCTACCCCCTTAACACCCCTTTAGAACCTGAATATACAAAAATCCTTTCGTAGTGGGCATTTGCGGTCCTTGGGGAAGCTGCATACCAAATTTCATTCCAATCCGTTCGGTGGTTTCTGAGATTTCGTGATGAATGAATGAGTGAGTGAGTGGTATTTGACAAATATATAGTAGAAGATAGTGTCAAGTCTTTGTTATGCTAAACTCGGTTGACAGTGCTGTGTGAGTAGGTGAGTAACTAACGGGATTTCAAGTAAAGATGCTCATTTTCTATACCAGTAGTGCAGAGCGCAACTGGCATCCAGACGGCCGTGTCTCGACTTGAGCTATGTTGCCATGGAAACTATCTGCCTTGCCATTCCTTCATGAGTATATTTTATGATTTGATTAGTCTGTGCTTTAGTCCAAAAGGGCCTAAATCAAAAGAATGAGAAAGACTATCGAAAATTCATGTAGCCAGCGGTTCCTTCCGGGTCCTAAACTATGTGTATGCAAAATTTGGTTGAGATTGGTGGAACGGTGTGGATTTGTATACGGAACAGACCCACATACCCACATACAGACTTTCACTTTTATATATTAGATAAGAGAATTGTTCTTATAAAATGTACAGTTTAAAAGTTCATTTACAAAATCTTCAGAATTAGGCGAGTCAATGAAGTAGATCTGCATTGGTCTGTACAACAAGAAATTTTCTATGTTTTCAGTTTTGAATGATTTTCTTCAATCAGTCAATTAAAGTTTCAATGACGAGAACGACCTGACTAAAGGTTAAAAACCTGCGGTTCTATTATTCTCAACAGATAGGCTTTTCAATAATTATTTATGTTTTCGAACCTTACGGATGGTCAGGGCCCGAATTCGGGGGGGGGGATTCGTAGAAAAACAAACTATTTAGACGAAAAACAGAAGAATATGCATTTATATGCTTCTATTCTGAAAACCGCGGTTTTATGCATTTATATGCTCGATAAATTTCAATTCTGTTGGTCCCAGACAGGTGAAAATACCACCAAAAGGCTTCTTTCAATGTGTACTATTCAGGAAAAAATATGCAAATATGCTTGAATCCGAGCCCTACTCATCATCATGGTAGTTCCTATACCGATTGTATCCTCTCCCAGTACTATTTTCGTTGTTAGTTTTGTACCGATTATTATTGTTATTATATTGGTACCCTGCTCTTCTATAATTAGTAGCTACTATATCGTGCATTCTGCTGTTGATATGGCCTAGCTTCTTGGAACCTTTTATACCTCGGCTCATATCTTTGATCACGGAAATAGTTATTCCGATCTGGACCTCCTGCTCCTTCTTTAACTCGGCTTGCTGTCTTTGGTCCATATAGATTGTATTTATTTCCGTAGAATCCTGCCTTGAATTTCTCGTAACTACGTTAGGTGTCGGACTCGTACAGTCTAATTTTCTGAGCAGTTCTCCCATCGTTGTCAAATCTTTCACTCCCGCCGAAATTAAATAACGCCGTACCTCAACTGGGAACTGTTGAGAAATCGCTTCAATCATTTGTCCCTGACTCAATGGAGGTTGCAAAAATCTCAAACGTGATAACTGCTGCGCAAAATAATCAGCATTACCCGTTGGCAGCGTACCTGAGTATTTCTTCGAATACGCCTCTGCTCTTAAATCATTCTGTGCTTCTTCTGACCAAAATCGTTTAATAAGGGCATCGGCGAACTCGTTAAACTCAGTAAAAGTCAGTGGCGGCTCTTAGATGAGAAAGTAGGTGAAGAGCCAAACTCAATTTCAGCGGTAAAGCGTTTGTGAATATTAACATATTTCTTTTCGTACTTGAATGCTTAAATATCTGCTAAAAAGCTAATACTTAACCAAATATAAATTACCGGTACTAAAAAGTCAAACTCACCTATTTTTTATAGATAAATCAATCCTCCTTTCCTTAAGGTTGGCAAACTTATCTATGATGTCCTCGTAGTAGGGCTGGTCTTCAATTAGTTTCAGCAACAATTCACGGTGTATGGTGATGACAGCCAATGATGTAAGTCTGGACTGAGATATTGTATTTCTTTTAAAAGTTCTTAGTCTTTTCAAACAAGAAAAACTACGTTCCACTGATGCACTAGTAGAAGGAATTGTCATTACTAAAGAAAAAAGTTTGTAAGTCTCTTCAAAAATATCTTTATTTTCATGAAGTTCTTGAAGTATTTCTCCCGATTTTTTTTTCTTTGTAGGATTCGTCAGCATAAAAGAGTGATAGTTCATTTCATAAACGTGGGGTATTGGTGAATATTTGTGGATAGTATTGTTGTAAGTTCTGCAGGGAGGTGACTGGAAAATGTTTATTATACAGCTCAAAATTGTTCGAGTCTCTACGACCTAGGAATTGTAATTTATCACAATCATGAAATCGTACTTGAATCTCCATCAAAATAGTATCAATGATTTCGTAATACAAAATACGATATTCTCGACACACATCTTCCAATGTCAAGTCATTCCGAATGTTTATGTTTGTCAGCTGCTTACTTTCCTCAATAAGTTCACCAAAATAAATTTCGTTCCTTATTTGCTAGTAAAACTTGCGTGTCTTTAACCTTGGTTACAAAATAATTAATATCCAAAGATTTTTTCTGCAATATGTCAAATAGAACATCTGTCAAACCAAAAATATCGTTGAATACTAATGCCAGAAAATCAAATTCAAAATCATCGAACTCGTTCAGGAATCCTTTACACTACCTAATCGTATTTTCCTCACTTGTTTCGTCATTCATAAGTTGTTCCAACACCTGTTTCAAACTGTCCCATTCTTCTACAATAACGTTTAGAAGTATTGAGTTGGACGACCAACGAGTTTCCGCAGCAGTAGGAATTCTTTTGACTGCATTAGACACAAGAGCGTGTGATCTTTTCGCTGAGTGGTGAAAAATGCTGGGATTCCACTTACATTTGCAAAAAATATCCTACATTTGGAAATCTTCTTACAACTCTGTAGTAGTACCAAATTGAGACGATGAGCCATGCAATGAACAAAGACAGCTTGAGGTGCCTTATCTTTAACCCTTTTCGCAACCCATTTAAATTCCCTGACATTACAGCAGCACCATCGTAACACTGTGCAACTAATTTACTTTCATAAGAAAATTCTTTCAATATGCCATCCAACAACTCAAACAAATTTTCAGCTGATCTATCCTCACTCACATCATAAAATCCTAAAAATCTTTCCACTGGGATACTCTCATTATTCACAAATCTAACAAAAATAGAACACTGTGATTTTTGACAAATGTCTGTGGTATCATCGACTTGGATTGAAAATAATGGAACATTGTAAAATTCCTTCTTAATATAATCTTTGATGTACTCTGATATTACATCAGTTATTTCATTTTGTATATTTTTTGAGTTACCAGCGAACACAGTTTGAATGTTCTGATAATGATTTTGAAGTTCTAAGGGCTTTTCAGATATCAGTATCTGCAATAATTCCTTAAAGTTCCCACGGTTTAAAGAGTTCTCACTCTCGTCATGACCTCTAAAAGGGAGTTCCTGTAAACTTAAGAATTGAACAACTCGAATCACAAGCCTCAGTATATGCCTATTTTCTGATCACTATGAAGCAAAATGTGTCGCCGTAAGCAAGTTTTTCGTGTGTACTTCATTTGACATATGTCACTATTGTACGGTTTATCATTACTATGAATTAGCATATGTTTTTCTAAATCCCATTTCCAAATAAAGTCCTTCCCACATGTCTCACAAATGTGTGGCCTTTGACCATTATGAACCGCCATATGAATATTCAAACGACACATCTCCCTAATTTTTTCCCGCATTCTCTACAAGCGTAAGGCATTATACCGGCATGAGTAAGCTTGTGTATCTTCAGGTATGGCGTTTTCTCTCAAAGCGTCAGATATTGTGTTTGTGTTCCTTTCGAATGTTCTGAGTTGTAACTGGCACTTCAAATGTTCCTCACTGTCTTTGTGTTTGTTCAACCCGCGCGTAATGTTTTGGAAATGACCGAAACCTTGTGTTTTCCAGACACCACATTTGTTACTAAAAAAGTAGGCAAGGCCAACTGAACAGCTTTTTAGAATAAAACTACTGCACAACCATGTGAACTTTTCGAACCAAGATCCCTTACAATGAAGGCTGAAGGACTTACCGGTTTTCTTGATTTCTTTTTAGTGCACAGTTCTGTTAATTCTTTCGGACGTCCACAATTTAATAAATCACTTTTGTCTTCGTCTTTCCTCCTACTGAAGGGAGTTTCTAATAAAATTAATACCGTGTCTTTCAATGGAAACATTACGGTATACACTAAAAGCCGCCACCTTTCATCAACACAAGTGTATGTAACGTATTAAGTAAATACTATTCATCGGAAATATTAATCCAAGCTTCAACGTAACAGAAAGGCTAGCCTGGCGCGATGCCAACTTTCACCAACTATACTAGACGAAGTACCTTGCAGAGGCAGCAAATTCTTCACCCGTACGATCCCTCTCTGTATAACGGCATGTAATGACGTCACCACTGAGTTAGGTTACCATGACAACTAGACGAAGTTGCTGATATTACAAGTTACTTCGTCATCTGCAGGTCTCTTTCCACGCTACGACATTAATACCATCTAGCGATAGCGTGTTCAACTGACACAAAGACCGCATACAGGGCAGCAAGGCTGGGGCAAGGGTAATCTGACCATGCAGTGCCATCTAACAATGGAGTGTAGAAATTATAGTACACTACATTGGACGGTGGCTAGGTTTTAATTTAAATAAGATAACAATGTTTATTTTACGAAATGGCTAGTGAAGAGGCTGTTCACACTCTTCACCTGAATAGCCGCTACTGGTAAAAGTATATCGAAAAGCTCTGAACCAGAAAAGTGGGGATCCTTCGAGATAGCGTTCCACAATCTTAAGTTCTCTTTCCCTCGGAATTTGTGCCTCAACAAAGTAATCAGCTACATTTTTGACGAACTCTATCGGTGTATAATCATCTTGGTTGTTGAACCGTCGAGGTTTGTCCTCAAAATTCCTTATTACAGTTATATTCTTGGCCTTATTCATTGGAGTTCTAGTTGTACGTTCTCTGAACTCCCCCTCGTAACCTCGGGTTTTATTCTCCTGCCTCTCCAATATTTCCGTTTGTAGAAAGTTTACTTTCTTTTCACTACCTACCTCTTCCGAGCTAATCCTAGTGAATTGCCTTCCATCCCTTTCTTCTTTCTCCCGCTCGTCACACTATTCCAAGACCTCTTTAATGTGTCTTCCTATTTCCTTCTTTAATTCTTCCTTAATAGTCTCAATAGTGTATATATCACTTAAATTCAAACTCTGCAATTGATCTTTTAGTTCATCTATTTCCTTCGATTTACCATTACCTATCGCCTTAATGTCGTTAACGATTTTATCTAACTTAGATTTGACGTCATTAGACTCCTTCTCTAAACCCAGTTCAAACTTAGAAACGTCGTCCACCTGAATCTTCTGTAAAGAATCAATATGACGGTTTACATATTCTCGTAAACTACTAATGTCTTTATTTAATTGTAATTCAGTACCAGCAAATTTACTTTCTACTTTTTTCTGTATTTCCTTCAAATGCTCTTTGTTAGCATTATCCCATTCAATTTTCCCGGCAACCGCATTTGCCTTTAAAATTTCCTCCATGTCTATTTCGAGATCTGCTTTTAGAATTTTATTATGATCTTCTACCTGAATTCTTAGAGAATCTACATGATTTTCAACTGCCCTAGAGTATTGTGGGTTTGTGAAAAGTCATTAGCGAATTGATTCCCCAAAGCATCAATACTATCTTTATTTAAATCTTCATTCTTTTCTAAATCACTTCTGATCTCTACCTGGAAATTAGCATTACTTGCTTCAATGTTTTTGAGTTTCTCTTGCAAATCCGTCGAATTATTTTGAATCTTAACAAGCCTTTCCTTCAACTGTGATGCCTGAGTCTTCATTTCACCAATCTCAACATGCATGTCTCCGACCTCAGTGCGTACACTAGTTACATCTGTTTTCATTTTTCGCATATTATTGTGTATATTACCTACATCAATTTTATTTAACATTGCCTATATCGGTCTTAACATCGGTTACGTCTGTTCTCAAGTTACCGATATCTATTTTAGTGTCATATACATCGCTTTGAATATTACCAGTGTTAGTTTTGACATTGGCTATGTCAATTTTAATATTATTAACATTGGTCTGCATATTGCCAATGTCTGTGTTAACAGCAGAAACTTCAGTCTGAATATTACCAACATCATATTGTATACCAGTGGAACTTTCCTGCAAACGCGTTACCTTATCAGTCATAGATGTTGCACTGGTTTGAAAACCAGCTAATGCTGATTTGACACTATCAAGGTCCTCTTTCATGCTGTCTTTGACAGTATCTGTCACTGTCTTGGTCATTCTCACAATAACCTTATCTACAATTTTGTCCATCTCTTTCCTAGCATCCGCCTGGAGCTTGGCAAAGAGACCCTGGACCTCTTCACTAGACATAGTTGCCTTAATACACAAATTCAAGCAAAGTGCTATAGGAATACAAACAACAGAGATAGATGACAACACTACGAGCAAACAATTTCTACCATAATGCTTGGGTATTTTTCCTGTCTAATAAAGCCTTATATACTAGCTTACAATTATTTAGAACGCTTTCATTCATTTATATCGTCCTTGTCCACGCGGTTTAAATTAATTATGCCATTACCTTACATTTAGTCCGGGATCTAATTATTTAATTTTAATGTTACATGGCTCTCTAAGTCCATTCAACCGGTTTATCAAAAATAAATACGTTCATATCATAGGTAACCTTGCTGTATTTCCACCTATGTCTTCCTGTCGTAGGATTATAACATATCTAAACTTTCCTAATGCGCTTCAAAATAGCTCAACCAACGGTTCTCGAAAACCTCGGGATCGCCCCATAGTATGGTCGCCATTCTATCCTACTGTGCCCGTATCTATCATGAGGCCCGCTTGTCGAAATCCCAAGATGAAGAATGGATCGAAGATTCTCGAAGGCCCCGGCTCAAAACCTAGAAGATCTTCTGACAGGCACCTCAATGATAAATACACAGAGGAATGTTGTGTTAGGAGCAAACTTCACTGAAAGCTCGAGATCCTAACCATAATCTCTGGTCGGAAAGGGTAAAGGAAAGCGCCACAACCAAAGAAAACCCTATCCTATAACACAACGCTAGCTATAATTAAATGAAACCACGGAAAACTGACGTATAAAAGGATGAAATAAAGTTTATTGTCGAAAACAACAATAAAACAAAATAAATGAAACAAATATTAAAGTAGAATATACAAGAGACTCGAGTGCCTCCATAGTCAAAGTGTTCAGATCGCAAATGATCCACCCTCATCAGCTGATTTTTATCGAAGAAGTTCTTTTGATAAAAAAAATATTACTGTTACATTTTCTAGACAAAAGACCATTCAAAAAAATTCTTAACAAAACTATCGAGAAATCTATACAAAGTAGAACTTCCGTACAATAAAGAAAATTAAAACTTGGCTGGACTTAATTCCCCAAACGATCAGCTGTTTGTAAATGCAAAACTACCTATCAGCGATCAGCTGTTTCTCATACAAGAGCTCCATTCATACTTGTGATTGAACCCATAATCACACATTCTTACAGTCCGCAAATACACAAACATTTACAAAAATATTACACTTCGCAAGTTCTGAAACAACACAATCTATTTATTTAGATAGATTTGCACTTAATGCCTGTCCCAGACATTCCTTCACCTATCTTGGAGTGTTCAAACCCCTCCAGTATTTCTCGAATTGTATTATTCCTCAAGAATAATTCTCAAACTCCTTTTCTTCAATCCTCATGCAACTTCAAACTTATTCATGACGTTGCGATACGCCAATTAAATTTAGATAAAGTTTAAACAAAAAAAAATATTTATGTTAATTACATTCCACAAGTTTAGATAAATTATCCGATTGCGTTAATATTTGTTAATAATATTTTCGTCAATCATTATATTAATTTAAATAAACATCCAACGCTGTTTATGAGAGTAGGTTAATCATTATGACAAACCGCTTCATAATTTAGTTTATAGGAATTATATTTAATCCACCTTCGTTGATTATTAAGATCACTCAATATTTATCTTCATACTGCAAGTTTAGATCGGTTTAAATGTTTATATCAGTCTAATATGGTCGTACAATTAAGTAAAGCTCACATGATTATTATTTCAATTATTCGAGTTAATAGTTTAATAATAATTAGAACCATATGGTCAACAAAACTTCATCCTACTTTTTACAGACTGCACCTAACTATCAGTACTTCGTCAGGTTCCAACAACCTAAATGAGTTCCAAATGACTCAAATTCCATTACTGCAATGCTCCAAATAGCATGTTTCACTTTACAACAATTGCAATGCATTACTTCTTAACAAACAAAAATACCCATCGTATTTCATACTTCAATAAGCTCACATTAGCTACATCCTTCCTTCCTTTAATCATTTTCACGCCTAATACTGTTTTAATCCCTTGGTTGGGGGGTAGTTGGGATAAAACACGGTTGTGTTATTATGTTAATTTGGAAGACTGTTCCTGGGTGGGAGTAGCTTCCCGTAGCTGGGAGAGCTTACTAGTGTAGTGTGTTGATGTTTAGTGTCTAATCTCTTGGGGGTGTCCCTGCAAGATGTATGTATTTGCTAGGGGATGGATCTCTAAATGCAGGCTACTATACTGGCCTGCCAGCTGGGCGGAATGAGTAATACAATAGACGTGCTAAGTCAGCGGCTCGACGCTATGCAGTCGAGTCGCGTGCTGTGAGTACAATGTAGTCTGACAAAGCAATTACTGGCTACTACGGTCACGGGCAATTGTGACGAAGGTCAGGTGGGGTATGAGGATGTGAAGTGGAGTGTAATTAGTAATGCAAGTGTAGCTTACTGACCATGTATTTATTGGTCAGTAGATGTAGATTGGTATGTCCCTCTTGGGGAAGTTAGACAAGTATAAAATACAATTGGTGTGTACAAGTTAGGGGTAGGTGTTTACAAGAATTAAAGGATTCTGAGCACGACTAGATTCTCACCTGGTGATGAACGGACGTCGGGCAAGGCCGCTGGCGAAGCACAGAGTAGAACAGATAATGGCTCCAGTTTTTACTCCATTCTTATACCTTCCGGCGCTGCTTGGTCAGCGTTGCGTAAATGTAGCTGCCCCAGATAGTTGTTAGTGTAAATGTTTGTGTATGTTTTGCAAGTAGTTGGCTAACCTCCCAGGCCGGGTGCTCGCCGCTTGCTGTGTATAGATAATGTCCTGGTCTTATGGTGTTGCCAGTTGGGGTGGTTTTGGTAAAAGATGGGGGGTGGCTCTCAGGGTGTTCTGTCCCCCCGGGCTGTTTAAGTCCCCCTCATCGATTAGTTCGCGTCATCGCGAACGGGAAGTAGAGTGGGGGTGTCGATGTGCTGGTTTCTTCTTGGTTTCTCCTCGTACCTCTTCATCTTTGTATTCCGTGTTGGTGTCGTGTAGGTGTAGCGATGTCGTGGTGATGTGAGTCCAGCGTGTGCTCAGAGGGGTAGGTTTTGGGTGTACATAGTTAATCTGGAATTGCTCATTTTAAAAGTTGACATTTGAAATAGTAATAATAAAATACAAAAAATACATGTTTTTGACATTATATATATATATATGTTGGCGTTATCCAGGGAGGAAAAAACCAAGGCTGGACGGGTGGTTGTCCGGCGCTGTGTTGGAGAAAAAAAAATTGCTCCCTGCAGTGTATTGTGTAAAAGATGGAAGAAAATAGAAAAAACAGGTGCCCCAGGGTATAAGTTAAAGGAATATATATAAAATGGTTTATTGTGTTGGGGTAAAACGGGACACCTTCACAAGTTTTGTCGTTATTAGAATGGAAAGGAAAGAAATAAAAGTGTGTTCACCGTGTGGCAGTGTTAAATGGTGTGACATATTATGTAAGACTGTGATAACGTTTTTGATACAGTTTAGGATACATTGGTTATGATGATAGTAATAATAATAATCATAATTTCAATAATAATAATAATAATCATGCTAGTACAATAGAACAATGTGAGTGTGCGCTTGGCGCTATATTTATGTTATCAATAGTGGTGTCCATAATGCTGGGGTAATGTTATTTTCTGGATACGGTGATCCTACCTTTGCTTGTGTACTCTTACCTTATAACTATAGTTTACAATTTTGTTTTTTGTACAATACCTTAGAGATCTCTCGCTTTGGCCATTTAACTATACCTCTTAGTCTCGTGCGCACTCTACCATCGTGCCTTGTATACCATTCCTTACTCAGCTGTTCCTGGAGCGATTTAGTGGCTAGTCCGCTATTCTTACTTATTATGGAACCTCGTGGTTTTCCGTCGTGGGTCGGAATTCCACCTTAGGGTCGAAGGTTCGGCACTTACAACTTCCGTGCCGCCCTTAGATCCTGAAGTCACGCTTCAATTGCGTGTGGAGATGTGTTTGCCTTCAGCAATGTTCAGCATCCCACGTACACTGTTCACTGCTGGCCGCTGACGTTGTCACCTTTAAGGGTGCAACTGAAACCGATGAGTAATGTGTTTGTGTGTGACATATTTAGTGTAGGATATGTGTGTTTGGGGGCTATATTTACAGGGGGTGAATTCATATGTGTCTGCCTTCCTGAAAATTAAATATGTTAGTGTCATTCACGTTGGCTCCTTGTGAACCTGCAAAAGATGTATATTATTACAATACATATAGCTTTTCATTCGCTGCGCATAGTGTAAAAAACAATTATGGCGCCGGTTAAGTCTAACTTAGTCTAGGTTAGCCTATGTTAGTCTAGCTTAGCCTATGTGTTGTCGGGCTTACCCTGGTAACGGATTTTAGTTACCAGGTGCCGATCGTGCTATCTTAATAATATTTATTCTATGTATTGTCGGGCTTACCCTGGTAACGGATTTTAATTACCAGGTGCCGATCGTGCTATCTTAATACTATTTATTCTATGTATTGTCGGGCTTACCCTGGTAACGGATTTTAGTTACCAGGTGCCGATCGTGCTATCTTTATACTATTTATTCTATGTGTTGTCGGGCTTACCCTGGTAACGGATTTTAGTTACCAGGTGCCGATCGTGCTATCGTAATACTATTTATTCTATGTATTGTCGGCCTTACCCTGGTAACGGATTTTAGTTACCAGGTGCCGATCGTGCTATCTTAATACTATTTATTCTATGTATTGTCGGACTTACCCTGGTAACGGATTTTAGTTACCAGGTGCCGAACGCTGTTATCTTAATTTTAAAAAAATTGACCTAAACTATATTAATTAACACTTAATGAAAAAATATCCTGTATATACATGCCGAGGTGGACCTTAACCTAATGCCGAAATGTGGTATAGCTACTGTTTTGTAACAGTGCTTATTAAATTTGCTTAAATCTAAGTTGCCTTTGAAATGGCACTGTAACTTATACGCTAGAATTTTGATGGAGGCTCGTCCGGTCGATTTCTCTCCCGGGGGCCCTTGTAGCCAATTGCTGAGACCGGAACCCAAAAATGGCTCGTAGTGCCCTCCGTCTTAATACTAATTGTCGACATTACCTTATGAGTAATTAATAAATTAATAGTAATTAATAAAGTTCTGGGCGCCTGCGCTGCTAAAGAGCAAACGCCTCGCCCGGCTATCCTGTTGGTCGTTGTTATACTTGCCTCTGTCGGCATTATTCTCCATTTATCATTTATGTTTAATGCTGGGTTGCCCACGAGACCCCCTGTGACAGCTCGCCGCATTCCTCATTTACATCTCTGGCCACCCGCTGCGTGACCATTTAAGCTCTGGAGACTCGCTGTCATCCATTTATGTGGGCACGGGTCCGAATGATCGCATTCATTCCATACGCATTATTCATTATTCGTTTATTATCATTTATTTGTTAGATCGTCTTCACCTCGCCTCGCGGGGCAAGGACTTAGCGGATCTAGGATTGATCCCGCTGAATCCTGAGATCCTTCTTCACTTCACGCGAACGGAAGAGTAACTTCCCGCCATGGGAGCTCTACTTAAGTTACATACTAACTAGAAGTCTAGTCCTAGTGTGGTCGTCTCTAGGTTTGTCTCCTGAGTCCAGTGTGGTGCTGGCTAATTCTCCCACCAGCCGTCAAAAGTCTCCCCTGCAGGTTTTGGCTTCGATGACCGTGGCGCATAGTAGGTATAACTGTCTCCGACAAGGGGGGTAGGCTAGACGCACCCCTAGATTTTGACGTTTGCCCGCGCCAAGCCATCGATGCTTCAACCTTACGTTTGTCAGTCATTCGGTCAACTGGGTCAGGCCTCATCATCGCCTTCTCCAGCTCTGTTCCTGTGTGTCGCCTCTGCCTTCCATTTAAACTCTCATCACCATCCAGTGTGATGTCAGATTCCTTTTATTTTAAAATATAAAAAATAAGTGTGATTTGTAAAATAAGTGTGTGTGTATCATGTAATTATGTAAGATTTTAAGTGTTCTGGGGTTGTAGAATCTTCTAAATGCATAGTCTACTTTAGGCCTGTAATTGCACTGTCGGATTTCCAGCGGTAATGCCTTGGTAATTTCCTGGAGGCGTTAGTAGGTTTTTATGGCATTGGGTCCCTTGTTATTGGGATCCGGGGGTGTCATTTGCTGAATGGGCTTAAAGCGTGTTAGGAAAGGGTCGTGCATCGTTGGTCTCCATGTTAATGGTGGCCGGGAGCCGATGATGCTGCTAGGATGTCTTTACAGTGAGGGGGATGGGGTAGGTTTTTCCCAAGTGTGCAAAAAAATAATTAAAAGTGCCATGCAGGTGTGGTAGTAATAAACCCTGGTATGTGGGTGGGATATTCCATGCATGGGGATGGATATGAGGCGTATCCGCTCTCATTTGAGGATAAGGTATGGGTCGAGGTAAAATAACTCTATGTCCCTTGCATGCGGGATTATTTAGTAAGAAAATATTTGTTAGTGTGAATGCGGCCTCATCTCTTTACATAGAGATGTGCATTAGCTTGATATTATTTCCGACTCACCCCTAATACTCGGGTGTAGGCGTTTGGGACCAGGGTGTAGCATACCCGAATTTTGGGTAGACGCATGAAGTCTATCAACCCCGATGTGTATTTTGGAATGTAGTCTAGCTGTTTTTAAGTGTTTGTGTGTTTGTGTTGGATAATGTTGTAAGTGACAGGTTATGTAGGGAGAGGGGTGCTAGGATGGTATCCCGTAGTTGGTATCTTGGCCATCCTGATGGCACTATCCATCTCTGCTCCTGTCATTCTCACTTGGTCACTATTTATTTTCTATCCGCTCCTTGGGATGTGCACTGGTGAAATTGAGATGCCATAAAGCATCTACTATGTTCTAGAATACCAGTCTGTAGAATGCCTGTGGGTCTGTGATACCCACGTTGTGTATAAATGTTTGTGTCTGTGGGCGTCGCCTCCGGGCTGCCCTTTGGGATGGTTAAGTGCGATGACGCTGTGGCGTCACGGCCTAATGTGGTCTCCTATTCATACCGTTAGGGTAGCAAGTGATTATAAGTGTAAATGGTCATGTTCTGATCGCCTATGATGGTTTTTAAAGATAAAAAAAACAAGCAAAGGAGTTATTAGGTTTTTTTTGTTCCCTCATGGAATCTGTCTGTATCCGATCCTGATTGGTGGGCGCGTGTGAGAAGGACGTGGCCGTGTCTGTGATTAGCGCGGCTGCGTGTGTGTGGTCGCGTACCGCTGCAGCACGCTGGCGCGTGGGCCGTCATCGGATAAGTCTTATCGTGTGTCGTGTGGCTAATTGTCAGCTGACGCGTGTAGCTTGTTAACATCCTTGTAAACATGCTCCTGTGTTCCTAAGATGAATCCGGCTTATAGTATTTGTACATCACTGGATGCCCGGCCTATTGTGAGAGCGCTGAATCCTGTGTCAACTGTATGCTATTATTATTGTTTGTTTTGTATGATAGTATCATCATGGTCGCGTGTCATTGTCACGTCTGGCTATGCTGGGAATGTCTACCGGTGACAGAGCTGCAATGCACTGGAATTCGCAACTCAGTGTTTTGTTGTGTTTGTTTTTGCGTCCTTGTATACGGGAAGTCTCTGATGTTATGTATGGCGGCTGACGGAACGTGACTTTTGCCATTGTCCGTATGTGACATTGTTTTGCATTCTGGGAGGGCCAATGTGTTAATCTGTCCTGTTTATTGCTACCGATGTTGTGTGGACATTTCTTCCGCAAGACCTTTGCCTTGTGTAATTATCTGTAATTTGTGTCTAGGAAGTCTATTTCCTATGTTCGGGTAATCCAAATTTGCCATGATTTCTGTGAGAGTGGCGTCCCCCGTATCTAGGTTTCGGGTGCTATGGTTTAAAGGAAAGTATTTTGTTGTCCCCGTAGGAGCCTAGCATTCTCGGTACGCCCCCTATTGGGAGTTCCGGGGTCGCTAGTGCCCTAGGTAGGCTGTTGTAGCGAGTACCTTGGAACGAATCTATGCTCCTGTATGTATGTTAAAGAACCTCCCTGTGTTCATAATTGTGTGGCTCACCCGTTTATGTGCTTGTGTACGGCATTATTGCAATGCCTTTGCCAACTCTAGTGTATGTTTAAAGCGTGTACTCTGTGATAACATGCCATTTATATATGCATAATTTAAACAGTCTAATGCCTATTTTCACTCTTGGCTCCACTCTATGGGGCACAGTTTCTGTATGGGACTCTATGTTTTTTTCGGCAGGGGATGGTGTATGCATGCCATTTGTGGGATGCTGACCGTGATCTTTCGTCGGTCGACAATTCTTGTTTTCCACGGCGTCCGCTTTTATTGGGCATTCGGACCCGCGATCCCGTGTAATGCTCCGTGTTTTATGTCTGCGTTGTCTGCTGGGATTTGTGTGTCCCTAGTGTGACCTCTGATTGTGTTGCCGTACCAAAAATGCCATTGGCTAGCGTCCTTTTTGGCACGTTTGTATTGTGTTTCTCTGTGTTCGCCCATGCCTTGGTCTAAGGCCTCGGTATTACAATTTTCATGTTTTGTGTACCATGGTGCGCGTACTGCATGTTTGCGACGCTCGTATGAAAATATACGTTAGTGTGAGTATTTTATGCCATTCGGGACGACCCTCTTACCCTAATTTCGGGATTTATCGGGTTTTGAAAATGGCGTGAATGATAGTGTCTGTCACAGCCGTAGTGAAAGCACTCCTTGCCCGTTGGGTACTGGCGAAGGTCGCATGCTCATATATGTGTTATCGCTGACCTGGCGATAGTATTACGTTTCAATTGTGTAGGAAGAATTTGCTTGCTTGTCTGGCGGCCCACTTGCCACATGTGCCGAGACGATGTGTGTAGGTTTGCCGACACGCCTTTCTAATGTCTGCATATACAGTGTGCCTTGGGTTCCTCGTAATGGAAAAGAGCCTACCTCTGTTCATATATTGTGTCCCCAAATTTTGTGTTATTGTAGGCGTGGGGTGAATATATTCCTGTTAGTGGTAGTTAGATGTCTTTATGTACGTGTGTCTCCGGGCCTCTAGTCGCGTGTTTGGTGATTAGGTGTCGGAGGTGGTTTTATTAATTTGTGCATGTTAATTCCTGTTAGTGTGACTGTCCCTTATTGCTCTATCCTCCAATTGGATAGTTACCCGACCTTGCATTCCTGGTATTCAGAAGGTCGCGGGTTCGAGACCGTCTTTGTCCAGGGAAATCATTCCTGTTGCCTTTTGGGCCTGTGTCTCCGGGACAGTTTTGTCAGTGTTAGGTTCGTATCCCGTTGAGGTCATCGGGGTTCGAAGGCTATTTCTTGGCTTTCTTTTCACGTCTGCCAGTGGAATCATTTCCCTCCCTTTTGACAGTGTTCCCGCCTTTACGTGTAGGTGTTGTTTTTCGGGTGTGATATGCCTTCATTCGGCGGGCGTGTATAGTGTCCTTGATGAGTTTGCGTCCATGGCGCACGTTTACTATGTAGTTTAGGTCAGATACCTTCCTACAGACTTTGAAGGGACCTGTCCAACGTGGCAGGAGGAACTCGGACACATTTTTCTTACGGGCGGAATTGGAAACCATAACCAATTGCCCGGGTGTGTATTCTACTGTCTTCCTTTGCCGGTCGTACCGTTCTTTTTGTTTTTTCTGTGCCGCGGCTATGTTCTTTCTGGCGTCCATGCGAGCTATCTGCAAGTGCTCTAGCCGGGCTGCGTTGTCTGGGAGAGTGTCCTGTGGGATGCATATGTTGTCTATGGGACTTCTAGGTGTATATCCGTGCAACAGGAAGTGTGGAGAGTGTTTTGTGGCCGTGGATATGGAAGTATTGTAGCTAAATGTAATGGGCCTTTGTAATCATATACCGGGTGAGATACTCTGTGGCCACAAGTATATATTTATTGCCTTTTTCAGATGTAGTGATACGGCCTTTCACGTCTATCCCGACTCTATGGAATAGCTCTCCTACGGGAATAGGGTTGAGTAATCCATGAGGCTTGCCAGGTCTTGCTTTAAATCGCTGGCAAGTGTGACATGCCTTTACGAAGGTGTCTATGTCGGCCTTCATGTTTACCCAGTAATACTTGTCCCGGATTCTATGGTATGTTTTATGCGTACCCAAATGTGCCCCTGCCATTGGGCTATTATGGTGTCCGGTCATAATACTCTCTTTCAATTACTCTGGAACCGCTATAGGTGCATTATCATGCATGGCTGTGGGTTTAAATTTCAATACCCCGTCTTTGTCTAGAATCCACCTTATCCAAGTTTTCTAGTGCCATTAGAATCTGTTTCAAGTATGGATCACGTTCTTGCTCCTGCTTTATGTTAACCACCGTCAGGGCAAAAGTGGGCATGTCGTCCCATTCGTGGTCCTCACTGTCATCTGGGGGATCGGCTACTGGCAGCCTAGACAACCCATCTGCATCTAGGTGTGTAGCGCCTTTCTTGTGCTTGACCACGAAATTATATTCATACAAGCGGAATATAAACCTATTGAGCCGCGAATTTGGGTTCTTGAATTTGTCCCAAAAAAGCAGGCTCGCGTGGTCAGTCACTACCGTGAACTGGATACCATTGAGGTATACCCGAAAATAGTTCACTCCCCATGAAAATGCCAGCATTTCCCGTTCTGTGGCAGAGTATCTAGTTTCGACGGCCGTTATTTTTCTGCTAGCATAAGCTATTGGCCGTATGCGCCCTTCTGCATCTTCCTGTAATAGGGCCGCTCCCAGCCCGTACTGGCTGGCGTCCACGTGTAAAAATGTGGGCCTATCACTATGGAAGTGTTGCAGTAATGGTGGTGTGGTCAATAGTTGCTTCAGTGTGTTGAAGGCATCTATATGTTCCTGTTTAATGTTGAAGGGCGTCTTCTCACGTGTGAGTTCGGTTAGGGGATGGGCGATGTGCGTGAACCTTCTGTAATAACAGGCGAGACCAATGAAGCAGCGCAATTGTTTCAGATTTGTGGGCATTGGGATGCCCGTTATTGCGTCAGTCTTCGCTGGGTCGGGTTTAATTCCCTCTCTGTTTACAATATGGCCCAATATGTTAATCTGCTGTCTGGCGAATTGAAATTTCGCAGGTTTAAGCCTTAATCTGGCCTCTCTGATCCTTGCGAAAGCCTCCTCCAAGTGTACGAGGTGCTCGTCAAAGGTGTTGGAGAAGACCGTTATGTCATCCACGTAGACTAGCACTGAGCGCCATTTTAGCCCTGAAAATGTTTTATCCACTAGCTTTTGGAAGGTCTGGCTGGCGTTACGGAGGCCCATTGGTAACCTTGTATAGGTATAGAGGCCATTTTCTGTAACGAACGCCAGCTTGTGCCTGTCCGGTTCATAGACGGGGATTGAATGGAATCCACTGTAGCAATCCATCGAACTGAACCAGCTAGCCCCACCGAGGGCATCCAAATAGGTGCCGGCCCTTGGTAGTGGATAACTGTCATTTTCGACTAACTTATTGAGCCTACGGTAATCAGTACAGAACCTGTGGGAACCATCCCGTTTCTTGGTCAGCAAGACTGGTGCACTGTAGTTCGAAATTACCGGGACTATGACCCCCGCTTCGAGCATCTCAGTAATCTGAGTGTCGATAGCGTGTCCCTCCTTCTGACTCAACCTGAAGGGGGCTGGTGGACTGGCCGGTCACTGGTGAGTGTGCCGTGATGTTCGATAAGGTCTGTCACTGCGAGATCCTTCAGCGAATGGGCAAAGATATCCCTATTGGCTTCCAGGAGCTCCGTGAGCCTTCTATTTTGCTCCGGTGTCAGGTCCTGTCTGTGAGTCTGATTGACCGCCTTATCTGTGTGTGTGTCTATGTGTTTGCTGATTGTGTTCAATGTAGAGGCCTGGTGCTCGTGGATTTCTCGCTCCGCTCGAATCCCATCTGTGTTTCTGGTGTATATCATGGGATGTGTATTGAGCCTCTGGTCATGCTTTAAGAGCATCTTGCCGCTAGAAAAATTTATGCTAGCTTCATACTTGGCGAGGAAATCCATGCCAATTATGGCTGACGCAGAAAGATGTTCTATAACGAACATGGGGTGTGTTGTGACAAAATGGTCTAGCCTGAGGTGTATGTTTGCCACCACCGTGTTTTCTAGCGTCTGAGCATTGGCCGCTACCAGCCGGATGTCGCCCGTGACACCGTGTATCTGCCCTTCGGTAACGTGTTTTCTGTTGACACAGCTTACCGCTGCGCCAGTGTCAATTAGGGCTTGCACCCTGTGGCCATTTATGCTGGCGTGTACCGTCAGTGCCGATACCTGGAGTCCTTTGCCCTGCAAAGATGTGTTGTATAGGGTGTATGTTGTTGTTGTTGCTACTGGCGTAATGTTCTTGTCGCTGTGGGCACCAGTGTTGATGCCCTGCGTAACATTTGTGCTGGCGAGGCATGGAGCTGGCCGCTTATTGTACTTGGCACGTTTAGCCTCTCGGCTTACTTCCTGGCTCGAGCTCTTTGTCTCGGTCAGCGAAATGTGTCCATTCAGTACACTGCCTGCTCTCTTCATTGTCCGCGCTGTGAAAATACAGGGATTCTGGCGAACGTTTAATATATTGACAGTTCCCAGTTTTTGTGTAGGTTTGTTGTTCCTTTCTCCCTCCTGGGAGGGTGTGTCTGCAAACCTAACTCTACGTTTGCACTTGTGACCTCGTTTTTTGTTCCAGGCGGTCGCGAGTTCGACCCCTGTTTCTGGCTCCCCTATGCCAAGTGAGCTCGCGTCCTGCGCCTGTGTGGGGTCACTTCCCGCCCCGTGTTGTGGTGTAGGGGGTATGGTTTCCCGTCTAGAGGGTGTGGGTTTGCCCTTGATTTGTTCGCGCGTGATTGTGAGGGGCGTGTAGTGTCCCGCCCTAGGGTTCCCCGTAAATAGTATATGCAGGTCCCTGTCAATTCCCGCGGTTGTGAATAGCGGGGGCGAGTGCACGTCAGTGTATACGTGTATGTTTGTTTCAAGTACCCTGCCGAGAGCGGTCACCTCTACGGCGCCGGCATAGGTACCGTCCCTACCCATGTATTTATGGTAGTCCGCCCCGGTCTGGAATGGGTTTTCCCGCTCGTCCGATACAAAATCCCGGTACTCTTTCCAGTTGGCCAGGATATGTTGGACCGTTTTCCGTCTGTAGTCCCTGTGATGATCCTCGGTATGCCGGACTAAGAAGCTAATGGCCCTGAACAGACAGTTGCCGTCCCCTTGTACGGGGTGTGTTTGGAAACGGCCCGGGTAAGGATCGTCAGCCTTGGCTTTAGTTGGCTGCTTCTTCCCCTTGCTTTTACGAGTCAGTTTAAGTGAGGGGCCTCTTTGGTGTTGTGTTAGGGGATGAACCTCTGCTGGCCGAACCTCCCCGTCTAGGCGTTTTTTGGAAACGTGGGCGTTCGTCTCCCTGTGCTGTATGTACGCCCCCCCTCGGGGTGGCTGCGCCAACTCCGCGCTTGCGGTGGGTAACCGGGTGTTGGAAGTATTGCCCCCCTGTCTGCCCGGCGGGGCCCCTCATCCCTAAACTCCCTCGGGTGTTCGTCGGGGAGTGGTTAGTGTTCTGGGCCCTTTGGGTATGTGTATCTGGTTTCCCGTCCTTTTTGTGGGTTTATTGTCTTGCGGTTATTGCCCGGCCGTCTGTTTTCTTGTCTCCGCCAGGGTGGGGTGTACGTCTGCTGCTGCGGGGGCTGGTTATCCCGGCGATTCCCCTTTTCCCTATACTGGGAGGGTGCGTATTCCTGTCTGCCTGGGGGTGGGTTCTCCCGGTACTCCCCGTTTCCCCTGTGTTGTGGGGATGCATACTCTTGCCTGATTGGGGGTGGGTTTCCCCGATAGTCCTCATTTCCCCTATATTGTGGGGATGCATAGCCTTGCCTGCGTGGGGGCGGGTTCTCCCGATAGTCCCCATTTCCCCTATAATGTGGGGCAGCGTAGGCCTGTCTGCCTGGTGGCGGGCTGCTTCGCCGGGGGATGCTGAGGTCGTAATCTTCAGGGTAGTACTCCGGTGTGTACGGGGATGAGGGTCGCCGTGAGGGGTATGTCGGCTCTACGTCCGCGTATGAGACCGGTGAGTACCGCGGAGGGTAGTGGGGCCAGTCCTGTGTATGTGGTGTTGTTGGCCGCTGTGGAGGGTAGTATATTTTCTCCCTCTCGTAATGTCTCCTTTCCGTGTACCCCCTGTCCCTTTCGGGATAATAGAGTTCTCCCTTGTCCGTGTGTTCATCCCTAAGCGGTCTCCCGCCTGCTTGGATGGCAGCTATCGTAAGCTTCTCCATCCTGTCCACTAATTCATCCATCTTCTGGTTGGTATCGTCCTTTTGTGGATGAAAATGCTGATTCACGGCTTTCTCCGTAGCTTTTTCCGTGATCTTTTTTCCTGCCTCTATTGTTTTAATATTGTTTAACATGTGTTGGACCGTGGGGTTATTCATGATGCATAACTTGTCCACGATGGATGGTCTAAGGCCCTGCATTAGCAGCTTAACTTTTTGCTTATACGTCATAGCTGCGTTATATTTGTCGCACATCAGCAGTTTTGCGTTTACGTATGACTGTGCGCTCTCTTTAGGCCCCTGTGACCTCTGTCGAATTTGGTCATACAGGTCCTCATCATCATGTATGAGCTAGAATTCACTTTTCATCAACAAAGTGATTTCCTCCCATGTGGCATCTTCTAAAATGTCCTCATGGAGCTCGTACCATGTCATGGCCGCCTTCGTGAGGTATGCAGGGAGGAGCCGTTTCCTGACTTCATCGCTCCAGCCATTGATCCGAGCCGTTCTATTGAAGGCCTTGAGGTATTCCTCGGGATCCTGGCCTTCCCCCGTGAACTTTGTGGGGTGGATCATGGGGTATTCTGTGTGCCTGTACATTTCCTGTTCGTCTGTCTCTCGTTGGCCGTGTAAGGATTCTAATCTGTTTATGCTGTTCGCACTGCTATCGTGTACCAAGGTGTTTGTGTTGTTCTGAGGGGAATTAGCCTCACTCCCCGTGTATGACACGTGTGTTACGTTACCAGGTGGCTCGTCACCTGATATATCGT
This sequence comes from Meconema thalassinum, assembly GCA_946902985.2. Lineage (NCBI taxonomy): Eukaryota > Metazoa > Arthropoda > Insecta > Orthoptera > Tettigoniidae > Meconema > Meconema thalassinum. The sequence continues at coordinate 516,232,132 of OX336392.1, forward strand.
CACTGATTGATGGTGTGTTGTCGTACTGTGTGGACTCGACTACTTCCACTGTCCTGTCTAGATCCTGTTTCACCGTTTCCAAAATAGTGTGTATATCTAGAACTGCCTCTGTCGTGTGATTGTCTGCCTTAACTGTGTCTGTATCCAATAACTGTGTGATGCGCGCTAGCAGATTATTAGTCTTCTGCTCTGTGATTTTCAGTTGCTGCAACAATAAGGGGTGGAGTGTTGGCAGGCAATCTGCTTCACTAGCGCTGAATATTGGTGATTCTTGACTGTGTGCACTGCTCTGGGCCTGGGATCGTGTAAAATGTGTGACTTGTGCTGGCCTGCAGGGTGTTGAGCGCGGATCTCTGATGCCTTTAATTCGAGTTCTTTTCCCTATACTGGGAGGGTGCGTATCCCTGTCTGCCTGGGGGTGGGTTCTCCCGGTACCCGGTACTCCCCGTTTCCCCTGTGTTATCAAGTCACTGTTCTTAATTTTTAACTTCGGCAGGAGTGGAGTTGTGCTAGCCGACAAATGGTGCGCAAAGTCCCTTAGTGTGGTTCTAAACGTGGTCATTTAATTTCCACCGACCTTGCACTATGGGGAGGGTGGGGGACGGTGTAATAATACAAATCCCCGTGTAATAAAGGGGGGTAGATAAAAAGAAAAAGTGTGGGACGTAATTAAGGAGAAAAAAATTAGTCTCGCTTGGCTGCTTGTGGTACGGCTCGTTCTACCAGGAGGGCTCGTTGTTTGAGTCCTACCCTTATTGTGCGTGGTAGCAGCACCTCCACCAAATATGTTTTAATCCCTTGGTTGGGGGGTAGTTGGGATAAAACACGGTTGTGTTATTGTGTTAATTTGGAAGACTGTTCCTGGGTGGGAGTAGCTTCCCGTAGCTGGGAGAGCTTACTAGTGTAGTGTGTTGATGTTTAGTGTCTAATCTCTTGGGGGTGTCCCTGCAAGATGTATGTATTTGCTAGGGGATGGATCTCTAAATGCAGGCTACTATACTGGCCTGCCAGCTGGGCGGAATGAGTAATACAATAGACGTGCTAAGTCAGCGGCTCGACGCTATGCAGTCGAGTCGCGTGCTGTGAGTACAATGTAGTCTGACAAAGCAATTACTGGCTACTACGGTCACGGGCAATTGTTGATGATGATGATAATTGTTGTTTTAAGGGGCCTAACATCTAGGTTATCGGCCCCTGATGGTTTGGGTGATCGTGAATATGAAAATGAAAAGCGAACTTAAAACTAAAACTAACTACTAACCTACATACCAGAAGAAGAAATGGAAAATTAAAGGAGAATAAGGCAAATAAAAGGACAGAAGGAAAAGAAATGCCCTCAACCCTCGGAGAAGGCGGTTTGAGGGACTTGGAAGGAAGGAGAGCCATGAAAGGCATATAGGAAAGTGAAAGAGGAGAGGGTCCGCCCCAAAGGTAAGGGACAAAAGGGGAAAACGGACCCAGCTCAGGAATCCCTCGGGGTCGCCAACTCCCGAACTCACCAGCCGTGAGCCCCTGAGGGTGTAGCATTATCTAGGGTGCACCAAAAGTAGTGGGGCTACATACACCCGGCCTCCTTGAGGGCCTTGAGGAGAAGGCAGGAGATAACAGGAAAAGAAAAAGAAGGCTGACCCCTCGCAGAAGCAGGGAATCAGAAAAGATGAGACAAGGGCCAATTAAGGCGGGAAAGGAAGAGACTCCCTAGGCCTCGGATACCCTAATACCATCGGGGTCGGAAGAGAACAAGAGTTGACCAAGTGAGGTCGACAGGAAAGAAGACAGAGAGGAGCCCGGCACAAGTAAGTGGAAACAATGCCGGACTCAGCTGGGGCCCCGTGGTCGCCAACCCACTTCTCACTAGATGTGAGCCCCTGGGGGAACGGGCAATTGTGACGAAGGTCAGGTGGGGTATGAGGATGTGAAGTGGAGTGTAATTAGTAATGCAAGTGTAGCTTACTGACCATGTATTTATTGGTCAGTAGATGTAGATTGGTATGTCCCTCTTGGGTAGTTAGACAAGTATAAAATACAATTGGTGTGTACAAGTTAGGGGTAGATGTTTACAAGAATTAAAGGATTCTGAGCACAACTAGATTCTCACCTGGTGATGAACGGACGTCGGGCAAGGCCGCTGGCGAAGCACAGAGTAGAACAGATAATGGCTCCAGTTTGGACTCCATTCTTATACATTCCGGCGCTGCTTGGTCAGCGTTGCGTAAATGTAGCTGCCCCAGATAGTTGTTAGTGTAAATGTTTGTGTATCTTTTGCAAGTAGTTGGCTAACCTCCCAGGCTGGGTGGCCGCCGCTTGCTGTGTATAGCTAATGTCCTGGTCTTATGGTGTTGCCAGTTGGGGTGGTTTTGGTAAAAGATGGGGGGTGGTTCTCAGGGGGTACTGCCCCCCCGGGCTGTACAATACGGACATTACCATAATAATTCACCTTAATATATCCTCGTAGTTTCTTTTCCGTATTGAAAAAAAAATAGTATTTGCATTCTCACTCGTTATCACAATGGTATTTGTTGATTACAATATTTATACAGGTTAACAACCTTTAATATTTGTACTGATTTATTGTTGGTAGCAGGTTTACTTATTATAGATTTAGTAGAGTGAACAAATGTGCCCAATATAAAATAATAATAGAATTGTACCGACGGACTGGTCTGTACTTCAGATTCTAATACCATTGCAAAGTTATGAAAACAACAATCGTTAGCGTTGCAACGTAAAAGAAATAATGACATAAGAACTTTGGAAAACGACTTCTCTAAGCATCAACTGGATTCAGACGACCCTATTATACAAAAAGCTCTGAAAAACCAATCCTGGAATGATTTGATTAAATCCTACTATTTGTTAAAGCTAGAACAATACTATCTGACCAGAATAAAATAGTTAACTGACATGACGAATATCATTAAGAGTTCAATGTCAAGTCTTTCAAAATCCACAAGGTTTCGCAAGAAAATAAAATTTCTTTCACCAAATCGTATATATATACGGTGTCAACCTCATTATAAATTGTTGATAAGATCGACGTGTTCTTCCCCTACAATAATTCAGTCCTGTTACCAGAAAAATACCCTAAATCGCATTATTCCAAGCATATGGCAAAATTTAAGAATAGTTAACGACAATCGTCGAGAAGGAAAAAAATGTAATGCTTTTAAATTCAAAAGAAATTCAACTGGGTTGAATTATAGAAGTATCCAAAAGATCTCCACAGAGAAAAGAATATTTTAAATAGCTAAACTCAATGTTCCTCCGCAGAACAATCGACGAGAAAGCTAGCATGAAAACCTTAGCATCCACCTACACATCGAGCTGTAAAAAACTTGAAGAATGAATGACACGCAAAAATGGGAGATTTGCTGCTCAATAGAATTGTCAAATACTCAAACTACAAGTAATAAAAATCGTTGATTCTACCTGGTGTTTTAGATCCCTTAGTTGGGGGGGTTGTTTAGGGATCTAAACATTAGTGTTATTGTACTAATTTGGAAGGTTGTTTCTAAATGATGGCAGCTTCTCGTGGCTGGGAGAGCTCACCAGTGTAGCGTGTTGTTTGATGTTCAAATGCTAGGGGGTGTTCCTGCTAAGATGCGAGAACCTGCTAGGGGATGAGCTTCTGAGTGCAGGCCAACGTGCCGGCCTGTCAGCTGGGCAGAGTGAATGATATAACAGACGTGCTCACGTCAGCGGCTCGCTGCTAGGCAGTCGAGACGCGTGCGGGAAACACAATGAAGCCTGAGCAAGCAATAACTGGCTACTAGTCACGGTCACTCGTGACGGAGGTCAGGAAGGGTATTAGGATGTGAAGAGGCGTGTAATATATGAATACAATGTGTAGTTTACTGACCAAGTGTTTTATGGGTCAGTATGCAATTGGAAGTCCCTTTTTAGGGGAATGTAAATAATGTGAATAATGGTACAAGTTAAGTGTACAAGTTTGTGGATGGGTGTCACAAAGTTAAGGTTATCTGAACACTTGCTGATGCTCACCTGATGATAGTAGCTGGAGCAGGGCCTTCGGCAGAACACACTGTATAACAGATACTGCTCCCAAAAGGCCTCACTTCTTATAGGTCCTGCCGTTGCACAGTCAGCATTCCATTGACATAGCTGTCCCAGTTAGTTATAGTGTTAATGTTTATGAGTGTGTTGCAAGTGGTTGGCTAACCTCCCGAGCTGGGTGGCCGCCCTTGCTGTGTAAAAGGTACTGTTCTGGACTTATGATGTTTGCCAGTTAGGGGTGGTTTTAATAAATGATGGGGGTGGCTTTCAGGAGGTACAGCCCCCCGGGCCTGTACAAGTCTCCTCCTTTGATTAGTTCGCGTCCCCGCGAACGGGAACGGAACGTGGAGTGGGGGTGTTGATGTGATGGATCGTTGTTGAATCCTCCTTGTACTTCTGCTTCTTTTCTTCTGTGTTGATGTCGTGTAGAGGTAGCGATGTCGTGTAGATGTAGCGATGTCGTGTAGATGTGAGATCAGCTTGTGTTCAGAGGGGTAGGTTTTGTGATATATGCATGTGATAATTTAAAACAGTTCATAAAAAAGGTGACATTGAAATATTAAAAAGTACAACAACAACAAAAATACTTGGTTTGGACATTATATATATATTGGTATTGTGCAGGGAGGAAAAAACCCAGGGCTGGAAGGGTGATTGTGCCGTCCGGCGCTGTATTGGGGAAAAAATTGCTCCCTGCAATGTGAAAGATGGAAGAAATAGAAAAAAAGTAGGTGTCCCAAGGTATAAGTTAAAGGAATACGTAAAATATAATTCATTGTGCTGGGGTAAAACGGGACACCTTCACAAATTTCGACGTTAGAAGGAAGAAAAATGAAAGAGACAAAAGCATAATCATTGTGTACATGTGTGTGATAAAAATATGTTTATTCACAATGTGTGGCATCATTGGTAATAATTTTGTATGCGGTGCCTTTTAACAATATTACTGTATTTTTTATTACATTATTTAATTATATCTATCTTAATTATTAATTATGTTATACCTAGACGACCGTGTCTATTGTACCTTGCGTGCACACTTCCCTTTGTATTTATGTGCAGTCTCACGGCTAATCCTGTCCGGCCGTTTCCCGGTGCAGTTTAGTGGTCGCGCCGCTGATATATATATACCCCTATCTTGTGAATCATTCTCTGTGGGCGAATGCCTTCACACTTGACAGTGAGAGTCGCCGCCACAAATTGGTTGCGTCCTCATTGCCGTATGTTGCGTCGCATCTTTGACGCTTTATTTTCTTTGTTTATGTTGATCTGTCAGCAAGCCTGATACCCCACAGGTATCAACACTGCTGTTCAGATTTCTGGAGTGTAGCTGTAAAAGAATGGTGGTGAATGTGTTGGATTGTGTGAGAATGAATACAAATTACAAATACAAATTAGTGAGTAAAGGTTGTACACAATAATAGCATGGCACAAATAACATGTTGCTGCTGTATGGCAGTGAAATCATTGTCACCAGTGACATATGTCTGGTGACGCCGCCTGAAAAATGGAGAGGTTAAAAAAACATGTGAATATTGCATATTCTTTATGTCGGTTCCTGTGTCAGTGTGTTCACTGGCTGAAGCTCTTTTTCCTCTGGAATAAATGACATGATTAGTGTTAACATTTGGCCACTATTAATGTCATGTTCTCCTTGCATATGTTTGTTTTGTCTAATGTATGATCGGGCTTACCCTAGACGGTGCCGTAATGTTTTTCCTTACCCTTAAAGTGCTTATCTTAAAGTATTGTTTTACCTTAATCTTAGTTAACCTAGTTAATCTAACGTATTGTCGGGCTTACCCTGATGACGAGTTTGTTTGTCATCAGGCGCCGAACTGCTTTACCTTAATCTAAAAAAAATTGCCTTAAATTTAAAAAAAATTGCCGTAAATGTAAAACTGTGCTGTATATACATGCCGAGTGGACCTTACTCTAATGCCGAAATGTGCTGTGCCATTATTTAGCAACAGCGCTTGTTGAATTTGCTTACTTCTAAGTGGCCTTAAAAATGGCATTGTAACTTAAATACTAACATTTAGATGGAGGCTCGTCCGTCCGATTTCTCTCGCGGGGGCCCTTGTAGTACATTGTTGAGACCGGAACCCAACAATGCCTCGTAGTCCCCTCCGTCTTAATCCTAATTGTCGACACTTATATTAATGCTTACTAACTAGTATTAATAAAGTTCCGGGCGGCTGCGGTGCCAAAATAGCAAACGCCTCGCCCGGCCATCCTGTTCATTGCCGTTGTATTTGCATAGGTTGTCATTGTTGGGCCTGCCCACTAAAACCCCTGTGAGTGCTCGCTGTGCTCCTCATTTAAGATCTCTGGCTGGCCGGTGCGTCACCATTTATGTGGGCATTGGACATTGTTCGGGAAAAATCGTCCGAAAACAAAATAGTGTCAACCGGGAATTTGAGCGTCCGGGATCCTCTTCGCCTATATTGGCAGTAATAATACCCTCCGGGAATGGCAGCGTCCGGGGTCCTCTTCGCCTATACTGGCATTGTTGGGTTGGCCCACATGAACCCCTTTAGACAGCTCGCTGCTATGCCTATTTAGTATCTCTGGCTGCCCGGTGCGTAACCATTTAAGCTCTGGCGACCCGTTATCAGCCATTTATGTGGGCGCGGGGCCGAATGACCGCGATCTTTCCATATTATTTATATGTCATATTATTCATTGTTTGTTTATTTGGTTGTCTTCACCTCTGCCGCGCGGGGCAAGGACTTGTCGGATCTAGGATTGGTCCCGCTGAATCCTGAGATCCTGCTTCACTCCTGCGCGTAGGAGACTAACTTCCCGCCATGGAAGTTCTACTTACTTACATACTAACTAGTAGTCTAGTCGTAATTTGGTCGTCCCTAGGGTCATCTCCTGAGTCCGATGTGGAGCTGGCTATTTCTCCCACCATCCTCAGAAAGTCTCCCCTGCAGGTCTGGCTTCGATGCCCGTAGCACATAGTGGGTGTAACTTTTCTTTGTCCCGGGGGCAGGCTAGGCCTTATGGGACTCCGACGTTTGCCCGTGCTAGGTCATCGGCGCTTCGACCTTACGTAGTTCGTCTCTTATTTAGTCTAGGTCGTTAAGTTAACTGGGGTAGGGCTCATCATCGCCTTACCCAGCTCTGCTCCTGCGTGGTGCCTCTGGCCTTCTGCTTACGCTGCCATCATCATTCAGCGTGTCACAGATTCCTTTTTTATATAAAAAATGAGTGTACTATGTAAATAATTTATTGTGTAAATAATGTAAAATTTTTAAGTGTTCTGGGGCTGTAGAATCTTCTAAATGCATAGACTACTTCAGGTCTACTGTGCTATGTCGGACTTCCAGCTGTAATGCCTTGTTAATTTTCATGGAGGCGTTAATAGGGTTTTATGGCGTTGGGTTCCCTGTTATTGGGCTCCGGGGGTGTTATCTGTTGAATAGGCTTAAAGCATGGTAGGAGAAGGTTGCGCATCTTTGGGCTCCATGTTAATGGTGGCCTGGGGCCGGTGATGCTGCTGGGATGTCTTTACAGTGAGTGGACGGGGGTAGGTATTTCCCAGGTTTGCAAAAATTTTCACAAAGTGTCATGCAGGTTCAATAATAATAACCCTTGGTATGTGGGTGGGATATTCCATGCGTGCGGATGGATATGAGGCGTATTCGCTCTCATTTAAGGATAGGTATATGCCAAGGTATAATAATACTATGTCCCTTGCATGCGGGATTATTTAATAAAAAGAATTGTTAATATAATTTTGGCCTCATCTCTTGCTTAGAGATGTGCATTACGCTTGCCATTCTTTCCGACACACCCCTAATACTCAGGTGTTAGCATTGAGAGCCAGGGCGTAGTGAGCCCTCTCTTTAAACGCATGAAGTCTATCTACCCCGATGTATATTTTGTCATGTAGTGTAGCTGTTTTTATGTGTTTATGTGTTTGTATTGGCTAATGTTGTGAGTGATAAGGCTATGGAAGGAGGAAGGTGGTATGACGGTAGCCCGAAGGTGGTATATTGGCTATCTGGCCGGCCCTATCCACCTGTGCTCCTGTCATCCTCACTTGGTCAATATCTGCTTTCTATCCGCTTCTGGGGATAGTAAGTGTGGTGACGCTGTGACGTCACGCCCTATCTGGTCTCTTATCTATAATGTTAATGTAGCAAGTGAATTTGTAATGTAATTGATCATGTCCTGATCGCCTATGATGGTTTTGGGATTTTAAAAAAACAAAAAGAGAAGTAGTTATTGGGGGGGGTTGTTCTTTCAGAGCACCTGTCTGTGTCCGCCCCTGATTAGTGAGCGGTGTGGGAAGGACGTGGTCGTAATTGTGATTAGCGCAGCTGCGTGTGTGTGGCTATGTTCCGCTACAGCATGCGGGCGGGTGGGCTGTTATCGGCTAAGTCCTATCGTGTGTCGCGTGTCTGAGTGTCAGATGGCGCGTGTAACCGTTATTGCACTTGTGAACATGTCCCTGTGGCCCTAAGATAAGTCCGGCCTATTATGTCTGTACATTGCTGAATGTCATAACTGTTGTAACAGCACTGAAAAATGTATGTCATTATTATTGGTTTGTTTTTGTCATTTCATGGTCACTTCCGTTATAACAATAGTGTCTGCCGCCAGCAGTATTGCAATGCTTCTGGAATCTGCGAGTCAGTGTTTTGTCATGTTTATGTTTATATGCTTGTATGCGGGAAGTCTCTGACGTTGCGTATGTCGGCCGTCGGAACGTGACTTTTGCCAATGTCGGAGTGTTGTCATTGTTTGGGATTCCGGACGGGCCAGTGTGCTAATTTGTCCCGTTTTTGCTTACCGGTGTTGTGTATACGTTGTTTTCTGCAAGACCTCTGCCTTGTGTAACTATGTGTAATCCATGTCTGGGAAGTCTATTGTGGACCTCTTGGAGGCCTAGGATTTTCGGTGCGCCCCCTTATTGGGAATTCCTGGGTCACCACTGCCGAGGTAGGCTGTTATAGCGAGTACCCTGGGGCGAATCTATGCTCCAGTATGTATGGGAAAAGAACCTTTCTGTCACTATAAACGTGTATCTGACCCACTTATGTGCTTGTCTGGGGCCAATTTCAGTCTAATTGGGATTCTGGATATTTGTTTTCCACGGTGTCCGATTTTTACTGGGCATCCGGACCCGCAATCCCATGTATTTCTCCGTGTTCTATGTCTGCGTTGTCTGTTGGGATTTGATTGTCCCCAGTGTGGCTTTTGATTGTGTTTTTCGCGCCAGAAATGCCGTTGGTTAGTTTGTTTTTGGCACGACTGTGTTGTGTGGTCGTGAGTTCGCACCCGCCTTGTTCTAAGGTCCTGGTGCTACGGTTTCTGTACCGTATATACCATGGTACACGTATCGTGTTTTTGAGACACGCAGATGAAAATATGTTTGGCGTGAAAAGTTTGGGTCTTTTGGAATGTCCCTCGTATTCTAATTTTAGAGTGATGGGGTTTTGAAACTAGCGTAAATGATCGTGTGTGTTACAGCCAGTCCAGACCGCTTGTAAGTCGTCTGCAAGTGGTGAAGGCCGCCTGATTACTTCTGTGCGTTATCGCTGATCCGGCAATGGTATTAAGTTACACTGTGTAGGCAGGACTTTGCTTGCTAGATAGCTGGTCCATGTGCCAGGCCAATGTGTGCATGTTTGCCAACACGTTTGCGTACTGTCTACATATACAGCGTGTCTCGGGTCCCTCGCAACGTAAAAGAACCTTCGCCTAAATACGTTCGTGTCCCCAAATCTTATGTTATTGTAGCCGTGGGATGAATACATTCTTGTTAGTGGTATCAGATATCATTATGTATGTGTGTCACCGGGCCGCTAGTTGCGTGTTTGGTGATCAGGTGTCGGGGGTGATTCTATTGTTTTGTGCGTATGGATATCTGTTAGTGTAACTGTCCTTTATCGTTCTATCCTCGCATTGGATAGTTACCCGACCTTGCACTCCTGGTATCCAGGAGGTTGCGGGTTCGAGACCGTCTTTGACCAGGCTAATTATTCCTGTCGCCTTTTAGGCTGTTTCTCCGGGACAGTTCTGCCAAGTGTTAGAGTCGTATCCCGGTGCGGTTAGCGGGGTCCGAAGGCTATTTCTTGGCCTTCTTTTCCCGTCTGCCAGTGGGATTATTTCCCTTCCTTTTAACAGTGTTCCCGCCTTTACGTGATGGTGTCGTTTTGCGGGTGTGATATGCCTTCATACGGCGGGCGTGTATGGTGTCTTTGATGAGTTTTCGCCCATGGCGCACGCTGACTATGTAATTTAGGTCAGATACCTTCCTGCAGACTTTGAAGGGACCTGACCAGCGTGGCAGGAGGAACTCGGACACAATTTTCTTACGGGCGGAATTGGAGACCATAACCAATTGCCCGGGTGTGTTTTCCACGGTCTTTCATTGCCGATCGTGCCGTTCTTTTTGTGTTTTTTTGTGTTTTTGTGTGTTTTTTGTGTTTTTTTCTGTGCCGCGGCTATGTTCTCTCTAGCGTTCATGCGTGCTATCTGCAAGTGCTCTAGCCGGGCGGCATTGTCCGGGTGAGTGTCCTGTGGGATGCATATATTGTCTATGGGACTTCTGGGTGTGTACCCATGCAAAAGGAAGTGTGGAGAGTGTTTTGTGGCCGTGGATATGGAGGTATTGTAACTAAATGTGATGGGCTGCAGATAATAATCCCAGTCTGTCCCTGTGTCCCCTGTAAATTTAGCTAGGGCCATTGCAATTATTTTATTCATACTTTCTGTTAGACCATTGGTCCTGAGTACCTCCAAAAACTGTTGGAGCACTCTCGAGGTGAAAATGGTACCTCTATCGGATAGTAGGGTTTGGAATAGGCCGTATCGAGTAACAATGTCGAATAAGAATTCGACTATGCTGTTTGTGTCTGCTTTGGGCACGGCCTTTGTTATCATGTACCGGGTGAGATACTCGGTGGCAACCAGTATGTATTTATTGCCTTTTTGAGATGTCGTAATGGGGCCTTTAACGTCTATCCCGACTCTGTGAAATAGCTCTCCTACGGGAATAGGGTTGAGTAGTCCATGAGGCTTGCCAGGCCTTGTTTTAAATCGCTGGCAAGTGTGACATGTCTTTACGAAGGTGTCTATGTCAGCCTTCATGTTTACCCAATAATACTTGTCCCGGATTCTAAGGTATGTTTTATGCGTACCCAAATGTGCCCCTGCCAGTGGGCTATTGTGGTGTCCGATCATGATATTCTCTTTCAATGACTCCGGAACCGCTATGGGTGCGTTATCGTGCGTGACTGTGGGCTTAAATTTCAGTACACCGTCTTTGTCTAGGAAAATTCGCCTAGACAGCCATGCTGTCATGGAATCCACCTTATCCAAGTTTTTTAATGCCAATAGAATCTGTTTCAAGTATGGATCACTTTCTTGCTCCTGTTTGATGTTAACCACCGTCAGGGCAAAAGTGGGCATGTCGTCCCATTCGTGGTCCTTACTGTCCTCCGGGGGATCGGCTACTGGCAGCCTAGACAACCCATCTGCGTCTAGGTGTGTAGCGCCTTTCTTGTGTTTGACCACGAAGTTATATTCATACAGGCGGAATATAAACCTATTGAGCCGCGAATTTGGGTTTTTAAATTTGTCCCAAAAAAGTAAGCTCGCGTGGTCAGTCACTACCGTGAACTCGATGCCATAGAGGTATACCCTGAAATAGTTCACTCCCCACGAAAATGCCAGCATTTCCCGCTCTGTGGCAGAGTATCTAGTCTCAACTGCCGTTAGTTTCCTGCTAGCGTAAGCTACGGGCCGTATGCGCCCTTCTGCGTCTTCCTGCAATAGGGCCGCCCCCAGCCCGTACTGGCTGGCATCCACGTGTAAAAAGGTGGGCCTATCACTATGGAAGTGTTGCAGTAATGGTGGTGAGGTCAATAGTTGCTTCAGTGTGTTGAAGGCATCTATGTGTTCCTGTTTAATGCTGAAGGGCGTTTTTTCACGTGTGAGTTCAGTTAGGGGGTGGGCGATGTGCGCAAACCTATAGATATATTTTCTGTAATACGATGCCAGCCCAATAAAACTGCGCAGTTGTTTCAAATTTGTGGGCATTGGGATGCCCGTTATTGCGTCAGTTTTCGCTGGGTCGGGAATAATGCCCTCTCTGTTCACAATATGGCCCAATATGTTAATCTGCTGTCTGGCAAATTGACATTTCGCAGGTTTAAGCCTTAACTTGGCCTCTCTGATCCTTGCGAAAGCCTCCTCCAAATGTACGATATGCTCGTCAAAGGTATTGGAGAAGACCGTTATGTCGTCCACGTAGACTAATACGGAACGCCATTTTAGACCTGAAAATGTCTTATCCACTAGCTTTTGGAAGGTTTGGCTGGCGTTACGGAGGCCCATTGGGAACCTTGTGTAGGTATATAGACCGTTCTCTGTAACGAACGCCAGCTTGTGCCTATCTGTTTCATAGACGGGGATTGAATAGAATCCACTATAACAATCCATCGAACTGAACCAGCTAGCCCCGCCAAGGGCATCCAAATAGGTGTCTGCCATTGGTAGTGGATAACTGTCATTTTCGACTAACTTATTGAGCCTACGGTAATCAGTACAAAACCTGTGGGATCCGTCCCGTTTTTTGGTCAGCAAAACTGGAGCGCTGTAGTTCGAAATAACGGGGACAATGACCCCTGCCTCGAGCATCTCTGTGATCTGAGCGTCGATGGCGTGTCTCTCCTTCTGGCTCACCCTGAAGGGAGGCTGGTGTACTGGCCGGTCACTGGTGAGGGTGACGTGATGTTCGATAAGGTCTGTCACTGCGAGATCCTTCATCGAATGGGCAAAAATATCCCTGTTGGTCTCCAGGAGCTCCGTGAGCCTTTTATTTTGCTCCAGAGTCAGGTCCTGTCTAAATCCTGTTTCACTGTTTCCAGAATAGTGTGGATGCCTAGAACTGCCTCTGTCGTGTGATTGTCTGATTTAACAGTGTCTGTCTCTAATAACTGTGTGATGCGCTCGAGCAGATTATCAGTTTTCTGCTCTGTGATTTGTAGTTGCTGCAACAATAGGGGGTGGAGCGTTGGCAAGCAATCTACTTCACTAGCGCTGGATATTGGTGACTCTTGTCTTTGTTCGCTGGCCTGGGATCGTGTAAAATGTATAACTTGTGCTGCCGCTGCAGGGTGTTGAGCGCGGATCTCTGATGTCTTGAATTCGAGGTCCCTAAGAAGTTGTACTGCAGTCTGGTCAGTTATCAAGTCATTGTTCTTAATTCTTAACTTCGGCAGGAGTGGAGTTGTACTAGCCGACAAATGGTGCGCAAAGTCTCTTAGTGTGGTTCTAAATGTGGTCATTTAATTTCCACTGATTTTGCACTATGGGGAGCTTGGGGGTGGGTGTAATAATACAAACTCCCGTGTAATACGTGTAATAAAAGAAAAGTGTAGGACGTAATGTAGGAGAGAAAAAAAAATTAGTCTCGCTTGGCTGCGTGCGGTGGGGGTCGTTTCTACTACGAGGGCTCGTTGTATGAGTCCTACCCTTACTGTGCGTAGTAGCCGCGTCTCCACCAATATGTTTTAGATCCCTTAGTTGGGGGGGGGGGGGGTGTTTAGGGATCTAAACATTAGTGTTATTGTACTAATTTGGAAGGTTGTTTCTAAATGATGGCAGCTTCCCGTGGCTGGGAGAGCTCACCAGTGTAGCGTGTTGTTTGATGTTCAAATACTAGGGGGTGTTCCTGCTAAGATGCGAGAACCTGCTAGGGGATGAGCTTCTGAGTGCAGGCCAACGTGCCGGCCTGTCAGCTGGGCAGAGTGAATGATATAACAGACGTGCTCACGTCAGCGGCTCGCTGCTAGGCAGTCGAGACGCGTGCGGGAAACACAATGAAGCCTGAGCATGCAATAACTGGCTACTAGTCACGGTCACTCGTGACGGAGGTCAGGAAGGGTATTAGGATGTGAAGAGGCGTGTAATATATGAATACAATGTGTAGTTTACTGACCAAGTGTTTTATGGGTCAGTATGCAATTGTAAGTCCCTTTTTAGGGGAAAGTAAATAATGTGAATAATGGTACAAGTTAAGTGTACAAGTTTGTGGATGGGTGTCACAAAGTTAAGGATATCTGAACACTTGCTGATGCTCACCTGATGATAGTAGCTGGAGCAGGGCCTTCGGCAGAACACACTGTACAACAGATACTGCTCCCAAAAGGCCTCACTTCTTATAGGTCCTGCCGTTGCACAGTCAGCATTCCATTGACTCAGCTGTCCCAGTTAGTTATAGTGTTAATGTTTATGAGTGTGTTGCAAGTGGTTGGCTAACCTCCCGAGCTGGGTGGCCGCCCTTGCTGTGTAAAAGGTACTGTTCTGGACTTATGATGTTTGCCAGTTAGGGGTGGTTTTAATAGATGATGGGGGGGGGGGAGGGTGGCTTTCAGGGGGTACAGCCCCCCGGGCCTGTACACTGGTGATGAATCTGGCAGGTTCAGAAGGACTGAATATAAATATATCCTGATGGACTGGTATTACCGCTCGAGTGGAAACTCGAATGCGGTCCGCTGCATCTCTGGGGATCGAACTCCATTTCCCTGGGCTGGGCCTGCTCGTTCTGGAAAACGAACCGCTTCCTCCTCGGCTCTGGTAGACTCTTCTGGATTTGGTGGGAAAACCCTTCCGATCTTGACAATTCTGGTAGTATCATGACGAATCTCCGGCGATTTTTAAAGTTGATCATCGTAAATGAGTAATATCGTTGATAAACATTCATGGTGAGAGAATGTAATAAACTTCGAAAAAAGTGAAGTCATATCATTTCAATGGACGTTCAACCAGACTCGGTACTACGTTGAAATTGTTCCAAGACGAACTACCATTCACTCGTAATGGCATCTACTCTCTGCTATCTGTATTCCAAGTGCACGTAATTAGTTTAAACCATCATCCCCAACTTCATGTCGCTGTCTAATATCACTCGAAATCGTTCTAATGTACAACACATCGTGTATAATTGTTCAATGCTGCTATCAGTTTACTATGCTGACTCAAAAATCCTTCACACTGTTCTGTAGCAAGGCACGATCTGGCAGCTGTACCGTAAGTTCCTATTTTACACACTCTTGCTTGCTTGCACTGCACTGTTACGAACGTGACGTTTTTCAAACCCGCACTGTTCTTGAGTTGAATACCAATATCTTCTTACGAGACTCGCTAAAATACACTGCTGACTACCTATAGCTTCATTACACACACGCATGTAGTCGTGGAATTGCTTCACTGTCTGTACTTTTACTGTTATAAGCCTTGATCCAACATCGCCTAGTTTCGATATACTGCAAGACTTGCCCGGCCTTCTAACCTCAGCCTGGCCCACGGTGCAGGTGGCTCGACAGGGTAGACAATGCCCGCTACTACAAGTTTTAACCTTGAACGCTACATTGGGAATCACCTCCCTTAGCTCACGTCTCGATTTCATAAGCACGACTGACCTTCCCCTCTCTCCGCTCCCGTCTAACATTCTCCATAGCCTCAACTTGCTAGGGGGGGGGGGGGGGGGGGTAGATTTCGCGTACATGTAAAAAGCAATTAAACATAGTACAGCGATTATCTATGTCCTTATAATCAACTCAGAAGCTTCCTCATGAATATAGACGTCTTCTCAAGTGAAATAATCTTCTTAATGATGCTAATTACTGGAAATACAAATAATGTGGTGACGTTTCAGAATCTTACGAGTAGAGCCATGCTTCCTGATTGGTCATCGCGTTACCTTCTCAGAACTCGTAGATACCACAATAATCTCAATATATGCGCAGTCCAGTTCATTACCATAAGAACATGACCTTCTCCAGCCGTCCCAAGATACAATTGAAATTACTCAACTTAGCACAAACTCAATTTTTAGAATGAATCCAATATCATTTCTTCCATATAACATCAATTACCATTGGGGATCAAAATGACCACAAATATGACCTGGAATAAGCCGAATTCGGGCTCAGTATATATATTTAGAACGGAGGAACATAAACACAAGTTATGGGTTAAACATGCTTAACTAATTGGCGATCTCTTCCTTTAAGTTCAAATCAAGTTGACGTACAGGGAAAGTTAACACTAAAAATGGGAGGACATGCTATGCGGAAGAGTCATCTTCATCACACACACATATATAACCAGAATTACAACTTCAAAATCAAATAGACGTGACTAATCTTCCTCCTTTGGGACGTTCTTGAAGACCATGGACATCAGAAATCATACGTACATAGATTAAATTATTTAACAAATCTTAATAGGCTTCTTGCCAAGGGATAAAATACGAACAACTATGACGCGACCCAGTGTGGGTTGATTAACACATGTACAATTTACAAATAATATCAAATTACGTTAGCTCCATCTTCTCCGCATTGCTTATTGAAAATAAAGTCTCTCATCTCTTCTAACAATCCATTCATTATTGGTATCTGATTGCGTACCTATATGATCATAAAACATGAGTTTACGGAGCGGGGTAAATTTTCGTAGTCGAAGAGTTAATGTCACCTAATGCAACGGTCAAGACAGGTTCATAATTTAACCGATATATGGCAGTCTTTTTATATATTTAGTGTCTTTGTACAATCTTAGAAATAGTAATGTAACAGAAATTAAGCAAATCTACGAACCGTTTCGACACCTGAGAAAAAAATCACAACAAGTGGTCGCCAGCGTGTGCCCAGGCTAATTTCCAACTTCTCCCAAGGGGCTTAAATCTAGTGGGACGTGGGTTTGCGACCATGGGAACTCAGCTGAGTCCGGAATTGCTTCCACTTACTTGTAGTGGGCTCCCCTCTGTCATCTTTTCTGTCGACCTGCCTTGGTCAACTCTTGTTCTCTTCCGACCCCAATGGTATTAGGGTATCCGAGCCCTAGGGAGTCTTTCGCTTTCCCGCCCTAATTGGCCCTTGTCTCATCTTTCCTGATTCCTCATTCTTCGAGGGGTCAGACCTCTTGTTTTCATTTCAATTATAACATCACACATCTGACAAAATTCAAATAAAATAAATTTTGAAAAACGTACGAGTTAAAATGTAACACATACCAGGAGAAATTGTATCTAAAAATGTCAACTTTGTTTGATGAAAAGTTCCGGAGAAAAAGGAAAATTTGTATCTAGAGAAACATTTAAGCGACAAATTGAAATCAAAGATTTTTTCCAGTTTCTAGAACATGACATTACCATAAAATTCCTCTTGTTCATTTGAAGCATCCATTTTGCTGTTGTTGCCTTTGTCCTTGCTTCTAAGGCAGCCTGGTCCTTAAGAGCAGATGGTTGTGGGCGCACCATGAAATAATGCAACAACTTCCTTACCACAGTTTCTCGCTGTGTCTACCATAACATTACAGGTAGGAATACAAAATGTTTACCATGTCAGTCCAAGCCCTACTTATTCCAATCAATTAAATTGCAATTTATTGTAAATAGGCTTGTCGTTTTCTCAAAGCACTGTTTTGAAAATTGTTTAATGTTGTAATGTTTCCTTCTGAAGTACTGTAGTCATACCACTGCATTCATACTTTTTCCACACATTAAACACATTCACAGCTATATGAAAGTCTAAATTTTAATATAGCTATCAAATTGCGCTATTTATAAAACATTTGTATATTAAAGCTCAGCAATTTTTCTAGGATTATGCCGTGTCTTGTGTGGGGTTTCGCCGAGTAAACTCACACAAGACACGGCATAAACCTACACACATTGCTGGGTTTTAATTCACTGGCCGTGAAAGCCAATTTACCATACATTTTTATGTTGTTAAAATTATATAATTTGTGAACAGAATTTCAATTTATCAGTGAAGTATTAAATATTTATCAATGATAAAAAATCTAGCGTTTCATATAGCTATTAGTGTATTAATGTGTGGAAAAAATTATGTAGTAGTATGGATATTTTAGCAGGAAGGGGAACCAACATAATGACATATTTCAATAAGCCCCTGAAAAATTACACAATCTTTAGAAAGTGATTGGAGAAAACGAAGAGCCTAATTGCAATAAAAACAAGAAGTTCCGTGACGAACTAAAGAGCCTTCTTTCCTTTAAATTTAAGATTCATGCCAATGATTAATCTATATGGATCTATCTAGTATAATGACGAAATTAAGTTGGTAATATCGAAATTTCTAAATGGTTCGAAATACTGTACACCTGGCATAATGTAGCCTAATAGAGAACTACAGTTGGCAGCCCTGGTGACCGAATATATTCTTAGTTCCATCTCTTAAGGTACAGGATACAAAATTAGGTTGAAGCCCAATGTATAGCATGGACGTTACATGCAGTTAAACATTGGATCTAACAGCGCGCGCAAAATCATGTTGGCAACAATGACATACATGTTTTGGTCAGAAATAATCAGAAATAATATTATCAATTGTGATAAGCTCTCTGCTGACTCGGTTGACGCGTGTGTTCAAGCCCCACCGGTGGCTGTCCTTGAAATGGTTTTCCATTTTCAACACCAGGCAAATGTTGGGACAGAACCTTCTGGCAGCCACGGCCGCTTCCTTCCACATCCTTGCCCAGTTTCATTCATCTTCATCATACCATCTCTCATCCTGGTGTGCAGGTCGCTCACGGGCGTCGACTAGAAAGATCTGCACTCAGCCTCTCAGGTAGTCACACGCCAAAAAGAAAAACAAAATCGTAGTTCCACCCCTTACAACCTCAATAACTAACTAGAGTTTCACCGGATTCACATTCAGGTACCAACGATGATACAGCAGCTTAGCCGCTACTTACCAAGGCACAAGGCCACCAAGAAGTAAGTTAGTTATTGTTGTTTTAAGGGGCGGAACTACGAGGTCATCTGCCCCGCCATCAAGAAGGGGAGGGCAAATGCATAGGGGCCCATAAGCAATGAGGGCCCGTTACTGTTACAAGTTACTAGTTTATTGTAGCTACTTTCGTATTATGTAAATTGTTGGCTATGACTTACAACCTGTCCGAGGCTTTGCAGAGTAAGGATGTTGATTTACGTACAGCTCTGCAGAATATATCTCAAATTACCGAACTTTCAACTGTCCACAGAAATGAAGCAGAAAATCATTCCAGAGGCATACAGAGAAAAAGTTCCTCGATTTTGTAAATGACAAACAACACGTAATGTGCCATACCTTATTCTACCCGAAGAATTATTATCGCCAAGCCACTGGCATGCTCTTGACGTGGCTGCATATGTAGCAAAGCTAATATCGGGATCAGGAGTAGCGAGTGTAATCGCGTGTCAATGTTTCATTGTCCTACCAAAGAAAGTTGTATCCTGTGTCTACAGTCCTGAGAACCTAGGAATCACCTTTGGATTATTAGAATATTGTATTCATTGATCAAATCAATAAGTTTGTCGTCTTACCTCCGTGTCTCTTTGCCACCGTCATTTCGTCTGCGATCCTCGTCCTCACAGTAGGCCAGTTCCGCCCTCAAGCTTAAGGTGATGCGAATCACGGACTCCGCCAGTCTCTCTTTGGGGCGATCCATTATCACCTGTAACATAAAATTACATTGTGGGTGGCACCCTTAAAACAGTCTGTTCAAATGAAAGGCAGGAAGAGAATGATTCCTTGGCAATACGAGAACGACAATGTGCTATAAAGGAATGCACCTCTATTCTTGTTTGGATCAAGAGTAGATGGCAAGAGCTTTTTTTTAACAGTTAATGCTTGTGTTATCAATGCGTTGAGGGTTGTACAGGAAGAAAAAGCAATAGACACTTAAGATGTTTGGTAACTAATACGTAGAATTTAACTCTGGTGAATTGTAAGGTATCGCACACTTTCAATCGCTAGGCTGTTGTGGAATTTTTAAATATTGTATTGCATAGTTATATTACACAGTTATATACATCACATGCGAACACAATTAAACACAGAGTAAACACCTCAATATGTGTCCCCCCCCCCAGGGGCTCACTTCTAGTGGGCGTGGGTTGGCGACCACGGGGCCCCAGCTGAGTCCGGCATTGCTTCCACTTACTTGTGCCGGGCTCCTCTCTGTCTTCTTTCCTGTCGACCTCACTTGGTCAACTCTTGTTCTCTTCCGACCCCGACGGTATTAGGGTATCCGAGGCCTAGGGAGTCACTTCCTTTCCCGCCTTAATTGGCCCTTGTCTCATCTTTTCTGATTCCCTCCTTCTGCGAGGGGTCAGCCTTTTTTTTTTCTTTTCATGTTATCTCCTGCCTTCTGCTTAAGGCCCTCAAGGAGGCCGGGTGTATGTAGCCCCACCACTTTTGGTGCACCCTAGATAATGCTACACCCTCAGGGGCTCACGGCTGGTGAGTTCGGGAGTTGGCGACCCCGAGGGATTCCTGACCTGGGACAGTTTTCCCTTTTTGTCCCTTACCGTTGGGGTGGACCCTCTCCTCTTTCACTTTCCTATCTGCCTTTCATGGCTATCCTTCCTTCCAAGTCCCTCAATCCGCCTTCTTCGAGGGTTGAGGGCATTTCTTTTCCTCCTGTCCTTTTTTTGCCTTATTCTCCTTTATTTTTCCATTTCTTCTTCTAGTATGTAGGTTAGTAGTTAGTTTTAGTTTTAAGTTCGCTTTTCATTTTCATCTTCACGATCACCCAAACCATCAGGGGCCGATAACCTAGATGTTAGGCCCCTTAAAACAACAATTATCATCATCATCATCATCAATATGTGTCCCTGGAAACCGCATGTCGCCTGGTCTCATTTGCTCTTCCTCCAACGGGTGAGTAGCCCAATTGCTGCATGGACACAGGTGTGGCAATAAACCTGGTAGTACCCCCGCGCGAACAGTGAGTGTAACTACATGACTCCTAAACATGCCACCCGCCAAAACAGAGTTTAACACTTTTTTCCAACACAAAGTCACCTAAAATACAAACAAACGAACACACAGCACTGAACATAGTTAGGCAGTCAAAAACCAACTTTTTCAAATGTGTCTGTCTGGCATGGGAAGTGGCCAAGTTTCGTAATGGGTCTCTTGAATGTACCAGATCAGGTACGTATTGTGACAACACGTACGAGTCCATCAGCTCTAGGGTAGTAGTAATCTCTTTCGGTCCTATATCGCCTAGGTGATTTAAAGAAATGATAGGAGTCTGGTGCCCTCTTGGGCTCCTTTCACTCCGATGTGAGTGGTATTAAATTTTTAATGTTTGGATACTAAATTTAGAGTTATTTTTGAAATTGAATAAATTTTTCTCACACCATGCATTAGTCTAATGTATATGCTTTAGTGGTAGAAGTTGTCCTTGGGATTAAATGTTGTTGACTGAAATGATATTTCGAATTGATTTTATTTATTTTTAAGGTTTTGAGAGTACTAGAGACTGTGTAATGCCTAGATTCGGCTATTGTTTTCGTATCGCTCGGTGCTGGCCTATTAGCAGCTGCTGATATTTTGGTTTTGAATATATTTGTCATTGAAGCTGATAATTGAATATATTTTTTTTTTGAGCGGGGAGTTTGGATTTGATAATGCACTGGGCTGATTGGCCGCTCGCATCTCGGAGTAGCCAATCAGGGCCGGGCAGTGCTTGGCTATTTTAAATTGTTGAAATTAATTGTTTTTACATAGATATTGCGTTTTGCGCTTTGTAGTAGTTATGAATTTAAAATTTTTGATTTTTCCAGGAGATTTATGGAATTGAGTGTTTCCGAGATGGATATAGTGCTTTGTAGTTGTAATATTTTAGTGAGGTTAGCCATCCCCAGATGGCTGCTTTTGCATGTGAGATCTAATTATGCTGTAAGTTAAAATGACTGATTAAGTTGACGAGATGTTTTAAAGGGGAATAGTAATGAGGTGTCCTTATCAGTTTTTGTTGTTCGTGGTTTAAACTTCGTTAGTAGTCCATAAGAGGTTTTCCTCTGAGTTCGCTAATGTAATTTGCGACTTTGATGTTATTGGTTTCTTTGAGGGGGAATGCTGTCGTGGTTATCATCCCAGAAGTTGGGCTGGTGTGGTGTATCGTGCTATTTATAGATAGTAATTAAGATTTTGGATTTGATTGCGTAGAATTAGGATATATTTAGGTTGTCTTTTACGTTTTAAAGTTGGGTCAGGAGCATAGTTGCCAAGTTGGCGGATTAGATAGTTAACATGTTGGTTGGTTTTTAGGTAGAATTTCTGAGTGTTTTTCGTTAGGTGGTCCAGAATGTAGGGAACCTTGGTTTTACGATGATTGTATACTGTAGATAATCTGAGTTGTCCTTTTTTCTGTTTTAGTGCCATTCTTAGTACCCAGTTTTGTATCGTTTGCAGTTTTGATAGGCTATCTTGAGTGGACCTGATCAACCACTGCAAACCTCCAACACAGTGGGGGAAGTTTGTCTTCTTTCACGATCACCAGCGTGCTTGATTGGACGTGCGCCCTTCTGCCATCCATTTCCCTCTCTGTTGTAGATAGGACAAATAGTCGGTTGACCACGCCGTCCCCAGCTGAGTCCGGCATTGCATCCACTTACGTGTGCTGGGCTCCTCTCCGTATTATTTCCCGTCGACCTCTCTTGGTCAACTCTTGTCCTCTTTCGACCCGAACGGTATTAGCGTATCCGAGGACTAGGGAGTCTTTCATTTTTCCGCCTTCATTGGCCTTTGTCTCATCTTTTCTGATACCCTCATTCTTCGATATCTTTTCATGTTATCTCCTGCCATCTGCATAAGGCCCTCAAGGAGGCAGGGTGTATGTAGCCCCACCACTTATGGTGCACCTTGGATAATGCTACTCCCTCAAGGGCTCATGGCTGGTGAGTTTGGGAGTTGGTGACCCCGAGGGATTCTTGAGCTGGGCCCGTTTTTTCCCATTTTCCTCTGACCTTGGGGCGGGCCCTCTCATCTCTCTTTTCCTATGTGCCTTTCATGGCTCTACTTCCTTCGAAGTCCCTCAATCCTCATTCTTCGAGGGTTGAGGGCATTTCTTTTCTTCCTGTCCTCTATTTGCCTTATCCTTTATTATTTCTTTACCATTTCTTCTTCTAGTATGTAAGTTTGTAGTTAGTATTAAATATAGTTTTCATTCTCATATCATCTTTCGCTATCACGCAAACCATAGGGGCTGATAACCTAGATATTAGGCCCCTTAAAACAAGAATTATCACCATCATCATCAAGAACATTCGTTAACAGTGTTCTTGCATCAGCCTTTTAAGGGAACTTGTCGCATGCTCTGATGAATCGTTGCCATTCTGCAGCTGTCATTTGATAGCGGGAGATTAGTCAGCACCTTTGAAGGTGGCAACATCATTTCCAATAGAAATTGTTGGATCCAACTCTGAATCCGACCTTTCCTCTTCCGTCACTTCCATGAGGTCCTCAGGGAGAGCTGGAGATTGAGGGGGTGGACGACGCTTGCTTGATTATCTGGAGGAGCGAGGGGGAGTCTTTGGGGCAATATTTCTTTCCAGAGACGGACGCTTGGAGGAATATTCAGATTGTTGGCGACTGGTGCTGGGGTAATCAGAATCATCTGCAGAACTCTTCCTCTTTTGTCGAGATCCTCGATCGTTGCGACATCGTCATCATCATCCCCGTCGGAATCGTCACCATCACCTGAATCTTCCCAAGTTCTGAAGGCTCGATCGAGATCTGCTATCTCGAAATCTTCAACTTCTTCAGGAGAATCCTGGCTGATGTTCTGCGATCTCCGAAAATACTCCTTCACCCATCCCTCCAAAACAGAGTAGAGGGCTATGGAATCACGAGAATTTGCCGACACTATTCCATTGGAACAACCGGCCAGCAACAGAATGGGAAAAGTAGCCAGATTCTGATAATCGGTTGCGTTTTCACAGACTTCAATCCCAATGAAATGAGAATCTTTAAACTCCAACACGGTAGATTTGAAACGACTGTACTCAGTCGACAAGACTTTAATCTTATGGAAACATGCTTTTCTAGGGAAATGAGAAAATTCCCGAAGTGCAGTGTAACTGCATTTTTGGAGATACTTCCGCGGCCCACGGGTGATGGCGAGATTTAGGCCTAATCCGTAGCGTGAGCAAAGCGCGAATGCCGTTTACCTGAGGAGAACTGAGGGGGTTGCGAGAGTAGACAATAGGAGTGTCACATAATACATGTTTACGGGAAGTAACAGTATAGTTAGGAACCCGGAACAAAGCGATACAATTTTCCACACTGCTGGAAATAGTCATTCAGAAAGGAATTCCTTCAAATAGTCAGCAATTGTCTCCTGAGAGTTGATATGGACATGGTGGCACTACAGCCCATGAAGGGCCTAGCCCTACCAAGCGACTGCTGCCCAGCCATTTAGCCTGAAGATATTGGGGTGACGCGTGATCAGCGCATCCGGTCCCCTCGGCCGTAAATCTTGGCTTTCGTGATCGGGCGCTGCCTAATTGTCAGACAGCTACTCAATTGTCCTCACGAGGCCGAGTGCACCCCGTTCCAGCCATCACGTCAGTTTCTAAAATCCCTGACGGAGCCGGGAATCGAACCCGGGGCCTCCGGATGTGAGGCAGGCACGATACCCCAACACCACGGGGCCTGCTACCCTTTGTAGTAATGAATAATAATTTTGGGGATCATGTAGTAATAGATATTAGCTACCCACTATCCCTCTATGGTGTGTCCGCCATTACACGCGTAAATTATGGGACAAATACAGTATTGCTAATCCCGCGCATTCGGTACTGACAGCCTTCCTGTCACTTTGCCCCGCTTTTCCTCTACGCAACCCCCGGTCGCCACATAACAAGGTCGTGCGTCTAACCGCCACACGGGAGAGAATTCTGCGCACGCTTCTCACCTACACCCTGTATTACGAAGGAAAGAACGTTAAGGATATGTCGGGAGCTTAGAACAGCTGAGCTGTGTTGCCAAGTTTTTAGTGTTGTAAATCAACTGATTCGAATAATACACAGCACTACACTTCAGACATTATTTCTGTACAATTGTACGAAATATATTTTAAAAGTGTGTAGCCTCCGTGGCTTAGGCGGCAGCACGCCGGTCTCTCACCGCTGGGTCCGTGGTTCAAATCCCTGTCACTCCATGTGAGATCTGTGCTGGACAAGGCGGAGGCAGACAGGTTTTACTCCGGATACTCCGGTTTTCCCTTTCCACTCTCATTTCATTTCATCTGTCGTTTATTTAATCATTGCCCCAGGGGAGTGCGACAGGCTTCGGCAGGCGGCACAGTTCATATCCTCGCCGCTTAATGGGGGTTTCATTCTTTCCTTTCCCTGACCCGGTCGGTAGACTGGAAGCAGGCTGTGGATTTTCATATTTTAAAAGTCAATCCTGAGTCAATGCCGAGGACATTCAAACAGAGAAATACGGCACTTAGATGAATAATTAAATTACACTGAAACTATGATACCTTTATCATCGGCATTCAATTCAATAATACGACAGAGAGGGCAAACCCTCTACAGCTAATGAATATAAAAACTCTCACCATGCAATGATTATCCTTTAACACGAAGCACGAGTCTGGGGGGAGGTTGTTCACAGCTTACAGTACAGTAGTTGACAGATAACACTATGCACACTCACTGAATCGCGACTCTCTACGGTTAATATAAGCTTTTAAAGTTAAGGTAAAGTCATATTTAGCACTGGGCACTCAAAAAAACCGGTCTGTGGCGATATTATTAACGGGGTTTTATATTGTCGAGTTGTAGGCTATTGAATGACAGGCGGTACTTTGAACTCTATGACGGGAAAAAAATAGCTTGTGCTCTATTATCGACTGCCGCAAGCGAACTGACACCAATACATAAATTATCCTAGTCACTTGGCAAGGGTTTGACAAGCTCCATCCCTTCACTGTCCCTATCATCATCACCACCATCAATGTCTTCGTCAGAGCTTGATGAATTGTCAAGGTTAATAATCATTTCATCCACCGCGATATCCAGAACGCCTTCAGTATTTCTTTCTGTACATGCTGTACGGCATGTGTTCAGTCCTCGGGTCGAACTTCGGCGAAGTAAAAGTAAGGAAACAATGACAGAGCAATGAAATCCGACACTGACACTGGTTAACAAGCGACTGAAACAATGCCTGCCCACACGACAAGAATTCTGTCACTTGCGTGGTATATTTTTTAGCCACATTTTGGTGACGGGTGTTTGATAGTAAAATGTCGAGAGCTGTGAGATATTGTTTGTAGTTTTTTGAAAATTATGCATGTGTGACGCATTTGCAGTGAGTGTTTACACGGACTTTAAAACAATTTGGTATATGCATCTCTGCGAAGGAAGAGCCGTATGTTTTCCCCAAAGACAATGGAAAGGCTAAAAACAGTAAAATTCCACACGCCGCGAATACCTTTTAATTTAGATTTCTTTTATCAAAGTAGGTAATAGAAAAAAAGCAAGACGAAATTAAATAAATCACTTTGACAAATACAAGGAACTTCAATTATACATAACACAAAATTAAGTTCTTTCGACAGTACTAATTTCTGAATGGGAACTGTACACAAAATAAAATAAGTCACTTTGTCAATACAAGATTGTGGTTAGGAACTTTAGTCACACAAAATAAGATAAAACAAACAGTAATCAAGGATTTATTAATTTAAAGCTTCTAGGGAACTCATCTGCTCTTCTATTTTCTCTGCTTCAGAACGGGCGTCATTCAATATTTTCTTCCTTTTTTATTTGGCCAATTCATGGAGACCTTTCGTGTCTTCTCTTTCGACTGCCACCATAGCCGTCGCTTCCTTTTACTCCTGGCTTCGCACCTGTTTTGCTCCCTTTAACACGGTGTAGGAATTTCGTGCAGTATGGACTCTTGGCTAACGGTTATCTTGTCCACTCTACCAGCTGCCGTCACAGCGTCCTGAACAGTATGCATGCCAATCAGACTTGCTTCTTTGGGATTGACTGCCATGTACTCCTTGTTCAGGGAGAAACTTCTCTCTATAGCAGCGTTCCTGTGATACAAAATCTGTGTCATTTTATCGAAGCTTGTGAGATCGTTATGTGCTATAACGTCATATGATGGCATATCCAGTAACACCTGTATTACTAACGATAAGGGTCTGCTTTCCAGGCTTCGGGGAGGTGTTGACGTCATCTAAATAATTAGTGGCCGTTAACCTAGATGTGGATTTGGTGTCTTTTATGTGTACGTAAATGGTTCTGTTGGATAGGTATCGATGGATGATTTTGATGTAAGTCAATGGTATATTGTGTTGTATTCATTTGTAAAGGAGGGTTGAGTGAATTACCCTGTCGAAAGGCTGTTTGTATTCGAGAAATACTGCAAGTGTACCCTGATGGTGTTGGAAACCGTGTGTAATGTATTCAGTTACTCTTACGAGTTGATGTGCGGGTGCGTGTCCCTTTCGGAAACCGAATTGTTTGTATGAGCCTGTTTTCAATATGTCGTATGGTTTTTGATGTAGAGTACTTTTTCGAAAATTTTAGGAATGATGCTCAGTAGGCTGATGGGTCTGTAGTTTAAGGGGAGTCTATTGATTTTCCCTTGTTTTGGAAAGGCGATAATTTTTGGCATTCTCCATTGTTGCGGAAAATATTCAAATTGAATAATGTATTTAAATAGGTGCGTAATAAGTTTTGAGTCTTGTCATTTAGACTTTCACGGCCCATGTTACTATTCATAATGTTGAATTTTGGGCTTATGCCGTGTTTATTATATTAAAATTCGACGCGTTTCGAAAGAAACCATGCCTTTCTTCGTCAGGAATAATCTGGAATACGACAATGATTGCTAAGAGAAAGCAACAAAGAATATATAGAAGGTGCCCAAAGATGGACGCCATTATAGCCCCATGTTAGGGACAACGGAAAGCAGCAGTGAATTACTTTCTCAGGGTTCTGATAATAGGTAGCCAGGATTCACTAAGATTGTAGCCGGTGTCGCGGTTGAAATTATCTGGGTGTTTACGTATTTCAACCGCCTCCCTGATGATTCTGGGACGATATTGCTTTATACGGGCAAGAACATCCACTCCTTGGAACATGACATCAAGGCCAGGTGTTAATGCATGATCGGCAACAGCTGATTTATCAGGTTGAATGAATCTATTATGTTCCTTAATGCGAGTGCATATTGTTCTCGAAGTCTGCCCGATGTAAACCTTGCCACAAGTACAGGGAACTCTGTACATACCCGGTTGTTGCAATTTAGGCAAACTGTCCTTAGTTGGTCGCAGGAGTTGCCTAATCTTAACAGAAGTTCCAAATACAGTCCGTATGTTGTACCGAAGTAGGATTTTAGCAATACGATCCGTCGTGTTATGTATGTAAGGTAGGTAAGCAGTTCCTCTTACATCTCTTTTCTCAACTGACGTCCTATTATTATTTGTTGGTTTCAGAACCGTAGAGATCAAAGCCTTGCTATAACCGTTGCTCTCAAAGGTGGTTCGCAAGGTATTAATTTCTTCTTGTAAAGAAGACACTTCACAAATATCACAAATCCTCCTAGCCCGGGTAGTTAGAGTTGTAAGGATACCATGTTTCTGGGCAGGGTGATGGTGAGAACTTGCGTGGAGATATCTATTGTATTTTGTCAGTATTTTGAATTTAAATTGCATTTTGTAAGTATTTTGAATCTAAACTACATTTTATGCGTATTTTTCAATCTATTTCTTTTATGAGTATTTTCCTTCTAAATTACCTTTTGAAAGTATTTCCACTACATTTTGTGAGTCGTTATATTCGTTATGGTTTCTATTACATTGTCATTTTCGATATCACCCAGACCATTAGGGGCCGATAACCTACATGTTAGGCCCCTTAATACAATTATCATCATCATCATTTATTGGTTCCAATTGTTTTTAAATCGCAGAGTGGCTCCTTTTTTACATCTTATTAATAATGTTATTGGTTTTAGTCCCTTTTTAACCACTGTGGCTTATAGAGACGCCGGAGTGCCGGAATGTTTCCCCGAAGGGGATCTTTAACGTGCCAGCAAATCTACTGACACTGCTCCCTCACATTTGCGCACCCTCAAATGCCAGTTGACTGCGCCAGGATTCGATCGTTAACCTTTTATGGTTCTAATATGGTTAAAGACTTTCAGTGTAGTTTTAGTCTGTTTTTTGTTTTTATTCTGTTAACCTCTGTTTTTATAATTTACTATGCCTTATTTGTTTTATTGTTTTTATGATCCCCGTTTTTACTGCTTTTATCCAAATAAGGCATAATTGTTGGGTCTTTCTGTCTGATTTGTACAAACCATTTTCGTTTTCACCTCTGGTAGTGGGCTGTTTCTAATCTTCATCCCATTTCAGTTTGTCACCCTTAGCGTAAACACGTATTTATCTACTCTAAGGAAAAAAAGGGGGACATTTTCACAGTTACATTAAATTCGCTTTACCTGAAATTAATTAACGTTCCAAATGAAAACAGAAAATGTCAAACTTCAATAACACAAAATTAAGTTACAGTTACGTCAGGGAGGACGTCAACCAATATGCATATGCGTTGAAAAAACGTATCTTCCATTCCGCTACTCTTATCGGCAAGGAAATTAATATGCCTGCTATAATGTCTGAAAATGTGGAGTTTATATTGGAATTTCAAATTGTAATTTTGAATACCAATTTATGTAGACTATCTTTCCCTAGAAATCTTCGTATCGAACTTTCAGAAAATTGAGATTTAAAATCACCAATAATGTTTAAACAAAAATGCCCAAGCGAATTTTCCTTGGTATAATATTAACGTATTTATAAATTTTTTAAATGTTGTAGCCTATTACAAAACTAGTAAAATAGTGCAAATAAATACCTTTTTTTTTCTAAAATTTTCAGTTTAGGAAATAGGCTATAAGATTTCTTGTTGCAGTAAAATATGTATTTTTTAATCAATGTATTAACCGTTTATGAATTTTCATCAATGAAACTTTGTAAATCGCAAAACTCTATTTTATACGCTAAAATACTCCAGGACTGTAGTCTTTGTCTTTGTCTTCGTCTTCTACATCTTCGGCTCTTCTCTTTTTCTTGGTATTTTCCCCCCAGGGGCTCACATCTAGTGGAACGTGGGTTGGCGACCACGGGTCCCCAGCTGAGTCCGGTATTGCTTCCACTTACTTGTGCCGGGCTCCTCTCTGTCTTCTTTCCTTTCGACCTCACTTGGTCAACTCTTGTTCTCTTCCGACCCCGACGGTATTAGGGTATCCGAGGCCTAGAGAGTCTACCTTTCCCGCCTTAATTGGCCCTTGTCTTATCTTTTCTGATACCCTCCTTCTGCGAGGGGTCAAGCTTCTTTTCCTTTTCATGTTCTCTCCTGCCTTCTGCTCAAGGCCCTCAAGGAGGCAGGGTGTATGTAGCCCCACCACTTCTGGTTCACCCTGGATATTGCTACACCCTCAGGGGCTCACGGCTGGTGAGTTCGGGAGTTGGCGACCCCGAGGGATTCCTGAGCTGGGTGCGGTTTACACCTGAGGGGTGGACCCTCTCCTCTTTCACTTTCCTATCTGCCTTTCATGGCTCTCCTTCCTTCCAAGTCCCTCAATCCGAATTCTTGGAGGGCTGAGGGCATTTCTTTTCTTCCTATTTGCCCTGTGCTCCTTTTGTTTTCCATTTCTTCTTCTAGTATATAAGTTAGTAGTTAGTTTTAGTTATAGTTTACATTTCATTATCATCTTCACGATCATCCAAACCATTAGGGGCCGATAACCTAGATGTTAGGCCCCTTAAAACAACAATTATTATCATCATCATGTTATGATCTTTATCCGGTCCGTTTATAACTTCCTCGTCCCCATCCGAAAAATCTGAGGCGAAGTCCTCTACTTCATCAGATAACTGGCTCAAAATATCAGGTATGTCTTCGTCATTGACAAAACGAGACCTAAAATAGAATTATACTAAATTTAATTGCGCCTGAATTTTCCTAATTACCTGAAATATACAGAGGAAAGGAAATTTTAAAGAAATAAACTTTAAATACATTATCAGGCGCGCGGTTGACTTTGGCAACCAGCTTCGGGTTCCAAGAATTTGCTCGCAATAATTAGGCCTACACACGTGTCACTTGCACTGTTGTTGTAACTCGACTGAACAGTAGGTCAAGAGTGAGAGCGAAGGTATTAGTTGCGAGGTGGTGACAGGCTGACAGTTTTAGGAATTACGGCGTCAAATAGCTCCCGGTCTAGAGTTAAGGTCCAACCGCGTCATCGATTGGCGGAGCCTGTTCTTACAATTGACACCGCAAAAAGCACTCGCCCCCTGTTTCATTGCACCGCCAGGGGCTCACATCTAGTGGGACGTGGGATGGCGACCACGGGATCCCAGCCAAATCCGGCATTGCTTCCACTTTTGCCGGGCTCCTCTCCGTCTTCTTTCCTGTCGACCTCTCTTGGTCAACTCCTTTTCATTTCGGACCCCGACGGTATTAGGGTATTCGAGGCCTTGGGAGTCTTTCACTTTCCCGTCTTAATTGGCCCTTGTCTCATCTTTCCCGATTCCCTCCTTCTGTGAGGTGTCAGCCTTCTTTTCCTTTTCCTGTTATCTCCTGCCTTCTGCTCAAGGAAGCAGGGTGTATGTAGCCCCTCCAATTCTGGTGCACCCTGGATATTGCTACACTCTCAGCGCCTCACGGCTGGTGAGTGCGGGAGTTGGCATTCCCGAGTGATTC
The DNA here is from genome assembly GCA_946902985.2 of Meconema thalassinum. Lineage (NCBI taxonomy): Eukaryota > Metazoa > Arthropoda > Insecta > Orthoptera > Tettigoniidae > Meconema > Meconema thalassinum. Next base: position 516,263,705 of record OX336392.1, read on the forward strand.
CTGAGCTGGGTCCATTTTCCCCCTCTTTTCCTCTGACCCCTCTCCTCTTTTCCCCTTTAGTATGTGCCTTTCATGGGTCTCCTTCCTTCTAAGTCCCTCAATCCTCTTTCTTCAAGGGTTGAGGGCATGTCTTTTCTTCCTGTCCTTTGTATTTGCTTTATCCTTTATTTGTTTACCATTCCTTCTTTTAGTATGTAAGTCTGTAGTCTCATCTCATCTATCACCCAAACCATTAGGGGCTGATAACATAGATGTTAGGTCCCTTAAAACAACAAATATCATCATCATTGCGAGCCACCGGTAAGCTCGCCGGGGGGATTGGATCACTTGGTCGGTGCGCTGCGTGTTCGCGTCCACGGCTTGCCTTTTGTGCTGGGACGCCGCGGAAGACCGCGGGCTGACGGACGGGTGGCTGATATTGGAAGCCCGGAGACAAGTCCAATATCTCGTCCCCTGTCACTGAATCCATAACCCTCCTTGGTGAGGGCCGCGTATAGAAGTTTCGCCTTGTTGCAGTATATTTCTGCTTAGTGGGGTCCTGTTGCTCCCATGCCGACAGTAGATATATCATTGTCATGGCGTCGTGATGGTCGCTTCCTGCCGGATTATAAGCCGACTGTTGCTTGAGATCCGCCGCCACGGTGCTTGTTTGGACTGGTAGGTCCCTGGGGTATTCGTTGGGCGCCAGAGAGCGCCAGTTGTCGTTGTCCTGTTGCCTGGGGTGATGTCTTGTCCCTGGGGGCAGTTTTGAGGCTTGGCCTCCATCTATAAAATCGAGTCAGGTTTTTAAACCCGGGATAGCCGTAACATTTCCGTGAATTGGTCCTGGTTCTTTATTGTCTCTGTTGACGCCTGCGAGGAAGTACTCGTGTTGTAGGCTTGTAGTTCTTTGAGTACGTCCCGTAAGCCAAGTTAGCCTCCGAGCGCACGGTTCGCCACGCGAGGGTCAATCCTCGCTGGGCACATGCCTTCATTAAATGTATGTACAATGGAAGTAGCAATACATGATTATATAACTCTGGCCCCCTTCCCGTGATGAGGGTGTAGTGGGCCACTCTAGTATAGGTGTATATACCAATTGTCCGTGTCTCCGGAGTGATGACGTCCTCAAATTGAAAATGGCCGCTGTAATAGCCGCCGCGCCGCCGTCTCGGCCGTGTTGATTGTGGTTGGCGTCCTGAGTGCCTGGACCAAGGCCTGATGGTATCCGGGAGCGACGGCCGCAATACTCCAGGGAGTCGCATCCAGGAATGCCAGCTCTTCTGGTCCTACTTTTCCGATGTCCCGTGGTGTCGACAGCCGGGCCGGCCAATACGCTTCCTTGGACAGGACGTGCCTGCATAGAAACATGACCCGTGATACCCCGCCGTTTGTTGGGCCTGTTTGTCGTTGTAATGCGGGGTGTCACTCACGATCTGGTTTATGCGCCGCTGAGCCGTTGCAAAGTTTATGGTGATATCCATGTATCGCCAGTCGCGTCACTGCGCTGCGTGTCGTGAGGTTTGGTCCAGTCCAATTCTGGTTGAGCATCTAGTCAGTTGTGTGTAATTCTGCCAGTATATCATTCCTCTTCTTTGTCACATTTGATTTACTTTTGATTCTTTTCTGGTTATTTGTTTAGCGTATGGCATTACACATGAAACACAATAATTATAACAATAATAATAATTTAAAAATACACACACACACACACACAAAAGCACAGATTCCGACCTTATTATTACCTTATGTCCAGTCCAGGCTCGATGGTGTAGTACTGAAAAAGTCGTTTGGGTCACCTACGTACGCTCTAAGTTTACAATCTTCGACAATGTGCCTGATGGTCTGGTTCAATGTACCGCAATCACAGCAAGGGTCTGGCCGCTTCCCCCATTTGTGCAGGTTGTACGCACAAACTCCATGGCATGTACGGATGCGGTTAATGGTCTTCCATATATGTCGCGGTTGTTCTAAAACCTTGATTTTCTTTACAGGATCAATGAGGTCACGAACTTCAGGTGGGGTCTTGTCGGGTAGCTGGAAGTACGAGTTTAGTACGTAGGTCTTCTACGAGGAAACTTTCGTGCGCTAACTCATATGAAATTTTCGAAATTCCTAGTGCGGCTTTTAGGAATCTTGCTTTCACTCTTTCTATAGTTTCAACCCCCCAGCGGGTCACAATTTGTGGGACGTGGGTTGGCGACCACGGGACCCCAGCTGCGTCGGGCATTGATTCCACTTACTTGTGCCAGGATCCTCTCTCTTTATCTTTCCTCTCGACCTCCCTTGGTCAACTCTTGTTTTTTATGACCTCGACGGTATTAGTGTATCCGAAGCCTAGGGGCCTTAATTGCCCTTGTCTCATCTTTCCTGAGCCCTCATTCTTCGAGGTGTCAGACCTCTTGTTTTCTTTTCTTTGTATCTCCTGCCTTTTGCTCAAGACCCTCTAGGAGGCAGGATGTGTTTAGCCCCACCACTTATGGTGCACCCTGGATAGTGCTACTCCTGGTGTATTCTTGGAATACACGTTACGAGAGAATATAAAGATTAATGCTCTTTGCATGTTCATTCCTTCCTCTTTATCAAACACCAACAGTGATCTTCTATTTTCTCTTGGATGGTCATGTCTCTTATGTCATTGTGAGTCTGTATATCTTCCATGACCCACCTAGCGTCATCTAGCAGCGAATCTCTGAAACTCCTCAATTCTTCCTGGTGCAAGAAGACTTCCTTATCCATCTGGCCACCAGATCTCGTTGCCATCGCCAGCTATTATCTCCGTGACCAAGAGAACTTCGTCTACTTCTTCACCCACCAGACTGTGCTAGTATCGCCTGCTATCAAATCTTTGAAGACCATTTCCTCAAGAGAATTTAAGTTTACAATGTTGGTCATGCTTATATGTTCTCCTTTTGTCTCCTACCCCCACTCTTTCCCTTCCTTGGACTCTCCGTTCTTCGCTGAGTGGGTCTCACTTGTAAGTCGGCAGTTGACTCGGTCAGTCCAGGCTCAACTCGAGCCAGTCTCCTCAAACCAAGAGACACTTTCTACATTCTACGCCATGTTGGCACTTTAAGTATCTGTCAAGGGAACTTCACCTTCGCTATGCAACAAAGATAAGTACCTACTTCAAGTTTTAACTTCATCTTCATCCGTTTTAACTTCTACATGCTTTTAACGATATTTTATAGACAGCGTGAGATACTTATTTGGGGCAAAAATCATTCTTCGCGGGATTTGCCATGTTGAGCTTTTGTCTGTCTAAGCCAACCCTAATGGAAAGTAGCTTTTCTTAAGCTATTTAAATGGGAAATCTTCTCACTACGTGGGATATTATCTAATACCCGCTGTCTATAATTCACCAAGCTAGTTCCTCCGCTGGATTATCTTTGGCCCCATTCTTCTATTAAGATCGTTCTGGAACCTTCCAGATCCTGTACTTTATCTACAAGTCCTGCCGTCATGTATTTTTCACTCACTTGTGGGAATACTATTTAAAATGATGAATCTTCTTTATAAATTACTGCAATAGCGAATTTTCTTCCACCGTTGGAATGTTCTATGGCGCTTTAATTGTAATCCACAACCTTCTCAAGAAATAGACTCTCGCCAACCTAGTGCAACCAGTTATTTTCATTATTGAAATAACTTTCTTTCTCATAAACTTTCGTGTTTCTACAGTGAACTTTTCATCTATTTAACAGACTATAGTGAAAACTAGTGCTTGTTCAACTTTTCTACCGCGTCGCGATCGTCCGTTTACATTAAATAAGGCCATGAACATTTCTCCTCAATCCCAATTGATCTTCCCTAAACCTTCTACTAACACACCATATTAATAAAATTGTAACTTTTCTATAAGATGTCACTATAACGAAGTGCCCTTCCATTTTTGCTTGTTTATCATTAATTAATCTCTGTATAACTACGTGTTTTATACACGTTTCATGCTTACATTGTTTCTTCCCTATAATCAGGGAAAACAATTCTTTCAACTCTTGAGTGAGTTATTTCTAGGTCTCACGAAATGGAAACTGCCCCATTTGGCTTGTGATTCCTACTTAACCATAGGAGGTCGAGAACCTTCCTTTTGATTTTCTATTCAGGTTTCACAGTAGTGACCTGCCCTTATTTGTATAATAACCAACAGTAATTCAGCTTAAATATAAGAAGTTATAGGAACTTCTATCTTATTCTTCATGTTTTTCTTATTGTTATTTTTGAAGTTGTCACTTTCTCTAGAATATTTTCTCAGAAATTTCTTAAAGTACACTCCTTGTACTCAATTTAATGTTTAAACTTGAATTACTTCATTTGTCTTTTTAAATCTTATAAAGATTTTAGAACATATATAAGGTTTGAAACCTCATAAATTGTCAATTGCCTGGAGCAAACGTTTAATGTTTTCTCAGGTCTGTGACCCAAAAATTGTTAACCAAATTGAAAATATATATTTGTTAAAGTTATCAACTTCTTTTGAATTGTTAAATAAATTAAGCGTTTCTTTTCGCTTTCTCATTTTTCTAGTACAACGGTTAGGCAAGATCCTGTCTTCCTTGGCTCTCCCTACTCAATGCCATTAAATCCATTAATAGGGCTTTCACCACTCGTTGCATTTGAGCAAGAACTCTTAGTGGTAATCTCGTTAAAGTTTCTCTTAGCTTTAATAGCTAATTCTAACTGGCCAGTAAGGCAAGTAAAGCTCGCTACGCCAGCTACCTGCTTGTGGAGATCCTCTCCGAAAACTTATGGTCAGTTTTCCAAAATATAAGTGTTTCTCTTTGTCTAAACTTTTAGCCGGCTCCTCGCTGAGTAAAAGCTTAGCCATTTCCAAATGCAACCATTGGTTCATTTACCAAAATTACTTCCCAATGTGTAATTTCTTATCACTATTCTTCTTAGAGGCAATTGGTCGCTTTTTCAGGAACTCCACAACTTCGAAAATTGGAAATACCAAACCTGATTTAAATTATTGGCATTCTTCCAATTACTTTGCCAAAACGAACAGACATACAATAAATCTGTTACTCTCAGTCTTGCCAGATCATCACCCTTCCCCATAGTAGGCATATGCATGCTTGAGAGGGAATACACTAAAGCCACTCTCTTGCAAACTGCCCAAGTTCTAGCTGCGGTTCCCGTCAGCTTCGACCAAGTCCTTACCCACTTTAGGTATCAGAGAGCGGATTTGCAGTGGCAACCGCCTCTAAGTGCATTTAAAGTTGAATTCATAACTTTTGTGGGACTCTCCTCCTATTTTTCCATCCTTATTCTCCAATCCGAAACCTACCTCCTTTTCTTAATCATCTTCCCTTGGTGGTTAGGTTGTTCCTCAGCCAATAATCTACCCAACTCCCTCAAGGGCCCACGTCTGATGAGTTCGGGCGTTGGCGACCCCAAGGGCTTGCTTAGGTGGGTCCGGTTCACCTTCTCCTTCCATTGCCTTTGGGGCAGGCCCTCTCCTCTTTCCTCTCTGCCTTTCTTAGCTCTCCTTCTTTCCATGTCCCTCAATTCTCATTCTTGGAGGGTTGGTGGCATTTCCTTTCCTCCTGTCTTTTATTTACTTTCTTCTCCTTTTTGTTTCCCATTTCCTTTTCTAGTTTGTAAGAGAGTAGTTAGTTTTAGTTGTAAGTTTAATTTGATCATCTTTCATTTTCACTATCACCCAAACCATTCGGGGCCGATAACCTAGATGTTAGGCCCCTTAAAACAACCATCCAATTTATATGTAGCCCATATGTGAGGATAGGTAATACTTTAGCCTCAAATAGTTTCATAGCTGTCGTTAGTGACAATTGCGTGATGTTTTGTACGTCATGTATTGCTATTATAGCAGCAGCCGCTCTCTCTTTTACGATTTTCCGAAAGGATTTGGCTGTTGTCTGGAGTGTTCCTCCTAAATACCTTAAGGCATTAGTAATTCGCAAGGTATGGCCGTCGTGCTCACCTTGCAGGCACTGTGGGCGTTGCTGAATGTGGCCCCTGTGTATTCGTGTAGGGTCCTGAGGAAGGAGTTGTTGGCTCCGTAGGTTTACTGGACTTTGCGGAAGGACTGGTGGAGTTCTATGGTTCCTACAGGTGCAGTTTTGCTAAAACAAGTATTGCTTCGAGCCATAACAATCTTCGGATTTGATGACTTGCCCAAATTCCTTCATGGTTACTTCTATATGAGGGGTGATGTCGTCTTTGAGCTCGTCCATGTCTCGTCCTTCGGAAATTGCAGGAGGGATCAAGATTGCTATCCGGAAATCGTCACCCTTGCAAAAGCAGGGAAACGGAGGCACGTATTTCTCTAAGGTTACTTTCACCTGCCTGATGTACGCCACTGCCCAAGTACAGTATCTTGATTGAGCCCCTCAATAGCTCCTTGCATGCCCTTGACAAAGTATCTAACTTCCTCGACCTCAGTGTAGAATTTTGTTTTCTGGAATGCCAGCTGGGTTTTAGCATAGAAGTTCTTGAGACCGTAGACCTTGTCGATGACTTCAGCTCCTACCGGACGAATGACCTCATCTGTTTCGCGATTACACCACTTAGAGGCGTCCAGGCAAATGTAGATGGGGGAAAATTCCGCATACGCCTTCACAATGTTGCGAAATCCGTTCAGCTTATGGCTGATTTCCAGCTCACCGAGTGTCATTGCTTGCTCGTCCGAGAAATGGTGCAAGAAACGCATAGGTTTCTCTTCCTGGATTATCCCGCGTGCGCGGTCCTCGTGCGTCTTGCACCCGAACCCGCGGAAGACAACTTTCAGATCCTTTTCCTTGGAGACCACTCTAATCAGAAAGTAATCTAGTAGGTCGTCAAGGGTCACAGAGTTCTCGTAATCCTTGAGGCATTCTATATGTTTGGTGGCGATGTCAGGAGTCAGAAGCTAGACCAAGAGAAGTCAGTCTCTGCTCATGTGCGAGGAGCATCCTAGCGTGTGTCCGCTGATTTGCTTGCTCTTCAGAATAGTGATGGTACTATCCTTGTCCAATCTGTCGGAACTCCATGCATTTGGTAGGAGTGATCTAAAATTTTGAATTTAAAATTTATTTTATTTTAAATCGTTATAACAATGGCGGACACTACAAATCATCGACAAGAAAGTGCTCTAAAAACCATCGAAAAAGGGATTGAAAAAGGAGGTTATATAAAAAAGGAAGTGAAGAATGACATACAAGAATCGGTAAGGTAGATTAGAGAGGGTTTTGATTTACTTGCAAGGAAAACCAAGACAGCTGTTAATCAAAGTAAGACTCCTCAAGTAGAGGTTATTAATTAATTCACTAAGACGCCCTCAAAAGAGCATTAAACCTATTATATAATACATTGCCATTTAGTTTAGTTTTCACCATAATCTCTGATGGTGTTTTTTCTCTTGCTACACAATATTAGTTGGTAACGGTCGCACTAACTGTTGCACAATGAACATCTACCAGGTTGGTGAAACCTTTGAGTTCGGCAGATTTTGTGGTGAGAACGATAGGTATCAAGTCTGGTTACCACGTGCCCAGACTCAGTCCATTGTCGGTCTATTATTGCACTTGTACCATAAAAGTTGGATCAATATCCTTCCTCTCCATCCGTCGCGATTCGATTAGCGCTTGGAATGGACCTGTCCAATGCCAATGTAAGGTATTGGACATAAACAGTGAGGATGAACCGTGAATTGAATAAAAAACATATCGGCGGAGATACTTGGTTGATCGTCAGGTCTTGACCCCGATGCAATAATTAATTGCCGCACCGTCTGTCACCTGGTCGTCATATCGGGAGGTCTTGGGGGTCTTTCATTTTCCCGCCTTATTGGGCCCTTGTCTCATCTTTCCTGATCCCTCATTCTTCGAGGGGTCAGAGCTCTTGTTTTATTTTCATTGAATCTCCTGCCTTCTGCTCAAGGCCCTCAAGGAGGCAGGGTGTGTGTAGCCCCACCACTTATGGTGCTCCATGGATTGTGCTACACCCTCAAGGGCTCATGTCTGGTGAGTTCAGGATTTGGCGAAGTCGAGGGTTTTTCTCTTTCTTCCATTTCCTTTGGGGCGGTCTCTTTCTCTTTTTTAACTTTCCTATCTGCCTTTCCTGGTTCTCCTTTCTTTCAAGTCCCTTAATTCTCATTCTTCGAGGGTTGAAGGCATTTCCTTTCCTCCAGTCTTTTGTTTCCCTTATTCTTATTTTTATTTTCCATTTGCTCTTCTAGTTTGTATGTAGTTAGTTTTAGTTTAATTTCGTTTACATTATCAGGATCACCCAGACCATTAGGGGCCAATAACCTAGATGTTAGGCCCCTAAAACAACAATTATCATAATCAATATTCACTATCAGGGATTGAGCTTGTTCTCGTGGTTCTTACTGATCTGGGACGTATTAGCACCAGCATTGTTGTAGCGCCGTCTGGAGTTGGCCCAGTGCTGGGGCCTCTCTGCGATATGGTGCCCCTCCGACGACGCTGTGTTGTGCAGGATGCAGCAAAGTCTTAAATCACGCACCACTTTCCTCAAGAAAATATTAGGGCTACGCCTAGCAACAAAACTGCATCTCCCCCAGGGGCTCACATCTAGTGGGACGTGGGTTGGTGACCACGGGACTCCAGCTTAGTCAGGAATTTCTTCCACTTGCTGGTGCCGGGTTCATTTCAGTTATCTTTCCGGTCGACTCCCTTGTTCTCTTCCGACCCTGACGGCATTAGAGCATCCGAGGCCTAGGGAGTCTTTTACTTTCCCGCATTAATTGGCCCTTGTCTCATCTTTCCTGATACCCTCATTCTTCGAGGGGTCAGCCTTCTTTTTCTTTTCATGTTATCTCCTGCCTTCTGCACAAGGCCCTCAAGGAGGCTGGGTGTATGTAGCCCCACCACTTCTGGTGCACCCTCAGGGGCTCACGGCTGGTGAGTTCAGGAGTTGGGCTACCCCGAGGGATTCCTAAGCTGGGTCCGTTTTGTTCCCCTTTTTCCTCTGACCTTGGGGAGGGCCCTGCTCCTATTGCCTATCAGCTTATCATGGCTCTCCTTCCTTTCAAGTCCCTCAAACGTTCTTCTTCGAGGGTTGAGGGCATTTCCTTTCTTCCTGTCCTTTATTTGGCTTATCCTTTGTTTACCATTTCTTCTTCTAGTATGAAAGTCTTTTGTTAGTACTGTATGAGTTATAGTTTTCATTCTCATCTCATCTTTCACTATCACGCAAATCATTAGGGGCCGATAACCTAGATGTTAGGCCCCTTAAAACAACAATTATCATCATCATACCTTTTTCTTTTCATGATAATTATCTCCTGCCTTCTGCACATAGCGGGTACAGCTTCCCGCGATGGTCGAACTGCGCTAATTAGATTAAACCTAAACAGTCACGCTAATGGGTTTGGGAAGAAAGTGGGGCGGGGGTAGGCATGCTCTCCTGAAATGTTGGTTAATCCATGAATTGACTGACAGCAACATATATAGTGTATATAGTCCCATCACTTCTGGTGCACCCTAGATAGTGCTATACCTCCAAGGGCTCACAGCTGGTGATTTAGGGTGTTACCTACCCCGAGGGATTCCTGAGCTGGGTCCGTTTTGTGCGCTTTTTCCTCTGACATTGGGGAGGGCACTGTCCTCGTTCCCTTTCCTATCTGCCTTTCATGGCTCTCCTTCCTTCCAAGTCCCTCAATCCGCATTCTTCGAGGGTTGAGGGCATTTCTTTTCCTCATGTCCTTTATTTGCCTTATTCGCCTTTTGTTTTCCGTTTCTTCTTCTAGTACACACATCAAAAAAAGTTTTGCATCACCTCGGTTCCAAGAGTTCCGGAACCTTTAAATACAAAGGGAATAGAGATCAACACAAACAACATTTCAGCTCGTTTTATTGCTCATGAGACCCACACATTGCATGTTGTACCATCATACAGCTAGACTTTCAGCATTTGTGGTCCAGATTGCAGTACACACCACTACCTCTAATACCCAGTAGCACGTCCTCTTGCATTGATGCATGCCTGTATTCGTCGTGGCATACTATCCACAAGTTCATCAAGACACTGTTGGTCCAAATTGTCCCACTCCTCAACGACAATTCGGCGTAAATCTCTCAGAGTGGTTGGTGGGTCAAGACGTCCATAAACAGCCCTTTTCAACATATCCCAGGCATGTTCGATAGGGTTCATGTCTGGCGAACATGCTGGCCACTGTAGTCGAGCGATGTCGTTATCTTGAAGGAACGCATTCACAAGATGTGCACGATGAGGTCGAGAATTGTCGTCCATGAAGACAAATGCCTCTCCAATATTCTGCCGATATGGTTGCACTATGGGTCGGAGGATGTCATTCAGGTATCGTAAAGCCGTTTCGGAGCCTTCCATGACCACCAGTGGCGTACGTCGGCCCCACATAATGCCACCCCAAAACATCAGGGAACCACCACCTTGCTGCACTCGCTGGACAGTGTGTCTAAGACGTTCAGCCTGACCAGGGTGCCTCCAAACACGTCTCCGACGATTGTCTGGTTGAAGGCATATGCGACACTCATCGGTGAAGAGAACGTGATGCCAATTCCGTGGGGTCCATTCAGCATGTTGTTGGGCCCATCTGTACCGCGCTGCATGGTGTCGGGGTTGCAAAGCTGGACCTCGCCATGGACGTCGGGAGTGAAGTTGCGCATCATGCAGCCTATTGCGCACAGTTTGAGTTGAAACACGACGTCCTGTGGCTGAACGAAACGCATTATTCAACATGGTGGCATTGCTGTCAGGGTTCCTCCGAGCGGCAATCCGTAAGTAGCGGTCATCCACTACAGTAGTAGCCCTTGGGCGGCCTGAGCGAGGCCTGTCATCGACAGTTCCTGTATCTCTGTACCACCTCCATGTCCGAACAACATCGCTTTGGTTCACTCTGAGACGCCTGGAAACTTCCCTGGTTGAGAGCCCTTCTTGACACAAAGTAACGATGCGGACGCGATCGAACTGCGGTATTGACCTTCTAGGCATGGTAGAACTACAGACAACATGAGCAGCGTACCTTCGTCCTGGTGGAATGACTGGAACTGATCGGCTGTCGTACCCCCTCCGTCTAATAGGCCCTGCTCATGCATGGTTGTTTACATCTTTGAGCAGTTTTAGTGACATCTATGAACAGTCAAAGGGACTGTATCTTGGATACAATATACACAGTCAACGTCTATATGCCGGAGATCTGGGAACCGAGGTGATGCAAAACTTTTTTTGATGTGTGTATATAAGTTAGTAGTTAGTTTTAGTTATAAGTTTATATTTCATTTTCATCTTCACGATCACTCAACCATTAGATAATCTAAATGTTAGGCCCCTTAAAACAATTATCATCATCATCTTTCAAGAAGATACAAAATCTTCAACGCTTTTGGTAACTGGCATTTCGTGGTATGGGGATTACCCATAATTGTGACGTCACCGTCACGTGGTGTGTACGACACTTATCAAGTTGTTGTGACTGCAGCCTTCACAAGAAGAGTAATGCTCGTCGCCTGCAGCTAGGAGATGTGTCCGGATATGGGAGGGTTCGGATATCACAAGTCCGGATGTGACAGGTTGTACTGTATTAGTTATAGTTTTCATTCTCATCTCATCTTTCACTATCACGCAAATCATTAGGGGCCGATAACCTAGATGTTAGGCCCCTTTAAACAACAATTATCATCATCATACCTTTTTCTTTTCATGATAATTATCTCCTGCCTTCTGCACATGGCGGGTACAGCTTCCCGCGATGGTCGAACTGTGCTAATTAGTTTAAACCCAAACAGTCACGCTAATGGGTTTGGGAAGAGAGTGGGGCGGGGGTAGGCATGCTCTCCTGAAATGTTGGTTAATCCATGAATTGACTGACAGCAACATATACCTGGACCATGTGGAGTTTCTGTAGATATAATCAGTGAAGCTAACATGTTATCCGTGTAAAGATAAAGAACTGGAGGATTGCGAGTTGTAGGAAACTATAAATGTTGTAAGTTTGAGTTGTCACAGCGGGATCAAAAGTGGAGGTATTCCAACAAGGAATTCATTTACGAATGCACCTTACTTTGTAGCAGAATACATATAAGCGTTTTGATTCCCACGATATCGTTATAAAGCTCATAGAGCAGGTGTGACTGTCGAAGTTCAAGACGTACGGTTTCGATCAATTGATGGCTACCAGAATCCGATTGTAAGGGATTTAATGATCTGCAGAACAACCTCCCGCACAAAATAACCAACCTACCCCGCCTTCAAACACTAGCCTGCGTGCTTATAAAAACGGAGTGCCGAGTAGCCGACCAAAAGTCACTGATTCGATGGATCGGTTTAACCCTAGAAAGCCTAACCTATTTCACCTCTTCATTTCCCCGAGATGAGTCCAATGGACACTATTATTTAATATAGCTTCTCCTACATTTCATATATTTTTAATACACATTTGTTTATCACTACATCGTATTAAAATCATTTCAAAGTCAATCTGTACACATTTAAATATTCTGGTACCAGCTTACAAGAATCAAAAGAGCACACGGCAGGTAATAACTCCATGAAATTACATATCACACTGTGTCACAAATAGAACCTACTTAGTACCGCTTGCATTTAAAGCACTTTTTCACAAGCAGAGTGTTCCGAACACACATTTTCCTCACACTTGTCACGGACTTATATTTGCGTTCGACCTTACTTTGCATTACAGAAGAAGCACCTCTTTTTCTTGGGAGGCCAGGGGCTCACATCTAGTGGGACGTTGGTTGACGACCATGGGGCCTCATCTGAGTCCGGCATTGCTTCCACTTACTTGTGCCACACTCCTCTCCGTCTTCTTTCCTGCCGACCTCACTTGGTCAACTCTTGTTCTCTTCCGACCCCGACGGTATTACGGTAACCGATGCCTAGGGAGTCTATTCCTTTCTTGCCTTAATAGGTCCTTGTCTCATCTTTTGTGATACCCTTCTTCTGCGAGGGGTCAGCCTCCCTTTTCTTTTCCTGTTATCTCCTGCCCTCTGCTCAAGGCCCTCAAGGAGGCAGGATGTATGTACCCCCACCACTTCTGGTGCACCCTGGATATTGCTACACCCTCAAGGGCTCACTGCTGGTGGGTTCGGGAGTTGGTGACCCAGAGGGATTCCTGAGCTGGGTCCGGTTTTCCCCCTTTTATCCATGACCTCTGGGGCGGACCCTCTCCTCTTTCTCTTTCCTATCTGCCTTTCATGGCTCTCCTTCCTTCCAAGTCCCTCAATCCGCATTCTTCGAGGGTTGAGGGCATTTCTTTTCCTCATGTCCTTTATTTGCCTTATTCGCCTTTTGTTTTCCGTTTCTTCTTCTAGTATATAAGTTAGTAGTTAGTTTTAGTTATAAGTTTATATTTCATTTTCATCTTCACGATCACCCAACCATTAGATAATCTAAATGTTAGGCCCCTTAAAACAATTATCATCATCATCTTTCAAGAAGATACAAAATCTTCAACGCTTTTGGTAACTGGCATTTCGTGGGTATGGGGATTACCCATAATTGTGACGTCACCGTCACGTGGTGTGTACGACACTTATCAAGTTGTTGTGACTGCAGCCTTCACAAGAAGAGTAATGCTCGTCGCCTGCAGCTAGGAGATGTGTCCGGATATGGGAGGGTTCGGATATCACAGGTCCGGATGTGACAGGTTATACTGTATTAGTTATAGTTTTCATTCTCATCTCATCTTTCACTATCACGCAAATCATTAGGGGCCGATAACCTAGATGTTAGGCCCCTTAAAACAACAATTATCATCATCATACCTTTTTCTTTTCATGATAATTATCTCCTGCCTTCTGCACATGGCGGGTACAGCTTCCCGCGATGGTCGAACTGCGCTAATTAGATTAAACCCAAACAGTCACGCTAATGGGTTTGGGAAGAGAGTGGGGCGGGGGGTAAGCATGCTCTCCTGAAATGTTGGTTAATCCATGAATTGACTGACAGCAACATATACCTGGACCTTGTGGAGTTTCTGTAGATATAATCAGTGAAGCTAACATGTTATCCGTGTAAAGTTAAAGAACTGGAGGATTGCGAGTTGTAGGAAACTATAAATGTTGTAAGTTTGAGTTGTCACAGCGGGGTCAAAAGTGGAGGTATTCCAACAAGGAATTCATTTGCGAATGAGCTTACTTTGTAGCAGAATACATATAAGCTTTATGATTCCCACGATATCGTTATAAAGCTCATAGAGCAGGTGTGACTGTCGAAATTCAAGACGTACGGTTTCGATCAATTGATGGCTACCAGAATCCGATTGTAAGGGATTTAATGATCTGGAGAACAACCCACGCCCAAAATAACAACCTACCCCGCCTTATAAAAGGGAGTGCCGAGTAGCCGACCAAAAGTCACTGATTCGATGGATCGTTTTAACCCTAGAAAGCCTAACTTATTTCACCTCTTCATTTCCCCGAGATGAGTCCAATGGACACTATTATATAATATAGCTTCTCCTACATTTCATATATTTTTAATACACATTTGTTTATCACTACATCGTATTAAAATCATTTCAAAGTCAATCTGTACACATTTAAATATTCTGGTACCAGCTTACAAGAATCAAAAGAGCACACGGCAGGTAATAACTCCATGAAATTACATATCACACTGTGTCACAAATAGAACCTACTTAGTACCGCTTGCATTTAAAGCATTTTTTTTTTCACAAGCAGAGTGTTTCCTCGCACTTGTCACGGACTTATATTCGCGTTCGACCTTACTTTGCATTACAGTAGTAGCACCTCTTTTTCTTGGGAGGCCAGGGGCTCACATCTAGTGGGACGTTGGTTGACGACCCTGGGGCCTCAGATGAGTCTGGCATTGCTTCCACTTACTTGTGCCACACTCCTCTCCGTCTTCTTTCCTGCCGACCTCACTTGGTCAACTCTTGTTCTCTTCAGACCCCGACGGTATTAGGGTATCCGAGGCCTGGGGAGTCTCTTCCTTTCCCGCCTTAATTGGCCCTTGTCTCATCTTTTCTGATACCCACATTCTTCGAGGTGCCAGTCTTATTTTCCTTTTCATGATATCTCCTGCCTTCTGCACAAGGTCCTCAAGCAGCCAGAGTGTATGTAGCCCCACCACTTCTGGTGCATCCTGGATTGTGCTACACCCTCAAGGGCTGACGGTTGGTGAGTTCGGGAGTTAGAGACCACGATGGTTTCCTGAGCTGGGTGAGGTTTTCCCCCGTTTTACATTGCCTTTGGGGCGGGCCCTCTCCTCTTTCCTCCATCATCATCAATTTTTGTTATGTTTCCATTGTCATTTTCGCTATCACGCAGACCATTAGGGGCCAATAACCTGGATGTTAGGTCCCTTAAAACAACAATTATCTTCATCATCATATCTCCTCATTCCCTTCCCAATCTGCCTTTCATGGCTGTCTTTCCTTCCTAGTCCCTCAATCCTCATTTTTCGAAGGTTGAGGGCATTGCCTTTCCTCTTGTTTATATTTCCCTTATTCCTTTCCTAGGTCCTTATCTTCTCCTAGCTCGTAAGTTTTGTAGTTAGTTTTAGTTGTAGTTTCATTTTCACGATCACACTAGCAATAAGCGGCCCATAACCTGGATCTTAGGCCCCGTAATACAACAAACATTATTATCATTAGGGCTCGGATTTTTAGGTGCTAAAAATCTGGAAAATATTTATTTTTTATGTATTAAAAGTACCCGAAATATGTGACAAAAAAGTAAAAATATTTAATTAAAATTTAGTTTATTGATGTAAATATAAACAATATGCAGTACTCACGAATGCTATGCCTCACTGACTGCTGAATACACAACGTGATACATCTTCTGGTTGTCCATCACAAATGACCGACGATTATCGCGAAACACCTCTTCTGAAGGCGCGAAAAGGCGGCAATATGTGTCCTGCCCTTGAGGTGTTGTGTAACCTGAGATCGCTGTTCAGCCTTGATTGCTTTCCCACATGATTGGCAGAACAGAAACCCCCCCCCCCCATCAGAAGGAAATTATCTTAAAATTCTGAAACTACTGCTGCAGACTATAACTTGTAGTTGCTTTTACTTTAGGCATCGAGAATTGCCTTGAACTCCACAGTGCCGGAAATGAACTGCATGTCTGTGACACTTGTTCCTGGTAGCTGGGGAGGGGGGTACCACGTGGTGCAATATGGCTATGGGCGAGGAAATCCGGCTTCCACAATGAGTGGCACGGGGCGACAAGTTAAGAACAAAAATTCAGTAAACTGAAAGATCTAGCATACTGATTTAAAAAAATCAAATATTATATCTTTTTATGTGCTAATAAGTGAAAAGCACAAATTTATGTATTTATAGAAAAAATGCTTAAAATATGTATTTACATAAAAATATATTTATATACCTAAAAATCCGAGCCCTAATTATCATGTATTCCATGCAGGAGTGGGACCTCCTAGCCCAAGTTAAACTTGATGGTCTCATTCAGAGCATGTCTCCTCCGTGTACGGGGAGGACTATTAAACACTGATACTGATTAATGATTATCATGTATGCTGACTCTGGGACCTCCTACCCCAAGTTAAACTTGATGGTCTCATTCAGAGCAAGTCTCCTCCGTGTACGGGGAGGACTACTAAACACTGATACTGATTAATGATTATCATGTATGCTGACGCTGCCATGCAGGAGTGGGACCTCCTACCCCAAGTTAAACTTGATGGTCTCATTCAGAGCATGTCTCCTCCGTGTACGGGGAGGACTACTAAACACTGATACTGATTAATGATTATCATGTATGCTGACTCTGCCATGCAGGAGTGGGACCTCCTACCCCAAGTTAAACTTGATGGTCTCATTCAGAGCATGTCTCCTCCGTGTACGGGGAGGACTACTGATTAATGATTATCATGTATGCTGACGCTGCCATGCAGGAGTGGGACCTCCTACCCCAAGATAAACTTGATGGTCTCATTCAGAGCATGTCTCCTCCGTGTACGGGGAGGACTACTAAACACTGATACTGATTAATGATTATCATGTATGCTGACGCTGCCATGCAGGAGTGGGACCTCCTACCCCAAGTTAAACTTGATGGTCTCATTCAGAGCATGTCTCCTCCGTGTACGGGGAGGACTACTAAACACTGTTACTGATTAATGATTATCATGTATGCTGACTCTGCCATGCAGGAGTGGGACCTCCTACCCCAAGTTAAACTTGATGGTCTCATTCAGAGCATGTCTCCTCCGTGTACGGGGAGGACTACTGACTAATGATTATCATGTATGCTGACGCTGCCATGCAGGAGTGGGACCTCCTACCCCAAGATAAACTTGATGGTCTCATTCAGAGCATGTCTCCTCCGTGTACGGGGAGGACTACTAAACACTGATACTGATTAATAATTATCATGTATGCTGACTCTGGGACCTCCTACCCCAAGTTAAACTTGATGGTCTCATTCAGAGCATGTCTCCTCCGTGTACGGGGAGGAATACTAAACACTGATACTGATTAATGATTATCATGTATGCTGACTCTGGGACCTCCTACCCCAAGTTAAACTTGATGGTCTCATTCAGAGCATGTCTCCTCCGTGTACGGGGAGGAATACTAAACACTGATACTGATTAATGATTATCATGTATGCTGACTCTGGGACCTCCTACCCCAAGTTAAACTTGATGGTCTCATTCAGAGCATGTCTCCTCCGTGTACGGGGAGGACTACTAAACACTGATACTGATTAATGATTATCATGTATGCTGACTCTGGGACCTCCTACCCCAAGTTAAAATTGATGGTCTCATTCAGAGCATGTCTCCTCCGTGTACGGGGAGGACTACTAAACACTGATACTGATTAATGATTATCATGAATGCAGGAGTGGGACCTCCTAGCCCAAGTTAAACTTGATGGTCTCATTCAGAGCATGTCTCCTCCGTGTACGGGGAGGACTACTAAACACTGATACTGATTAATGATTATCATGAATGCAGGAGTGGGACCTCCTAGCCCAAGTTAAACTTGATGGTCTCATTCAGAGCATGTCTCCTCCGTGTACGGGGAGGACTACTAAACACTGATACTGATTAATGATTATCATGTATGCTGACTCTGGGACCTCCTACCCCAAGTTAAACTTGATGGTCTCATTCAGAGCATGTCTCCTCCGTGTACGGGGAGGACTACTAAACACTGATACTGATTAATGATTATCATGTATGCTGACTCTGGGACCTCCTACCCCAAGTTAAACTTGATGGTCTCATTCAGAGCATGTCTCCTCCGTGTACGGGGAGGAATACTAAACACTGATTATCATAATATACAGATATTCTATGTTTTTGTTTTCAAAAGGGACACTTAGAAGCGAGTTCGCTTTGTTTTTGTACCGTTTCATTGTTATTGTTTCAGTCCCGAAGGGGCTCACATCTAGAGAGACGTGGGTTGGAGACCGCGGGACCCCAGCTGAGTCCGGCATTGCTCCTACTTACTTTCTCGGCCTCCCTTGGCCAACTCCTGTTCTCTTCCGACCTCGACGATATTAGGGTATGCGAGGCCTAGGGAGTCTTTCACTTTCCCGCCTTTATTGGCCCTTGTCTCATCTTTCCTGATACCCTCATTCTTCGACGGTTCAGCCTTCTTTTTCTTTTCATTTTACCTCCTGCCTTCTGCACAAGGCCCCCAAGAAGGCAGGGGGTATATAGCCCCACCACTTCTGGTGCACCCTAGATAGTGCTATACCTCCAAGGGCTCACAGCTGGTGATTTAGGGTGTTAGCGACCCCGAGGGATTCCTGAGCTGGGTCCGTTTTGTCCGCTTTTTCCTCTGACATAGGGGAGGGCACTGTCCTCGTTCCCTTTCCTATCTGCCTTTCGTGGCTCTATTTCCTTCCAAGTCTCTCAATCCTCATTCTTTGAGGGTTGAGGACATTCCTTTTTCCTGTCCTTTATTTTTATATACTATATTTGTTTTCCTTTTTTTTCTTCTATCCCCCCAGGGGCTCACATCTTGTGGGCGTGGGTTGGCGACCACGGGGCCCCAGCTGAGTCCGGCATTGCTTCCACTTACTTGTGCCGGGCTCCTCTCCGTCTTCTTTCCTGTCGACCTCACTTGGTCAACTCTTGTTCTCTTCCTACCCCGACGGTATTAGGGTATCCGAGGCCTAGGGAGTCTCTTCCTTTCCCGCCTTAATTGGCCCTTGTCTCATCTTTTCTGATACCCTCCTTCTGTGAGGGGTCAGCCTTCTTTTTCTCTTCCTTTTACCTCCTGCCTTGTGCTCAAGGCCCTTAACGAGGCAGGGTGTATGTAGCCCCCACCACTTCTGGTGCACCCTAGATAATGCTACACCCTCAGGGGCTCACGGCTGGTGAGTTCGGGAGTTGGCGACCCCGAGGGATTCCTGAGCTGGGTCTGTTTTCCCCTTTTGTCCCTTACCTTTGGGGCGAACCCTCTCCTCTTTCACTTTCCTATCTGCCTTTCATGGCTCTCCTTCCTTCCAAGTCCCTCAATCCTCCTTCTCCGAGGGTTGAGGGCATTTCTTTTCCTTCTGTCCTTTTATTTGCCTTATTCTCCTTTAGTTTTCCATTTCTTCTTCTAGTATGTAGGTTAGTAGTTAGTTTTAGTTTTAAGTTCGCTTTTCATTTTTCATCTTCACGATCACCCAAACCATCAGGGGCCGATAACCTAGAAGTTAGGCCCCTTAAAACAACAATTATCATCATCATCATTTTTCTTCTAGCTCTGTCAGTTGCTTTGCCAAAAGTTAGAAGAGTTGGAAACTAGCAATGACCTTACTGTCTTTGAATGAGGTATGCAGTATGTGAGCATTGACTCCTATTATATTGAGAATCGTGTAAAAGGTAGCCATAGGCCATCTGCGTGTACGTCTACCTGTGTCATACGTAACGCACTTCTGGTCCAGTGTGTCTACTCCACCTTTTGTGTTATTGTAAAATGCTATCATCTCGTCTTTGTTACATTCAGGGTCCATCCACCTAGCATGATGCATACTCGACACCAAAATTACAGCCTTACCCTTTTTGGGCACGAGTGAAAGCAGCGTGATATGTTTGGTAAATCCATATTTAGATGAGCCCACAGGACGCCTTCGGTTAGGAAGAAATTGTGGCGGAATCTCCCGATTATTTTTCTTGAGGGTCCCAACGTAAGTCAGCTTTCTTTGTTTTAGTTGCGAAACAAGCTCTGTTGACCTGAAATAGTTATCGGCGGTAATGTTCCGATTCGTTCCGGCAATCACTTTAGCAAACCGCACTGCAATTTGCGTTGGTTTTTGTAACTTTCTTTCTTCTAAATTCAAACCAATCCCATCACTATCTTTCCCCGTGTAGATATATCCATTTAGAAAGTAGTTTGTTCGCTCATCGCACACGATCATAATTTTGAGACCATATTTTTGTGATTTATTGGCCATATACACCCTGAATTTGCAGCGACCTCGGAAGCCTACTAGCATCTCTTCCACACAAGCCATGGATCCGAAGCTGTAAAGACTCTGAGAATTGTCCACCATTCTGTTGAAATCCACGAAATAGCGGCAGCAGGATCTGTACATCTCCTCTCACCCCGGGGGATTCCTGAGCCGGGTCCGGTTTCCCCCTTTTGTCCATTACCTGTGGGACGGAACCTCTCCTCTATGACTTTCCTATCTGCCTTTCATGGCTCTCCTTCCTTCCAAGTCCCTCAATCCGCATTCTTTGAAGGTTGAGGGCATTTCTTTTCCTCCTGTCCTTTATTTGCTTTATTCTCCTTTTGTTTTCCATTTCTTCTTCTAGTATATAAGTTAGTAGTTCGTTTTAGTTATAGTTTACATTTCATTATCATCTTCACGATCACCCAAACCATTAGTGGCCGATAACCTAGATGTTAGGCCCCTTAATACAACAATTATCATCATCTACATTTCATTAGGGGCCGATAATCTCGATGTTAGGCCCCTTAAAACACCAATTATCATCATCATCATCAGCTTTTCATACTTTCGTCAGTATCTTCAATCTCCGTTAGTTTACGTTATGGTTTTCGTCTCATTGACATTTCTGCTATCACCCAGACCATTAGTGGTCGATAACCCAGACGTTAGGCCCCTTAAAACAACGATAATCATCAACATATTTTTATCTTATGATATCTCCTGCCTTCTGCACAAAGCCCTGAAGGAGGCAGGGTGCGTTTAGCCACACCACTTATGATGCACCCTGAATAGAGCTGCACCCTCAAGGGCTCATGGCTGGTGCGTTTGAGAGTTGTCGACCCGAGGGACTTCTGAGCTGGGTCCGTTCTTTCCTTTTTCTGCCGACTTTGGGGCGAGTCCTTTCCATTTCCTATCTTCCTCTCCTGGCTCGTCTTCCTTCCAAGTCCCTCAATCCTTATTCTTCGTGGATTGAGTACATTTCTATTCCTCGTAGGCGGCGAGAGAGGCAGTCGCACTGCCCTCGCTACCGTATAAAGTGCCTGCTAGTGATATGCGCTCTCAGTTGCGACATTCTCTCCTGTCGCATTGGGAGGAAGCGTGGCGTACCACGTCTCTGCCTAACAAACTGAGAGCCATCAAGGAGACAACGAAGGTGTGGAAATCTTGACTTGTGTTGACTTGTGGCGCCCACCTTACAGTGGCACACATTCTCTCTGAGTCTGTGGGCCTGGCCGATCTGCGAAGGACTCTCAAACTGCCTAACACCCTCTCCCTTACTCTCCGTCAGTAGACCTCGTCATCCGGTTCATTAGGGCGAGTGGTTACTTTTTTAGGTTTTAATGTAGGTTAAGACATTTAATTTAGATTTAGTCTGTTTTAAGTTTTTATCATCTTTTCCTCGTGTTTTTTCATTTTTTTATTTTATTCATTTCTGTTTGTATTACGTAAGTTAGTTGTAGTTCTATTTTTTTTTCAACATTTTCATCTGAACCACTAGGGCCGATAACCTAGATGTTAGGCCCCTTTAAACAACAATTATCATCATCATATTTTGTTATTTTCAGATCATAAGTGGCCGATAACCGAGATGTTACCTCCCCCTATATTGAAATATTAGATTTTTTCAGACACTCATTATTTACGTACTGTGATGATTTTACATATTGACGCTACTATTGAACAGACCAATAATATGTTCTAATCTAATTTTGATAATTCCCTAGTAAATGAGGTATCACTCTGTGAGTTAATGTATATTAAAAACAAGATGTTCAGTAAAGAACATATAGCCTACTTTCTCCTAAATGCATGGGTATTGTTATAACTCTTTGTCCTTTTCAAGGAGTATGATTGAATGTTGGTTGTAGTAGCTTGTTGAAATACAACGTGATATAGGGATATTAAACATGAATATGAGGTGCCCTTTGCTAGTGCTACCTCTGTGCCGAATTTCGTTCAATTCGGTTTCACCGTGTTTGAATTGATAGGGGGAATCGATTTGCACACATACTTGGCCACCATCTGCAAACTATTGGGCTGATGTTCTTGCAGTTTGGTCTGAATATGTTTCCCACATAAAGATATGGTGTTGCAAAATTTGGTAGAGACTAGATTATTAGGTTGGTCGTAATTACATTTTAGCTTTTAACATTTGGGTGGCCGCAATTACGTTTCCGTCAAGATAGCGGTGTTATAAAACATGACACTGAGGTGCCCTTTGCTAGTGCTACCTCTGTACCAAATTTCGTTCCATTCGGTTTCACCGTGTTCGAATTGATAAGGGGAATCGATTTTCACACAAAGATGGCCGCCATCCGCAAAATATTAGGCTGATGACCTATTAGTTTGGTCAAAGGATGCTCCCTCCATAAAGGTATGTTGTTGCTAAATTTGCTAGAGATCGGATGATTAGGCTAATCGTAATTTGATTTAAGCTTTGAACATTTGTGTGGCCGCCATTACGTTTCTGTCAATATGGCGGCGATATAAATCATGACACTGAGATGCCCTTTGCTAGTGCTATCTCTGTACCAAATTTCGTTCCATTAGGTTTCACCGTGTTTGAATTAATAGGGAGAATCGATTTTGACACAAAGATGGCCGCCATCCGCAAACTATTAAGCGAATGACCTTTTAGATTGGTCAAAGGATGCTCCCTCCATAAAGGTATGTAGTTGCAAAATTTGGTAGAGATCGGATGATTAGGTTAATCGTAATTTGATTTAAGCTTTGAACATTCGTGTGGCCGCCATTACGTTTCAGTCAAGATGGTGGCGATATAAAACATGACACTGAGGTGCCCTTTGCTAGTGCTACCTCTGTACCAAATTTCGTTCCATTCGGTTCCACCGTGTTCGAATTAATAGGGGGAATCAATTTTGACATAAAGATGGCCGCCACCCGCAAACTATTAGGCTAATGACCTATTAGATTGGTCAAAGGATGCTCCCTCCATAAAGGTATGTAGTTGCAAAATTTGGTAGAGATCGGATGATTAGGTTAATCGTAATTTGATTTAAGCTTTGAACATTCGTGTGGCCGCCATTACGTTTCTGTCAAGATGGCGGCGATATAAAACATGACACTGAGGTGCCCTTTGCTAGTGCTACCTCTGTACCAAATTTCGTTCCATTTGATTTCACCGTGTTTGAATTAATAGGGGAAATTGATTTTCACACAAAGATGGCCGCCATCCGCAAACTATTAGGCTAATGACCTAGTTATTTGGTCAAAGGATGCTTCCTCTATAAAGGTATGTTGTTGCAAAATTCGGTAGAGATCGGATGATTAGGTTAATCGTAATTTGATTTAAGCTTTGAACATTTGTGTGGCCGCCATTACGTTTCCGTCAAGATGGCGGCGATATAAAACATGACACTGAGGTGTCCTTTGCTAGTGCTACCTTTGTACCAAATTTCGTTCAATTCGCATTCACCGTGTTCGAATTGATGGGGGGGACAGACATTCAGAGTACACACACACACACACAGACTCACACACACATACACACACACAGACAGACACACTTTTTTCGCCCTGTGTTGATCTCATAAGTCTACTTTCATTTTTTTCGAAAGTAGGCTAATAGTTCACTAGGTTAAGAAAGCGTCATTTAACTTACTTAGCTAAAATTAAGGTATTTAATGAATAGTAGATTTATTAATGTAGTTAGGTTAGAATTTATGGTAAGTATTGTGTTGTTTTCATACATCACATTTGTTACTATGTGGCTAAAAGGGTCAGGAACCATAACTGTGCAATCAATAAAGACATTTATAATAATATTACACATCAAAGAGCAGTAGAAATATTTTCTTCCTAATAAATGACCCTTATCTCATCCCTCCTGATACCCTCATTCCTCGAGGGGTCAACCTTCTTTTTATTTTCATGTCATATCCTGCCTTCCCCACAAGGCCCTCAAGGAGGCAGGGTGTATGTAGCCCCACCACT
Organism: Meconema thalassinum; assembly: GCA_946902985.2. Taxonomy (NCBI): domain Eukaryota; kingdom Metazoa; phylum Arthropoda; class Insecta; order Orthoptera; family Tettigoniidae; genus Meconema; species Meconema thalassinum. The sequence continues at coordinate 516,288,001 of OX336392.1, forward strand.
TCTGCTGCACCCTGGATAGTGTTACGCCCTCAAGGGCTCACGACTGGCGAGTTCGGGAGTTGGCGATCCCGACGGATTCCTGAGACGGTTCCGTTTTGTCCCCTTCTCCCACTGACTTTGGGGCGGGCCCGCTTCTCTTACTCTTTCCTATCTGCTTTGCATGGCTCTCCTTCCTCCCAAGTCCCTCAATCTTCATTCGTCGAGGGGAGGGCATTTCTTTTCTTCCTATCTTTTATTTGCCTTCTCCTTTCTTTGTTTACAATTTCTTCTTGAATAATCTCGAATTAGGATCTCCAGTAAACCAGGAGAGCACAAAAATAAGTGGACTGTCAAACAAATTAAGACATGTCTGGTCAGAACATTTACTTCCAATACGCACCTGTACACATATATACCAAAGAATATAGAATAACAGAGTATACAATAACAGAGGATGCTAACGAACACAATAGTTCTATAATCTGCCGTCGAGCGCTGCAGAGCGATCGAGCTGGCTGTCGAGTGATCGAGACGGCTGAACTCAACATACCGGCCGCCAAGAAATACTTACTTTCATATCACTTGCCTTTGACCTGAGAGAAGCAGTTTTTACAAGAAATGGCCCTGCACAGTCTATCCCACACTTTAAAAAGGGTCGAACTAACTCAACGCGAACACGTGGTAGTTGTCCCATTAGTTGAGTTGAAGATTTTGCTCTTAGTCGGAAACATGTCAAGCAATTATGAATTATTCGTCTGACTGTCGTTCTACCATTCACAATCCAATATTTCTGCCTAAGGGAGGCCAGAAGAAGTTGACAGCCAGCATGCAAGAAACGACTGTGTTCATGTTCAATTATCAATTTGGTGATGTGATGATGAGGTGGCAAGATCACAGGATGTTTTTGTTCATATGGCAGATTAGACCATTCTAACCGTCCACCAACTCGTAGCAGCCCGTTGTGGCCTAAACCAGGATGTAGACTTCTTAAGTGACTCTTACAATGAACTTCTTGGTCTGATTCCAGCTGTTTGATTTCCATGTGGTATGCTAACTCCTGAGCCTGTCTGATGCATGTTGTCAGAGCATTCTGCAATTCCTTTAAAGAAAGAGGTCCAACGGCTCGCTCTGTCTTCAATTTTGAACAATTAAGTACAAATCTCAAGGTGTATGCTACAACTCGTTGCAATGTCGATAAGCTAGAGAATCTTGTGATGAGTCCATCCTCGGGAGTAGTCATTAAGTAACATGCAGGCTTAATCTTCTGCTCTGGTGCTTCCTGCTGCTCTGGGAGATTGTCTAATGTAGGCCAGTGTTGAGAATCTTCACTCAACCAAGCTGGTGCATTCAACCATAACTTATTATCCATAAGATCCTTTGGATGTACACCTCGTGATACCAGATCAGCGGGGTTAAACTGTGAAGAAACGTGTCGCCAAGTAGCACCTTCTGTAATTTCCCGTATTTCAGCTACTCGGTTGGGTACAAAAGTCTTCCATCTTGACGATGGAGCCGAAAGCCACGCCAATACAATAGTAGAGTCTGTCCACAAGAATATGTTCGCTAATATAAGATTCAAGGCCTTGATTACCCTCTGCAATAATTGAGATAATAGCAATGCTCCACATAATTCCAATCGTGGAAGAGATAATTTCTTCAATGGTGCTACCCGGGACTTGGAGCAAAGAAGTCTTACAGAACTGGTTCCATCCTTGTTTGTGGAGTGTACATACAAGCACCCTCCAAACGCAGCTTCCGATGAATCACAGAACCCATGAAGCTGTACAGTTACTGAGCTGTCACCTAGAATTCTGCGATCAATGTAGATTTCATCAATCCATGGGAGCTGATTATAGAGTGATGTCCAAGTTGCAGCCAAATCTTCTGATAAAGGCTGGTCCCAAGATAGCCGTTCTTGCCATAACTTCTGAAGAAATATCTTGCATAAAATTACTATAGGACTGATGAAGCCTAGAAGGTCAAAAATGCTGGAAACAATGGATACAACTAGGCGTTTTGTAAAACCATGTGGATAGGGTTTTGGCTTGAAACCGCTAATAACTTGAAACTGGTCAGCAGCTGGGTGCCATACCAATCCTAATGTTTTAACTTCACCCTTGTCAAGCTGTAATGGTAACTGAGTCTCCCTTAGCTCCGGTGAGACATTCTCTAGAGTACCTGGGTGATTGCTGCACCACTTACGTAGTGAGAATCCACCCTTCTGTAGTATGCTTATCAACTCTTGCTGCACTTGAAGAGCCTCTTCGAAGGTCGCACATCCCGAGATACAATCGTCAACATAGAAATCTTCCATCATTGATTTCTGAGCCTTCGGGCAGGCATGAGCTTCCTCACTGGCCAGTTTTTGAATGCATCTAATAGCTAAGAATGGCGCACATGACATGCCATACGTAACAGTCTTCAATTGATACTCCTTGGAAGGATCTGTCAATTTCTCTCTCCATATTATCCTTTGATATCTACAGTCTTGGGGATGTACCAAAATCTGACGGTACATTTTTTTTCTATGTCCGCAGTAAAGGCAATGACATGCCTTCTGAATCTTAAGATAATAGAGTAGAGGTCTTGCTGGATGGTTGGGCCGACGGTAGAAGGTCATTCAATGACATTCCGTTGCTGGATGCTGCAGAACAATCGAATACTCTAGTCTTAGTGCTAGAGCTGCTTGCCTTTTAACCACTGCATGATGTGGCATATAATAGCAACGTGCTGTGGTATCTTCAGCAATATCCATATGACCCAAATCTTCGTACTCTTGAAGAAATTGAATATATTCTTCCTTCAGTCGTTGATGTTTGGCCAACTTCCTTTCCAACTGATGAAACCTCCTTGTTGCCATCAGCTTGGAGTCACCTAGATTTTCTGAGTTTTCTTTGAAGGGAAGACGCACTACAAATCTGCCAGAAGAGTTGCGTGAGACGTGTCGTTTGAAGTGAGCTTCACAATCCCTTTCTTCCTTAGTTCTTGGAGTATGGTGTAGCTCTTCGATTTCCCAGAATTTCTGTAGCTGCTGTTGGATGCAGCCTGCAGATTGTACAAAGTAAGATACTACCGGCCGCCGTGGTCCATGTAGGGACTTACTGGAATCAGTGTATTTACCTGCAAGTACCCAACCTAACTCTGTTTCTTGTAGAATAGGATAATCTTTAGTTCTAGTTAGATTTCCTGCGAGCTGAATATATGGAAATACCTCTGCCCCAATTAACAAGTCAATGTGACCCGGTTCGTTGAACTGTGGATCAGCAAATGGCAGATTTTTGGGTAAATTCCACTCCTTGCTATCAATGTATTCGCCAGGAAGATCTTCAGTAAGCTTAGGTAGTACTAAGCACTCGACTGAGGTCACGAAATCATTTATACGTGAGCCTATTTGCACCGAAACACTATGCTTAGTTTCTGACGCCGTATTGCCAATACCCTGGATCGGTTTACGATCATGAGATCTGCGTAGCCTTAATCGCTGAACACAGGATTCGGAAATAAAGTAAGATTGCGAGCCACTGTCTAAAAGGGCTCTGCAAGTCTGCCAGATCCCTTGAGCATCCTTGACCTTCACCAATGCTGTGGATAACAATATGGACTGACGTGGTTCTATCTTAAGAGTACAGTAACTACTCGTGCCATGCTACACCTGAGTCAAGTTCTGATTAGAGACGTTTTCCGACTTATCTACGTTTGACGAATGCTGGGACACATCAATATGCAGTAACGTGTGATGCTTCTTCCTGAATGTTTGGCAGTTACCAGCCTTGCACTGGGCGACTCTGTGTTGAGCATGTAGACAGTTGAAACAGAGATTATTGCGCTTGACAAAATCTCTACGTTCTAGAGTAGGAACTTGCTTAAAATCCCTACATCTAGCTAAAGCATGTGGAGCGTTGCAGTACACACAGTTTATAATTGTAGTAACATACGTCTGATGAGCATGTGGTGTTTTCTTACGATTGGAAGGTTCTTTACCTTCAGAGTTTGGGCTGCTTGAAGGCCTGAGGAGGTTGCTTGAGTTTACTATGTCTAAAGCCTTACATTTACTTTCTAAGAACTTGATAAGATCTTCAAGAGTAGGAAGAATTTCAGTCTACAGTATCTAATAGACACGTGCACTTTCTCTAAAATCAACTGCGAAACTAGTAGGTCTTCCAATGGCACTGTTAAATTTAGGGCCTTAATAGCATTTAGGTTACTCAGAGTTTGGTTAACCAGTGCCCGAAGTTCATTAACAGAATCTTTGTGAGCAACCGGTAAGTTTAACAAGTAACCTAAGTGTGCCGTAGCAATCAGTCTTATGTTATCATAACGACTGCGAATAGTTTGCAGAGCAACTTCAAAATTACTGCTAGCAACTGGGCTATTAGCTATTAACTTATGAGATTCGCCTTTGAGTGTAGACAACCAGTAGTGAAATTTTTGAATATTGTCTAACTGGTCATTATTAACAACTAGGCTATCAAAGGTGTCCATATAATGCTTGAAACCGGTCACATTACCATCATCACTGGGAAGTTGTAGTGTCGGTAATCTAATAGCATTCCGTGTACCGGTACTAGAATGTGAGTGTGGTGGAGTAAGGCCTCTTGTCCACGAGACGAATTTCCGCCGGAACGGCACTTTTGCCTTCCGGCAGACAACCCGGTTGCCTTGTCCACGGAGACGGCACGCATTCAGTCGTGTTGAGTCTTGAGACTGTGCACTATGGATACGGAGATGATACGTAACTTTATTGCATTATATTATCTTCAAACAAAGCGACGACGACGTAGAAGGCACTTCGTTAATCCGTTAATGCAAGATCGATGGAAATTTGCTGCATTTAATACGTTGATTAAAAATTGAGAGAAGACAACGCAAAGCATTTTAATTATTTCCCAATGTCAAAAGAAACATTTGACACGGGCCCGTGGTGATGCGATAACGCGCCTGCCTCTCACCTGGAGGTCCCAGGTTCGATTCCCGGCTCCGTCAGGGATTTCAGAAACTAACGTGAGGGCTGGAACGGGGTGCACTCAGCCTCGTGACGACAATTGAGTAGCTGTCTGACAGTGAGGCAGTGCCCCGATCACGAAAACCAAGATCAACGGCCGAGGGGACCCAAGGCGCTGACCATGCGTCACCCCAATATCTGCAGGTCAAATGGCTGAGTAGCGTCGCTTGGTAGGCCTAGGCCTTTATGGGCTGTAGTGCCAGGGGTTATTTTTATTAAAAGAAACATTTGAGAAATTATTGGTGACTACAAAAGTCTTTGAAGCATGAAGATACCAATATGCGGAATTGCATTCCTCCTCCTGAAATGCTTGCTGTGACACTCAGCTTAGCCTTATGACTTGTAGGCCTATATACCTAGGTATTATGTAGGACTATTTCTTGTTTAAAAGAGTATTTAATGCATGAGTGTGTTAAAGTGATAGCTTGAAAATATTAATATTACAATATGAATTAGGGAAGCTTCTTTTATTTATGTTTCACACTTCGTACATAGAAAAATACTCCTCAATAAAACATAACAAAAGTATAAAAAGGCAATAGTCAAAAATGGAAATGAAAATACTCGTTAACTATCTCGTTAACGAACTTTCATATCTGGAAGTGTTTCAAAGTCTTCTTTCAGCTGTATACATACTTCTTTCCAGGCTTCCAATGTCAACCGCCTGTCTTAGTATTTGTCTATTGTTTTATCCCAAAGGACAGGACGTTCCTGGACCAGCGTAATCAGGATTTCCATGTCAATACCGAGTTCTGCACTCTTTTGAGCGCTGAAGAGATGCACGCTAGCTGTATGTTCTCTTACCACTCACTGGCTAATAACGGTGAATTTGCCGGCTCGTGGACAAGCTGCCGCATCACTACATGTCTCAGTGTGCTGACGGCACACCGTCCAGCTGCCGTCTCTACAGTGGGAAGCCGGCACTGCACCCGGTGGATGTGACGGCAGATAGCCCGTGACGGCTCGTGGACAAGCTCTCATATGAAATGATGTATCATTATCGTTTCGGCCAATGCGCCGAAACGGCGGAAATTCTTGTCGTGGACAAGGGGCCTAATACTACCATCAACCTTGTGTTCATTATCACGATTGATCTCGATATTCATTGCAGCTTCGAGATCAAAGTATGCTGATTCAAAGGTTTCTCTTTCAGCTGCATGTTTTTCAATACCCTCAAGAAGTTCTAACTGCGTTTGAGCACCTTCAAATTGATCTCTAATGTTAGGTAATTCTTTCAGTCTAACAATCCCTAATTGAATATCTGACTCACGCTGGAATTCACTAATGTACTTTGACATTCGTGTCAAACTTGATTTGGCAACGGCTCGTTGCTGTACGAGTTGCTTCCTGCTTTGTTCTTCCATAGCTGCAGACGCGTTACAAGTACAAATGGTACGGAAAAGGTGAAACAAGGAAGGCTAACTTCTCATACTTGCAAGAATCAAGTGCTTTGTCCGCGTTCTGTACATAGAACATGTCTTTCCAACGCGTATATCCGGCTCGCGAGGACCATGAATAAATCGTGAAGTAGGATCTCCAACAAACCAGGAGAGCACAAAAATAAGTGGACTGTAAAACAAATTAAGACATGTCTGGGCAGAACATTTACTTCCAATACGGACCTGTACACATATATAACAAAGAGTATAGAAAAACAGAGGATGCTAACGAACACAATAGTTCTATAATCTGCCGTCGAGCGCTGCAGAGCGATCGAGACGGCTGTACTCATCACTTCTTCTAATATGTGTCTGTATTTAGTATTAGCTAGAGTTTTTATCCTCTTGTCATCTTTCACTATCACCCGAAATATTAGGGGCCGATAACCTAGATGTTAGGCCCTTGAAACAACAATTATCATCATCATCATCATCGTCATTGCTTCCACCTACGTGTACCGGGATCCTCTCTGTTATCTTTCCTGTCGACCTTACCTTGGTCAACTCTTGTTCATTTCCGACCCCGACGACATTAGGGTATCCGAGGCCTAGGGAGTGGTACACCTTCCCGCCTTAATTGGCCCTTGTCTCATCTTTCCTGATCCCTTATTCTTCGAAGAGTCAGGCCTCCTGTTTTCTTTTCATTGTATGTACTGTCATCTGCTCAAGGCCCTCAAGGAGGCAGGGTGTGTTTATCCCCTCCTCTTATGGTGCACCCTGAATTGTGCTACACCCTCAAGGGATCAGGTCTTGTGAATTCGGAAGTTGGCGACCCCGAAGGCCTCCTGAGCTAGGTCCGGTAGTTCTCCTCTTTACCTTTCCTGGCTCTCCTTTCCTCCAAGTCCCTTAATCCTCATTCTTCTAGGGTTGAGGGCATTTCCTTTCCTCATTTCTTTTGTTTCCTTTGTTCTTATTTTTGTTTTCCATTTCCTCTTCTAGTTTGTAGATATGTTGTTAGGTTTAGGTTTAGTTTAATTTCATTTACATTTTCACTATCACCCTAACCATTACGGGCCGATAACCTAGATGTTAGGCCCCTTAAAACAACAATTTTCATCATCATCATCATCATCATCACATTTTAATTTATATTGTGACGTTTGACATTTTTGCTGTGACTAATTACTTTTAATGCATTTTTATTTGGCTATAGGAATTCGAGTGTTAGAGGCCTCATGTTTTACTTTGGTGTGATTAAATATATTGGTTTCGGATCTTGAATATTTAAGCTGCACGAAGAAAGGGAGGGTTTGGGGATGGTGGTCTATTTTGGTGTCTGTGTGTTTTCAAGCGCTGTGATTGGTTGGTTTGTTTTTAGTCTATTTTTGCGGTTCCGTATTATTTTTGAATTTTGTTGCTATTTTAAGTTTTAATGACTGAGTAATTTGTGTATTCGATGTATTTATTTACTTTGAATTGTTCTGAGTTGGTTGTTAGAGCTTTTCTGTAGTTTTATTAATTTTAATGGAGTTTTGATATTTCTATTTATAGTTATTGTTGTAGTTTAATGTCTCTGTGCTTTATAACGATGTGATTGGTCGGTTTTGTTATTAATGAATGTTTGCTTTAATTGGTATTTTATTTTGTTTTCTATAGTTATATAGTGTGTAATGATTTATGTTTTGTGTACCTGATGTACTAGTTTGGATTTATTATTGTCTATTGCTAGTTTGTAGGTTGAGTTTTTTGACGTGCTGTGATTGGTTGTCATCATTTTTGTTTTAATGTACTTCTAATTTCGAGTTAATTTGCGTAATGTTGTGTTTAAAAATCTATAATTACGTGGTTTTATGTTCTGAGCTTTAACTCCCCCAGGGGCTCACATCTAGTGGGACGTGGGTTGGCGACCACGGGGCTCAAGCTGAGTCCGGCATTGGTTCCACTTACTTGTGCCGGGCTCCTCTCCGTCATCTTTCCTGTCGACCTCACTTGGTCAACTCTTGTTCTCTTCCGACCCCGACGGTATTTGGGTATCCGAGGCCTAGGGAGTCTCTTCCTTTCCCGCCTTAATTGGCCCTTGTCTCATATTTTCTGATACCCTCCTTCTGCGAGGGGTCAGCCTTCTTTTTCTTTTCCTTTTATCTCCTGCCTTGAGTTCAAGGCCCTTAAGGAGGCAGGGTGTATGTAGCCCCACCAGTTCTGGTGTACCCTAGATATTGCTACACCCTCAGGGGCTCACGGCTGGTGAGTTCGGGAGTTGGCGACCCCGAGGGATACCTGAGCTGGGTCCGGTTTTACCCGTTTTATCCATTATCTGTGGGGTGGACCCTCTCCTCTTTCACTTTCCTATCTGCCTTTTATAGCTCTCCTTCCTTCCAAGTCCCTCAATCCGCATTCTTCGAGGGTTGAGGGCATTTCTTTTCCTCCTGTCCTTTATTTGCCTTATTCTCCTTTTGTTTTCCATTTCTTCTTCTAGTATATAAGTTAGTAGTTAGTTTTAGTTATAGTTTACATTTCATTATCATCTTCACGATCAGTGAAGTGTAATTAGGGGCGAATAACCTAGATGTTAGGCCCCTTAAAAACAATTATCATCATCATCATCATGTGCTTGTAACTTGTTGGTTGTAGCCTATGTAAATGTATTTGCATGTGTGTAGCGTGACAGTGGTTACTAATATTGTGTTTGGTCATTTGACATGTTAATTCAATTTATTTACTTATTGTTGATGCATTTTACTTTTGTTTGCTGTATTGCATGTTGATTACCGTATGTGCAGTGTGATTAGCTTGTATTTTATTGAGATTTGTCGATTTTGGTGAGCACCCCAGATGTTGCTTTGTTTTAAGTATTTTATATTGGATGTTTAATTTGCGCTGTACAGTGATGCTGTAGTGAAGTGTTTAGATTTTATCATATTGGTCACCAACCCAGATATTTACCTGTAGTAATGTTGCTTTGTTTGAGATTGTTATATTTTATGTGTTTTCCGATAACCTAGATGTTAGACCCCTAAAATATTATCATCATCATCATCATCATTAGTATGCATTTGGGTTGTCTTTTTAATTGGTCAGCCGGGTCACTTTCATAATTTCCTAGGTTTCTGATTGGAGCATTGGTGTTTTGATTTGTTCGGTCGTAGAATTTATTTGTTTCATCAAAGAGATAACCCATTATGTATGGTATCTTACAGTAAGTATTTCAAGATTTTCTCGAGTGTTTTTTTTTTTTCAATTCTGCTTGTTAATTTTAGGGCTTCTCTTATTAACAAGTTTTGGAGCGATTGTAATTTTTTAATGTTTGATTTACGTTGTTTTATATAGTCTTGCTTTTTGCGTTAATGAGTGGTTGCAAAATAATTAGTTTTGTTTTATCCTGGCGGATTAAATTTTTTATTATGCTGTTGGAGTGTGAAATTTTTATCTAACTTTATGGGGTTTGAAGCCATTTTTCAGTGTTGCCTTAGTTTTTCAGGATTAGGGCATAACCCAACTCGTTTAGGTACATTCGTGTTGACCGACTGAAAAGCACCAAACTTTTGTTCCTTTTTCTAATGTGATTCCAAGGTAATTGTACTGTGTTACTAGATCAATATTTTGATTGTGTAGTTTGATTGGTTGTATGTTTCGATTATGTTTCCATGTTAATAACATGGATTTGTTATTATTTATATTAGGTTACGTAATGAAAATCTTGAGGTTGGTTTTAATTTAGCTTCTTGAATTAATATAAAATGCCAATATTATGCTCAATTGGGAATTGTGAAAGTTGTATTTTTTGTGCCTGCACCATCTGCATTCCAGTAGGCAATTTTAAGCCTTTTTAAAGGCATTGTTGTTTAGTATGTGTTACCAGTGCCTCAATGGCATTGCTAAGCCGATTTATAATTGTAAACAGATTTCCAGCAAGGTCTTTTACGGTGTCTTGAAGTGTTCAAATTATGATTTTAGTATGAACTGAAATATTTGCCGGCACATGGGTCTTTAAAAATTGTGGATTGGTGGATGCTTGTTTGTGGTAAGTGTGTTGTAATTGGTTGTTTTGGAGAGGTTTGTTTGGTTTGCTATAACATAACGAAATGGTGAATTGTTGCTGATTGTGGCATAGGTTGTTTGTTGTTGGTTTCGATTTCAAAGTCTTCTGTGCGAGATAAGCCAGTGCTAGAGTAGCTGTAGATGTGTTTTGTTTTCCCTGTGTTATTTTACGTATGCGTTGTGGTAGTGGTTTGCTGTGTAAGTTATCTTCAATTGATGGGAGAGGTGTTTCTTCTTGTTGTAGTTGGAATCTATCCTTGGTGGGCAATACTGGCACGAACGTTTTGTATTGTACTGTATTGTATCTTAAGTTGGCGGGTGTTGAAATTTGGTTGTGATGTAGTTTGCTTAATTTCCATGGTGTCCTCAGGCATGAAAAGTCAGGAATTTTGTTTTTGGTCGGGAAATAGTGTGAAAAAATGGCGTGAGTCAGGAAAAAATGGCGAAAAGTATTAGAAATTCAGGAAGTTTATATTGACCATACAGTATTTTGTGTTTTACAGCCATATGCTGATGTTACTAGTTCAACTTATCTCTGAGGATAAAAAGGAATAACTCACTGGACATTAAGATAAGTTTCCATTTTTACAGTACATCATAGTAAAAACCTCTTTTAACTATTTTTTGCACGCTTTTTTGGCGTTGGCCCAGGGATGTGCCGACCCCATCGCCCAGCACATTACACTACGTGTCTGCAATCAATTTGATGTTACTGTAATATAAATTTAATTGTTAATTTAAGTTTTAAACTAGTTACATGTTTCCGTAAATATAAATATTATGTTGTGTGTATTCACTATAGTTTAGGTTATTAAGTACTTTGATTTATGTATTATTGCATTATAATTTACTTTATTTTTCTTTTTAAGTTACCCCCCAGGGGTTCACATCTAGTGGGACGTGGGTTGGCGACCATGGGACCCCAGCTGAGTCCGGCATTGCTTCCATTTACGTGCCGGGCTCCTCTCCGTCTTCTTTTCCGTCGACCTCCCTTTGTCAACTCTTGTTCTTTTCCGACCCCGACGGTATTAGGGTATCCGAGGCCTAGGGAGTATTTCTTTTCATTTTATTTCCTTTTCTCTCTAAGATTCTCGCACTGATTTTGTTATTGGCTCCCCGTGTATCTAAATTCCCTTTAGCGATTTTTTTTATCTACACTCCATTTTGTAAAGATTGACAATGTAAATTGCTTTTTCGTAAGTCTTTCAATATAGGGTCTGGGACTTTTGTGAGTATTTTGAATTTTAATTGCAGTTTGTAAGTATTTTCGACCTAAACCGCTTTTTGCAAGTATTTTAAATCTAAATTGCATTTTGTATGGTGGGCATTTTGCAAGTATTTTGATTCTCAATTGCATTTTGAGGGTATATTGAATCTAAATTATATTTTGTAAGTATTTTCAATCTAAATTGCATTTTGTAAGTATTGTCAATCCAAAGGAGTAGTTTGAATCTACCGTACATTTTGTATGCATTTTCAATTTTAATTGCATTTTGTATCTGAAATGGGCGTTTTTCAATCTGAATTGAATTGTGTATTTTCAAATTCAATTCCATTTTGTAAGTATTTTGAACCTCAATTGCATTTTGTACGTATTTTCAATCTCATTTGCATTTTGTAAGTATCTTGAATTTCACTTGCATTTTGTTAGTGTTTCGACTCTACATTGCAATTTTTAATCTAACCTACATTTTGTGCGTATTTTTCAATCTACTCCTTTTGTGAGTATTTTCGTTCTAAATTCCTTTTTTAAGTATTACCGCTGTCCCTTTTGTGAGTAGTTTCAATCTGAGTTCCTTTTTGAAAGTATTTTCCGTCTCACTTAATTTTCGTTCTGGATTTCATTGTCATTTTCGCTATCACACAGACCATTAGGGGCCGATAACCTAGATAACAATTATAAATTATCTTATTTTGTTTCTAATCTCTTCAGTGCTTACGAAGAAGTAAGACATTGGGATCGAATTCTGTAGCATAGATGCCATGACCACAGAAGACTGGAAGGACGCCAACTATGAACTACGGCACTTTGTAACCAGGTTCGCAGTGCATGGCTTTCATTATAAGATATGCCGCAACGAACTCGACCATGAACCCTGTGGTGATTGCGTGTGTTCTTTGTGTGGAAAGACATGTTGTGTTAAATATCACGTCATGAATTGCATACATCGAAAATTGTCTTTAAAACAATTAAGTTAGTAAAATTATAATAATTAAGTTTATGTGTAAATATAAACGAAATGACTAGAAATGGAAGATAGTTCAAGAGCAGTTATTAGGACAAGCAGTTACCTGCTAAAAATTAGGTTTAAATAATTAAGTAATTAACTTATTAATAAAGGAAACGAAATAATTATATGAATTAAAGCTTAAGGACTAATTGTTTATTAAAATTTAAAATGTTCAAAATAAAACAATTACCGCATATAGAATTAAGAGATTTAAAATAAAGGAATCTTGACCTTCTGTCGGTCGCATGTTATCAGAATGGTACAAGCACGCGTCTTTCTCGTGTCGTTGTTGTGTTAGACAACAGTGTATTTACCTTCCTGTTTCCCCCTCCATATCCAGCCAGTCACTTCACAGCCTTCGTGCAGTCACACTGTCGGTCGCATGTTATCAGAATGGTGCAAGCACGCGTCTTTCTCGTGTCGTTGTTGTGTTAGACAACAGTGTATTTACCTTCCTGTTTCCCCCTCCATATCCAGCCAGTCACTTCACAGCCTTCGTGCAGTCACACTGTCGGTCGCATGTTATCAGAATGGTACAAGCACGCGTCTTTCTCGTGTCATTGTTGTGCTAGGCAACAGTGTATTTACCTTCCTGTTTCCCCCTCCATATCCAGCCAGTCACTTCACAGCCTTGGTGCAGTCACACTGTCGGTCGCATGTTATCAGAATGGTACAAGCACGCGTCTTTCTCGTGTCATTGTTGTGCTAGGCAACAGTGTATTTACCTTCCTGTTTCCCCCTCCATATCCAGCCAGTCACTCCACAGCCTTGGTGCAGTCACACTGTCGGTCGCATGTTATCAGAATGGTACAAGCACGCGTCTTTCTCGTGTCGTTGTTGTGCTAGACAACAGTGTATTTACCTTCCTGTTTCCCCCTCCATATCCAGCCAGTCACTCCACAACCTTGGTGCAGTCACACTGTCGGTCGCATGTTATCAGAATGGTACAAGCACGCGTCTTTCTCGTGTCGTTGTTGTGTTAGGCAACAGTGTATTTACCTTCCTGTTTCCCCCTCCATATCCAGCCAGTCACTCCACAGCCTTGGTGCAGTCACACTGTCGGTCGCATGTTATCAGAATGGTACAAGCACCCGTCTTTCTCGTGTCATTGTTGTGTTAGACAACAGTGTATTTACCTTCCTGTTTCCCCCTCCATATCCAGCCAGTCACTTCACAGCCTTGGTGGAGTCACACTGTTGGTCGCTTGTTATCAGAATGGTACAAGCACGCGTCTTTCTCGTGTCGTTGTTGTGTTAGACAACAGTGTATTTACCTTCCTGTTTCCCCCTCCATATCCAGCCAGTCACTTCACAGCCTTGGTGCAGTCACACTGTCGGTCGCATGTTATCAGAATGGTACAAGCACGCGTCTTTCTCGTGTCATTGTTGTGCTAGACAACAGTGTATTTACCTTCCTGTTTCCCCCTCCATATCCAGCCAGTCACTTCACAGCCTTCGTGCAGTCACACTGTCGGTCGCATGTTATCAGAATGGTGCAAGCACGCGTCTTTCTCGTGTCGTAGTTGTGTTAGACAACAGTGTATTTACCTTCCTGTTTCCCCCTCCATATCCAGCCAGTCACTTCACAGCCTTGGTGCAGTCACACTGTCGGTCGCATGTTATCAGAATGGTACAAGCACGCGTCTTTCTCGTGTCATTGTTGTGTTAGACAACAGTGTATTTACCTTCCTGTTTCCCCCTCCATATCCAGCCAGTCACTTCACAGCCTTGGTGCAGTCACACTGTCGGTCGCATGTTATCAGAATGGTACAAGCACGCGTCTTTCTCGTGTCGTTGTTGTGTTAGGCAACAGAGTATTTACCTTCCTGTTTCCCCTCCATATCCAGCCAGTCACTCCACAACCTTCGTGCAGTCACACTGTCGGTCGCATGTTATCAGAATGGTACAAGCACGCGTCTTTCTCGTGTCGTTGTTGTGTTAGACAACAGTGTATTTACCTTCCTGTTTCCCCCTCCATATCCAGCCAGTCACTTCACAGCCTTGGTGCAGTCACACTGTCGGTCGCATGTTATCAGAATGGTACAAGCACGCGTCTTTCTCGTGTCATTGTTGTGTTAGACAACAGTGTATTTACCTTCCTGTTTCCCCCTCCATATCCATCCAGTCACTTCACAGCCTTGGTGCAGTCACACTGTCGGTCGCATGTTATCAGAATGGTACAAGCACGCGTCTTTCACGTGTCGTTGTTGTGCTAGACAACAGTGTATTTACCTTCCTGTTTCCCCCTCCATATCCAGCCAGTCACTTCACAGCCTTCGTGCAGTCACACTGTCAGCGGCTCAGAGCGTATGTATCAGAATGGTACAAGCACGCGTCTTTCTCGTGTCGTTGTTGTGTTAGACAACAGTGTATTTACCTTCCTGTTTCCCCCTCCATATCCAGCCAGTCACTTCACAGCCTTCGTGCAGTCACACTGTCGGTCGCATGTTATCAGAATGGTACAAGCACGCGTCTTTCTCGTGTCGTTGTTGTGTTAGGCAACAGTGTATTTACCTTCCTGTTTCCCCCTCCATATCCAGCCAGTCGCTTCACAGCCTTCGTGCAGTCACACTGTCAGTCGCATGTTATCAGAATGGTACAAGCACGCGTCTTTCTCGTGTCGTTGTTGTGTTAGGAAACAGTGTATTTACCTTCCTGTTTCCCCCTCCATATCCAGCCAGTCACTTCACAGCCTTGATGCAGTCACACTGTCGGTCGCATGTTATCAGAATGGTACAAGCACGCGACTTTCTCGTGTCGTTGTTGTGTTAGACAACAGTGTATTTACCTTCCTGTTTCCCCCTCCATATCCAGCCAGTCACTTCACAGCCTTCGTGCAGTCACACTGTCGGTCGCATGTTATCAGAATGGTACAAGCACGCGTCTTTCTCGTGTCGCTGTTGTGCTAGGCAACAGTGTATTTACCTTCCTGTTTCCCCCTCCATATCCAGCCAGTCACTTCACAGCCTTGGTGCAGTCACACTGTCGGTCGCATGTTATCAGAATGGTACAAGCACGCGACTTTCTCGTGTCGCTGTTGTGCTAGGCAACAGTGTATTTACCTTCCAGTTTCCCCCTCCATATCCAGCCAGTCACTTCACAGCCTTGGTGCAGTCACACTGTCGGTCGCATGTTATCAGGATGGTACAAGCACGCGTCTTTCTCGTGTCGTTGTTGTGTTAGACAACAGTGTATTTACCTTCCTGTTTCCCCCTCCATATCCAGCCAGTCACTTCACAGCCTTCGTGCAGTCACACTGTCGGTCGCATATTATAAGAATGGTACAAGCACGCGTCTTTCTCGTGTCGTTGTTGTGTTAGACAACAGTGTATTTACCTTCCTGTTTCCCCCTCCATATCCAGCCAGTCACTTCACAGCCTTGGTGCAGTCACACTGTCGGTCGCATGTTATCAGAATGGTACAAGCACGCGACTTTCTCGTGTCGTTGTTGTGTTAGACAACAGTGTATTTACCTTCCTGTTTCCCCCTCCATATCCAGCCAGTCACTTCACAGCCTTGGTGCAGTCACACTGTCGGTCGCATGTTATCAGAATGGTACAAGCACGCGTCTTTCTCGTGTCGTTGTTGTGTTAGACAACAGTGTATTTACCTTCCTGTTTCCCCCTCCATATCCAGCCAGTCACTTCACAGCCTTGGTGCAGTCACACTGTCGGTCGCATGTTATCAGAATGGTACAAGCACGCGTCCTTCTCGTGTCGTTGTTGTGTTAGACAACAGTGTATTTACCTTCCTGTTTCCCCCTCCATATCCAGCCAGTCACTTCACAGCCTTCGTGCAGTCACACTGTCGGTCGCATGTTATCAGAATGGTACAAGCACGCGTCTTTCTCGTGTCGTTGTTGTGTTAGACAACAGTGTATTTACCTTCCTGTTTGCCCCTCCATACCCAGCCAGTCACTCCACAGCCTTCGTGCAGTCACACTGTCGATCGCATGTTATCAGAATGGTACAAGCACGCGTCTTTCTCGTGTCATTGTTGTGTTAGACAACAGTGTATTTACCTTCCTGTTTCCCCCTCCATATCCAGCCAGTCACTTCACAGCCTTCGTGCAGTCACACTGTCGGTCGCATGTTATCAGAATGGTACAAGCACGCGTCTTTTTCGTGTCATTGTTGTGTTAGACAACAGTGTATTTACCTTCCTGTTTCCCCCTCCATATCCAGCCAGTCACTTCACAGCCTTGGTGCAGTCACACTGTCGGTCGCATGTTATCAGAATGGTACAAGCACGCGTCTTTCTCGTGTCATTGTTGTGTTAGACAACAGTGTATTTACCTTCCTGTTTCCCCCTCCATATCCAGCCAGTCACTCCACAGCCTTCGTGCAGTCACACTGTCGGTCGCATGTTATCAGAATGGTACAAGCACGCGTCTTTCTCGTGTCATTGTTGTGTTAGACAACAGTGTATTTACCTTCCTGTTTCCCCCTCCATATCCAGCCAGTCACTTCACAGCCTTCGTGCAGTCACACTGTCGGTCGCATGTTATCAGAATGGTACAAGCACGCGTCTTTCTCGTGTCGTTGTTGTGTTAGACAACAGTGTATTTACCTTCCTGTTTTCCCCTCCATATCCAGCCAGTCACTCCACAGCCTTCGTGCAGTCACACTGTCGATCGCATGTTATCAGAATGGTACAAGCACGCGTCTTTCTCGTGTCATTGTTATGTTAGACAACAGTGTATTTACCTTCCTGTTTCCCCCTCCATATCCAGCCAGTCACTTCACAGCCTTGGTGCAGTCACACTGTCGGTCGCATGTTATCAGAATGGAACAAGCACGCGTCTTTTTCGTGTCATTGTTGTGTTAGACAACAGTGTATTTACCTTCCTGTTTCCCCCTCCATATCCAGCCAGTCACTTCACAGCCTTCGTGCAGTCACACTGTCGGTCGCATGTTATCAGAATGGTACAAGCACGCGTCTTTCTCGTGTCGTTGTTGTGTTAGACAACAGTGTATTTACCTTCCTGTTTGCCCCTCCATATCCAGCCAGTCACTTCACAGCCTTCGTGCAGTCACACTGTCGGTCGCATGTTATCAGAATGGTACAAGCACGCGTCTTTCTCGTATCATTGTTGTGTTAGACAACAGTGTATTTACCTTCCTGTTTCCCCCTCCATATCCAGCCAGTCACTTCACAGCCTTCGTGCAGTCACACTGTCGGTCGCATGTTATCAGAATGGTACAAGCACGCGTCTTTCTCGTGTCGTTGTTGTGTTAGACAACAGTGTATTTACCTTCCTGTTTCCCCCTCCATATCCAGCCAGTCACTTCACAGCCTTGGTGCAGTCACACTGCCGGTCGCATGTTATCAGAATGGTACAAGCACGCGTCTTTCTCGTGTCGTTGTTGTGTTAGACAACAGTGTATTTACCTTCCTGTTTCCCCCTCCATATCCAGCCAGTCACTTCACAGCCTTGGTGCAGTCACACTGCCGGTCGCATGTTATCAGAATGGTACAAGCACGCGTCTTTCTCGTGTCATTGTTGTGTTAGACAACAGTGTATTTACCTTCCTGTTTCCCCCTCCATATCCAGCCTGTCACTTCACAGCCTTGGTGCAGTCACACTGTCGGTCGCATGTTATCAGAATGGTACAAGCACGCGTCTTTCTCGTGTCGTTGTTGTGTTAGACAACAGTGTATTTACCTTCCTGTTTCCCCCTCCATATCCAGCCAGTCACTTCACAGCCTTTGTGCAGTCACACTGCCGGTCGCATGTTATCAGAATGGTACAAGCACGCGTCTTTCTCGTGTCGTTGTTGTGTTAGACAACAGTGTATTTACCTTCCTGTTTCCCCCTCCATATCCAGCCAGTCACTCCACAGCCTTGGTGCAGTCACACAGTCGGTCGCATGTTATCAGAATGGTACAAGCACGCGTCTTTCTCGTGTCATTGTTGTGTTAGACAACAGTGTATTTACCTTCCTGTTTCCCCCTCTATATCCAGCCAGTCACTTCACAGCCTTGGTGCAGTCACACTGTCGGTCGCATGTTATCAGAATGGTACAAGCACGCGTCTTTCTCGTGTCGTTGTTGTGTTAGACAACAGTGTATTTACCTTCCTGTTTCCCCCTCCATATCCAGCCAGTCACTTCACAGCCTTGGTGCAGTCACCCTGTCGGTCGCATGTTATCAGAATGGTACAAGCACGCGTCCTTCTCGTGTCGTTGTTGTGTTAGACAACAGTGTATTTACCTTCCTGTTTCCCCCTCCATATCCAGCCAGTCACTTCACAGCCTTCGTGCAGTCACACTGTCGGTCGCATGTTATCAGAATGGTACAAGCACGCGTCTTTCTCGTGTCGTTGTTGTGTTAGACAACAGTGTATTTACCTTCCTGTTTGCCCCTCCATACCCAGCCAGTCACTCCACAGCCTTCGTGCAGTCACACTGTCGATCGCATGTTATCAGAATGGTACAAGCACGCGTCTTTCTCGTGTCATTGTTGTGTTAGACAACAGTGTATTTACCTTCCTGTTTCCCCCTCCATATCCAGCCAGTCACTTCACAGCCTTCGTGCAGTCACACTGTCGGTCGCATGTTATCAGAATGGTACAAGCACGCGTCATTTTCGTGTCATTGTTGTGTTAGACAACAGTGTATTTACCTTCCTGTTTCCCCCTCCATATCCAGCCAGTCACTTCACAGCCTTGGTGCAGTCACACTGTCGGTCGCATGTTATCAGAATGGTACAAGCACGCGTCTTTCTCGTGTCATTGTTGTGTTAGACAACAGTGTATTTACCTTCCTGTTTCCCCCTCCATATCCAGCCAGTCACTCCACAGCCTTCGTGCAGTCACACTGTCGGTCGCATGTTATCAGAATGGTACAAGCACGCGTCTTTCTCGTGTCATTGTTGTGTTAGACAACAGTGTATTTACCTTCCTGTTTCCCCCTCCATATCCAGCCAGTCACTTCACAGCCTTCGTGCAGTCACACTGTCGGTCGCATGTTATCAGAATGGTACAAGCACGCGTCTTTCTCGTGTCGTTGTTGTGTTAGACAACAGTGTATTTACCTTCCTGTTTTCCCCTCCATATCCAGCCAGTCACTCCACAGCCTTCGTGCAGTCACACTGTCGATCGCATGTTATCAGAATGGTACAAGCACGCGTCTTTCTCGTGTCATTGTTATGTTAGACAACAGTGTATTTACCTTCCTGTTTCCCCCTCCATATCCAGCCAGTCACTTCACAGCCTTGGTGCAGTCACACTGTCGGTCGCATGTTATCAGAATGGAACAAGCACGCGTCTTTTTCGTGTCATTGTTGTGTTAGACAACAGTGTATTTACCTTCCTGTTTCCCCCTCCATATCCAGCCAGTCACTTCACAGCCTTCGTGCAGTCACACTGTCGGTCGCATGTTAACAGAATGGTACAAGCACGCGTCTTTCTCGTGTCGTTGTTGTGTTAGACAACAGTGTATTTACCTTCCTCTTTGCCCCTCCATATCCAGCCAGTCACTTCACAGCCTTCGTGCAGTCACACTGTCGGTCGCATGTTATCAGAATGGTACAAGCACGCGTCTTTCTCGTATCATTGTTGTGTTAGACAACAGTGTATTTACCTTCCTGTTTCCCCCTCCATATCCAGCCAGTCACTTCACAGCCTTCGTGCAGTCACACTGTCGGTCGCATGTTATCAGAATGGTACAAGCACGCGTCTTTCTCGTGTCGTTGTTGTGTTAGACAACAGTGTATTTACCTTCCTGTTTGCCCCTCCATATCCAGCCAGTCACTTCACAGCCTTGGTGCAGTCACACTGTCGGTCGCATGTTATCAGAATGGTACAAGCACGCGTCTTTCTCGTGTCGTTGTTGTGTTAGACAACAGTGTATTTACCTTCCTGTTTACCCCTCCATATCCAGCCAGTCACTTCACAGCCTTCGTGCAGTCACACTGTCGGACGCATGTTATCAGAATGGTACAAGCACGCGTCTTTCTCGTGCCATTGTTGTGTTAGACAACAGTGTATTTACCTTCCTGTTTCCCCCTCCATATCCAGCCAGTCACTTCACAGCCTTCGTGCAGTCACACTGTCGGTCGCATGTTATCAGAATGGTACAAGCACGCGTCTTTCTCGTGTCGTTGTTGTGTTAGACAACAGTGTATTTACCTTCCTGTTTCCCCCTCCATATCCAGCCAGTCACTTCACAGCCTTGGTGCAGTCACACTGTCGGTCGCATGTTATCAGAATGGTACAAGCACGCGTCTTTCTCGTGTCGTAGTTGTGTTAGACAACAGTGTATTTACCTTCCTGTTTCCCCCTCCATATCCAGCCAGTCACTTCACAGCCTTGGTGCAGTCACACTGTCGGTCGCATGTTATCAGAATGGTACAAGCACGCGTCTTTCTCGTGTCATTGCTGTGTTAGACAACAGTGTATTTACCTTCCTGTTTCCCCCTCCATATCCAGCCAGTCACTTCACAGCCTTCGTGCAGTCACACTGTCGGTCGCATGTTATCAGAATGGTACAAGCACGCGTCTTTCTCGTGTCGTTGTTGTGTTAGACAACAGTGTATTTACCTTCCTGTTTCCCCCTCCATATCCAGCCAGTCACTTCACAGCCTTGGTGCAGTCACACTGTCGGTCGCATGTTATCAGAATGGTACAAGCACGCGTCTTTCTCGTGTCGTAGTTGTGTTAGACAACAGTGTATTTACCTTCCTGTTTCCCCCTACATATCCAGCCAGTCACTTCACAGCCTTCGTGCAGTCACACTGTCGGTCGCATGTTATCAGAAGGGTACAAGCACGCGTCTTTCTCGTGTCGTTGTTGTGTTAGACAACAGTGTATTTACCTTCCTGTTTCCCCTCCATATCCAGCCAGTCACTTCACAGCCTTGGTGCAGTCACACTGTCGGTCGCATGTTATCAGAATGGTACAAGCACGCGTCTTTCTCGTGTCGTTGTTGTGTTAGACAACAGTGTATTTACCTTCCTGTTTCCCCCTCCACATCCAGCCAGTCACTTCACAGACTTCGTGCAGTCACACTGTCGGTCGCATGTTATCAGAATGGTACAAGCACGCGTCTTTCTCGTGTCGTTGTTGTGTTAGACAACAGTGTATTTACCTTCCTGTTTCCCCCTCCATATCCAGCCAGTCACTTCACAGCCTTGGTGCAGTCACACTGTCAGTCGCATGTGTATCAGAATGGTACAAGCACGCGTCTTTCTCGTGTCGTTGTTGTGTTAGACAACAGTGTATTTACCTTCCTGTTTCCCCCTCCATATCCAGCCAGTCACTTCACAGCCTTCGTGCAGTCACACTGTCGGTCGCATGTTATCAGAATGGTACAAGCACGCGTCTTTCTCGTGTCGTTGTTGTGTTAGACAACAGTGTATTTACCTTCCTGTATCCCCCTCCATATCCAGCCAGTCACTTCACAGCCTTCGTGCAGTCACACTGTCGGTCGCATGTTATCAGAATGGTACAAGCACGCGTCTTTCTCGTGTCATTGTTGTGCTAGACAACAGTGTATTTACCTTCCTGTTTCCCCCTCCATATCCAGCCAGTCACTCCACAGCCTTCGTGCAGTCACACTGTCGGTCGCATGTTATCAGAATGGTACAAGCACGCGTCTTTCTCGTGTCATTGTTGTGTTAGACAACAGTGTATTTACCTTCCTGTTTCCCCCTCCATATCCAGCCAGTCACTTCACAGCCTTCGCGCAGTCACACTGTTGGTCGCATGTTATCAGAATGGTACAAGCACGCGTCTTTCTCGTGTCGTTGTTGTGTTAGACAACAGTGTATTTACCTTCCTGTTTCCCCCTCCATATCCAGCCAGTCACTTCACAGCCTTCGTGCAGTCACACTGTTGGTCGCATGTTATCAGAATGGTACAAGCACGCGTCTTTCTCGTGTCATTGTTGTGTTAGACAACAGTGTATTTACCTTCCTGTTTCCCCCTCCATATCCAGCCAGTCACTTCACAACCTTGGTGCAGTCACACTGTCGGTCGCATGTTATCAGAATGGTACAAGCACGCGTCTTTCTCGTGTCGTTGTTGTGCTAGACAACAGTGTATTTACCTTCCTGTTTCCCCCTCCATATCCAGCCAGTCACTTCACAGCCTTCGTGCAGTCACACTGTTGGTCGCATGTTATCAGAATGGTACAAGCACGCGTCTTTCTCGTGTCGTTGTTGTGCTAGACAACAGTGTATTTACCTTCCTGTTTCCCCCTCCATATCCAGCCAGTCACTTCACAGCCTTCGTGCAGTCACACTGTCGGTCGCATGTTATCAGAATGGTACAAGCTCGCGTCTTTCTCGTGTCGTTGTTGTGTTAGACAACAGTGTATTTACCTTCCTGTTTCCCCCTCCATATCCAGCCAGTCACTTCACAGCCTTCGTGCAGTCACACTGTCGGTCGCATGTTATCAGAATGGTACAAGCACGCGTCTTTCTCGTATCGTTGTTGTGTTAGACAACAGTGTATTTACCTTCCTGTTTCCCCCTCCATATCCAGCCAGTCACTTCACAGCCTTGGTGCAGTCACACTGTCGGTCGCATGTTATCAGAATGGTACAAGCACGCGTCTTTCTCGTGTCGTTGTTGTGTTAGACAACAGTGTATTTACCTTCCTGTTTCCCCCTCCATATCCAGCCAGTCACTTCACAGCCTTGGTGCAGTCACACTGTCGGTCGCATGTTATCAGAATGGTACAAGCACGCGTCTTTCTCGTGTCGTAGTTGTGTTAGACAACAGTGTATTTACCTTCCTGTTTCCCCCTCCATATCCAGCCAGTCACTTCACAGCCTTCGTGCAGTCACACTGTCGGTCGCATGTTATCAGAATGGTACAAGCACGCGTCTTTCTCGTGTCGCGTCTTTCTCGTGTCATTGTTGTGTTAGACAACAGTGTATTTACCTTCCTGTTTCCCCCTCCATATCCAGCCAGTCACTTCACAGCCTTCGTGCAGTCACACTGTCGGTCGCATGTTATCAGAATGGTACAAGCACGCGTCTTTCTCGTGTCGTTGTTGTGTTAGACAACAGTGTATTTACCTTCCTGTTTCCCCCTCCATATCCAGCCAGTCACTTCACAGCCTTGGTGCAGTCACACTGTCGGTCGCATGTTATCAGAATGGTACAAGCACGCGTCTTTCTCGTGTCGTAGTTGTGTTAGACAACAGTGTATTTACCTTCCTGTTTCCCCCTCCATATCCAGCCAGTCACTTCACAGCCTTCGTGCAGTCACACTGTCGGTCGCATGTTATCATAATGGTACAAGCACGCGTCTTTCTCGTGTCGTTGTTGTGTTAGACAACAGTGTATTTACCTTCCTGTTTCCCCTCCATATCCAGCCAGTCACTTCACAGCCTTCGTGCAGTCACACTGTCGGTCGCATGTTATCAGAATGGTACAAGCACGCGTCTTTCTCGTGTCGTTGTTGTGTTAGACAACAGTGTATTTACCTTCCTGTTTCCCCCTCCATATCCAGCCAGTCACTTCACAGCCTTGGTGCAGTCACACTGTCAGTCGCATGTGTATCAGAATGGTACAAGCACGCGTCTTTCTCGTGTCGTTGTTGTGTTAGACAACAGTGTATTTACCTTCCTGTTTCCCCTACATATCCAGCCAGTCACTTCACAGCCTTCGTGCAGTCACACTGTCGGTCGCATGTTATCAGAATGGTACAAGCACGCGTCTTTCTCGTGTCGTTGTTGTGTTAGACAACAGTGTATTTACCTTCCTGTTTCCCCCTCCATATCCAGCCAGTCACTTCACAGCCTTCGTGCAGTCACACTGTCGGTCGCATGTTATCAGAATGGTACAGGCACGCGTCTTTCTCGTGTCATTGTTGTGCTAGACAACAGTGTATTTACCTTCCTGTTTCCCCCTCCATATCCAGCCAGTCACTCCACAGCCTTCGTGCAGTCACACTGTCGGTCGCATGTTATCAGAATGGTACAAGCACGCGTCTTTCTCGTGTCATTGTTGTGTTAGACAACAGTGTATTTACCTTCCTGTTTCCCCCTCCATATCCAGCCAGTCACTTCACAGCCTTCGTGCAGTCACACTGTTGGTCGCATGTTATCAGAATGGTACAAGCACGCGTCTTTCTCGTGTCGTTGTTGTGTTAGACAACAGTGTATTTACCTTCCTGTTTCCCCCTCCATATCCAGCCAGTCACTTCACAGCCTTCGTGCAATCACACTGTTGGTCGCATGTTATCAGAATGGTACAAGCACGCGTCTTTCTCGTGTCATTGTTGTGTTAGACAACAGTGTATTTACCTTCCTGTTTCCCCCTCCATATCCAGCCAGTCACTTCACAACCTTGGTGCAGTCACACTGTCGGTCGCATGTTATCAGAATGGTACAAGCACGCGTCTTTCTCGTGTCGTTGTTGTGCTAGACAACAGTGTATTTACCTTCCTGTTTCCCCCTCCATATCCAGCCAGTCACTTCACAGCCTTCGTGCAGTCACACTGTTGGTCGCATGTTATCAGAATGGTACAAGCACGCGTCTTTCTCGTGTCGTTGTTGTGCTAGACAACAGTGTATTTACCTTCCTGTTTCCCCCTCCATATCCAGCCAGTCACTTCACAGCCTTCGTGCAGTCACACTGTCGGTCGCATGTTATCAGAATGGTACAAGCTCGCGTCTTTCTCGTGTCGTTGTTGTGTTAGACAACAGTGTATTTACCTTCGTGTTTCCCCCTCCATATCCAGCCAGTCACTTCACAGCCTTCGTGCAGTCACACTGTCGGTCGCATGTTATCAGAATGGTACAAGCTCGCGTCTTTCTCGTGTCGTTGTTGTGTTAGACAACAGTGTATTCACCTTCTTGTTTCCCCCTCCATATCCAGCCAGTCACTTCACAGCCTTCGTGCAGTCACACTGTCGGTCGCATGTTATCAGAATGGTACAAGCACGCGTCTTTCTCGTGTCATTGTTGTGTTAGGCAACAGTGTATTTACCTTCCTGTTTCCCCCTCCATATACAGCCAGTCACTTCACAGCCTTCGTGCAGTCACACTGTCGGTCGCATGTTATCAGAATGGTACAAGCACGCGTCTTTCTCGTGTCGTAGTGGTGTTAGACAACAGTGTATTTACCTTCCTGTTTCCCCCTCCATATCCAGCCAGTCACTTCACAGCCTTCGTGCAGTCACACTGTCGGTCGCATGTTATCAGAATGGTACAAGCACGCGTCTTTCTCGTGTCGTAGTTGTGTTAGACAACAGTGTATTTACCTTCCTGTTTCCCCCTCCATATCCAGCCAGTCACTTCACAGCCTTGGTGCAGTCACACTGTCGGTCGCATGTTATCAGAATGGTACAAGCACGCGTCTTTCTCGTGTCATTGTTGTGTTAGACAACAGTGTATTTACCTTCCTGTTTCCCCCTCCATATCCAGCCAGTCACTTCACAGCCTTGGTGCAGTCACACTGTCGGTCGCATGTTATCAGAATGGTACAAGCACGCGTCCTTCTCGTGTCATTGTTGTGTTAGACAACAGTGTATTTACCTTCCTGTTTCCCCCTCCATATCCAGCCAGTCACTTCACAGCCTTGGTGCAGTCACACTGTCGGTCGCTTGTTATCAGAATGGTACAAGCACGCGTCTTTCTCGTGTCATTGTTGTGTTAGACAACAGTGTATTTACCTTCCTGTTTCCCCCTCCATATCCAGCCAGTCACTTCACAGCCTTGGTGCAGTCACACTGTCGGTCGCATGTTATCAGAATGGTACAAGCACGCGTCTTTCACGTGTCATTGTTGTGTTAGACAACAGTGTATTTACCTTCCTGTTTCCCCCTCCATATCCAGCCAGTCACTCCACAGCCTTGGTGCAGTCACACTGTCGGTCGCATGTTATCAGAATGGTACAAGCACGCGTCTTTCTCGTGTCGTAGTTGTGTTAGACAACAGTGTATTTACCTTCCTGTTTCCCCCTCCATATCCAGCCAGTCACTTCACAGCCTTGGTGCAGTCACACTGTCGGTCGCATGTTATCAGAATGGTACAAGCACGCGTCTTTCTCGTGTCGTTGTTGTGTTAGACAACAGTGTATTTACCTTCCTGTTTCCCCCTCCATATCCAGCCAGTCACTTCACAGCCTTGGTGCAGTCACACTGCCGGTCGCATGTTATCAGAATGGTACAAGCACGCGTCTTTCTCGTGTCGTTGTTGTGTTAGACAACAGTGTATTTACCTTCCTGTTTCCCCCTCCATATCCAGCCAGTCACTTCACAGCCTTGGTGCAGTCACACTGCCGGTCGCATGTTATCAGAATGGTACAAGCACGCGTCTTTCTCGTGTCATTGTTGTGTTAGACAACAGTGTATTTACCTTCCTGTTTCCCCCTCCATATCCAGCCTGTCACTTCACAGCCTTGGTGCAGTCACACTGTCGGTCGCATGTTATCAGAATGGTACAAGCACGCGTCTTTCTCGTGTCGTTGTTGTGTTAGACAACAGTGTATTTACCTTCCTGTTTCCCCCTCCATATCCAGCCAGTCACTTCACAGCCTTTGTGCAGTCACACTGCCGGTCGCATGTTATCAGAATGGTACAAGCACGCGTCTTTCTCGTGTCGTTGTTGTGTTAGACAACAGTGTATTTACCTTCCTGTTTCCCCCTCCATATCCAGCCAGTCACTCCACAGCCTTGGTGCAGTCACACAGTCGGTCGCATGTTATCAGAATGGTACAAGCACGCGTCTTTCTCGTGTCATTGTTGTGTTAGACAACAGTGTATTTACCTTCCTGTTTCCCCCTCCATATCCAGCCAGTCACTTCACAGCCTTCGTGCAGTCACACTGTCAGTCGCATGTGTATCAGAATGGTACAAGCACCCGTCTTTCTCGTGTCGTTGTTGTGTTAGACAACAGTGTATTTACCTTCCTGTTTCCCCCTCCATATCCAGCCAGTCACTTCACAGCCTTCGTGCAGGCACACTGTCGGTCGCATGTTATCAGAATGGTACAAGCACGCGTCTTTCTCGTGTCATTGTTGTGTTAGACATCAGTGTATTTACCTTCCTGTTTCCCCCTCCATATCCAGCCAGTCACTTCACAGCCTTCGTGCAGTCACACTGTCGGTCGCATGTTATCAGAATGGTACAAGCACGCGTCTTTCTCGTGTCGTTGTTGTGTTAGACAACAGTGTATTTACCTTCCTGTTTCCCCCTCCATATCCAGCCAGTCACTCCACAGCCTTGGTGCAGTCACACTGTCGGTCGCATGTTATCAGAATGGTACAAGCACGCGTCTTTCTCGTGTCGTTGTTGTGCTAGACAACAGTGTATTTACCTTCCTGTTTCCCCCTCCATATCCAGCCAGTCACTTCACAGCCTTCGTGCAGTCACACTGTCGGTCGCATGTTATCAGAATGGTACAAGCACGCGTCTTTCTCGTGTCGTTGTTATGCTAGGCAACAGTGTATTTACCTTCCTGTTTACCCCTACATATCCAGCCAGTCACTTCACAGCCTTCGTGCAGTCACACTGTCGGTCGCATGTTATCAGAATGGTACAAGCACGCGTCTTTCTCGTGTCATTCTTGTGTTAGACAACAGTGTATTTACCTTCCTGTTTCCCCCTCCATATCCAGCCAGTCACTTCACAGCCTTCGTGCAGTCACACTGTCGGTCGCATGTTATCAGAATGGTACAAGCACGCGTCTTTCTCGTGTCATTGTTGTGTTAGACAACAGTGTATTTACATTCCTGTTTCCCCCTCCATATCCAGCCAGTCACTTCACAGCCTTCGTGCAGTCACACTGTCGGTCGCATGTTATCAGAATGGTACAAGCACGCGTCTTTCTCGTGTCATTGTTGTGTTAGACAACAGTGTATTTACCTTCCTGTTTCCCCCTCCATATCCAGCCAGTCACTTCACAGCCTTCGTGCAGTCACACTGTCAGTCGCATGTGTATCAGAATGGTACAAGCACCCGTCTTTCTCGTGTCGTTGTTGTGTTAGACAACAGTGTATTTACCTTCCTGTTTCCCCCTCCATATCCAGCCAGTCACTTCACAGCCTTCGTGCAGTCACACTGTCGGTCGCATGTTATCAGAATGGTACAAGCACGCGTCTTTCTCGTGTCATTGTTGTGTTAGACAACAGTGTATTTACCTTCCTGTTTCCCCCTCCATATCCAGCCAGTCACTTCACAGCCTTGGTGCAGTCACACTGTCGGTCGCATGTTATCAGAATGGTACAAGCACGCGTCTTTCTCGTGGCGTTGTTGTGTTAGACAACAGTGTATTTACCTTCCTGTTTCCCCCTCCATATCCAGCCAGTCACTTCACAGCCTTGGTGCAGTCACACTGTCGGTCGCATGTTATCAGAATGGTACAAGCACGCGTCTTTCTCGTGTCGTTGTTGTGTTAGACAACAGTGTATTTACATTCCTGTTTCCCCCTCCGTATCCAGCCAGTCACTTCACAGCCTTCGTGCAGTCACACTGTCAGTCGCATGTTATCAGAATGGTACAAGCACGCGTCTTTCTCGTGTCATTGTTGTGTTAGACAACAGTGTATTTACCTTCCTGTTTCCCCCTCCATATCCAGCCAGTCACTGCACAGCCTTCGTGCAGTCACACTGTCAGTCGCATGTGTATCAGAATGGTACAAGCACCCGTCTTTCTCGTGTCGTTGTTGTGTTAGACAACAGTGTATTTACCTTCCTGTTTCCCCCTCCATATCCAGCCAGTCACTTCACAGCCTTCGTGCAGTCACACTGTCGGTCGCATGTTATCAGAATGGTACAAGCACGCGTCTTTCTCGTGTCATTGTTGTGTTAGACAACAGTGTATTTACCTTCCTGTTTCCCCCTCCATATCCAGCCAGTCACTTCACAGCCTTGGTGCAGTCACACTGTCGGTCGCACGTTATCAGAATGGTACAAGCACGCGTCTTTCTCGTGTCGTTGTTGTGTTAGACAACAGTGTATTTACCTTCCTGTTTCCCCCTCCATATCCAGCCAGTCACTTCACAGCCTTGGTGCAGTCACACTGTCGGTCGCATGTTATCAGAATGGTACAAGCACGCGTCTTTCTCGTGTCATTGTTGTGTTAGACAACAGTGTATTTACCTTCCTGTTTCCCCCTCCATATCCAGCCAGTCACTTCACAGCCTTCGTGCAGTCACACTGTCGGTCGCATGTTATCAGAATGGTACAAGCACGCGTCTTTCTCGTGTCGTTGTTGTGTTAGACAACAGTGTATTTACCTTCCTGTTCCCCCCTCCATATCCAGCCAGTCACTTCACAGCCTTGGTGCAGTCACACTGTCGGTCGCATGTTATCAGAATGGTACAAGCACGCGTCTTTCTCGTGTCGCTGTTGTGTTAGACAACAGTGTATTTACCTTCCTGTTTCCCCCTCCATATCCAGCCAGTCACTTCACAGCCTTGGTGCAGTCACACTGTCGGTCGCATGTTATCAGAATGGTACAAGCACGCGTCTTTCTCGTGTCATTGTTGTGTTAGACAACAGTGTATTTACCTTCCTGTTTCCCCCTCCATATCCAGCCAGTCACTTCACAGCCTTGGTGCAGTCACACTGTCGGTCGCATGTTATCAGAATGGTACAAGCACGCGTCTTTCTCGTGTCGTTGTTGTGTTAGACAACAGTGTATTTACCTTCCTGTTTCCCCCTCCATATCCAGCCAGTCACTTCACAGCCTTGGTGCAGTCACACTGTCGGTCGCATGTTATCAGAATGGTACAAGCACGCGTCTTTCTCGTGTCGTTGTTGTGTTAGACAACAGTGTATTTACCTTCCTGTTCCCCCCTCCATATCCAGCCAGTCACTTCACAGCCTTGGTGCAGTCACACTGTCGGTCGCATGTTATCAGAATGGTACAAGCACGCGTCTTTCTCGTGTCGTTGTTGTGTTAGACAACAGTGTATTTACCTTCCTGTTTGCCCCTCCATATCCAGCCAGTCACTTCACAGCCTTCGTGCAGTCACACTGTCGGTCGCATGTTATCAGAATGGTACAAGCACGCGGCTTTCTCGTGTCATTGTTGTGTTAGACAACAGTGTATTTACCTTCCTGTTTCCCCCTCCATATCCAGCCAGTCACTTCACAGCCTTCGTGCAATCACACTGTCGGTCGCATGTTATCAGAATGGTACAAGCACGCGTCTTTCTCGTGTCATTGTTGTGTTAGACAACAGTGTATTTACCTTCCTGTTTCCCCCTCCATATCCAGCCAGTCACTTCACAGCCTTCGTGCAGTCACACTGTCTGCGGCTCAGAGTGTATGTACAGGCCGGACGTTTGTTTTAGACGAGTGAAAAATCATAATGGAAGCCTGAAGGCGAGTTACTGCTGTACCTGTGTTGTTATCAGCTGCCCCAAGCGGTCCGATGATTGACAATGCTGTCTCACACTCGTACTGAAGTACACTCATTGGCAAATAGAATGACGTTCTGTTCGTAAATACGTAACTTTTACTTCCGCGTCACTCAATACTTCGACGTTGACTGTACTGTCTGCAAGTCGGTGTCGCCACGTGCTCAAGTCTGGAATTCCATTACATCAGATCGGTGGTGACAAATATGAAGCGATAGGGTGAGAGAATGACTGTGTACAGGCCCACCCGCAGGCTTCAAGGTCAAGGGCAATCGTCTAAAACAAACGTCAGTCCTGTATCAGATTGATACATTGCGACATAACATAATGGCGCAACTTTCATTCATACATCTCTTTCTTTTTTCATGGATTTTACATCTGATATGATGTGATGGCACAGAAGCAATCATAATTATAATCTGGAAGATCCTTGGGATATAGAAGCTGTTCAGAAGCTAATTTTATATCAATATTTAGTTTGCAGTTCCTTTTTTTCCGTTATTTGTCATTACTTTTACTTTGTATTGTATGATGTTTACAGAAAACTGTATTTTAGAATTAAATAATAAATAAATGATTACACTGCAATACACAGAAAGAAAACAAACAACAATAACATAAATTAAAATGCATGTAGTGCATATTACAAAACCTATGTATCAGACTGATACACTGCGACTGACGCCGTCAATCATTTGATCATAAAATGTGTAAAGATAAAGAAATGTGTATTGCTCAAGTGCAAAATAACAGGTAGTATCGTAGGGCCCGGATGTTGATGACATTTCAAATATTTCATTTTTATTTTGCATTTATTTTTATTTTGCATCTTTTTGCATATTTCCCTATATTTTCATTTTAAGAACATTTTTTAAGTTTGGTAGAATTTTCTGTCTTATTTTTGAGAAATCGGCCCTTTGAGGTCATTTTTTCCAATTTAGTCATGTCACAGCTTTATAAGAAGGAGTTAAGTGTCTCAGAGTTAAGAAGAAGCTAGTAGCTGGTACAATATAATTTAAAACATTGAGATATCGATTC
This sequence comes from Meconema thalassinum, assembly GCA_946902985.2. Taxonomy (NCBI): domain Eukaryota; kingdom Metazoa; phylum Arthropoda; class Insecta; order Orthoptera; family Tettigoniidae; genus Meconema; species Meconema thalassinum. Next base: position 516,319,986 of record OX336392.1, read on the forward strand.
CATTTCCTTAATCAGCCGGGTGGAAACTAGTCTTAGCAACAGTCGTGGCGAAATTGCTGCGGGTATTTCATCAAAACTGGACAAAAACACCGGGTATAAAACATTATGCAAAATCTCACACATTCTTTCTGGTGAAAACTACTGCATGGTTAGGATTGAGGAGGATTTAGCAGCAAACGACCTTCCTCACTTCAAGTACGCTACGATCACATCAGTTGATGTTGAACGCAGCTTTTCGAGACATAAAAACTTGTTGGCTGATAACCGCAGATCATTTACATTTGACAACATCAGAATGACATTCGTAGTGCAGAGCAACTCAGACTAACCTTTCGTCAAGTGCTAGAAATTTATTTTTATTGACTTTTCAGTTTGAGCTTAGGATTTCATTTTTGAAATATTGGCGAGTTTATTAAAGATCATTTTCTCCATTTTAAAGTGCAGTTTTCGAATTTTTGAAATATGGGTGAGTTTATTATTATAAGATCATTTTCTCCATGTTATAGTGCATTTTTCGAATTTTTAAGTCATTTATTACAGTCATTTTTGAAAGTTTTAAGTATATTTTTAAAACTTTTTAACGGCATCAACAGCCGGGCCCTAGAGGTAACTGAAATGACGGTGCTCAAGCCGTAGCTGGACGTCTTGTATCATTATGATACATTGGGACCGTTTCGTGAAACATTAACGTTGCGACCGACGGAAGGTTAAATAAATTAATCCTAAAGCAAGTTGACTAGAGATTAAATTATACTCTGTATTATTATAGGTGCATATTACATATTTACTATTATAAATAAATAAAATAATTAGGAGAACAAAAATGTATAATCAATATGAAAAATTAACAATGATCAACGGTCACCACCATTTGGCCGGTACAGTAGGGCCTGGCATGGGCCGCAGAGCCAAGCAGCAGGTGGCTGTTGGCAGCAATGGACTGTCCGTTAAATTTGAATTGGCAGTTACAGTTAGCCTCCCCCCTTGGGGAAGAGTTACTGTATGTGTGTTTACGGAATCCTATCGGTTGAATTAAGTGTGTTGATTGCAGCAAGAACCAAACCCATTTGGGGATCTCAACTGCCTATAGTGCATTTCCTGGGAGTCGAGCTAGGTTCAGTTTTTATCCTTTGACTACACGCAGCTATTAATATAATATAATATGTACACTCGTGGTGAATATTGAACACCAAGAGAATTATGTCACGAAATCACTTAGCTTTTTTTAAATCTCAGTAAACACATTAAATCAACTGTTCTACAGGCAGAATAGTTAAGGCTATTTTGTATCGTGGTCATTTTCCTCTATAATATGATTTAAGCTAATAAAAAATAAGACTGAATGAAATAACCGAATGAATAATCAATACAACACTTAAAAATATGGCTACTCGCTTGGAGTACTTTGTTCACCATACCGCGCAACAGCTCAATGTTTATTCTTGTGAATCAGCATACACGAATCCGGCAACAATAACACTGCTGTTTAGGGATATGTTAGATGACACCAACCAGCCTGCAGAGGCATTACAACCAAAAGCATACCATCTTTAGTACGGCTGGTGTACTTTAATCACAATCTAAATGTTCCAGTGTACATTGACTCAAAGACTTATTCTTTTTTGAATTATGAATTATTCTTTGTTTTCCGTAATATTTTTCTTTATGATTATACTTATTAGTTTTGTTTATTTTTCTGTTTTATTTATTTTCGGTCTTTTCACATCAAAATTTAACTTTATAATCCATATTTGTATAATTTAATTTGTGTTAAAAGGGCAGATTACCTCGTAGTTTCGCCCCTTGAAACAACAATGACTAACTAACTGTACTTTGCACACCAGCGCGGGTATTTAAAGGATAAAGCGGTGTCTACACGACCAAGCTTGAATGCGCAAGGTCAGCTTCACGGTACTACACGGGTGCTAAACCTGTGCCGTGCGCTTACAGACTTGTGCTCTTGACGATATCTCGCCTCAGCGCCAACCTCCACCGCCAGGGTAGACGTCAACCGCCAACAATGTCGTCTCCAAATCTTCTCAGCCTCATTCCTATCTTCCCAGTAAGCAGGAAGGTTGGTTGAAGTTCCGTTTCGCCCCTTACTCAGCCAGTGAGCTAAGTGGACTATTGACTGCACCCGTGTCTGAGGATCTCGTAGTTAATGATTAATATGTTCAGCCTTCGCCGCAAATAGGTACCCACGAGTTGGGCCGAGGACCCCAGTATTAACGTTGGCTCAAGTAGCTTCCCCAAAGGCAGTCCGTAGAAGAAGCGAGAGTACCGGTAGAGACCGTCCTTCTCACTCGGCAGCCCCCTCCCAGGGGCTCACATCTAGTGGGACTTGGTTAGGCGACCACGGGACCCCAGCTGAGTCCGGCATTGCTTCCACTTACTTGGTCCGGAATCTTCTCCGTCTTATTTCCTGTCGACCTCTCTTGGTCAACTCTTGTTCTCCTCCGACCCCGACGGTATTAGGGTATCCGAGGCCTTGGGAGTCTTTCACAATCCCGCCTTAATTGGCCCTTGTCTCATCTTTCGTGATACTCTCCTTCTGCGAGGGGTCAGCCTTATTTTCATGTTATCTCCTGCCTTCTGCTCAAAACCCTCAAGGCGGCAGGGTGTATGAAGCCCTACCACTTCTGATGCACCCTGGATATTGCTACACCCTCACAGCTGGTGAGTTCGGAAGTTGGCGATCTCGAAGGATTCGTGAACTGCGTCCGTTTATGTCCCCTTTTTTCTACTGAGTTTGGGGCGGGCCCTCTCCTCTTTCCATTTCCTATCTGCCTTTCATGGCTCTCGTTCCTTAGTCCCTCAATCCTCAGTCATCGAGGGTTGAGGGCATTTCTTAAATTCCTGTCCTTTATTTGACTTATCCTTTATTTGTTAACGTTTTCTTCTTCTAGAATGTAAGTTTGTAGTTAGTATTAGTTAAAGGTTTTCATTCTCAACTCATCTTTCACTATCACCCCAGCCATTAGGGGCCGATAACCTAGATGTTAGGCCCCCTGAAACAATAAGTATCGCCATCATCGTCGGTTAAATATGGTCAGCCTTCGCCGCAATTAGATACTCTCCCCCAGGGGCTCACATCTTGTGGGCGTGGGTTGGCGACCATGGGACCCCAGCTGAGACCGGCATTGCTTCCACTTACTTGTGCCGGGCTCCTCTCTGTCTTCTTTCCTGTCGACCTCACTTGGTCAACTCTTGTTCTCTTCTGACCCCGACGGTATTAGGGTATCCGAGGCCTAGTGAGTCTCTTCCTTTCCCGCCTTAATTGGCCCTTGTCTCATCTTTTCTGATGCCCTCCTTTTGCGAGGGGTCAGCCTTCTTTTTCTCTTCCTTTTACCTCCTGCCTTGTGCTCAAGGCCCTTAAGGAGGCAGGGTGTATGTAGCCCCACCACTTCTGGTGCACCCTAGATAATGCTACACCCTCAGGGGCTCACGGCTGGTGAGTTCGGGAGTTGGCGACCCCGAGGGATTCCTGAGCTGGGTCCGTTTTCCCCTTTTGTCCCTTACCTTTGGGGCGGACACTCTCCTCTTTCACTTTCCTATATGCCTTTCATGGCTCTCCTTCCTTCCAAGACCCTCAATCCGCCTTCTCCGAGGGTTGAGGGCATTTCTTTTCCTCCTGTCCTTTATTTGCCTTATTCTCCTTTAGTTTTCCATTTCTTCTTCTGGTATGTAGGTTAGTAATTAGTTTTCGTATTAAGAGCGCTTTTCATTTTTCATTTTTCATCTTAACGATCACCCAAACCATCAGGGGCCGATAACCTAGATGTTAGGCCCCTTAAAACAACAATTATCATCATCATCAATTAGATACCCATGAGTTGGGCCGAGCTCCCCGATATTAACGTTAGCTCACGCTTCACCAAATGGCAGTGCGTAGATGAAGCGAGAGTACCGGTAAAGACCGTCCTTCCAACACGGCAGCGAGCTGCAGATAAAAATAAAATAAAATTAAATTAAATAAAAATAAATAACTTTACAAAATGTATAGCGCTGGGTTTCATGCGACGAGCGGCTATGACCCCTTAGTACAGCGGAAGGGGTAAGCCAACTAGCCCGCTCGACGGCCCAGTGTCTCAATCCCACGGGTGCGCCAGGATGCTCGACGTTTGACCTTATAAGACTGATGATTCGGCAGTTCTCACCAATACTGTTGAGCTATCGAGAATGTTCTTCAGAATGAATCATAACTTCCTGGTGAGCGACATGAGTGTGAAGTCAGCCACAGCTCTCTGCACAGATCTGCCAAGGGCTTACAACTAGCGGGACTTGCCTCCTCTCAATTGTCCCAGGGCCTCACAGTCAGTGAGACGTGGGTTGGCGACCACGGACACCCAGCTGAGTCCGGCATTGTTTCCACTTACTTGTGCCGGGCTTCTCTCCGTCTTCTTTTATGTCGACCTCTCTTAGTAAACTCTTGTTCTCTTCCGACCCCGACGGTATTAGGGTATCCGAGGCCTAGGGAGTCACATCCTTTCCCACCTTTATTGGCCCTTGTCTCATCTTTTCTGATACCCTCCTTCTGCGAGGGGTCAGCCTTCCTTTTCTTTACCTTTTACCTCCTGCCTTGTGCTCAAGGCCCTTGAGGAGGCAGGGAGTATGTAGCCCCATCACATCTGGTGCACCCTAGATATTGCTACACCCTCAGGGGCTCATGGCTGGTGAGTTCGGGAGTTGGCGACCCCGAGGGATTCCTGAGCTGGGTCCGGTTTTCCCCCTTTTATCCTTTACCTGTGGGGCGGGCCCTCTCCTCATTCACTTTCCTATCTGCCTTTTATGGCTCTCCTTCCTTCCAAGTGCCTCAATCCGCATTCTTCGAGGATTGAGGGCATTTCTTTTCCTCCTGTCCTTTGCCTTATTCTCCCTTTGTTTTCCTTTTTTCTACTTCTAGTATGTAAGTTAGTAGTTAGTTTTAGTTATTTTTCATTATATTTCCTTTTCCCTTTAAGAATCCCGCACTGTTATTTTTGCATCTCCACTCCATTTTGTGGGTGTTTTCAATCTCCGTTGCCTTTTGTAAGTCTTTTCGATCTACGTTGCATTTTGTGAGTGTTTTTCAAACTCGATTGCATTTTGTAAGGATTGACATTCTAAATTGCTCTTTAGTCTTTCAATATAGGGGGCGGACCTTTTGTGAGTATTTTGAATTTCAATTGCATTTTGTATTTTCAACCTAAACCGCTTTTTTGCAAGTACTTAATTCTCAATTGCATTTTTGTGGGTATTTTGAATCGAAATTACATTTTGTAAGTATTTTCAATCTAATGCTACACCCTCTGGGGCTCACGGCTGGTGAGTTCGGGAGTTGGCGACCCCGAGAGATTCCTTAGCTGGGTGCGGTTTTCCTCCTTTTATCCATTACCTGTGGGGCGGACCCTCTCCTCTTTCACTTTCCTATCTGTCTTTTGTGGCTCTCCTTCCTTCCAAGTCCCTCAATCCTCATTCTTCGAGGGTTGTGAGCATTTGTTTTCATCCTGTCCTTTATTTGTTTACAATTTCTTCTTCTAGTATGTAAGTCTGTAGTTAGTATTATACTTGTAGTTTTCGTTATCATCTCATCTTTCACTATCACCCACACCATTAGGGGCCGATAACCTCGATGTTAGGCCCCTTAAAACAACAATTACCATCATCATCTTTCCTGGTCCCTTATTTTTTGAGGAGTCAGACCTCTTCTGTTCTTTTGATATCTCTTGCCTTGTGCTGAAGGCCCTCAAGGAGGCAGGGTGTGTGCAGCCCCACCACTTCTGGTGCAACCTGAATAGTGCTGCGAACCTGCGCCTCTTTACTGCGAGAACTAAACCTCAAGCAGTTATTCAGCCGGGTAATGTCGAATCATTAGGATTTTATTAAATAAGTATAATAGAAAATTTGTAGCTTTGTTTAATTTTTTGATTAGCGCATTTTGAGTCCCGTCCTTGGCTGGGGCCTTATTAGTGTTGAGGTTGTTAATGTTAGCTTGGAGCTCGTGATAAGTGGAAAGTCGGTGGCTGCTGGTTGTTGTAAAAGGTTTTATACTTGGTTTAATAATGTTTGGTCATGTATGTGTCATTCCGGTGGTCGATTGGTTTGAATTGGTCTGGTATTGCTCGAGTGTAAGCTGCGTGGACCTGAGAGGAATGTGCATCGCAGACTATGAGTAGTGGTGGTGACGAGTGATGCGGTTTCTCGGTCCTTGCATAGTAACAGAAGCAAATACATTAGTCGGTGACTTAGTCACTCATTCCCAACGCCACACTGGTTTCAGAAAAGACCCTATGTTAGCAGTATTGGAATAGACGAGAATGTCACGTAACACGGCGGGCTATCGACAGGCTTCTCAATTCTCGCCTGCTCCTACCCTGCCCCTGCTCTTCATCCCGCAAGTTCACAGAGCTTGGAACCGAGCCATTAATTCAGCTTTGGCTTTTTTGTCGGTTATGAGAGAATTGTTGCTGTCTTCTAGAGGAGGAACTAGTTTATTACTTTTTGTGAAAACTTTTGTGAATTTCCAAATTGTGCTAGGATCCTTGTTATGTCTTATGTTTTTTAGTTTGTCTTCCCATGTGGTGTTTCTGTGTATTATAAGTTGTCGTACTTTTGCGTTTAGTCTGTTGCAGAGTATTCTATTTTGTTGTGTTTCATTTCGTTGGTATGCCTTTCTCGCTTTGTGTTAGATAAGCTGGCAGATTTCTGCTGGTAGTGACGTGTCTTTTGGTGCGGTTTTGGGTTTTGTGCTGGCTTTTGCGGCTGTGATTAATAAATTATTGGAGTTAATGATTTCTGTTTCGAGTCGTTATGTGTTAGTAATTTTTGGATGTGCTGACGGGACCAGTTGGTCCTGTTGCAGCTTAAATTGGTCCCAGTCAATTCTCTTGGTGTTAATTATTTTACGTGAGTTTATGTAGTTAACATTTGCGCCGTCATCTATTATAACGGATAGGTGGTCGTAGTCTAGCTTTGTATAAGTTTCTGTCGTTATGTTGTATGGGATGTTTCGTGCAAGTATAATGTCGTTCGTGTCTGGGTATGAAATGCCGTTTCTTTTATAATAAAAAAGTGGGTGTGTCTGAAGCGTGAATGGAATAGTTCGAATTGTGTTTAAAAGGTATTTTTCCGTTTTTATTTTCAGTTATTGATCTCCAACTATGATGCTTGCTATTTAAGCCTCCTGCCAACATGACATGCTCATAATTGACCAGGGAATTATGTCTTGGGGTAATATGAGTTTTATGGGCTGATTATTGGCTGAAATTATTGTAAATGTAGTGTTTTGAATGTGAATTTGTATGGCGTTAGCTTCCATGTTAGTGGTGTCGGGTAGATGAATTTCGTGGTGTGAAATATGTCTCCTAATGGAAATTAGTGTTCCTTCTCCTTGTGTTGGTCTGCCTTTTCTGTATGTAATGTAGCCAAGGAGTGAAAATTTGTGTTTGTCACCTAGTCTAGTCCCTTGGAGCAGCAGAATGACCATGTCGTGGTATCGTAGTTAACTGTAATAGCTCTAGTTTTTTCGGGGCGTTCGCTATGCTATTGCTGTTTCAAGTTACTATTCGTAGCGTCACTATTCGTAGCGTCTTGTTACCCATTATTTTATTTCTCGTCGATGGTTACCATGAGCTGTGGTAATCTAGGTTAGTGATGGCATCGACTAAGGTGCGTGTAATATTCGTTGATTATGGCCTGCAACTTTTGGAGGACGATTCCTAAGCCCACTGGGAGGTCGGCAGGAACTGGGTGTTTGACCTTTAATGAGGTACTATCCGCGCATTATATCTCTGCCTCTGACGACCGTTGTATTTCTAAGAAAATGAAGTGTCATCGACTTGTCAATTTCTCCACTCCTATGTACGTGTCATTTCCCCTCATGTTGGGGCTCGGGAGTTTTGACGATACGGTATACTAGGCCGACTTAGCCTGATGAATTCACCACCTGTCAGCACATTTCATATTTTTATTTATTCGGTGGCGTAGTCGGTAGCATGCTAAACTGCTATGCCCAAGATAGCGGGTTCAAACCCAGCCGAAGTCGTCGGATTTTTAAGAGCGTTAAAAATTCTTCAGTATGCCTTCCTTCGGAGGGGAAGTAAAGCCAGCGGTCCCATGTCATAGATTTATGGCATGTAAAAGATCCTTTCACAGACTTAACTTGTGTAAAGCAAAATTTGTTAGGTTAGATTTCGTCAGAACGCTCTATCCAAGTTCCAACGTTCACCACTAGGTATCATTGATACACAGGTGCAAACAGAGGCACCTGACCTGGCCTAGACGGCTGATTTGCATTTACTGTAACCTATCAGTCCTGGGGTCTTTAGAGCTCTATTTGGACGAAAGTAGGAACTATTCAGCATTTGTTTAGGGGTTGGGTGATTACTTGTGTTGCATGGCTGGACAGAGTGCGAGCATTACTCAGGGGCATTATAATCTACTTGACTTTAGAAGGAAAGAAAAGAAATAGTGCCAGGCGGCTTGTTTTATAGAGAAAGAGAAATCAGAGTTTATTCTATTAGAATTCGGGGCCGTTTGTGGCGGGCCACGATAGCTTGGTAATCACCCAACGTGGAGATTAGGTGGTTGGGATTGTATCTGACATTATGATATAATTTAGTGGCCTGCTTCAATACGTTTGAAAGAGGCGCTCGTCTTGGGTGAGGCTGGGCTGCGAGGCAATTAATAATAATAATTAAAACTATTGCGTTAGGAAAGCCAGAACGATAATCTGCCAGGCGATCGCTGACTGTCGAGGAGGCACCTCAATAAAAACAACGCTAACCTTTGGCGACGACTGGTTGATTGCTATTCGGCACTAAATTTAACAACAAGCTGCTAATACACAACGCATACACATAAACTACATACATATCCTAGGGAACACAAACTAGCCATGCCTAAAGTAGCCCCCACCACCTCGTCGCCGTCCCCACCCCCCTATTGAGTTTCGCTCAATCAAGCTACGGAGGGAAATTCGCTTGTTGGTACAAAACTCGGTGGGTGACCAAAAGTTTTCCATACGCACAGCACCATAAGGGTTCAAAATTAATGTGGCAACCTCTGACGACCATGCAAGACTCACCACGAAGCTTCAAGAACACAAGATCCCGCACTTTACTCACCCCCTCATGAAACAAATGGTAATCAAACCCCTCGCACACGACACATCACCGGAAGAAAATAAAGCAGAATTTGAGACCGTAGGGCATAAGATAGAATATGCCCAACAAATGTCATCACCCACTCCTCTCTCCCACTATTTATCATTGCCTTCGGGCCATCAGATCAGAACAAGGACCTCCCCCAAATCACACACTTTTTAAATAACACAGTATCCATCACTGATTTCAGACCACGCAACGTAAGAGTGGCACTATGTCCTAATTGTCAGGCATTTGTTCACACTGAACCTAATTGTTATCTCCCCCCCGTCTCCTTAAATGTGCAGGTCCTCACAGCCACCAAGATTGCGAGAAGACTCTAGATGAGCCACCCACCCATGTGTGCTAACTGTCGGGGAGAGCATGTGGCTTCTTTATACAGTTGCCCAGCCTCCAAAAAAAAAAAAAAAAGCCAAAGGTCAGCTAGAAGAGACGAAAGCAATCCGACAAGCACTTGAAGAGGATGATACCCCCCCCCAGCCCAACCACCTGAAATCAATCCATGGAATTCAAAGTACAAGACAGCCTTCCCATCGCCGCCAGATACAAACCCCCTCCCATCAACATCCAACCGCTATCAAGCACTCGAAAGTTCAGACAGCTCAGAGGAAATGTCTGAAACAGAACCTGAAAACACAGAGACAAATACAACTCCAAAACAAAAATCCCACCCCTGAAAATCAACTCATAAACGCTCAACAAAAACCACCAGAGCTAAAATTGTTCTACCCAGCTACACAAAAATTCAAACTCCAAGCATAACAATGCTGCAGGCCTCCCCCCACCCCCCGCAGCTAATACAGCGATACCACGCAGGTCTCTGCTGCCTACCCCACGCCATTACACTCCAGGCCAATTAAATATACAATTTGTTAACCTTTAACTGGGTATGGGAGTGCTGAGTACACCCCACGTGTAATATCCCTTGTATTTTTCTGACAGAAGTTGGATACACTGTTGAGGAACTCAGTGCCTTCGTGAATAATCCTGGAGTTGAATATAACGTAATTTGCATTGTTTAAAGTTGTGTCCATTATTGCCGACAATAGCATTTATAGACTGGGGTGTCGTCAGCACCACGCATACCCAGTTACGATACACATGGTGTCTAGTTGGATTCTACTGTCGCTTCTGTGTGGTGTTGGGAGTGTGCGAAATGAACACTTCTTTAGATGAAGTGCAGGAACGGATATGGAAGCTCCTGGATGAAGTAAATAATTGTCTGGCAGTAATGAATAATTTAGCTTAAAAATGTACATGCAGTACGAAACCAAAATATTAAGACTTTGGGATTGGAAATCAGTAAGGTATTTATTTTTATAACTGTGGTGCCAAATATCTTATGATGGTATTTTTAAAGTAGTAATAGAGATTGAACTTGGCATATTTGGTCTTTATTTAATATAATATAGAAGCCTCCGTGGCTTAGGCGGCAGCACGCCCGCCTCTCACCGCTGGGTCCGTGGTTCAAATCCCGGTCACTCCATGTGCGATCTGTGCTGGACAAAACGGAGGCAGACAGGTTTTTCTCCGGGTACTCCGGTTTTCCCTGTCACAATTTCATTCCAGCAACACTCTCCACTATCATTTCATTTCATCTGTCATTCATTTACTCATTGCCCCAGAGGAGTGCGACAGGCTTCGGCAGCCGGCACAGTTCATATCCTCGCCGCTAGATGGGGGCTTCATTCATTCCATTCCTGACCCGGTCGGAGACTGGAAGCAGGCTGTGGATTTTTCATTTAATATAATATAATATGAAATGTTATTATTTATTTATTTATTTATTTATTTATCGTATGGCTTTTAGTGCCGGGAGTGTCCGAGGACATGTTCGGCTCGCCTGAGTCTGTAGCTGCTTCCAGCGGACACCCTAAAGGGTGAGCCTGGCAGATTATCGTTCTGGCTTTCCTAACGCAATAGTTTTAATTATTATTATTAATTGCCTCGCAGCCCAGTCTCACCCAAGACGAGCGCCTCTTTCAAACGTATTGAAGCAGGCCACTAAATTATATCATAATGTCAGATACAATCCCAACCACCTAATCTCCACGTTGGGTGATTACCAAGCTATCGTGGCCCGCCACAAACGGCCCCGAATTCTAATAGAATAAACTCTGATTTCTCTTTCTCTATAAAACAAGCCGCCTGGCACTATTTCTTTTCTTTCCTTCTAAAGTCAAGTAGATTATAATGCCCCTGAGTAATGCTCGCACTCTGACCAGCCATGCAACACAGGTAATCACCCAACCCCTAAACAAATGCTGAATAGTTCCTACTTTCGTCCAAATAGAGCTCTAAAGACCCCAGGACTGATAGGCTACAGTATATGCAAATCAGCCGTCTAGGCCAGTTCAGGTGTCTCTGTTTTCTCCGATGAAGTTCGTCGTTGAGAACGGGTCCAGACCAACAATGTTTGAAGTCTTGCCGGGGCAGCGCGGAGCGCCCCTATTTCCCACTCGCTTGGCCGCAGCAGCGTGGTTCGTTAATCACAATTTGAATGTGGCTTCCCCTTACGGGATGCACTCGGGAGCCTACTGCGACCAATGAAGCGGGGTCCAGCCAAAGTACGAAGCAAATAACAGACGCCCAAGGTGAAAGCCTGAGAGCTTAACTGCCTAATTTGAATCCGGTCCCGCTGCAACAATGCTGGCACGATCGCGTCCAACAATACTCAGCGCCCCCGCTTGCTGTTGGCGTCTTGTAGAGGTGGCTTTGGGAAGTCGCGCATGTTCTTCTCTTATTTAGCCTAGTCTCCAAAGTATGCCCCCAAGGGCTCACATCTAATGGGACGTGGTTTGGCGACCACGAGGCCCCAGCTGAGTCCGGCATTGCTTCCACTTACTTGTGCCGGGCTCCTCTCCGTCTTCTTTCCTGTCGACCTCACTTGGTCAACTCTTGTTCTCTTCCGACCCCCGACGGTATTAGGGTATCCGAGGCCTAGCGAGTCTCTTCCTTTCCCGCCTTAATTGGCCCTTGTCTCATCTTTTCTGATATCCTCCTTCTGCGAAGGGTCAGCCTTCTTTTTCTTTTCATGTTCTCTCCTGCCTTCTGCTCAAGGCCCTCAAGGAGGCAGGGTGTATGTAGCCCCACCACTTCTGGTGCACCCTGGATATTGCTACACCCTCAGGGGCTTACGACTGGTGAGTTCGGGAGTTGGCGATCCCGAGGGATTCCTGAGCTGGGTCCGGTTTCCCCTTTTTGTCCCTTACCTGTTGGCCTTTCATGGCTCTCCTTCCTTCCAAGTTCCTCAATCCGCATTCTTCGAGAATTGAGGGCATTTCTTTTCCTCCTGTCCTTTATTTGCCTTATTCTCCTTTTGTTTTCGATTTCATCTTCTAGTATATAAGTTAGTAGTTGGTTTTAGTCTGATGCCAACAACTCGCCAGAAATAGAATTGACGAAGAAGTCAAGATAGCCATCACCACACGTACTGAAAGCAATAACGGAAATGGTATCTGAAGCAACACAACTACTGTACATACCGTATGCTCTGGAGCAAATCCATCCAAATGTCCCTTTGCAATTAAGTTAGGTTAGGATAACTTCGAATTCCGAGGTTTATCACTCTTTCTTCGTACGACAATCATGGATATACTGTACGAAGAGACAGAACAAGAGGGAAAATTCAAACACGAAATCAGTTACCGGTACCACCTTCGTGACTGCGCAACAGCCGAAATCGTACTCTCTTCCTGTCCCAGAATCTATTGAGTTACAGGTAGACAATATCAAACATTTGCCGGTGTGAGGCATATTTGCGGATCTCATTTCAACATTAGTTGTAAAATGAAGTGTTTATTTTTCCGTGTTACATTGACGTTGAACTCCTAGTGTTATAACGTACAGTAAAAATATATGGTTAAGTAAAATGAGCTATTTTTGATATTAGTTGCCACTGAAGTCATTCGGCTCTCTCCGCTGTTCTTCGGTGACTGAAGTGGACCAAAGAATATAGGGGACTGAAGCCTACGCATCATTTTCTCCACCTATAACATTTAGTCTCACATAAGGCATAGGTACTAACCGCCGGCTTATGATTGGTGGAAGATTGAGCTACAGCTGATTCCAACACTCGCCAAGAGATAGCAGACGCGGGTGGCGCGCTAACTGTAGACGAAAGTACGAGTCCTTGAATAGTGGGATCGGCGATCATGCGAGCTTGAGACTGGCCATCTTAGCGCGCGCGAGTTAAAATGATTCAAATTTTCGTTACCCGTTAGTAAAATTCGTTACTTTTTCGTTACTTTCGTTACCCGTTTGTAAAATTCGTTACTTCCTCGTTACTTTCGTTACCGGTAGACACCTTGGTTGTATTATGGAACTGAAAACATATACCAATGAAAACATACTATTAGATTACGATGTATAAAATATAACCTTCTTGAATGTACTTTCTCTGATAACAAGGTGGCCAATTCAACCAGTCGGATGGAAATAAAAATCGAGAACAGTAAGAGAAAGACACTTACTTTGCACTCCAGGGTCAGAGTGACCCATCCAGGAATTAAATATTGTTCTATACGGTTGTTAAGCGCTGTACGTCACTGACCGTGCGTCTACTATCTCTTGTGACTCTACACTGAAATTACATTAAGGCCACAAAGATCCTTCTGTTCCACTGCGCATGCGCGGGAACTTAAAGAACCTTGCAGGGTCACCCTGACCCTGGTGTTCAGAGCGAGGGTTAATTGGCTCATAACTTATCATTCCTAATATCCCACAGGGGCTCACCACTAGTGGGACGTTGTTTGGTGACCACTGGATCCTAGCAGAGTCCGGCATTGCCACTTTTACTGGACTCCTCTCTTTCATCTTTCCTGTCGACCTTGTTTGGCCAACCTTGATGAGTTAGCGGATCAAGCTACAATAGGGCGGTATCACTACCACCTCGATCAATGGAGGTACCCGCTAGAGATATTCGCTCTCAGCTACGCCAGCAGTCACTAGCCTTCTGGGAGAGTCAGTAGCTAGCTGACCCGATCCCCAATAAATTGAAAATGAACACGAGGACAACTTGCGTGTGGCGGAGCTCTTTCCGGTCACGGATGGATGTTGCTGACTTACGAAGAAACTCTGCTTTGTAGACTAAGTTCGATCTTAAATTAGCCGATCAAGTGTTGGCTGCTGATCTCGTCATAATTGAGAGTGGGTTAGGGCCAGCAATCTCAAGGAAAAATATTCATGAGTCTATATCCATTTCAAGATTTTCCCCGTACTTTTTATTTATATTAATAATCAGCTCCTTTTAATATTTTTCTGTTTGCTATTTATCTGTTTATTAATTATCTTCATTTTCTACTTTTTTCATTTATTTTTCATATTTAGACGTCCAACTGTAAATGTTACGTTGTTCAAAATTTGTAATAATTTTTCTGTACATAAAGGGGCAGATAACCTCGCTGTTCCGCAACAATTCTCCCTCTCTTATGATATGATACGCTATATCGTAATTTAATGTGGATTGGCGACCACGGGACCCTAGCTGAGCCCGGCATTGCTTCCACTTACTGCTCGTGTCCAAGCTCTGTGAAGTTGCGGGGTGAGGGGAAAGAGCAAGGAAGGTTCAGGCGAGAAGAGAAGGGTCTGGCAACAGCCTGCCGTGATATCTGGTATTCCTTTCTATTCCAATACTGCTAACATAGGGCCGTTGCTCAAACCACTAAGCGGGCCATACACGTGTCAGTTACGCCTGAACAGTTCTCCGGACACTGTCCGCCTGTTGAACTGAAGACCCCATACACCATCAGTTCCATTCCAAATTTGATTTATTATAGTTTAAATAATGTTCCCCAGTGACGAAGATGCGAATGCGATTCTGGCTTTATTGGTCGTTTTAGAGACAAAGAAGAAACGGAGAAAAGAAAACGTGAAATGTGATGTAAAAAGTTGTTCCTGATGAGAATAACATATTCACATATTAATTTACTGCTCCATTGATTGAGAAGAAAATACTGTAATGAGAACTGCAATATCCCCTCATGACTGCAACACTTGAGGTTCCTAGCTACTGGGCTAAGTTATGAGGATTTCAAGTTTTCAAAAATCATATCACCCCAAGCACTTGGTAGAATTATGCCTGAAACCTGTGAAGCAATTTACAAAGTTCTACATAGGGATCACTTGAAGGTAAGAATATCCACATGTAAAGTAAGAAATGTTATATCATGTTTTAATTTTATACAATTACTGTAGGATGTGTCAACCGACAGTAGTGGCTACGCTGGCTAACGCGCAGCATTAGGTCATGGGGCCAAGCTCCCTGCTGACTCGGTAGACGCGTGGGTTCGAGCCCCACCGTCGGCCGCCCTTGAAATGGTTTTCCGTGATTTCCCATTTTCAACAGCAGGCAAATGCTGGGACGGTACCTTCTGACAGACCACGGCCGCTTCCTTACACATCCTTGCCCAGTTTCATTCACCATCATTCATTTCATCTCTCATTAACTCCTCTCATGAGGTTGGCGTCAGAAAGGGCATCCGGCCGTAAAAACCATCGCCACAAAGACTTTCATCGCATCTCATCCCCGACCCCGATGGAAAACGGGAATAATAAGGGGTAGACATACAATATTGTAGGATGTGTCTCTTCACGATCACCCAACCCATTAGAGGCCGATAACCTAGATGTTAGGCCCCTTAAAACAATTATCATCATCATTGTAGGAATTGTCAGTGTTGACCGACTGAAAAGCAATTCTATCCAAAATACAACTATATTAAAACACTTTAACCATGGTAATACAAGTTAAAAGTACATAAATACTCGTATAAGGTATAATACCTTACAGATAGAAATTAAGGAAAGACGTGCTCAGCAATATACAGTATGGTGGCAAGTGTGCCATGTGTTTTTATCTGCTGAGATAAGAGGGGAGGGTTTGAGGTTGTAACGGGGTGGGAGTGCTGCATAATTATTGCCGGAATAATGACACGGAGGAGCAAATTGCGTAGGTGTGAGTGGGTGATATTGAGGAGGCATTTGGCGTGCAAATGCAAAACTACTGCCTAAATTGTCACCCTCAGCCTCAAAAAGAACATCACTGATTAATTTCTCCGTCCACCGCCTTTGATCGGTAGGTAAATCTCGGACTTTCAGTGCGATCATTCACCTGAACTATCAAAACGGTCATCTGGTTTTCTGAGCTCCTTGAATTGATTCTTAACGCTCAATAAAACTTCCTTTGTTAGTGAATTGTCACTCGGAGAAGATCTCATCGGTGGCTTCTGGCGATTTTGACAAGCAGTAGATATCCCTGGGGGGAAGCAATAACGTTTTTTCTTTATAATTATTGCAAGAAATTATGTATTCGTTGTTGTTAATGTATCGAAGGGTCTTGGAACATGTTATCAGCTCCGTGTAGTTGGGTTGTCTGATAACAATCGTGTTGACCAATTAAGGCTACACTGAAAATTGCTTCAAACACCGTAATGATAACCGGTGTTGAATTTGATGGCTGTATTGGTGTGTGTTATCTGGGATTCAGGTAAGCACTGCAGACGATCAGATTCAAGTAGTTCCTACTATTGCTACCGTCAACGACACCTAGCTGCGATATTGGCTACTAGATGACACCGCAACTTGCATCTGTGACGAACGTTGGAACTTAATAGAGTGTTAATCAAATCTAACCTAAAATTTAGCTTCACACAATTATTGTATTGATATGACAATCATACAAATAAACACTTCTCACCCCGTGGACAGGCTTCAGGCGCCGGTTTAATGTGGACTGTTGAGGCATAATTGACAGGCTTCAGGCGCCGGTTTAATGTGGACTGTTGAGGCATAACTGACAGGCTTGCCGGTACGTGTATGGCCACCTTTACGAATGAGTGACAGAGTCACCGACATGTATTTTGATCTGTGCTATGCACGGACCGAGAAACCTCCTCACTCTGAGCTGGGTCCGGGTTTTCCCCAATTTTCCATTGCTTTTGGGATGAACCTTCTCCTCTTTCCTCTGCCTTCCATGGCTCTCCTTCCTTCCATGTCCCTCAATTCTCATTCTTCGAGGGTTAAGGCCATTTCCTTTCCTCCTGTCTCTTATTAACATTCCTCTCCTTTTTTTGTTTCCTATTTCCTATTTTAGTTTGGAAGCCCGTTATTAGTTTTAGTTGTAAGTTTCATTTGATCATCTTCAATTTCCATTCTCACGCAAACCATTAGGGGCCGATAACCTAGATGTTAGGCCCCTTTAAACAACAATTATCATTATCATCAGCAGGCCAAGTTTCACTTCCTTAGAGGGCCACGCTCCAGACACAGGCCTTGAAAAATGGCGTCCTAATACCTAAATCGATATTCGATGTCAACAGATTCCTTTTCTTGCCTGTGCTAACCTATGTTTTAGATGAGGCTAGCAAAACTTGTCACAGAATATTAAATATAAATATTTCATTGTGAGGTTTGAAGCCATTTTTAGCCTATTTTCAATTTTGAAAAAATAGGCTTATGAGATCACCTTTTGTCCGTGTGTGTGTGTGTGTGTGTGTGTGTGTGTGTGTGTGTGTGTGTGTGTGCGTGTGTGTGTGTGTGTGTGATTCGTGTGTGTGTCCCCCCCCCCTAATAAAATCTAAACGGCAGGAGCGATTTCAATGAAACTCGGAAAGTTCATAGCACTATTCCCGGCGACCTCGACCGTGCCCTTCAAATTTTGTTACGACTCACCAATCCAACATGGCGGCTGTGCGAAATATTTCACCAGCATTCAATATCTCCGAAACTATTACCGATATTACCCTGAGATTTTCTATGGTGATAGATGGAACTACTATAAGTTCACTTATGTGACTTTTGAAAACCTGGTAACTACAAAACCAACATGGAGGCCAAGCGAATTTGCGACTTTTAAATAGACGTTTCTCGTGATTTGACCAAGCAAACGCAATGAAACTTGGTACAGTATATGTTTATATACATTGTAATGCACCGACATCTAACTTCGTTCAATTGTTTACATAATCACAAGATGGCGGATGTGCGAAATATTTCACCGGCATTCTATATCTCTGAAACTATTTGCGGTATCTCCCTAAAATTTTGTACGGAGATAAAGGGCACTACTGGAAGTCCATCTATAAGTTTTTCAAAAACCGGTTAACTACAAAACGAACATGGCGGCCAAGCGAATTTGAAAATTTTAAATAGACCTTTCTCGCGATTTAATGTTCCAAGCGCACTGAAACCTGGTACAGGAAATATTTATACACACTGTAATCCACTGGTATCTAATTTACATAACCTCAAGATGGCGGCAGTGCGAATTTTAAAATTAAGTTTTTATTTCTTGTGATGTAGTCATGCGTTCGAAGTGAAAGTTTGAATAATGAACCTACGCAATAATTTTCCTTTAATGGTACATGACTCTATGGCCTATACATTTAACAATCCAACATGGCGACCATCCGAAATATTTAGACGATACTGAATATCTCCGAATCTATTTTAGCAATCAAACTGCATTTTTTAATGTTCATAGGGGCTATGAACTTAAGTTCACCTATAAGACTTTAAATAACCTGGTGATCACAAATCCAACATGGCGGTGACGCGAATTATAAATATTCACATGGACATTTCTCGCAATTTAACCATCCGAGTGGAGTGAAACTTGGTACAGTAAATCCTTATACGAATCTTAATCCACTGGCATCTAATTTATTTCAATTGTTTCCATAACCTCAAGATGGCAGCTGTGAAAAAATTAAAAATCTGCATGTAACAGTACATAACTGTAGGACCTACATATATAAAATCCAACATGGCGACCATCCGAAATATTTAGTCGGTTCTTAATATCTACGAATCTATTACAGCAATCAAACAGAAATTGTGTATGTTGATAGTGGCAATTAACATAAGTAGGATATATGAAAATAGGCTGTATAGTTCTTCACGGAACTACTTGTTCAATGTTGCCTTAGTAAACAAAAGTTTGGTGCTTTTCAGTCGGTCAACACGATTGTACTCAAAAGACTTGGGTTATACCCTAATCCTGTAAAAAAATGTATTAATCTCATGTAATTTTTAATTAATACATGTATTAATCTCATGTAATTTGTTTCAGGATTAGGGTATAACCCAACTCCTTTGGGTACATTCGTGTTGACCGACTGAAAAGCACCAAACTTTTGTTATAATATTTCAATCAGAGCTGGCGCCGCCTCCCCACTTCCGTAAGGTACAAAATAGTAGGCGCAGGAAAAACTAACCCGCTTGACAGCCACGTGTATACAGTCACTGTACCTTCAGTCCGCCATATTGTTAACCTTCAAGACTGCTGATTGTTGCAGTTCTCGAAGGAGTTGAGGCACCTGGCTCGGCTCTGCCAAACAGTCAGTCTAGGACAGTCGCTGAAGGAGTATGGACTAGTGTTAGCTCTCGATATTGTTCGCGGATGTGAGAGCTTCAGCTAAGGTGTGATGGTTAGTTTTATATGAGATCGCCAGCGAAACAATATGTACTGCACGTAGAGACACTGAGGCAAATATATACTTATAGAATTTGCTGAAAACAATATTTAGATTGTGGTACTGTGTTCGGTATCTGAAGACAACTAAACCAGTTGGCATGCGTTCGGGAACTGACGACAGGAAAGCCAATCGGCGTGTATCTGATGATCATCTTTTTTGTTTATGCTACTGTACAAAGTCGGAGAGGGAATCTTTTGAATTATAAACTTTATTCATTATTCTGGAATAGTACATCAATGTCCCCTCGCCATGGGTGAAACTCTTGAGGGCATCTCTGTTCCTCGCGTTTGTGTAGAACTCCTTCGTCAATTGCTGCGCCCTTCAAATGAGTGTCTTGGAAACACGAGGTTGGAGAGTACTTTATTGTGGAATTCTGGTCTGGGCTATAACCATGTTGTTAGCCTCACGCTTCATTACCAGTCTCAGTGGAGTGCACTCTTTCACTTTCCTATCTGCCTTTTATGGCTCTCCTTCCTTCCAATGCCCTCAATCCGCATTCTTCAAGGGTTGAGGGCATTTCTTTTCCTCCTGTCCTTTATCTGATTTATTCTCCTTTATTTTTCCATTTCTTCTTCTAGTAGCGCCTATATAGGTTAGTAGTTAGTTTTAGTTTTTAAGTTTGCATTTCATTTTCATCTTCGCGATCACCCAAACCATTAGGAGCCGATAACATAGATGTTAGGCCCCTTAAAACAACAATTATCATCATCATCATTCTCTTTTCATGATATCTCTTGCCTTCTAGTCAAGGCCCTCAAGGAGGCAGCGTGTATGTAGCCCCGACACTTTGGTGTGCCCTGGATAGTGCTACATCCGAAAGGGCTCACGGCTGGTGAGTTTGAGAGTTGGCAATCCAGAGGGATTCCCGAGTTGGGTCCGTTTTTTTTTCCCTTTTTGTACTGACTTTGGGACGGAGCCTCTCCCCTTTCTCTTTCCTATCTGCCTTTTATGACTTTCCTTCCCTACAAGTCCCTCATTCCTCATTTTTCGTGGATAGCAAGCATTTCTTGACCTACTGTCTTCACCATTATTTCTCTTATTTTTTTATTTTCCCCCAGGGGCTCACTTCTAGTGGGACGTGGGTTGGCGACCACGGGGCCCCAGCTGAGCCCGTCATTGCTTCCACTTACTTGTGCCGGCCTCCTCTCTGTCTTTTTTCCTGTCGATCTCACTTGGTCAACTCTTGTCCTCTTCCGACCCCGACGGTATTGGGGTATCCGAGGCCTAGGGAGTCTATTCATTTCCCGCCTTAATTGGCCCTTGTCTCATCTTTTCTGATACTCTCCTTCTGCAAGGGGACAGCCTTCTTTTTCTTTTCCCTTTACCTCCTGCCTTGTGCTCAAGGCCCTTAAGGAGGCAGGGTGTGTGTAGCCCCACCACTTCTGGTGCACCCTGGATATTGCTACACCCTCAGGGGCTCACGGCTGATGATTTCGGGAGTTGGCGACCTCGAGGTATTGCTGAGCTGGGTCCGGTTTCCCCCTTTTGTCCCTTACCTGTGGGGTGGACCCTCTCCTCTTTCACTTTCCTATCTGCCTTTCATGGCTCTCCTTCCTTCCAAGTCCGTCAATCTTCATTCTTCGAGGGTTGAGGGCATTTCTTTTCCTCCTGTCCTTTATTTGCCTTATTCTCCTTATGTTTTCCATTTCTACTTCTAGTATATAAGTTAGTATTTAGTTTTAGTTGTAAGTTTACATTTCATTTTCATCTTCACGGTCACCCAAACCATTAGGGGCTGATAACCTAGATGTTAGGCCCCTTAAAACAACAATTATCATCATCATCATCATGAGCATTGCCACACTGCTCACTGCCTGCAAAGCACTAGAACACTGGTAGGGGCGACGTGATGCAGCCCGCATTACCTGGCAACAATAGACTTAGGCATTATGGAAGCTGTTCATATAATCGTGGTTTTCGCGGTTTGACCATGATCGCGAGTGAATTTTTTGAAAACCTTTCTTAACGAGCACCTATGACCCTTGAGGATGCTGCATACCAAATTTCATTCCAATCCGTTAGGTGGTTTCTGAGGCTTCGTGATGATTGAGTGAGTGGTATTTGACAAATATTTAGTAGAAATCGTGGTTGTCGCGGTTTGACCATGATTCCGAGTGAATTTTTTGAAAACCTTTCTTATCGATCTCCTACGACCCTTGAGGAAGCTGCATACCAAATTTCATTCCAATCCGTTCGGTGGTTTCTGAGATTTCGTGATGAATGATTGAGTGAGTGGTATTTGACAAATATATACAGTAGTAGATTGTGTAAATATCTGTTTTTAACGTTGATAATGCCCAATGTTTTGTTTTTTGTCATCGTATTTTATTTCTATTAAAGTAAGGCGTAATTGTGAGGTCTCACTGTCTATTGTATATAGAATGGTGTCGTTTTCTTCCCCTGGCTGGGCTATTTCTATCTTCATTATTTCCTTTCATATAATTTTATCAGGGGCCAATAACATTGATGTCTGGCCCCGTAAAACGAGAATTATCACCATGCTGTGGGTACGAAACCACATGGGAATTGCGGGAAATGAATTTGGTATCATGCTGGAAAAAAGGCGGTGTCACTTACACCTTGACCAATGGTGGTTCCAGCTAGAGATTGTCGCGTCAGTTAGTCTTGGAGACTCATTGTCGATCAAGGGAATTACTCGCGTGTGGTAGAGTTGTTTGCGGCCACAGGGAGTCATCTTGTGCGAGCTAATATGTGTGACGAGGTCCACCCACACGTAGTTAATGTGTAGGGTGTCCCCACCGTACCTGAGGAGATGTTTTCACCGAGGACCTGATTTTAAATTGTTATACAGAGAAACCTTTGTGTGAAGAATGCGCTCTATCTTGTATTAGCTGATCACGTGGTGGTTGCTCATCGCGTTATCCCCTTGATAATTATTGTGAGTGGGTCAGGGCCAGCAATGTAAATTATCAAGTGTTCAGTGATTCAACATTTTCTTTCCTCTGTAAATTTGTATGTGGTATAGTTTTTTTTATTATACATATTTCTTTTTACAATTTTAGGCACTTTCCGTATTTAGGCATCCACCCCTAAATTTAGTTCTTATTTTAACTGTTACGAAGTGTAGATGGCGTCTTAGTTTTACTCCTGTAAAAACAATAACACATTAATAGATATAGCTTTGTCAGGTACTTACCTACTCCCGAAAGTTATGTTAATCCAGTCCCTGCGGTTTCTGAGCTTCAGCTGAGGACCGTCGCCGCGAGCTACGCTCCGCACTACCTCCAGCATTACGCTTTCGACGATGTCCATGAGCTGGAGTCTGAAAAAAGGAGTGTATCAGCAACATCCACACACTCGGTTGAAATGTGGGCCGCGGAAAATACGGCTCCACAGGTAGAAAAACACGTAGAATACGCTTGAATCTTAGCCGAAAATGTGATGGCTGGTGGCCTGGCTCACGCAAACGATCTGCCGACTTCGTTGAGTATTAATTTTAGCTTATCAGCCCGAAGGCCTTGACTGCTTTATCAAAAGGGATACGCCCATTTGCAATTGATTGACCGGGCGGTTGTGTGATAAATGTGAGTCAAATTGGTCAGGTGTACTAAATCACTAGAAATACAGAATGTAGAATAGGATAGTAGAAGTGAGAATTTCTTGAAATGAAAATCAGAGAATAATATGACAGTCGTAAGAATATAATTTCGAAAGTGAAGTAAATGTGTGCTGTTGTAGCAAATTGGTAGAAGAATTACTTTATAATGATAGGGGGGCGCTAACAGCGGCTCCCCCTTGCTTGATACTCACTCAATCTGTGGGCTGGATCTTAGTGAGGCTGTTCTGTAAAGTTTGACTGCCTGCTTTTCTCTGACGGATGGTCGAGCGATTATAATTATTATCTGTGTGAAGTTGGGCATTGCGCACGTACCAGGGGGCTCTTGATATGCGCAACGCCCGTTTCTGGACAACCTGAAGTTTATTGATGGTAAGTGCCCAACACCAACCAGCCTCGCGCCACCCGGCATGTTGGTATTAGACTCGATAGCTCGTGTATTGAAATTGGCTGTAGGTCCCTGTAGGATCAGGACCTTTAGCGAGGTGCCTTCCGCGTCCGGAAATTTGGTTAGATCTACAGCGAAGTCCTAAAGTGAACACTGATACCTCCGTTTATTTTGTGACAACATTAATTTAATTTGATTTGAGCACAATGTGCATAAATAAAGTACCGCTACAGAGTTAAAGTCTACTTCCAAAGAATTGCGTTTATTGGAGGCAGTTCCACAGCATAGTTTCCGGACGCTGGCATTATTTCCACGGATGATTCGATGGTGGACGAGAAAGTGAGTTGTGCTTACCTCGTTAGTGCAAATACCAAGATCTCTCCGTCTGATCTAGCTCGTCCTACTACCGAATGTCAGCTGAATATCTACAGGATATGCCGAGGGGTACTTGCCGACTTGGCATTGTCAAACATCGGACCCTGGGCAACACCTTCCAAGCTGGGCGGGTCTTGCCTTGACTGGGTAGCGCCTACTGATCACTCCTAAGAACAAAATCACCGTAGACAGAACAAGAATACACTTCGGCTTGTTTAATGTTACACCCACTATCACTTCCAGGAAGAGAGTAAGTTCCTGAACGAAGATGGCTTCTCCATGCACTAGCCAGTCATCAAGGTATGCGATCATATGAAGAGACGGAAACTGGTTGTGTACCAACTCGCCGACTGCCGTCGCCCACCTCTGCATGACACTAGGGGTCAGCGAATGTCCCTTGGGCAACCTCTGCCAGCAAAAATGTATTTTCCCATAATAAATTCCATATGTGAAAGTATCACGTGGCCGTAACGGGAAGTGATAAAACCCGCTCTTCAGGTCAAGCTTCCCTGCAACATGGTGTGAACGAATGGCCTGCAGAGCTTCGGCGGCCGACTTCAAGGAAAACTTAGGAGTCACTATGAACTGTGTCCACGCTGACAAATAGTAGATCACTCGGGCGGTTTTGTTGGCTTTGGGCACAAGGAAGATTGGAAAAGCAAAGTTCAGTTTAAATTCACAGATAATTCGATGTTCCAGTAAATCTTTAATCACTTTGTCCATTAACTCCGTGGGTTTTGTTTGTCTGTACACTGCTGGGGCGTTGGCGGAGTAGGTGTGGGGAAGGGGGGGGGGGGGGTGTAGCGACACTCCGTCGCGCATGATGCGTGTGGCAGTCACCACATGTGGTTTCAAGATATAGGATGGCGTTAGCCGCCGGCACTGCCGTGGAGATGTATTGTGTCGGTGGCTGCGGTTTCTTCCACCGTGATATGTGGAAAGCCTTGCTCGTCCAGGGTGACGTGCTTCTTCAGGGCTGGAGGTTTCCGTGGGTACCGGGGATCGTACTCCCAGTAGTCGTCTTCGTCCTCCGGTTGCTGGTCAGGATCAAGTACTGTGAGTTCCGGGAATGCTTGTTCAATTTGTTGTTGTTCAGGTTGCTGCCCTGTACCCTCCGGTGTGCCGTGCGCTTTATGAAACTTGGAAAATCTTATAGAAATCGCTGTGTTTATGTTATAAACGTTTGAAAATAGTGAATTTTTGTAATAAAATAATTCTTCTTTTATGGGTTTTCAGACCAGGACATTCACAATTGTCAACCATTGGTGAATTTCTTCCCATTAGCCAATAGCCTACACCCTATTATGTTTTCTGTGTAAAAATTATTTGCAACTTTGGCATTTGCTCTCCTTTTAGTGTTGTCGGAAGGATTTTCGCGGAACGATCTTTAAGATGCTTGGCGCCATGCAGGTGGGAAAGCGAAAGGATTTGAACCTATCTAATAGAAAACAGCGATCTGAAATCCCTTGGACAGTCTGTTAAAGATGATGTTAGAACAAAATCTTATTCACTTTTCCGCGCAGTTAAGAGCAACGTGGGTTGCCAATCGCAGAATATTAAGGAGTTTGTTTCAAAATAATAGCCTGGAAGGGAACCTGGAGGGGGAATACAGGTAATGTTGGTCGTCCTTCTCAATCATTCGTGGAGTGTAGTGAATTTTCGAAACGAAGGAATTTGCGACCTTTGATACAAAAACTCAGCAGGGAGGAGCTAGCGTTAGCCAGTCAAGTGAGTATACGCTTATAAGGAAGGAGAGACGTCACTGAACTTACTGAAAATAATGCAGAATATTCTCCCAGTTTAGCGCCGTTGAGGAAAATCCTAATCCAGTTGAAAAATATTATTTTTATTATTATTAATAATATTATTATTAAGCTAATAAGACAAGTTTAACCTCAAAATTCTTGTTGTTGCTTATTTTAGGGGCTGCGACATCGTGGACGTATAGTCCCATGTTTTTTTGGGTGTGTCTGTAATTGGTGTGATAATCTGTGTTATTGTGATGCCTGTACTACTATTTGTACATTTGGGATAGGATTGGGAAGATGGCGGCCGTGGCCTTAAGTTAGGAACCATCTCAGCATTTGCCTGGAGTAGAAGTGGGAGAAACCACGGAAAACCACTTCCAGGATGGTTGGGGTGGGAATCGAACCCTCCTCTTCTCAGTTTTGCCTCAGGAAGCTTAGTTTACCCCGTGCAAGCCCTCACACCAGCATTAAAATTACTTGGCAGAGTCGCGAATCGAACCCGGACCTCCGGGACCACTTCAAGGATGGTTGAGGTGGGAATCGAACCCTGATCTTCTAAGTTTTGCCTCAAGAGGCTTAGTTTACCCCGTACCTGCTCTCACACCAGAATTAAAATTTCTTGGCAGAGCAGGGAATCGAACCTGGACCTCCGGGGCGACAGTCAAACTTAAATTCTTATAATGAGAATAAGGGAATTGTTTTACATAATTTTGAGCAGTTATTTTAAGGTTTATAGACCATTTCTATATGCAAAGTTATTTTGCCCGGCCAGATACCCTTAAAGGACCACCGTGCGTCGTTCTCATGGTCAAGTATGTACCAGGGTGCGCTCCTCCAGCGCATCCACTTAAGGTCCTGGACGTGAAGTGGCACTATATTTTCTGCCAGATCTCCTCTCCCACTCGTCTTAATACCTCTTGTAAACCAATCTACCCATCTGATCTTCATCATTCTTCTGTAACATTAAATTTCAAACGCTTCAATTCTCGTCTTTTCTGCTGCACCAACAGTCCAAGTTTCACTTCCATAGAGCGCCACGCTCCGGACAATGGCTTTCAAAAATGACTTCCTAATACCTAAATCTTTATTCGATGTCAACAGATTCCTTTTCTCTAGAAATGGTTTTCTTGCCTGAGCCAACCTACTTTTATATCCTCTTTGCTTCGTCCATCACTGGTTATTTTGCTTCCTAAGTAACAGAAGTCTCCTACTTCCTTTGATATTTCACCTGCCAATTTGATGTCCATAGAAGTTGCTGATTTATTTCGGCTGCATTCCAATATTTTTGTTTTTCGTTTTTTAATTTTAATCATGAATTCTTCCATCAAGACGGAGTCCATACCATTCAAAAACTCATTCAAATACTGTGGCGTGTCGGCCAAGATGACGATGTCATAGTGTTTCTCCTTGAATCTTCACTCCCACTTTAAATTTTACTCAAATTTCCTTCGTTGCTTGTTCAATGTAAAGATTGAAAGTATGGGTGATAAGTTGCAGCCTTGCCTTACACCTTTCTGAATACCAGCTTCTCTCTAATGTCCTTCAGCTCGAATGACTGCTGTCTGGTTTCTGTATAGATTGTAGGTCACCCTCCTATCCCTGTACTTAATTCCAATCATTTTCAAATTGTCATACAATTTAAACCAATCAACGTTATCAAAGTCTACAAATGCCAAGAAAGTTATTTTAACTTTCCTTATTCTACCTTCCAAAACAGACTAAGACTTAGTACAGCTTCCTTTGCTCCTTCATTTCTCCTGAAACCAAACTGATCTTCAGCCAACTCCGTTTCTATCTGGCTTTCCATCCTCATGTAAATTATTCTAGACAGGATCTTTGAAGCATGAGTAATCAAGCTGATTGTACGGTAATCTTCACATCTGTCAGCTCCTACTTTCTTCGGTATAGGGATGATAACATTCTTCTTGATATCAGAGGGTATCTCACCTGTCTCATAAATCCTACACACCAAGTGATATAACCTGATCAGACCTCATCTCCTATGCAGCGCAGCAACTCAATCGGCATATCATCTATGCCTGGTGCTTTGTTCCTGCTTAAGTCTTCCAATGTTCTGTCAAATTCTGATCTCGACATTAAATCTCGTTTCACTTCCTCATTAATTTCCTCTTCCCTTTCCGTTACATGATTCTCAATTTCTTTTCCCTTATACAAACACTATGTGAGCTTTCCATCTCTCAACCTTTTCTTCCTTATCTGTTAGAGGCTTTCCATCTGTGTCCTTAATATTACAGCACTTAGTCTTCTTTTCCCAAAAAGTATTCTTAATCCTTCGATAAGCTGGGTCTACCCCTGCTAATTTCAGACAATTTCTTATACCTGCACATTTCTCTTGCAACCATTCTTCTTTCGCTTCCTTGCAGTTCTCGTTAACCTCATTTCTCAGTCTTCAGTATTCAGCTTTCCCCTTTTCGTCTCTTACATTCTTGTGTTTCCGCCTTTCATCCATTAATTCTAGTATATCCTGAGTGGTCCGCGGTTTTCTACCTTTTCTTTCTTTCCTACCTATGTTTATTTCTGCGGATTTTGTTATTTAATTCTTCGAATGAGCCCATTCGTCGGCAATTGAAGTTTGTTTTTATTGTTTTTCATTAGTCCTTACTTTACACTCTTCTTGAATCATTCGTTTACATCCTTCTTTTTCAGTCTGTCTATTGCCCACCTTTTTTTACTTTTCTTCATTTTCTTCAACTATAATCTGCATTTCATAACAACCTGATTGTGGTCAGAGTTTATGTCTGCACCAGGATGTGTTTTACAATCCAAAATCTGATTTTGAAACCTCTGCTTGACCATAATGAAGTCGATTTTGTAACGCTCTGTATCTCCTGGTCTCATCCATGTGTATGTTCTTCTATTTTGGTTATTGAATAACGTGTTAGCTATGGCCAACTCATGCTCGATGCAGAATTCCATCAGTCTGTTTCCTCGATCATTCCTTTCACAAAATCCGAATTTTCCAATCTTCCCTTCTCTTCCCTTTCCTACCACAGCATGCCAATCTCCTATTGCTATAATATTATCATCACCCTCAGTGGAGGAAATTACATTGAAACCCATTACGTATATTTGGGCAAAACGGACGGAGGAGGAAATTCCCGTGTGGTTCTCAACGGTCGTGGAGGTGGATGAGGTCATGCCAGATGGACTGGCTGTGAAGGCGCAACTCAATGGTATTTAGAGTCTGCGGGGGTTCATTGCAGTCACGGTGCTAGAACCTGCACGTCTCATTTCATTTGTGCCGCAGGGTCGTCTAGTTCCGAGATCATAGTGTGTGTATCACTTCCTTGCAAGCTGTGATCCACCTTAAACAAAATCTCGCTTGTGGCACCCTTTTACTGGTGTCACATCTTTCAACTCAAGTCCAGCGGCGATGGGACAAGGATGGTGGAGGCAGGTTTTCGGGTTGAAACAGGAAGCCTCTAGTTCGGACCTGCACGTTGGCAGCAGATGTGTGATGGTCGTCTTTCTGAGAACCCGTGATTACTCAGGTCCTGCATCTGTGTTTGGGCAGGCCAATTTAGGATCACCGCTGCCCACTCCGAATGGGGAAGGCCCTAGAATTTGTGGGCTAAACATCGGTAGTCACACCTCCAGCCGGCTGGGAGGCCGCACCCAGCGGGTCATCCCTTTTGCGGTCGAAACACTAAGAATATCCAAACTTTAATTATAGGATCAGGGAATGTTCGAACGTTACTCGATTTGAAGGGCAATAACAGGCCTGAGAGAAGAACAGCGCTCGCCACCCATGAGCTTGGTCGAATGAACATAGATATTGCTGCCTTATGTGAAACCAGATTGTCCAGAGAAGGTACAATTACAGAGTTCAGTTCAGGTTACACCATATTCTGGAAGGGAAAAGATGAGGTAGAGTGCCGTATTCATGGTGTTGGTTTCCTTGCAAGTCCCTCAATCCTCATTCTTCGAGGGTTGAGGGCATTTCTTTTCTTCCTGCCTTTATTTGCCTTATCCTTTATTATTTGTTTACCATTTTTTTTCTTCTAGTATGTAAGTTGATGGAAGATACCAATGAGAAGACCTGGGCCCAAGCCTGGTTTCTTGCCGGCATCACGGCCGCCATGCTGAAGGGGGTGGCGTCTGTGTATACCACTGCTGGATCCTCGGCACGTCGGACGTCCCTCGGGGTTGCCGTGAAGTCCTGGGTAAGGAGTCTTTGAGTCCAAAATAGTTCACGAGAAAGGATATGTTTAGGGATAAACATTGGCCAGTTAATGACATAACAAATCCAGCTCATATGTAAGGGGCGAGGTGTAGAATTTGGGCGACCCGCTTCCGCGCTGGAGGTTGCAACAATAAGCACTGTTGGGTAATGTTCACTGTAACGCCCAAGTAGGATAGCACTATTGCAGGAGTCAGGATACTCTTACTGCGATTCAGGGTGATTCCAAGAATAACCTCCATGTATAATGTCCGGGCCGTGTATAAGCCAATCATCCAGGTAAGCGATGAACTTAAGTTGTGGGAACTCCGCCTCGATAACCTCACCTACTGCCTCGGCCCATCTCTGCATGATGCCAAGGGCTAGGGCATGCCCCATGGGCAGCCGTTGCCAACAATAATACTGGTTGCGATAATAAATTCCATAATTAAACATATCCCTGGCTCGTATGGGTAATTGATAGAACCCACTCTTAAGATCCAATTTGATAGCTACGTGTTCAGGAGGTATCGATGCTAGTGCCTCGGCCGCTGAGCGAAGACTGAACCGGGGTTTATTGATGAAGTCTGTCCACACTGATAAATCGTAAATCACACGGTCTGAGCCATTTGCCTTAGGCATTAAGAACATTGGAAAGGCGTGGAATGGTTTGTATTTGGTAATCACTTGTCCTTGCACTAAGTCACTTATCACTGTATCCATGAGGGCTGAAGTTTGGTGGCTTTCTGGAAGGCGGTTCTACAACTAGGTGTGGGAAGTTCTCGATCTCGTCCACCCGCAGACGAAGCTTCGGAGGCTTGAGTGGATAACGAGAATCGTAGTCAAGAAACTCGTCCTCTTCGGGCTCCCATGTTTCGGAGGGCCCTTGATAGGATACGGCGTGGTCCCTCCCCGGAGTGCCGGGTACGTCTTCATCAGAACTAGTTTCGTCATCGCTGATGACGTCCCAGGGCGCCGACCTCCAGCGGATCCCCTGAAGGTCTTGTATGTGTCGAGTCACAATGTTGTCTGGTAGCAAAGGAGTTTGCTCAGGTGTATCATAATCTGGATGATACTGTGTCCAAAAGTCACGTAGAGCCGATGTAAGGCTTGTCGCCACCGGATACTGATGAAACGTTTTCGTGGGAGGCGTGTGAGACCGCTCTGTCCCTGGCACGATACCCCGCTCCGACAGGGGTTCCCTCCGGCGGCGATGTGTCGGACGACACGGAGTAAGACTGAGAAAATGTGATAACTGCTGCTGTGGTTACACCGTGCTCCGACTATCACCAGACTGACGGGCTGTCGCGGGCGCGCCCTCCTTTTAACGATTCTGGAGGGACGCGTGTGTAACTTAAGACCTTCAGAATGTTGGAAAAATCAGTAAGTGTTGCAAGTAACCCCTGTTACTTGTTGACATGTTGCAAGTAACCCCGCTGATGGGGTAACTTGCAACACACCTATTTTTGGCGCCTAGAAGAGAAATGGTGGATAATAATTTATTCTTTGTTATGTTAACTGGTTTTCTATGACACTGTTAAACTGTGTAGTGTATGAAATAACTTTTCAATTATCCCATTTAGTGAAATGGGAAATGCTACACAGCTTTGAATGTGAAAAGTGTTGCAACTAACCCCGTATGACGGTACTTGTTATTTGCCAGACTAGTCTTTCAAGATCGTCCCCCCTGTGGGTGGGATTTAGAATACACACACGGTATCCCCTGCCTGACGTAAGAGTCGACAAAAAGGCAATACTTTAAGGTTTCCGAGTTGGGGCTCTCTGTCTGTTTTATATACTCCATTTTTGTTTCATCACTGGCAGTGGGCTGTTTTTATCTTCATCCTTTCATTTCATTTGATGCCATTTCATTAGGGGCCGATAACCTAGATGTATGGCACGTTAAAAGGAGAATTGTCATCATCATCATCATCAACAACAACAACAACAACAACAACATTTCTGTCCATTGGTAGCAAAGAGATTAGAGTAAAATATATCACAAAAGCAATATAAATAGCAAATACTTCCATATCAAAGAACTGGCGACCACGGGACTCCAGCCGAGTCCGGCATTGCTTCCTCTTACTTGTGCCGGGCTCCTCTCCTTCTTTCCTGTGGACCTCCCTCGGTCAACTTTTGTTCTTTTCCGACCCCGACGGTATTAGCGTATCCGAGGGCTAGGGAGTCAGTCACTTTTCCGCCTTAATTGGCCCTTATCTCAACTTTCCTGATACACTTCTTCTGCGAGGCCTTCTTTTTCTTTTCATGTTATCTCCTGCCTGCTGCTTTAGGCCCTGAAGGAGGCCGGGTGTATGTACCCCCACCACTTCTGGTGCACCCTGGATAGTGCTACACCCTCAAGGGCTCACGGCTGGTGAGTGGGAGTTGACGACCCAGTGGGAATCCTGAACTGGGTACGTTTTGTCCCCTTTTCCTCTGACCTTGGGGCGGGCCCTTTCCTATGTGCCTCTCATGGCTCTCATTCCTTCCAAGTCCCTCAATCCTCATTCTTCGAGGGTTGAGGGCATTTCTTTTCTTTCTAAGTGTGTAGTTAGTATTAGTTATAGTTTCTATTCTCATCTCATCTTTGTCTATCATCCAGCCCATTAGGGGACGATAACCTATATGTTAGGCCCCTTAAAACAATCATCATCATCTTCCGGCTGGCCCGCGTTCAAAGCGGCTGGATCTCATCCATGTTTTCGGCGTTGATCACTGTGTCCCTTGATTCAGTGTATAACTGTGAGGCGGATATGTCAGTCTTGGTTTCAGACGTGGTTGACGTTCTTTTGGTATTAGGTGTGCTCTGCATCTATCTTTCTTCGAGGCAGGGAGGACAATCGGGTGAACTTGAGTCTTTTGAATCATGTCCTCTTACATGCATCGTCGTCGATGACAATCCGTGTCTCGCGAATCTGTCCTCAGTGTACGGGCTTCTTGACCTCACTCGCCAGACAAATGCCAGTTGAGTGAGACTAGGTCCAATGTCTAGCTCTTGGAATAGTGTTGCTACGGCGTAGCAGAAGATTGACTCCATGATGACATCCTAACTCTTCAAAGTACAGATGCGAGTCTTGATTCCACTACAAATTGCTGATACATGTTGCTCAATTGGTTTGGCATTATCGCTTCTCTGAAGGACGGGCTACGCATTTGGTGATGGACGGTCCCTGATTTTCTCTCAGCTTGAAATGATGAGAGTTGGTTGAATGTGTTAAAGGGGTATAAATCATCAGAATGACCTCGATGAGTATGTTCAGGTTGCTCTCTATCATCATTATCTTCTTGTCCGGGTCAAAGCACTTCACTTCTTTAAGCAGTGTGTCCTCGTCTAGCCTGACCTGAGGGGTGAGTATACCGACGATTGTCTTGTATCCTAGGAATGGTGCCTTTCATACAGTACACCAATTGACATTTTGTAATTGGTCCTTCCTCCAGTGTCAGAGTAGATGGGTATAATTCATATCTGAAGTCATGCATTCTGGCGTAGTGAACGGGCATTTCCTCAGCTTCCTTGACTAATGATAATTGATGTAGAGGCGGCATAGTTATGCCTTCTACATCCATGTACCAACATCGCTCTCTTAGGTCATTGGCAATCTTGGCCGGACATTGACCTACTTCGGGCAATATCCTCGTAGCTCCGAACACTTCCACCCTATCTAAAATGTCGACTCGCCAGAGCTGTAGGAGCATATCTGCTTTCAACACATCTTTCCAGTGACCCCGTACGAGACTAAAGGATTTACCTGTATGGAATAGCTGGTACACACCACATCCTGCCTCAAATTTCCTGACAAGCTCTTCCAAAAGCCCTTAGGCTGTAAAAGAGATTTCTATTGTTGAAAGACAACAATCAGTCAACCATAAAAAAGAAATAGACTGGTAAATGAATTCGTTTTAAAGAAAGCTAACGAGTTGGCGACCCCGAGGGATTCCTGAGCTGGGTCCGTTTTCCCCTTTTGTCCCTTCCCTTTGGGGCGGACCCTCTCCTCTCTCCCCTCCCCTCTCCTCTCCAATCCTCTCCTCTTTTCCTTATTAGTTAGTTTTAGTTTTAAGTTTACATTTCATTTTCATCTTCACGATCACCCACACCATCAGGGGCCGATAGCCTAGATGTTAGGCCCCTTAAAACAACAATTATCATCATCATCATCAAAATATTATTTTAGCACTTGTCCTTCAACATTCAGGGGTTCACTTTTGTGGCTCTTGCATACCTGCCAACTCTCCCGATTTAGGCGGGAGACTCCCGATTTCAGACCATTTCTCCCGCCCTCCCGCTTAACGTATTAAATCTCCCGATTTTTCAAAAATCCCACGCGTAATTTCGGATTGAATGTGCGAGAGGACACTCCAGTTGTCTATCGAACGGATCGACTTTACGTGTTTTGAAGTTATATCTCGATACCGCAGTATCGCTCTGTATCGATACCGGTAATCGACAACTGCGTACAAACTCCCGCGTCCCGCGTTGCGTCGTGCTTTTATAAAAAGTTGG
This sequence comes from Meconema thalassinum, assembly GCA_946902985.2. Lineage (NCBI taxonomy): Eukaryota > Metazoa > Arthropoda > Insecta > Orthoptera > Tettigoniidae > Meconema > Meconema thalassinum. The sequence continues at coordinate 516,354,376 of OX336392.1, forward strand.
CTTCAAATACGTCCTTGTTTGAAATCGTCGATGGTTAATTCAGCGCTTGGTCCTAGATGTTTTGCATAATCACATGTGGGTGAGAGTTATTGTACGCTGCGGAATATTGTATCTGTTTCACACGTGAAATTATATGATTTGCGTATAACTTTGTTAGATGTTGTTAGCGTTAATATGCCTGTAGGCTATTGTGATTTTTCTATCTGAGTGATTGCGTCGGTTCCTCGGTAATATGGCGAAGAAATATGATGTGACATTTAAAAGTTTATATAAAGATGACTTTCCGCATATAACTGAGTCAAGAAGAGGCGCAACTTTCGCATTTTGTAGTGTCTGTATGTGTGATTTCAGCATCTCGCATGGTGGAAAGGGGGACATTTCAAAACATGTGCTCTCAAAGAAACATAAAGACAATGTACAGTGTGTTGGGAAAAACAAGAAACTTGATTATTTCAAGTGTATGGAGGAAGACACTGACAGTATAACACGTGCAGAAGTATTGTTCACTTCGTTTATTATTGAACATAACCTCCCTGTCAATATTGTTCCGATCACGCTGGTCCTTTATTTAGGAAGATGTTCCCAGACTCAAAAATTGCCGGGAGATATGACTCAGCCAGAACTAAAACATCGGCCATCCTTGCAGAAATGTGCATTCCCAATTCTGTAACTTCCAACTTGAAGATGTGACATCTATTGAGGAAGAAGAGAGAATTGATGTGAAGTGGGCACTGGTAGGCCAAATGAAATGTAGTGGTGGGGTACTCAAGTATGACAAATTGTCTAAAGTTATGCTTTCCATTCTGACCATTCCGTATAGATATGCAGAGTGTGAGAGGATGTCAGAAAAACAAGAACGCCGTTCAGGTCGTCTCTCTCCGACAAGACTTTGGACAAACTTATAACTCTGAAGTCGATTCAGAAAGGGAAGTGTTTTGAGCAAGAATATAGCAAGACCTTTTTGAAGAGGGCAAAATCAGCCACAGTCACCTGCAACAACGACCAATTATATGATCTTCGATTCGTCACTAGTTTTGTATGCCTGAGTGTGATCGAAAGAAAGGTATGCTTGTTTGATAGACTAGTTAGAATTTAAAATTACTCAGTCTTAAGTACATTTGTAAACTAAGATGTCATATCATGTACAGTTTAATAGTGTAACATATATTTGCTGTAATGTCTTAACCTGTGTATGTATTATGTTGCGTTGCATCCCCCCCACCAAAAAAAATAATCGCCGCTGCGTCGATCTCCCGATTTTTCATTTTGAGAGGTTGGCAGGTATGCTTGTCTCCATTTGGCTCATTCATGTGTCTGATCACGGGGAGATCCAACGATTTGCAAGGTGTCAAGCTCTTGCTATGACAGATGTGTTTGCTGGTAGTACATGTGCCTGATCACAGGGAGATCCAACGATCTTCCGGTCATTTTGCAAGGTGTCAAGCTCTCGCAGTGACAGATGATGCGTTTGCTAGTAGTACATGTCCATACCAGCAGTCTGTTTTCTTCCATCTTCTCTATGATTGGTGCGACTCCATATTACCATTTACCAGTGGTGGCCGGTAATTAGGTTGTACTGTTGCACAACGGCCAGATTTTAAATAAATAATATTTTAGCAATAAATGAAACTATGCACCTCTTACATGCATAGGAATTCATAGTTTTGTTACTTAATAATTCAGAAAAACTTGTAGAACCGTACTGCGAACTGTGGTGTGGTCGTTGCCAGGCCCGGGCACCGACTACATCTCAATAGTGGAGGGGCTGGCAGAGACACTAGACCAGGAAAGTTTACTCAGCTGATTGCTGACTCGTTGCTCGCTGATTGCAACAAAGAGGGGGAAAGGGGCAGACGAAGACATCCAAAATTTGCCGTGTATTGCCGATACCATGTTTCGCATTGTTATTTGAGCGTGAGTGCGACACTTGCTCTAGCCCTCGTGTAAGCTATAGCTTCCCGGGTTTTGTTACTGTGAAGTTTTTCAAATAATTTAATCTTGAGGTGAATGTGATGTTCTCAGGACTGCAGCATTCGTGATAAATAAGCTACATCAGTTTTACCGAGCACGTGTATACCGTCCTCTCTGGTATAGAGCGGTCTTTTACCCAACCCCACTTCTTCTTAGTGTAGGCTAAATAGTGCGACACCCAGAACAATTATTTGACAGCCACCACTGCTATGTACCATTTATGACATGATCAAACGTAATCACACCAGATGTCCAGCGAAGCATTCTTGTTTCCACGACAGCAAGTTGATGTTCTTCTGCCTTGGTAATCCAAAACTAATACATACTGATATGTAGAGGTCGTTAAGCACACAGATATATCAATTTATGAATTTTTATACTTCCTTTGGTTGAAGGTATTTCTAAGACCTAAGGATATTGTGGTTATCAGCATGTGTAAATATCTCACTACTGAGATATTTGTGCTGGGTACTCGCATATCTCTGGAATTAAAAACATTGTATCATTCACATAGTTTTATATAGGGTGAGCTTTCTTTAGGAGCGGGGCCAAGATAGCCAGGAGCGCGTATGCCTTCCGCTACCCAAGATGCCATCGGCCGCTGCAGACACAAAGACAGAATCCAGTATTTAACGGTAAATTAGAGACAAAATGTACAGATGTAATCCCCGTACCCTGGTCTCCACCAGGGAGAACAATTTACGTGTGGAGAAGGAGAGTTATGTGTCGATGCCAATTTATTTACACGCTACAATAGCTGTTTGTTAATATTACAAGTCTGATGGGTCTTTGCTGTTTAGAAGTGAGTGCGCTGCCAACCGGTTACATCTGTCGATCGATAAATCTACATCTGGACTAGTGTGAGGCAAGAGATGTATGCCCCACATAAAGTGTTATTGACACAAGAAGATTGCATGCTTTACTGTTTCTGGTACTTACTGTGCTAATAAACTACTCTCCGTTAAGCATATGAATGTCTTAAAACTACTCACATAACACAAAATTGAAACACCCACCAGATCAAACGCAAAACTGGAGCCACAATGATTCATTGATATACATGCAGACTGTACTGCTGTATCTGGGAAAACAGATTGCATCACACCACTGACAAATTGTAGTTCATGCATTGAACTTAGCACCGGCAGGATTCTTAATAGGCATAATGGAAAATATTTCCAACACCTGTGAAAAGGTAAGTCTTTAATAATGAATTGCTGATTAATTAACTATTAATGACTGTCACTTCACGCAAGCAGTGGCGTGACCTGGATTGGCTGGTGGAAGCCCCGCTCCAACAAAAAACTCACACTGTATAAGCTGAAATGGGTGTTGAATTTTGAGACAACTGCCACAGTGATAGATGTTGGCTATAGCAAAGCCATACTCCTATGGGCATATGATAAAACTCTGTTCAAAAGAACTGCTTGATGCCATATATGGTAATGTCATCTCTACTGAGTTCGTGCGATGAAATAAGCAACTCGCACCGGTACTGTTTAATTATATTTGATACAATGGCACACGGCAAGCATGAATTAAGTGAGGATTTCCCTTTCATAATTGTGTGTTGCAATATGTAGTATGTTTTGTTTAATACGAGGATATAGCTCAAGAAAGGAAAGCATTTCTATAAAAAAGGAATCTGTTGACATCGAATCAAGATTTAGGTATTAGGAAGTCATTTTTGGTGCAGGAGAATTGAAGCATTTGAAATGTGGTGTTACATGAGATTGATGAAGATCAGATATGGGTGGATAGGGTTACAAACGAAGAGGTATTAAGACGAGTGGGAAAGGAGAGATGTTACTGGTGACTGCTAATGAAGAGAAGAGATAGGTTGGTAGGGCACATACTAAGACACCCAGGAATAGCAAGCTTAGTTATGGAAGGTAGTGTGAAGGACAAGAACTTCCGAGCGCGATCCATCCACGACCCACCCTCCCTCACCCCTTTTCCATCTCACCCACTACTTTTTATTCCTTATTTTCTCTCCCCTTCCTTATTAGGCCAACGGTATATTAATAATAGTGATATTTTTTTCTCTCTGTGATATCAGCTGATAAGAATGTTGCATTTAATGGCACAATACCTCATTAGGCTATTGTAAAAAAATTAAGTCGTCAGGATATTGATATCCACATACGCCTACTGTACTTCAAATGAAGTAACATTGAAAATTACACCTGATAAATTTTGTCAGATAACTTACCAGTGCAAATGTTACACCATTAGCAATCGAGGGGGGAATAGCATGCCATACAGGTTGAGAAAAGTACACAACATACCGTAGGCTATATTTTGCTGTTATGGCATTATTAATTCAAAGCAGTCACAATAACTCATTAGGCTATTGTAATGTAAAAAATTATTTTGAAAACACATGGATTAAGACGTGCAACAAGCTCCAAGTACTATTGGAAAAATGTATGAGTTATTGTGTTGCTTAGTTATTGGAGTTTTAAGGGGCAAAACATCGGTTCAATCCTACACATTGAGATTCGGCTTCATAACAATGCATTGGAACTTAATAAGGGCAGTGACTTGATCCCTTTTTAATTTGTATTGTTTTCTCTCTATCTTGTCCATGCAATAACAACTAAGTTAACTGATGATAATTTTGAGGAACATCACATGGCTTCTTAAAAAATAGCACTTGATGTTTGATATTGGCTACCCTTCACGCTGCAATATTCAATATCATTGAAATATTACAATTATTTTTATTATGGTATCATCACTAAGTTAATACGAGTAAGAGTATAATGCTCAGACAACAAACCATGGTTTCAAAACTTTAACTTCACAAAGTGAAATTAGGTTTTGGATGAGGATGTGTGAATGGTGAGTAGGTTATTTCCAGAAAGTCACATGCATACTGTTGAATGGCCTGATTATAAGCAAAGCTAGGCCTATTCAGATATACTTGTTATTTTAGAAACTGTAGATAATCTGGAAGCTATCAACATAAATGTTAGGGAATAACCCAGCTCTTTTGGGAAAAACTCTTGTTGACCGACTGAAAAGCATCGAAAGTTTCATAGGTATGCCTTTTGTTTCAATGTTTTTCTGACACTACCAACTTCATCTAGCTGCATTAGCTTGGATCTATCACTTTTCAGAAACAACCAACACTCCTGAGGGAGAAAAATCATGACTCATAACATTCCAAGAGGCTTGCAGAAGAGACAAATCCTGGGGAAGTTAGACCCTCAGCCTGTCGGTCTAATGACAGCAACGAGTCAAGGCAAAGAAGAACACTGCGTCAAACCATGTGTTCTTCATTATGTGTCTGCATACATTGAAACACTGCTCGCTGTTGCCATGGAGACCGTTACCTCTCTCGTCTCCACTCCTCACTTCACCCGACAAGCGGACGCCAACCGTCACCTTTTGTAAATCCGACTATAGTCACAAGCACCCAATTTATGTTAGCCTACAGCTCAAGATGTCAGAATTATTCTTGGATCAGAAGGTACAGTCTAGGGAAACATAGTAGAAGTAAAGGAGCAAATTGCTGTGAAGGAGCTTTATTTAATATCTAAAAATTCGGTACTCACCAACAAGTTAGTCATAAGGTTATGTTCTACTTTACTAATTCATAATTTGGCGAACATAAAGAAATAAGAAGCCGAATATCTCCACAACATTAGTCTTTGATGTTCCATAATTGTGACAGTTGCTTGTTAAGTGAAAACACATTTTTTATTACAAAGCACTGGATTGTAAACCTACCACTGAAAAGTGTGTGTGTAATAAAGACTACAATATTACATCAACATGTATATCCTTGGTCACTTGTAACAGCTTCGTGGAAATTAGTTGCCAGAAAATCCAAATATTTATTGCCTAGATACGTTGCTTCGCTTGTCATAGGCCACATAACCTACTAGTTTAACATTGTCAAATAACACTCCAAATAGTTGTCACTGCTTTGAATCATAATTAGAACCAGAAATCGTCACTATTCCCGGTACGCAAGTATAATAACGTCGCTGGTTAAAAGGGCAGATTTTTTTTCGAAATGTGCAACGCATACATTGCGCAAATTTCAATCAGCACACACTACTGCACTCTACAGCAGTCACCAGTCATGAACGTGATATATTACGTTTTAACAAATTCTACGGATGAGAGCCACTGCATCATGGAAAAATAATGCACTGCATTAACACTAGAGATCAAAGATTAGAAAAAAAAAACATTCCGAACGAATGTAAATAAACGGTCAAACATTTAAATACAATACGTACAGAATCGATAGAATTCCCTTGTATCGATACTATCGATAGACCTGAATCCGAGAGTATCGATCATCACGCATCCGGCGTTTCTCAAATGTATTGTAACGTTTTCGGGGTTCGTAAAAATACTGGTCAGGCTATAATGCACTAAATCTTTATTTACAATAATATTATTTACACTAATTAACACTAAAACAAATTAGGCCTACCTACTCGCACACACACACACACACACACAGTCTCACTTTATAGAGCTACAGTCGCTATCTATTTACAATGTTCTCTGCAAGTATCTCTTACAGTCACTATTTATCTTTCACAGTCACTGTCTACGTTATTTATATCCACATTTATCTTCACACCCCGTCTTCACTATTTACAGTCCTCCATATTTATCTTCACTCATCGCGCTATGCCCGGCAAACTGCTTCAACTCCACTTACTCTGGACTAACACCGACTCCGAACTCACACTCACTGACTGCTCGCTCGTCACACGTCACTGGTATATAAACAATCGGGCTCCTGGTCTAGAATGTTCTGGGCATCGCTACCTCCAGTAGCATCGAGTAAGTCCTCGTGGTTGGCTTCCAGAATTGTCTAGCCCCTCCCAGCGATGTTCTGGATCACCTTTCCTTTTCCAGTAGGTTCGAGCCTATTCTGGTCGACCCTATTCAACATTGCGTGGGGAGGGGCCTACCCTAATTAGCTGGCTGGATTGGCTATTCTGCATTCTTCACACACCCCGCCCACCTGTATGGCCCACAGTGACTCGTTACACTTGGTATTTGTGGCGGCCTTGGGAGGAACTAAGAGGGGTGCGTACCTGAGGACGGTCTCTTTCGTTGGTAGATTCGTCGTACGGCCCCTCCCCCGAGAACTGTCTGTCCGGCTAGCGGTGACACGTTTCGGTATGTATCTACCCCTTATTATTCCCGTTTTTCCAACGGGGTCGGGGATGAGATGCGATGGAAGTATTTGTGGCGATGGTTTTTACGGCCGGATGTCCATCCTGACGCCAACCTCATGAGGGGAGTTAATGAGAGATGAAAAGAATGATGGTGAATGAAAATTGTTGGCTATAACTTACAACCTGTCCGAGGCTTTGCAGAGTAAGGATGTTGATTTACGTACAGCTCTGCAGAATATATATCTCCTATTACCGAACTTTCAACTGTCCAGATAAATGAGGCAGAAAATCATTCCAGAGCCATACACAGAAAAAGTTCCTCGATTCTGCAAATGACAAAAAACACGTAATGTACCATACCTTATTCTACCCGAAGAATCATTATCGCCAAGCCACTGGCATGCTCTTGACGTGGCTGCATATGTAGCAAAGCTAATATTGGGATCAGGAGTAGCGAGTGCAATCGCGTGTCAATGTTTCATTGTCCTACCAAAGAAAGTTGTATCCTGTGTCTACAGTCCTGTGAACCTCGGAATCACCTTTGGAATATTAGAATATTGTATTCATTGATCAAATCAATAAGTTTGTCGTCTTACCTCCGTATCTCTTTGCCACCGTCATTTCGTCTGAGATCCTCGTCCTCACAGTAGGCCAGTTCCGCCCTCAAGCTTAAGGTGATGCGAATCACGGACTCCGCCAGTCTCTCTTTGGGGCGATCCATTATCACCTATAACATTACATTGTGGGTGGCACCCTTAACACAGTCTGATCAAATGAAAGGCAGGAAGAGAACGATTCCTTGGCAATACGAGAACGATAATGTGTTATAAAGGAATGCACCTCTATTCTTGTTTGGATCAAGAGTAGATGGCAAGAGCTTTTTTTAACAGTTAATGCTTGTGTTATTATCAATGCCTTGAGGGTTGTACAGGAAAAAAAAGCAATAGACCCTGAAGATATTTGGTAACTAATACGAATAGTTTAACTCTGGTGAATTGTAAGGTATCGCACACTTGGGTTTCAATCGCTAGGCTGTTGTGGAATTTTTAAATATTGTATTACATAGTTATATTACACAGTTATATACATCACATGCGAACACAATTAAACACACAGTAAACACCTCAATATGTGTCCCAGAAAACCGCATGTCGCCTGGTCTCATTCGCTCTTCCTCCAACGGGTGAGTCTAGCCCAATTGCTGCATGGACACAGGTGTGTCAATATACCTGGGCGTGGGGAGGGGAGGAAGCACCCCCCGCGCGAACAGTGGGTGTATCGGGAATTGCCTCAGTAACGAGGCGACACCCATCGAAGAGTTTCACTACATGACTCCTAAACATGCCGCCCGCCAAAACAGAGTTTAACACTTTTTTCCAACACAAAGTCACCTAAAATACAAACAAGCGAACACACAGCACTGAACATAGTTAGGCAGTCAAAAACCAAATGTGTCTGTCTGGCATGGGAAGTGGGCAAAGTTTCGTAATGGGTCTCTTGAATGTACCAGATCAGGTACGTATTGTGACAACACGTACGAGTCCATCAGCTCTAGGGTAGTAGTACTCTCTTTCGGTCCTATATCGCCTAGGTGATTTAAAGAAATGGTAGGAGTCTGGTGCCCTATTGCGCTCCTTTCACTCCGATGTGAGTGGTATTAAATTTTTAAAGTTTGGGTACTAAATTTAGATCCTTTTTTTAAATTGAGTAAATTTTTCTCACACCATGCATTAGTCTAATGTATATGCTTTAGTGGGAGAAGTTGTCCTTGTGATTAAATGTTATTGAATGAAATGATTTTTTGAATTGATTTTATTTATTTTTAAAGTTTTGAGAGTACTAGAGACAGTGTAATGCCTAGATTCGGCTATGGAGCTATTGTTTCCGTATCGCTCGGTGTTGGCCTATTAGCAGCTGCTGATATTTTGGTTTTGAATATATTTGTCATTGAAGCTGATAATTGTATATTTATTTTGTTTTTGGAGCGGGGAGTTTGGATTTGATAGTGCACTGGGCTGATTGGCCGCTCGCATCTCGGAGTAGCCAATCAGGGCCGGGCAGTGCTTGGCTATTTTAAATTGTTGAAATTAATTGTTTTTACATAGATATTGCGTTTTGCGCTTTGTAGTAGTTATGAATTTAAAATTTTTGATTTTTCCAGGAGATTTATGGAATTGAGTGTTTCCGAGATGGATATAGTGCTTTGTAGTTGTAATATTTTAGTGAGGTTAGCCATCCCCAGATGGCTGCTTTTGCATGTGAGATCTAATTATGCTGTAAGTTAAAATGACTGATTAAGTTGACGAGATGTTTTAAAGGGGAATAGTAATGAGGTGTCCTTATCAGTTTTTGTTGTTCGTGGTTTAAACTTCGTTAGTAGTCCATAAGAGGTTTTCCTCTGACTTCGCTAGTTTGCGACTTTGATGTTATTGCTTTTTTGAGGGGGAATGCTGTCGTGGTTATCGTCCCAGAAGTTGGGCTGGTGTGGTGTATCTTGCTATTTATAGATAGTAATTAGGGTTTTGGATTAGATTGCGTAGAATTAGGATATATTTAGGTTGTCTTCTACGTTTTAAAGTTGGGTCAGGAGCATAGTTGCCAAGTTGGCGGACTAGATACACACATCAAAAAAAGTTTTGCATCACCTCGGTTCCCAGATCTCCGGCATATAGACGTTGACTGTGTATATTGTATCCAAGATACAGTCCCTTTGACTGTTCATAGATGTCACTAAAACTGCTCAAAGATGTAAACAACCATGCATGAGCAGGGCCTATTAGACGGAGGGGGTACGACAGCCGATCAGTTCCAGTCATTCCACCAGGACGAAGGTACGCTGCTCATGTTGTCTGTAGTTCTACCATGCCTAGAAGGTCAATACCGCAGTTCGATCGCGTCCGCATCGTTACTTTGTGTCAAGAAGGGCTCTCAACCAGGGAAGTTTCCAGGCGTCTCAGAGTGAACCAAAGCGATGTTGTTCGGACATGGAGGTGGTACAGAGATACAGGAACTGTCGATGACAGGCCTCGCTCAGGCCGCCCAAGGGCTACTACTGTAGTGGATGACTGCTACTTACGGATTGCCGCTCGGAGGAACCCTGACAGCAATGCCACCATGTTGAATAATGCGTTTCGTTCAGCCACAGGACGTCGTGTTTCAACTCAAACTGTGCGCAATAGGCTGCATGATGCGCAACTTCACTCCCGACGTCCATGGCGAGGTCCAGCTTTGCAACCCCGACACCATGCAGCGCGGTACAGATGGGCCCAACAACATGCTGAATGGACCCCACGGAATTGGCATCACGTTCTCTTCACCGATGAGTGTCGCATATGCCTTCAACCAGACAATCGTCGGAGACGTGTTTGGAGGCACCCTGGTCAGGCTGAACGTCTTAGACACACTGTCCAGCGAGTGCAGCAAGGTGGTGGTTCCCTGATGTTTTGGGGTGGCATTATGTGGGGCCGACGTACGCCACTGGTGGTCATGGAAGGCTCCGAAACGGCTTTACGATACCTGAATGACATCCTCCGACCCATAGTGCAACCATATCGGCAGAATATTGGAGAGGCATTTGTCTTCATGGACGACAATTCTCGACCTCATCGTGCACATCTTGTGAATGCGTTCCTTCAAGATAACGACATCGCTCGACTACAGTGGCCAGCATGTTCGCCAGACATGAACCCTATCGAACATGCCTGGGATATGTTGAAAAGGGCTGTTTATGGACGTCTTGACCCACCAACCACTCTGAGAGATTTACGCCGAATTGTCGTTGAGGAGTGGGACAATTTGGACCAACAGTGTCTTGATGAACTTGTGGATAGTATGCCACGACGAATACAGGCATGCATCAATGCAAGAGGACGTGCTACTGGGTATTAGAGGTAGTGGTGTGTACTGCAATCTGGACCACAAATGCTGAAAGTCTAGCTGTATGATGGTACAACATGCAATGTGTGGGTCTCATGAGCAATAAAACGAGCTGAAATGTTGTTTGTGTTGATCTCTATTCCCTTTGTATTTAAAGGTTCCGGAACTCTTGGAACCGAGGTGATGCAAAACTTTTTTTGATGTGTGTAGTTATCATGTTGGTTGGTTTTTAGGTAGAATTTCTGAGTGATTTTCGTTAGGTGGTCCAGAAGGTAGGGGACCTTGGTTTTACGATGATTGTATACTGTAGATAATCTGAGTTGTCCTTTTTTTTAGTGCCCTTCTTAGTACCCAGTTTTGAATCGTTTGCAGTTTTGATAGGCTATCTAGAGTGGACCTGATCAACCACTGCAAACCTCCAACACAGTGGGGTAAGTTTGTCTTCTTTCACGATCGACAGCGTTCTTGATTGGACGTGCGCCCTTCTGCCATCCATTTCCCTCTCTGTTGTACATAGGACAAATAGTCGGTTGACCACGCCGACCCTAGCTGAGTCCGGCATTGCATCCACTTACGTGTGCTGGGCTCCTCTCCGCATTGTTTCCTGTCGACCTCTCTTGGTCAACTCTTGTCCTCTTTCGAACCCAACGGTATTAGCGTATCCGAGGACTAGGGAGTCTTTCATTTTCCCGCCTTAATTGGCCTTTGTCTCATCTTTTCTGATACCCTCATTCTTCGATTTCTTTTCATGTTATCTCCTGCCATCTGCATAAGGCCGTCAAGGAGGCAGGGTGTATGTAGCCCCACCACTTATGGTGCACCCTGGATAGTGCTACTCCCTCAAGGGCTCATGGCTGGTGAGTTTGGGAGTTGGTGACCCCGAGGGATTCCTGAGATGGGCCCGTTTTGTCCTTTTTCCTCTGACCTTGGGGCGGGCCCTCTAATCTCTCCCTTTCCTATATGCCTTTCATGGCTCTACTTCCTTCGAAGTCCCTCAATCCTCATTCTTCGAGGGTTGAGGGCATTTCTTTTCTTCCTGTCCTTTATTTGCCTTATCCTTTATTATTTCTTTACAATTTCTTCTTCTAGTATGTAAGTTTATAGTTAGTATTAGTTATAGGTTTCATTCCCATATCATCTTTCGCTATCACGCAAACCATTAGGGGCCGATAACCTAGATATTAGGCCCCTTAAAACAAGAATTATCACCATCATCATCATCAAGAACATTCGTTAACAGTGTTCTTGCATCAGCCTTTTAAGGGTACTTGTCGCATGCTCTGATGAATCGTTTCCATTCTGCAGCTGTCATTTGATAGCGGCAGATTTATTCAGTCCCTTGGAAGGTGGCATCATCATTTCCAATAGAAATTGTTGGATCCAACTCTGAATCCGACCTTTCCTCTTCCGTCACGTCCATGAGGTCCTCAGGGAGAGCTGAAGATTGAGGGGGTGGACGACGCTTGCTTGATGATCTGGAGGAGCGAGGAGGAGTCTTTGGGGGCAATATTTCTTTCCACAGACGGACGCTTGGAGGAATGTTCAGATTGTTGGCGGATGGTGCTGGGGTAATCAGAATCATCTGCAGAACTGTTCCTCTTTTGTCGAGATCCTCGATCGTTGCGACATCGTCATCATCATCCCCGTCGAAATCGTCACCATCACCTGAACCTTCCCAAGTTCTTCAGGATAATCCTGGCTGATGTCCTGCGATCTCCGAAAATACTCCTTCACCCATCCCTCCAAACCAGAGTAGAGGGTTATTGAATCACGAGAATTTGCAGACCCTATTCCTTTATATCCGGACCAGTGGCTTCGATTGGAACCACCGGCCAGCAACAGAATGGATAAAGTAGCCAGATTCTGATAATCGGTTGTTTTTCCACAGACATCAATCCCAATTAAAGGAGAATTTTTAAATTCAAACACTGTAGATTTAAAACTACTTAACTCAGTCAACAAGACTTTAATCTTGTGGAAACATGCTTTTCTAGGGAAATTAGAAAATTCCCGGAGTGCAGTGTTACTGCATTTTTGGAGATACTTCCGCGTCCCACTGGTGATGGCGAGATTTAGGCCTAATCCGTAGCGTTAGCAATGCGCATGCGCGCGTGTGAACTCTCTCGCAGATGGAATGAGATGCTACGAACACAAATAAAATACCGTTTATCTGAGGAAAACTGAGGGGGTTGCGAGAGTACACAATAGGAGTGTCACATAATAAATGTTTACGGGAAGTAACAGTATAGTTAGGAGCCCGGAACAAGGCGATACAATTTTCCACACTGCTGGAAATAGTCATTCAGAAAGGAATTCCTTCAAATAGTCTGCAATTGTCTCCTGAGAGTTGATATGGACATGGTGGCACTACTGTCCATGAAGGGCCTAGGCCTACCAAGCGACCGCTGCCCAGCCATTTAGCCTGCAGATATTGGGGTGACGCGTGATCAGCGCATCGGGTCCCCTCGGCCGTAAATCTTGGCCTTCGTGATCGGGCGCTGACTCATTGTCAGACAGCTACTCAATTGTCCTCACGAGGCCGAGTGCACCCCGTTCCAGCCATCACGTCAGTTTCTAAAATCCCTGACGGAGCCGGGAATCGAACCCAGGGCCTCCGGGTGTGAGGCAGGCACGATACCCCAACACCACGGGGCCTGCTACCCTTTGTAGTAATGAATAATAATTTTGGGGATCATGTAGCAATAGATATTAGTTACCCACTATCCCTCTATGGTGTGTCCGCCATTACACGCGTAAATTATGGGACAAATACAGTATTGCTAATCCCGCGCATTCGGTACTGACAGCCTCCCTGTCACTTTGCCCCGCTTTTCCTCTAGGCAACCCACGGTCGCCATGTAACAAGGTCGTGCGTCTAACCGCCACACGGGAGAGAATTCTGCGCACGCTTCTCACCTACACCCTGTATTTCGAAGGAAAGAACGTTAAGGATTTGTCGAGAGCTTAGAACAGTTGAGCTGTGTTGCCAAGTATTTAGTGTTGTAAATCAACTGATTCGAATAATACACAGCACTACACTTCAGACATTATTTCTGTGCAATTGTACGAAATATATTTTAAAAGTGTGTAGCCTCCGTGGCTTAGGCTGCAGCACGCCGGCCTCTCATCGCTGGGTCCGTGGTTCAAATCCCGGTCACTCCATGTGAGATCTGTGCTGGACAAAGCGGAGGCAGACAGATTTTACTCCGGATACTCCGATATTCCCTTTCCACTCTCATTTCATTTCAACTGTCGTTTATTTAATCATTTCCCCAGGGGAGTGCGACAGGCTTCGGCAGGCGGCACAGTTCATATCCTCGCCTCTTAAAGGGGGTTTCATTCTTTCCTTTCCCTGACCCGGTCGGTAGACTGGAAGCAGGCTGTGGATTTTCATATTTTATAAGTCAATCCTGAGTCAATGCCGAGGACATTCAAACAGAGAAATACGGCACTTAGATGAATAATTAAATTACACTGAAACTATGATACCTTTACCATCGGCATTCAATTCAATAATACAACAGAGAGGGCAAACCCTCTACAGCTAATGAATATAAAAACTCTCATCATGCAATGAATATCCTTTAACACGAAGCACGAGTCTGGGGGGAGGTTGTTCACAGCATACAGTACAGTAGTTGACAGATAACACTATGCACACTCACTGAATCGCGACTCTCTACGGTTAATATAAGCTTTTAAAGTTAAGGTAAAGTCATATTTAGCACTGGGCACTCAAAAAAACCGGTCTGTAGCGATATTATTGCCGGGGTTTTATATTATCGAGTTGTAGGCTATTGAATGACAGGCGGTACTTTGAACTCTATGACGGGAAAGAATAGCTTGTGCTCTATTATCGACTGCCGCAAGCGAACTGACACCAATACATAAATTATCCTAGTCACTTGGCAAGGGTTTGACAAGCTCCATCCCTTCACTGTCCCTATCATCATCACCACCATCAATGTCTTCGTCAGAGCTTGATGAATTGTCAAAGTTAATAATCATTTCATCCACCGCGATATCCAGAACGCCTTCAGTATTTCTTTCTGTACATGCTGTACGGCATGTGTTCAGTCCTCGGGTCGAACTTCGGCGAAGTAAAAGTAAGGAAACAATGACAGAGCAAGGAAATCCGACACTGACACTGGTTAACAAGCGACTGAAACAATGCCTGCCCACACGACAAGAATTCTGTCACTTGTGTGGTATATTTTGTAGCCACATTTTGGTGACGGGTGTTTGATAGTAAAATGTCGAGAGCTGTGAGATATTGTTTGTAGTTTTTTGAAAATTATGCATGTGTGACGCATTTGCAGTGAGTGTTTACACGGACTTGAAAACAATTTGGTATGTGCATCTCTGCGAAGGAAGAGCCGTATGTTTTCCCCAAAGACAATGGAAAGGCTAAAAACAGTAAAATTCCACACGCCGCGAATACCTTTTAATTTAGATTTCTTTTATCAAAGTAGGTAATAGAAAAAAAAGCAAGACAAAATTAAATAAATCACTTTGACAAATACAAGGAACTTAAATTATACATAACACAAAATTAAGTTCTTTCGACAGTACTAATTTCTGAATTGGAACTGTACACAAAATAAAATAAGTCACTTTGTCAATACAAGATTGTGGTTAGGAACTTTAGTCACACAAAATAAGATAAAACAAACAGTAATCAAGGATTTATTAATTTAAAGCTTCTAGGGAACTCATCTGCTCTTCTATTTTCTCTGCTTCAGAACGGGCGTCATTCAATATTTTCTTCCTTTTTTATTTGGCCAATTCATGGAGACCTTTCGTGTCTTCTCTTTCGACTGCCACCATAGCCGTCGCTTCCTTTTACTCCTGGCTTCGCACCTGTTTTGCTCCCTTTAACACGGTGTAGGAATTTCGTGCAGTATGGACTCTTGGCTAACGGTTATCTTGTCCACTCTACCAGCTGCCGTCACAGCGTCCTGAACAGTATGCATGCCAATCAGACTTGCTTCTTTGGGATTGACTGCCATGTACTCCTTGTTCAGGGAGAAACTTCTCTCTATAGCAGCGTTCCTGTGATACAAAATCTGTGTCATTTTATCGAAGCTTGTGAGATCGTTATGTGCTATAACGTCATATGATGGCATATCCAGTAACACCTGTATTACTAACGATAAGGGTCTGCTTTCCAGGCTTCGGGGAGGTGTTGACGTCATCTAAATAATTAGTAGCCGATAACCTAGATGTGGATTTGATGTCTTTTATGTGTACGTAAAAGGTTCTGTTGGATAGGTATCGTTGGATGATTTTGATGTAAGTCAATGGTATATTGTGTTGTATTCATTTGTAAAGGAGGGTTGAGTGAATTACCCTGTCTAAAGCCTGTTTGTAGTCGAGAAATACTGCAAGTGTACCCTGATTGTGTTGGAAACCGTGTGTAATGTATTCAGTTACTCTTACGAGTTGATGTGCGGGTGCGTGTCCCTTTCGGAAACCGAATTGTTTGTATGAGCCTGTTTTCAATATGTCGTATGGTTTTTGATGTAGAGTACTTTTTCGAAAATTTTAGGAATGATGCTCAGTAGGCTGATGGGTCTGTAGTTTGAGGGGAGTCTATTGTTTTTCCCTTGTTTTAGAAAGGCGATAATTTTTGGCATTCTCCATTGTTGCGGAAAATATTCAAATTGAATAATGGAGTTAAATAGGTGCGTAATAAGTTTTGAGTCCTTTTTGTGTTTGCTTCTTCAGTAGAATGGCAGCCAAGACATTGCGGAATTCGCCCATATTATCAGAATTGATCACAGTGTCTGCCGAGCCAGTGGAAAAGTGCTAAAGAAAAATAATAATCCCTATCACCATTAAAATAAACAAGTTAAAATTAACTGTTACACACGTAGATAGTTCTACTATCTGTAGAATAAATGTTTTTGAACATTCTTGTTACAACAATGTTAAGTTTCATAAAATATTTACGTAATTGACAGTCACCCTGTGGCTGTGTCACTGAAATAGTCTGATTAAAATCAGCTGTTCACTCATACAAATGAAGTTAATATTACTAAAACCCTACATTATACACGAGCGTACGTGAAATGTTACTATCTACTCTAATAATACTGTTAAAAATTGTATAACGTTTTAAATATTTACATTATATACAGTTCTCGTGCTTCACACGGTTTAAAATATACTACTAGCACTATCAGTCGCGATCTGACAGCTTCATAGTGTCTCTGTTACATTAACAATTCTTTGAACAATGTTTTAACCAACGATGAAATTCTCAGGTACTTCTAGTGGTAAGTCATAATAAATAAGCTTTAAATATCAAACACTTAAGTTAAATACAGCTTAGAATGTCGAGTCGATAAATAAAACAATGGGATTAAGAGCGATGCGAAACTACTTAAAAACTCTATACATTTCGTGGATCATATACAAATATTCTCTGGCATAAACAATTCAAACATTAACCTTTGTGTTAGCGCTTCTTACTCATCCTGTAACAATTCGTTGCTCCACATAGCAATATATTCCTTCCTTCCGCAATACAGTGAACAATACTTATCAATGGCGTCTTACTACGCTCCAAACATGTCATACTTCCTTCCTCTCCTTACTATAAACAATCTTCAAAACTCCGCACGGTATTACTTCCATGAAAAACCCATCTTGCTACAAACTTGTAGAAGAATTAGTGATTTTTACTAGGTAACTACACTAGAGTATATTACCGTTCAGAATGCACTCCTAACTACCAACTCCTTTCTAAATTATTAAACCTCGTGCATCAAATGCAACAATTATATGTTCGTTCACAATAATACATTTCACAAAGTACTTCTTATTCCTTTCATTAGCGCTATTTGTTCTCTTTGATCCATAATAAACTTGTTTTTCCACGTTACCAAACGTTAACAATGTTAATTTGTAGTTCGCTCGTCTTTTAGTTGTTAATAAAAATAAATGCATATCCTCACGCTTCTGGTGTACATTTAAATATGTGAACAATTCATATTTAAGTTGTTTTCAACATACTATACCGCAGGTAGACTAACATATCTCCTGGTCTATTCATCTCAGTTAAACAATGTTTCTACTGTAATTGTTGATAAATATAGGCATCATTAGACCTCAATCGTCACTACCATGATCCTATTTTATAGTGTATATTCGTAGTATCAATAGTCCAAGACTATATAGTTGTCTAATAAGTTGTATTCCGCTATTGGAATTTTATAACATTCAGATTGTTATAAATAAATATTTCAGATGTATATTAACATCGTAATGTCTGTTAAATAATATCACAGCATCTCACAATAATGCTTTACTTGATAACAATGCAACATAGATATATAAATGTGTACTTCCGTCGCTGTTACGCATAGAAATTGTTAATAGCAATTATAATGTTTAAATATTCTTACAAATATGTCATTATTTACGCTTTTCTCTCCAAAATACAATGTATTCGAAGCCTTCTCTCCGAGATACAATATTACCGAAGCATTCCATTTATAAAACGAGTATCGTTCGAAAGTGAGTATCTTACAACGTTTCCTTCAAAATAAAAATACGGAAAACGCAAATCTCAGTTGCAAATACATGAAATAAGGTCTTAAACGACACACGAAGACGTATCAGAAATTACAATGAAACTCTAAAATTTTAGCTATTAAAAACAAAGAATAAAGATAAAAATTTCTACAAATGAAGTTGGTCACTCCAAAAATGGATTTCTACTGTTACAACAAAACTACAGATATTCGAGCAAACGGTTGTTCTACCTTGAGATGTCTTCTACAGCCAAGAAATACCTCTATCAGCTGTTCTTGATATTCCGTCGAAGCTGCAATCGCTCGCCTCCCCGTGAAAACAGTTACTGCCAAGCACGTGCAAATCAGCTGTGAGCGACCCCATCTCAGTCGGGCTGCATCACCTGCTCTGCGTCTCGGCTGGAGCTGCTAACGGTGGATCTTCCATCTTCACGGTCAGCGACCTGGAAACTGCGTTTCTTGGTTCGTCTGGCTGCAAACGGTATTCTGCTTCTTATCTCTGAACTGCAGAGTGGTCTCGCCATTGTAGATCCGCAAGTCCTGAGTTGACATTTCGTCATGATGGTGTTAGACATCTTGCTTGTAGTGTAGAAACTCATATTGTAATACTGCAAGTTGTAGCGCAGTTGTAGCTGTGTCGAACCTCGATTTTCCAAGTCACTCTGACTTCCCAATCCATGGTATAGATTAACCTCCTTTCATTTATTTAGTTCTCCATAATATTCTCTTCAGTATACGTAGAATAAGCTTTTCCTCCCCGACTTAAATTCGCTGTCATCATGTAGACTATAATGTAGACTGTGATGAAATAATGTTGAATATATTTAGTTGAATTCGTTTAGCAATATTGTAACTTTAAAATGGGCAATACTGTTAGTTATTGCTTCTCTGGAAAGTGCTGTTTTATAAGCGAAGTCTCGTTCTGATGATGTTATACTTTCATAAACGCTGGTCTCTCCAATACTAATGTAATTTCACTTTACCTTCTCTTCTTCTAAGCTTCCTCGGCGATTCCTCGGTCATTCGACAGTACAACAGTGCTTGTCGACCGGGCTTACGTTGCGTGCAATAAATGCTTCTCTTCTGTGCGCGTGAGTCAAACGCGTCCGCTCGTGTCAAGTTGCTGCGAGAGAGTCACGCCACGCTTCTCTCCTCGGCGGCGGGTGTCACCGCTAGCGTTCCTCAGCTAGCCTCACACTTCTGCATTTTAATAGAAATATACTAATATTTTCTTAATTATCCAATAATTTATTTCTTTTCAACCAAATAAATTTCATATTGCATTCTACACCTGTAGATGTGCTTATTTCGCTTTATATCTGCCAAATTTATATAAAAGCGATTCCCACGAAAATTATGTGCTTTTATTTGATTGGCTGTTGACATATTCTGATAAAGGCTCCTGGATCTAGCCTCTTATCCACGGGTCGTGTGCATTGCTTTGTTATGATCGCCTTGCTAACCGAAACTGGTTTTCTGGTGCCAAACATGAAGCTTTGTACAATTTCCAGCTTCGAATGATCGAACTCTTCCTTAGTTAAAATCTCATTCACCAGAATATTTCCAAATAATAAATTCCTCAAAATGCTTCACAATTCTCCAAAATACTTTCATTATGCATCATTTGCATCCCATCATAATACATATATATTTATTAAATGATTTTAATTCCAAATTTCCAATTTTTCCTTCCAATGGTGCACAAGTCGTTAGAACCTCGGCTCAATCAGAGGTCCTAAGCTGGGCTGAATCGAGTTCAGTACACAATACAAAACAAAAAATCTAAACACTATATTTACATAAACTGTCACGTTACGCTCTCGAAAATACCAAGTATGTCAGCTACACAAATAAGACACTAAGAATTTACATTTAAACGAAAGCAAAACAATTATTTACAAGATTTCCCATACAACACGCAACCCGACCCGACCAAAATTAAATTAATTTAATTTTTGTACTCATCACTTTCAGCACATCATTACGCCATGGATATCGCCTGCCATCTTCCCTATATGGTGGCCTAGCCCATCATAGACATCTCTGCAGTGGCTGAAATGGTTGTCTTCCTTCCTTCAATGGCTGTGGAGATCTTTTGAAAGTCGGCTGTGATGCACGTTCCGGTTCATTCACTGCCTAACTAACTGCTGTAATTTCGACTACTCAATTCATCGAAAAAGTCCAATAGCAGTGCGTTGACTGGTCCTGATTTCCGTGGTCTGATAACCATCTATCTAAACACTGAATTTATCGTAAAACTTTCAACACTTCAATTGCATCGCACACAAATGGAATAGTAAATATGCAAAATTTTACAAGTACTTTGCATCGCACGGATGCGCCAAATGTTCAAGTCTCAAAGTATCTCGTGCCCTCAATAATACGCAGAATGAGTATCGATTCTCAACGTAGAATGTAGAAAGTAGATGCAGAAAGTAGAATGTCGAATGCAGAATGTTATAACACCGCACTCGTAGCGCTATTTATACAAAATGACACAAAATCGAGAGAAGGGGTAATCCGCTCAGCTAAATTCTATAATACTAGGGCTACCAGCATGTGTGACCTCTCAAAATAATGGTGACATTCAGCATGTCACGAATTTAATCGTGTGCAACCAAATCGATCGTACAGTTGCAAATAATTTGATTGGCGCCAATTTCTCGTTCCCGCCGTTGACTGGCGTCATTATCTTCTCATTGGCTGGTCATCTCGCACAATTTGCGAGTTCTCTGCGAAACCCCGCCTATGGGTGAGATCAAGACATTTCATTTCTTCTCACTCACATTTCACTCTTTCCTTGTCTTAAAGCTAGCGGACAATGAAATATCTTCAACATGCGTCATGAGCGTACTGTGGCTCTCAGAATAGTTTTGCAGCCCCATCCTTTTGTCTTATGGAATGTGGTTGCGACCGTTCGTCTGCAACTCAAGTACCTGAACGTTGTGACATCTTAGCAAACTCTGGCTTCAGCAGTGCTCGTTTTTCAAGCAGTAAGAATAAAATATAGAATCGTTAATATGGGACCAATATTAAAAGTTCATTCACCCCATAGTTGGTGATAATCAAACTTAGAATGAAGTATATTTTCACTTCCAGGCAGCACATGGATCAAACTAGTGACTGATAACCCACAAACTCAATATTCTTAAATAATCCCTTTTTAATGAATATTTTCCCCTCTCTTGGTTCTTTTTTAATGAATATTTATCCCTTTAAAATCCGTTCTCTTTATGTATTACCACGTAGCCTTGTCCCACCGACAACAGTCACCTTTATTGCTGTTTTTCTCAATAAGTCACGTTTGCTCCCGCATTTGTTTCAAATATTGTCAATTGATATTACAAAAAGAAAAGGAGGCAAGGCCTCACATGTTCTCCGAGACAGGAAAGCCAGTCTCGAAAATTATTTTCATATTCGTGATATGGAATATGCAGAAGTCAACGTATTAGAGTACAATGAAATACATTAATCATATAATATCTTATCAACACAGAGATCCATGTTACTACTAATATTGTACTTTACAAAGAAATACTTTATCCTAAACTATCTTATTAACATAGAGTTCCATGTTACTACATGTTTATGTGTGTATACTGCATTATGGCTATTTGGCTGCAATACATATTATTATTAGTAGTATATATAAGAAGAGGATAGGGATTGGAAGAGATGTGTCGATTTGCTCATAGATAGATGGGACGGGTTTCGAGATATTTTCCTGAAAACTATTCCCAATGTGCGACATTAATGATCGTTACAATTACAACGCCATATCATGAGGTCCAATTCTGTTTTCATTCTGTTCCTGTATGAGGTAATATTTGCATGAAGGAATAACAGACTGTAAAATGGATAGACGCCAGTGTCGAGACCTTCCACACGAACAGTGTCACCACCTGTATAAACAAAGACCCTAAAAGATGGTATGGATTCTGTCGGCAAAACAGAAAAAATCAAATAAAGTACACCCTCAGGGGCTCACGGCTGGTGAGTTCGAGAGTTGGTGACCCCGAGGGATTCATGTGCTGGGTCCGGTTTTCCCCATTTTATCCATTACCTCTGGGGCGGACCGTCTGCTCTTTCCCTTTCCTATCTGACTTCCATGGCTCTTCTTCCTTCCAAGTCCCTGAGTCCGCATTCTTCGAGGGTTGAGGGAATTTCTTTTCCTCCTGTCCTTTAGTTACCTTATTCTCCTTTTGTTATCCATTTCGTCTTCTAGTATATAAGTTAGTTTTAGTTAGCCTGTAGACATTTCATTTTCATCTTCACGATCACCCAAACCATAAGGGGCCGATAACCTAGATGTTAGGCCCCTTAAAACAACAATTATCATCATCATCATCATCATCATCATCATGGTCTGGGATGGATAACCAGGTCGGAGGGAATTGTGTTTTTATTTTATTTGTGAGCAGTTGTTCAATGTACTGTTGTTTTAGGGAGCTGTGTTTTTTGTTGAGTTGGTTTGGAACTTGTTTTTTATGTAGTTGCATTGGGGGTCTCGTCGGATTCTGAAATCTTCGTCTGTGGTTTCCAGAGATTTGTATGGTTCCTTAGTTTAGGGCTTGCGACGACGCGGTCATGTAGCCCCGTGTACTTTGGGTGTGTGTAGAATCTGTCTTATAACCGGTGTTAATTGTGGTGGCTGTATTAGTGTGTGTTATCTGTAATTCAGGTAAGGACTGCAGACGATCTATTTTAAGTATTTCCTACTTTTGCTATCGTCAACGACACATAGCTGTGAGCCTGGCTACTAGATGCACCGCAACCGGCACCTGGCGTCGAACGTTGAAACGTAACACAGCGTTAATAAAAACGATCCTACAAATTGTAGTTAGTGGAAGGTTCTTTTACATGCTATACGTTTATGACAAGGGCCCGCCGACTTAACTTCCCCTCCGAGGGAAGGCATTCTGAGGGATGTTTAACGCTCTTAAAAAATCCGACGACTTCGGCCGGGTTTCAACCCGCGATCTTGGGCACAGCAGTTCACCATGCTACCAACTACGCCACCGTTGCCGCTTTCCAGAGTGTGGTGGGTATTGTTTGTTGTTGTAGTTCAGAATCTGGTAGCGATGGGAAGGCTGATTTTTAGTTTTTGAAACATGGGTTTGTTTCTGGTTACTCCCCCAGGGGCTCGCAACTTGTGGGACCTGTGTTGCCTACCACGGGACCCCGGCTGAGTCGGGCATTGCTTCCACTTACTTGTGCTGGGCTCCTATCTGTTATCTTTCCTCTCAAACTCTCTTGGTAAACCCTTGTTCTTTTCCGACAGTATTAGGGTATCTGAGGCATAGGGAGTCTTTCACTTTCCCGCTTTAATTGGCCTTCTTTTTCTATTAATTGTATCTTCTGCCTTCTGCCTTCTGCATAAGGCCCTCAAGGAGGCAGTGTGTTTGTAGCCCCACCACTATTTGGTGCACCCTCGATAGTGCTACACCGTCAAGGGCTCACGGCTGGTGTGTTCGGGAGTTGGCGACCCCGGGGGATTCCTGAGCTGGGTCCGAATCCTCCCCCCCCCCCTTTTTTTCATTGCCTAGGGGGTGGACCCTCCTCTCTTTCACTTTCCTATCTGCCTTTCATTGCTCTCTTTCCTTCCAAGTCCCTCAATCCTCATTCTTCGAGGGTTGAGGGCATTTCTTTTCCTCCTGTTCTTTATTTGCCTTATTCTCCTATTGTTTTCCATTGCTTCTCCTAGTGTATAAGTTAGTTACTTTTAGTTATAGTTAACATTTCATTATCATCTTCATGATCACCCAAACCATTAGGGGCCGATAATAAATGTTAGGCCCCTTTAAACAACAATTATCAACATCATCATCATCATCATCTTTTCATTATAGTTCCTTTTCTCTTTAAGATTCCCGCCCTGTTTTTCTGAATTGGCTCCCCGTGTCTCTAAATTATATTTTGTGAGTATTTTGAATCTCATCTCCATTTTGTAAGGATGTTCAATCTCAATTGCATTTTGTCAGTACAGTATTTTGAATCGCAAGCTTCCACATATTGTGAGTATATTGAATCTAAATTACATTTGGTAAGTATTTTCAAATTCAATTCCATTTTGTAAGTATTTTGAATTTCAATTGCTTTTTGAGAGTATTTAGAATCTGGTATGGCATTTTCAATCTAACTTGCGTTGAGTATTTTCAATTTCAATTGTATTTTGTCAGTATTTTGAATTTAAATTGCATTTTGTAAGTGTTTTGAATCTAAACTACATTTTATGCGTATTTTTCAATCTATTTCTTTTATGAGTATTTTCCTTCTAAATTACCTTTTGAAAGTATTTCCACTACATTTTGTGAGTCGTTTTAATCTTGAGTTCCATTGTGTAAGTCTAACGTAATATTCGTTATGGTTTCTATTACATTGTCATTTTCGATATCACCCAGACCATTAGGGGCCGATAACCTACATGTTAGGCCCCTTAATACAATTATCATCATCATCATTTATTGGTTCCAATTGTTTTTAAATCGCAGAGTGGCTCCTTTTTTACATCTTATTAATAATGTTATTGGTTTTAGTCCCTTTTTAACCACTGTGGCTTATAGAGACGCCGGAGTGCCGGAATGTTTAACGTGCCAGCAAATCTACTGACACTGCTCCCTCACATTTGCGCACCCTCAACTGCCAGTTGACTGCGCCAGGATTCGATCCTGTAACCTTTTATGGTTCTAATATGGTTAAAGACTTTTAGTTTAGTTTTAGTCTGTTTTTTGTTTTTATTCTGTTAACCTCTGTTTTTATAATTTACTATGCCTTATTTGTTTTATTGTTTTTATGATCCCCTCTTTTACTGCTTTTATCCAAATAAGGCATAATTGTTGGGACTCACTGTCTGTATTACACAAACCATTTTCGTATTTAATCTCTGGTAGTGGGCTGTTTATATTGTCATCCTTTCATTTCATAACATTTATTTCATTAGGAGCCCTTTAACCTAGATGTTAGGTCCTATAAAACTAGATTATCATGCGAACTGCACCGTCCAGCGGCCGCATGATACAGCACAGTCGAAGGCATCCCCAGGGAGCTCCATGCCAACACTCCAAGCACTGAAATCTGTAACACACACGGCCATTTCAAATATGCTAGAGAGAAACAGGTACAGTTCATAGCATCGTAGCACGTTCAGTTTGTCACCCTTAGCGTAAACACGTATTTATCTACTCTAAGGAAAAAAGAGGGGCATTTTCACAGTTACATTAAATTTGCTTTACCTGAAATTAATTTACGTTCCAAATGAAAACAGAAAATGTCAAACTTCAATAACACAAAATTAAGTTACAGTTACGTCAACCAATATGCATATGCGTTGAAAAAACATATCTTCCATTCCGCCACTCTTATCGGCAAGGAAATTAATATGCCTGCTATAATGTCTGGATTTTTCAGATTTATATCTGAAAATGTGGAGTTTATATTGGAATTTCAAATTTTAATTTTGAATACCAATTTATGTAGACTATCTTTCCCTAGAAATCTTCGTATCGAACTTTCAGAAAATCGAGATTTAAAATCACCAATAGTGTTTAAACAAATATGCGCAAGCGAATTTTCCTTGGTATAATATTAACGTATTTATAAATTTTTTAAATGTTGTAGCCTATTACAAAACTTGTAAAATAATGCAAATAAATACCTTTTTTTTCTAGAATTTTCAGTTTAGGAAATAGGCTATAAGATTTCTTGTTGCAGTAAAATATGTATTTTTTAATCAATGTATTAACTGTTTATGAATTTTCATCAATGAAACTTTGTAAATCGCAAAACTCTATTTTATACGCTAAAATACTCCAGGACTGTAGTCTTTGTCTTTGTCTTCGTCTTCTACCTTTTCGGCTCTTCTCTTTTTCTTGGTATTTTCCCCCCAGTGGCTCACATCTAGTGGAACGTGGGTTGGCGACCACGGGTCCCCAGCTGAGTCCGGTATTGCTTCCACTTACTTGTGCCGGGCTCCTTTCTGTCTTCTTTCCTTTCGACCTCACTTGGTCAACTCTTGTCCTCTTCCG
Source organism: Meconema thalassinum (assembly GCA_946902985.2). Lineage (NCBI taxonomy): Eukaryota > Metazoa > Arthropoda > Insecta > Orthoptera > Tettigoniidae > Meconema > Meconema thalassinum. The sequence goes on from OX336392.1 coordinate 516,380,938, forward strand.
ACCCCGACGGTATTAGGGTATCCGAGGCCTAGGGAGTCTACCTTTCCCGCCTTAATTGGCCCTTGTCTCATCTTTTCTGATACCCTCCTTCTGCGAGGGGTCAAGCTTCTTTTTCTTTTCATGTTCTCTCCTGCCTTCTGCTCAAGGCCCTCAAGGAGGCAGGGTGTATGTAGCCCCACCACTTCTGGTTCACCCTGGATATTGCTACACCCTCAGGGGCTCACGGCTGGTGAGTTCGGGAGTTGGCGACCCCGAGGGATTCCTGAGCTGGGTGCGGTTTACCCCTTTCGTCCCTTACCGGTGGGGTGGACCCTCTCCTCTTTCACTTTCCTATCTGCCTTTCATGGCTTTCCTTCCTTCCAAGTCCCTCAATCCGAATTCTTGGAGGGTTGAGGGCATTTCTTTTCCTCCTGTCATTTATTTGCCTTGTGCTCCTTTTGTTTTCCATTTCTTCTTCTAGTATATAAGTTAGTAGTTAGTTTTAGTTATAGTTTACATTTCATTATCATCTTCACGATCACCCAATCCATTAGGGACCGTTAACCTAGATGTTAGGCCCCTTAAAACAATAGTATCATCATCATCATGTTATGATCTTGATCCGGTACGTTTATAACTTCCTCGTCCCCATCCGAAAAATCTGAGGCGAAGTCCTCTACTTCATCAGATAACTGGCTCAAAATATCAGGTATGTCTTCGTCATTGTCAAAACGAGACCTAATATAGAATTATACTAAATTTAATTTCGCCTGAATTTGCCTAATTACCTGAAATATACAGAGGAAAGGAAATTTTAAAGAAATAAACTTTAAATACATTATCAGGCGCGTGGTTGACTTTGGCAACCAGCTTCGGGTTCCAAGAATTTGCTCGCAATAATTAGGCCTACACACGTGTCACTTGCACTGTTGTTGTAACTCGACTGAACTGTAGGTCAAGAGTGAGAGCGAAGGTATTAGTTGCGAGGTTATGACAGGCTGACAGTTTTAGGAATTACGGCGTCAAATAGCTCCCGGTCTAGAGTTAAGGTCCAACCGCGTCATCGATTGGCGGAGCCTGTTCTTACAATTGATACCGCAAAAGCACTCGCCCCCTGATTCATTGCACTGCCAGGGGCTCACATCTAGTGGGACGTGGGATGGCGACCACGGGATCCCAGCCGAATCCGGCATTGCTTCCACTTTTGCCGGGCTCCTCTCCGTCTTATTTCCTGTCGACCTCTCTTGTTCAACTCCTTTTCATTTCGGACCCCGACGGTATTAGGGTATCCGAGGCCTTGGGAGTCTTTCACTTTCCCGCCTTAATTGGCCCTTGTCTCATCTTTCCCGATTTCCTCCTTCTGTGAGGTGTCAGCCTTCTTTTACTTTTCCTGTTATCTCCTGCCTTCTGCTCAAGGAAGCAGGGTGTATGTAGCCCCATCAATTCTGGTGCACCCTGGATATTGCTACACTCTCAGCGGCTCACGGCTGGTGAGTTCGGGAGTTGGCATTCCCGAGGGATTCCTGAGCTGGGTCCATTTTTCCCCTCTTTTCCCCTGACCCCTCTCCTCTTTTCCCCTTTACTATGTGCCGTTCATGGGTCTCCTTCCTTCTAAGTCCCTCAATCCTCTTTCTTCAAGGGTTGAGGGCATGTCTTTTCTTCCTGTCCTTCGTATTTGCTTTATCCTTTATTTGTTTACCATTTCTTCTTTTAGTATGTAAGTCTGTAGTCTCATCTCATCTATCACTCAAACCATTAGGGGCTGATAACATAGATGTTAGGCCCCTTAAAACAACAAATATCATCATCATTGCGAGCCACCGGTAAGCTCGCCGGGGGATTGGATCACTTGGTTGCTGCGCTGCGTGTTCGCGTCCACGGCTTGCCTTTTGTGCTGGGACGCCGCGGAAGACCGCGGGCTGACGGACGGGTGGCTGATATTGGAAGCCCAGAGACAAGTCCAATATCTCGTCCCCTTTCACTGAATCCATAACCCTCCTTGGTGAGGGCCGCGTATAGAAGGTTCGCCTTGTTGCAGTATATTTCTGCTTAGTGTGGTCCAGTTGCTCCCATGCCGACAGTAGATATAGCATTGTCATTGAGTCGTGATGGTCGCTTCCTGCCGGATTATAAGCCGACTGTTGCTTGAGAGCCGCCGCCACGGTGCTTGTTTGGACTGGTAGGTCCCTGGGGGTATTCGTTGGGCGCCAGAGAGCGCCAGTTGTCGTTGTCCTGTTGCCTGGGGTGATGTCTTGTCCCTGGGGGCAGTTTTGAGGCTTGGCCTCCATCTATAAAATCGAGTCTGGTTTTTAAACCCTGGATAGCTGTAACATTTCCGTGAATTGGTCCTGGTTCATGATGGTCTCTGTTGACTTATGCGAGGAAGTACTCGCGTTGTTGGCCTCTACTTCGTCGAGTACGTCCCGTAAGCCAAGTTAGCCTCCGAGCGCACGGTTCGCCACGCGAGGGTCAATCCTCGCTGGGCACAAACCTTCATTTAATTTATGTACAGTGGAAGTAGCAATACATGATTATATAACTCTGGCCCCCTTCCCGTGATGAGGGTGTAGTGGGCCACTCTAGTATAGGTGTATATACCAATTGTCCGTGTCTCCGGAGTGATGACGTCCTCAATTAGAAAATGGCAGCTGTAATAGCCGCCGCGCCGCCTCTCGGCCGTGTTGATTGTGGTCGGCGTCCTGAGTGCCTGGACCATGGCCTGATGGTATCCGGGAGCGACGGCCGCAATACTCCAGGGAGTCGCATCCAGGAATACCAGCTCTTCTGGTCCTATTTTTCCGATGTCCCGTGGAGTCGACGGGCGGGCCGGCCAATACGCTTCCTTGGACAGGACGTGCCTGCATAGAAACATGATCCGTGATACCCCGCCGCTTGTTGGGCCTGTTTGTCGTTGTAATGCGGGGTGTCACTCACGATCTGGTTTATGCGCCGCTGAGCCGTTGCAAAGTTTATGGTGATATCCATGTATCGCCAGTCTCGTCACTGCGCTGCGTGTCGTGAGTTTTGGTCCAGTCCAATTCTGGTTGAGCATCGAGTCAGTTGTGTATAATTCTGTCAGTATATCATTCCTCTTCTTTGTCACATTTGATTTTCTTTTGATTCTTTTCGGGTTATTTGCTTAGCGTATGGCATTACACATGAAACACAATAATTATAACAATAATAATTTAAAAAATACTCACACACAAAAGCACAGATTCCGACCTTATTATAACCGTATGTCCAGTCCAGGCTTGATGGCGTAGTACTGATAAAGTCGTTTGGGTCACCTATGTACACTCTTAGTTTGCAATCTTCGACAATTTGCCTGATGGTCTGGTTCAATGTACCGCAATCACAGCAAGGGTCTGGCCGCTTCCCCCATTTGTGCAGGTTGTACGCACAAACTCCATGTCCTGTACGGATGCGGTTAATGGTCTTCCATATATGTCGCGGTTGTTCTAAGCCCTTGATGTACTTTACAGGATCAATGAGGTCACGAACTTCAGGTGGGGTCTTGTCGGGTAGCTGGAGGTAAGAGTTTAGTGCGTAGGTCTTCTACGAGGAAAGTTTCGTTCGCTAACTCATATGCAAATTTCGAAATTCCTAGTGTGGCTTTTAGGAATCTTGCTTTCACTCTTTCTATAGTTTCAACCCCCCCCAGAGGGTCACAACTTGTGGGACGTGGGTTGGCAACGACGGGACCCCAGCTGCGTCGGGCATTGATTCCCCTTACTTGTGCCAGGCTCCTCTCTCTTTATCTTTCCTCTCGACCTCCCTTGATCAACTCTTGTTCTTTTATGACCTCGACGGTATTAGTGTATCCGAAGCCTAGGGGCCTTAATTGGCCCTTGTCTCATCTTTCCCGAGCCCTCATTCTTCGAGGGGTCAGACCTCTTGTTTTCTTTTCTTTATATCTCCTGCCTTCTGCTCAAGACCCTCTAGGAGGCAGGATGTGTTTAGCCCCACCACTTATGGTGCACCCTGGATAGTGCTACTCCCTCAAGGGCCCACGTCTGATGAGTTCGGGCGTTGGCGACCCCAAGGGCTTGCTGAGCTGGGTCCGGTTCTCCTCCTCCTTCCATTTCCTTTGGGGCAGGCCCTCTCCTCTTTCCTCTCTGGCTTTCTTAGCTCTCCTTCTTTCCAAGTCCCTTAATTCTCATTCTTGGAGGGTTGATGGCATTTCCTTTCCTCCTGTCTTTTATTTACAATCTTCTCCTTTTTGTTTCCCATTTCCTCTTCTAGTTTGTAAGAGAGTAGTTAGTTTTAGTTGTAAGTTTCATTTGATCATCTTTGATTTTCACTATCACCCAAACCATTAGGGGCCGATAACCTAGATGTTAGGACCCTTAAAACAACCATCCAATTTATATGTAGCCCATATGTGAGGATAGGTAATACTTTAGCCTCAAATAGTTTCATAGCTGTCGTTAGTGACAATTGTGTGATGTTTTGTACGTCATGTAGTGCTATTATAACAGCAGCCGCTTTCTCTTTTACGATTTTCCGAAAGGATTTGGCTGTTGTCTGGAGTGTTCCTCCTAAATACCTGAAGGCATTAGTAATTTGCAAGGTATGGCCGTCGTGCTCACCTTGCAGGCACTGTGGGCGTTGCTTAACGTGGCCCCTGTGTATTCGTTTAGGGTCCTGAGGAAGGCGTTGTTGGCTCCGTAGGTTTTCTGGACTTTGCGGAAGGACTGGTGGAGTTCTATGGTTCCTATGCAGTTTTGCTAAAACAAGTATTGCTTCGAGCCATAACAATCTTCGGATTTGATGACTTGCCCAAATTCCTTCATGGTTACTTCTATATGAGGGGTGATGTCGTCTTTGAGCTCGTCCATGTCTCGTCCTTCGGAAATTGCAGGAGGGACCGAGATTGCTCTCCGGAAATCGTCACCCTTGCAAAAGCAGGGAAACGGAGGCACGTATTTCTCTAAGGTTACTTTCACCTGCCTGATGTACGCCACTGCCCAAGTACAGTATCTTGATTGAGCCCCTCAATAGCTCCTTGCATGCCCTCAACAAAGTATCTAACTTCCTCGTCCTCAGTGTATAATTTTGTTTTCTGGAATGCCAGCAGGGTTTTAGCATAGAAGTACTTGAGACCGTAGACCTTGTCGATGACTTCAGCTCCTACCGGACTAATGTCCTCATCCCTTTCGCGATTACACCACTTAGAGGCGTCCAGGCAAATGTAGATGAAGGTGAATCCCGCATACGGCTTCACAATGTTGCGAAATCCGTTCAGCTTATGGCTGATTTCCAGCTCACCTAGTGTCATTGCTTGCTCGTCCGAGAAATGGTGCAAGAAACGCATAGATTTTTCTTCCTGTATTATCCCTCGTGCGGATCCTCGTGCGTCTTGCACCCAAACCCGCGGAAGAGAACTTTCCTTTTCCTTCGAGAGCACTCTAATCACTAAGTAATCCAGTAGGTCGTCAAGGGTCACAGAATTCTCGTAATCCTTGAGGCATTCTATATGTTTGGTGGCGATGTCAGGAGTCAGAAGCTAGACCAAGAGAAGTCAGTCTCTGCCCATGTGCGAGGAGCGTCCTAGCGTGTGTCTGCTGATTAGCTTGCTCTTCAGAATAGTGATGGTACTATCCTCGTCCAATCTGTCGGAACTCCTTGCATTTGGTAGGAGTGATCTCAAATTTTGAATTTAACATTTATTTTATTTTAAATCGTTATAACAATGGCGGACACTACGAATCATCGACAAGAAAGTGCTCTAAAAACCATCGAAAAAGGGATTGAAAAAGGAGGTTATATAAAAAAGGAAGTGAAGAACGACATACAAGAAGCGGTAAGGTAGATTAGAGAGGGGTTTGATTTACTTGCAATGAACACCAAGACAGCTGTTAATCAAAGTAAGACTCCTCAAGTAGAGGTTATTAATTAATTCACTAAGACGCGCTCAAAAGAGCATTAAACCTATTATATAATACATTGCCATTTAGTTTAGTTTTCACTATAATCTCTGATGGTGTTTGTTCTCTTGCCACACAATATTAGGTGGTAACGGTCGCACTAACTGTTGCACAATGAACATCTACCAGGTTGGTGAAAACTTTGAGTTTGGCAGATTTTGTAGTGAAAACCATGGGTATCAAGTCTGGTTACCACGTGCCCAGACTCAGTCCATTGTCGGTCTATCATTGCACTTGTACCATAAAAGTTGGATCAATATCCTTTCTCTCCATCCGTCGCGATTCGACTAGCGCTTGGATTGGACCTGTCCAATGCCAATGTAAGGTATTGGACATAAACAGTGAGGATGAACAGTAACTTGAATAAAAAACATATTTACGGATCGGCGGAGATACTTGGTTGATCGTCAGGTCTTGACCCCGATGCAATAATTAATTGCCGCACCGTCTGTCACCTGGTCGTCATATTGGGAGGTCTAGGGAGTCTTTCATTTTCCCGCCTTATTGGGCCCTTGTCTCATCTATCCTGATCCCTCATTCTTCGAGGGGTCAGAGCTCTTGTTTTCTTTTCATTGAATCTCCTGCCTTCTGCTCAAGGCCCTCAAGGAGGCAGGGTGTGTGTAGTCCCACCACTTATGGTGCTCCATGGATTGTGCTACACCCTCAAGGGCTCATGTCTGGTGAGTTCAGGATTTGGCGACGTCGAGGGTTTTTCTCTTTCTTCCATTTCCTCTGGGGCGGTCTCTCTCTCTTTTTTAACTTTCATATCTGCCTTTCCTGGTTCTCCTTTCTTTCAAGTCCCTTAATTCTCATTCTTCGAGGGTTGAAGGCATTTCCTTTCCTCCAGTCTTTTGTTTCCCTTATTCTTATTTTTATTTTCCATTTGCTCTTCTAGTTTGTAGGTATGTAGTTAGTCTTAGTTTCATTTCGTTTACATTTTCACGATCACCCAGACCATTAGGGGCCAATAACCTAGATGTTAGGCCCCTTAAAACAACAATTATCATCATCAATATTCACTATCAGGGATTGAGCTTGTTCTCGTGGTTCTTACTGATCTGGGACGTATTAGCACCAGAATTGTTGTAGCGCCGTCTGGAGTTGGCCCAGTGCTGGGGCCTCTCTGCGATATGGTGCCCCTCCGACGACGCTGTGTTGTGCAGGATGCAGCAAAGTCTTAAATCACGCACCACTTTCCTCAAGAAAATATTAGTGCTACGCCTAGCAACAATACAGCATCTCCCCCAGGGGCTCACATCTAGTGGGACGTGGGTTGGCGACCACGGGGCCCCAGCTGAGTCCGGCATTGCTTCCACTTACTTGTGCCGGGCTCCTCTCTGTTTTAGTTTTAAGTTTGCTTTTCATTTTCATCTTCACGATCACCCAAACCATCAGGGCTCAATATCCTCGATGTTAGGCCCCTGAAAGCTACAATCATCATCATCATCATCAATAAGTTGCGAGCTGATGATATTCATGTTCTCCGCCACTTCCTGGTATTGTAGCGTCTATAAAGCTGGAATTTTGATGGCTGTCTAGCCGGATCCTCTCAACAGGTTTATAGTGGAATGACCTTGAGAGTGCAGGTGTCTGTCACTGAACTCCAACACTAACAAGATAAAAGGAAGTAATCGTTGTAATTCACGCTACGTCTTCCTATCAGCTGGATTTTGAAACGACCGTTTAAATTTTAATGGCTACCCAAGACCTTGTCGCGTGGGTGGAGTGTGCTTGCCACGTGCTACGGACTTTCTCTACTGTTCCCCCCAGGGGCTCACAAGTTGTGGCCGTTGGTTCGCAACCACGGGACCCCAGCTTAGTCCGGAATTGCTTCCACTTGCTGGTGCCGGGTTCATTTCAGTTATCTTTCCTGTCGACTCCCTTGTTCTCTTCCGACCCTGACGGCATTAAGGCATCCGAGGCCTAGGGAGTCTTTTACTTTCCCGCCTTACTTGGCCCTTGTCTCATCTTTCCTGATACCCTCATTCTTCGAGGGGTCAGCCTCCTTTTTCTTTTCATGTTATCTCCTGCCTTCTGCACAAGGCCTTCAAGGAGGCTGGGTGTATGTAGCCTCACCACTTCTGGTGCACCCTGGATAGTGCTACACCCTCAGGGGCTCACGGCTGGTGAGTTCAGAAGTAGGGCTACCCCGAGGGATTCCTAAGCTGGGTCCGTTTTGTTCCCCTTTTTCCTCTGACCTTGGAGAGGACCCTGCTCCTATTGCCTATCTGCTTATCATGGCTCTCCTTCCTTTCAAGTCCCTCAAACGTTATTCTTCGAGGGTTGAGGGCATTTCCTTTCTTCCTGTCCTTTATTTGGCTTATCCTTTGTTTACCATTTCTTCTTCTAGTATGAAAGTCTTTTGTTAGTATTAGTTATAGTTTTCATTCTCATCTCATCTTTCACTATCACGCAAATTATTAGGGGCCGATAACCTAGATGTTAGGCCCCTTAAAACAACAATTATCATCATCATACCTTTTTCTTTTCATGATAATTATCTCCTGCCTTCTGCACATGGCGGGTACAGCTTCCCGCGATGGTCGAACTGCGCTAATTAGATTAAACCCAAACAGTCACGCTAATGGGTTTGGGAAGAGAGTGGGGCGGGGGTAGGCATGCTCTCCTGAAATGTTGCTTAATCCATGAATTGACTGACAGCAACATATACCTGGACCATGTGGAGTTTCTGTAGATATAATCAGTGAAGCTAACATGTTATCCGTGTAAAGATAAAGAACTGGAGGATGGCGAGTTGTAGGAAACTATACATGTTGTAAGTTTGAGTTGTCACAGCGGGGTCAAAAGTCGCGGTATTCCAACAAGGAATTCATTTACGAATGCACCTTATTTTGTAGCAGAATACATATAAGCGTTTTGATTCCCACGATATCGTTATAAAGCTCATAGAGCAGGTGTGACTGTCGAAGTTCAAGACGTACGGTTTCGATCAATTGATGGCTACCAGAATCCGATTGTCAGGGATTTAATGAACTGGAGAACAACCTCACGCACAAAATAACAACCTACCCCGCCTTCAAACACTAGCCTGCGTGCTTATAAAAACGGAGTGCCGAGCAGCCGACCAAAAGTCACTGATTCGATGGATCGGTTTAACCCTAGAAAGCCTAACCTATTTCACCTCTTCATTTCCCCGAGATGAGTCCAATGGACACTATTATTTAATATAGCTTCTCCTACATTTCATATATTTTTAATACACATTTGTTTATCACTACATCGTATTAAAATCATTTCAAAGTCAATCTGTACACATTTAAATATTCTGGTACCAGCTTACAAGAATCAAAAGAGCACACGGGAGGTAATAACTCCATGAAATTACATATCACACTGTGTCACAAATAGAACCTACTTAGTACCGCTTGCATTTAAAGCACTTTTTCACAAGCAGAGTGTTCCGAACACACATTTTCCTCGCACTTGTCACGGACTTATATTTGCGTTCGACCTTACTTTGCATTACAGAAGAAGCACCTCATTTTCTTGGGAGGCCAGGGGCTCACATCTAGTGGGACGTTGGTTGACGACCATGGGGCCTCAGCTGAGTCCGGCATTGCTTCCACTTACTTGTGCCACACTCCTCTCCGTCTTCTTTCCTGCCGACCTCACTTGGCCATCTCTTGTTCCCTTCCGACCCCGACGGTATTAGGGTATCCGAGGCCTGGGGAGTCTCTTCCTTTCCCACCTTTATTGGCCCTTGTCTCATCTTTTCTGATACCCACATTCTTCGAGGGGTCAGTCTTCTTTTCCTTTTCATGATATCTCCTGCCTTCTGCACAAGGTCCTCAAGGAGCCAGAGTGTATGTAGCCCCACCACTTCTGGTGCACCCTGGATTGTGCTACACCCTCAAGGGCTCACGGTTGGTGAGTTCGGGAGTTAGAGACCACGATGGTTTCCTGAGCTGGGTGAGGTTTTTCCCCTTTTTCCATTGCCTTTGAGGCGGGCCCTCTCCTCTTTCCTCCATCATCATCAATTTTTGTTATGGTTTAAATTGTAATTTTCGCTATCACCCAGACCATTAGGGGCCAATAACCTGGATGTTAGGTCCCTTAAAACAACAATTATCTTCATCATCATCCCTTCCCAATCTGCCTTTCATGGCAGTCTTTCCTTCCAAGTCCCTCAATCCTCATTTTTCGAAGGTTGAGGGCATTGCCTTTCCTCCTGTTTATATTTCCCTTATTCCTTTCCTTGGTCCTTATCTTCTCCTAGCTCGTAAGTTTTGTAGTTAGTTTTAGTTGTAGTTTCATTTTCACGATCACACTAGCAATAAGCGGCCCATAACCTGGATCTTAGGCCCCGTAATACAACAAACATTATTATCATTAGGGCTCGGATTTTTAGGTGCTAAAAATCTGGAAAATATTTATTTTTTATGTATTAAAAATACCCGAAATATGTGACAAAAAAGTAAAAATATTTAATTAAAATTTAGTTTATTGATGTAAATATAAACAATATGCAGTACTCACGAATGCTATGCCTCACTGACTGCTGAATACACAACGAGATACATCTTCTGGTTGTCCATCACAAATGACCGACGATTATCGCGAAACACCTCTTCTGAAGGCGCGAAAAGGCGGCAATATGTGTCCTGCCCTTGAGGTGTTGTGTAACCTGAGATCGCTGTTCAGCCTTGATTGCTTTCCCATATGATTGGCAGAACAGAACCCCCCCCCCCCCCCATCAGAAGGAAATTATCTTAAAATTCTGAAACTACTGCTGCAGACTATAACTTGTAGTTGCTTTTACTTTAGGCATCGAGAATTGCCTTGAACTCCACAGTGCCAGAAATGAACTGCATGTGTGTGACACTTGTTCCTGGTAGCTGGGGAGGGGGGTACCACGTGGTGCAATATGGCTATGGGCGAGGAAATCCGGCTTCCACAATGAGTGGCACGGGGCGACAAGTTAAGAACAAAAATTCAGTAAACTGAAAGATCTAGCATACTGATTTAAAAAATTAAATATTATGTCTTTCTATGTGCTAATAAGTGAAAAGCAGGAATTTATGTATTTATAGAAAAAAATGCTTAAAATATGTATTTACATAAAAATATATTTATATACCTAAAAATCCGAGCCCTAATTATCATGTATGCCGACTCTGCCATGCAGGAGTGGGACCTCCTACCCCAAGGATGGTCTCATTCAGAGCATGCCTCCTCCGTGTACGGGGAGGACTACTAAACACTGATACTGATTAATGATTATCATAAGATACAGATATTCAATGTTTTTGTTTTCAAAAGGGACACAGAAGCGAGTTCGCTTTGCTTTTGTACCGTTTCATTGTTATTGTTTCAGTCCCGAAGGGGCTCACATCTAGAGAGACGTGGGTTGGAGACAACGGGACCCCAGCTGAGTCCGGCGTTGCTCCTACTTACTTCTCTCGGGCTCCTATCGGCCTCCCTTGGCCAACTCCTGTTCTCTTCCGACCTCGACGATATTAGGGTATTCGTGGCCTAGGGAGTCTTTCACTTTCCCGCCTTTATTGGCCCTTGTCTCATCTTTCCTGATACCCTCATTCTTCGACGGTTCAGCCTTCTTTTCCTTTTCATTTTACCTCCTGCCTTCGGCACAAGTCCCTCAAGGAGGCGGGGTGTATACAGCCCCACCACTTCTGGTGCACCCTAGATAGTGCTATACCTCCAAGGGCTCACAGCTGGTGATTTAGGGTGTTAGCGACCCCGAGGGATTCCTGAGCTGGGTCCGTTTTGTCCGCTTTTTCCTCTGACATAGGGGAGGGCACTGTCCTCGTTCCCTTTCCTATCTGCCTTCATGGCTCTATTTCCTCATTCTTCGAGGGTTGAGGACATATCATTTTTCCTGTCCTTTATTTGCCATATACTACATTTGTTTTCCATCTTTTCTTCTAGAATGTAAATTTGTCGTTAGTATTAGTTATAGGTTACATTCTCGTCTCATCTTTCACTATCACCCGAAACTCAGGGACGGATAACCTAGATGCTTGCTCCCTTAAAACAACAATTATCATCATCATATTATTCTTTTCATTATAGTTCCTTTTTTTTTTAAGATTCTCGCCCTGTTTTCTGAATTCCCCCCCCCCCCCCCTCTTGTCACCATATTACATTTTGTAAGTAATTTCAGTCCAGCTCAATTTTCGTTGTGGTTTCCATTTCCTTGTCATTTTCGCGATCACCCAGACCATTAGTGGCCGATAAACTGGTGTAAGGCCCCTTAAAACAGCAATTATCATCATCATCTTGTTAAAACGTTATTGTATAAACCTCAAAGTGTTTACTATAAGAAGCCATTGTAGTAAAATCTCTGATATTCCAAACTTTTGCTGAGCAGAGTATTAGATGGATATTGGTTCACTGCTCGAGAAGAGAGGCGCGTGACAGTCGGTTCTCACAATCAGACACGGAAACGCTCAGCGTGGCAAATGTTCTGCGCTGCACTAGTGTAACGGGGTGGGGAGGATAGGAAAGTGCAGAGCTAACTGCTGGTAACTGTGCACACAAGTATTTTTCCCAAGTGGATCATTTTTAGGCGCGGAGACATTGAAACAGCAATGGTCCCACTAGTTATTGAATAGGGTAGGGTTGGTAACAAACCTCTTTCAAGAAGTCCCACAGGGGCTCACATCTAGTGGGACGTTGGTTGGCGACCACGGCGCCCCAGTTGCGTCCGGCATTGATTCAACTTACGTCTTTCCTGTCGACCTCACTTGGTCAACTCTTATTCTCTTCCGACCCCGACGGTATTACGGTATCCGATGCCTAGGGAGTCTATTCCTTTCCCGCCTTAATAGGTCCTTGTCTCATCATTTGTGATACCCTCCTTCTGCGAGGGGTCAGCCTCCCTTTTCTTTTCCTGTTATCTCCTGCCTTCTGCTCAAGGCCCTCAAGGAGGCAGGATGTATGTACCCCCACCACTTCTGGTGCACCCTGGATATTGCTACACCCTCAAGGGCTCACTGCTGGTGGGTTCGGGAGTTGGTGACCCCGACGGATTCCTGAGCTGGGTCCAGTTTTCCCCCTTTTATCCATGACCTCTGGGGCGGACCCTCTCCTCTTTCTCTTTCCTATCTGCCTTTCATGGCTCTCCTTCCTTCCAAGTCCCTCAATCCGCATTCTTCGAGGGTTGAGGGCATTTCTTTTCCTCCTGTCCTTTATTTGCCTTATTCGCCTTTTGTTTTCCATTTCTTCTTCTGGTATATAAGTTAGTTTTAGTTATAAGTTTACATTTCATTTTCATCTTCACGATCACCCAACCATTAGAGGCCGATAATCTAAATGTTCGGCCCCTTAAAACAATTATCATCATCATCATTTTTCAAGAAGATACAAAATCTTCAACGCTTTTGGTAACTAGCATTTCGTGGGTATGGGGATTACCCAGAATTGTGACGTCACCGTCAAGTGGTGCGTACGATACTTATCAAGTTGTTGTGACTGCAGCCTTCACAAGAAGATTAATGCTCGTCGCCTGCAGCTAGGAGATGTGTCCGGATATGGGAGGGTTCGGATATCACAGGTCCGGATGTGACAGGTTGTACTGTATTAGTTATAGTTTTCATTCTCATCTCATCTTTCACTATCACGAAAATCATTAAGGGCCGATAACCTAGATGTTAGGCCCCTTAAAACAACAATTATCATCATCAAACCTTTTTCTTTTCATGATAATTATCTCCTGCCTTCTGCACATGGCGGGTACAGCTTCCCGCGATGGTCGAACTGCGCTAATTAGATTAAACCCAATCAACCACGCTAATGGGTTTGGGAAGAGAGTGGGGCGGGGGTAGGCATGCTCTCCTGAAATGTTGGTTAATCCATGAATTGACTGACAGCAACATATACCTGGACCATGTGGAGTTTCTGTAGATATAATCAGTGAAGCTAACATGTTATCCGTGTAAAGATAAAGAACTGGAGGATGGCGAGTTGTAGGAAACTATAAATGTTGTAAGTTTGAGTTGTCACAGCGGGGTCAAAAGTGGAGGTATTCCAACAAGGAATTCATTTACGAATGCACCTTACTTTGTAGCAGAATACATATAAGCGTTTTGATTCCCACGATATAGTTATAAAGCACATAGAGCAGGTGTGACTGTCGTAGTTCAAGACGTACGGTTTCGATCAATTGATGGCTACCAGAATCCGATTGTAAGGGATTTAATGATCTGCAGAACAACCTCCCGCACAAAATAACAACCTACCCCGCCTTCAAACACTAGCCTGCGTGCTTATAAAAACGGAGTGCCGAGTAACCGACCAAAAGTCACTGATTCGACGGATCGGTTTAACCCTAGAAAGCCTAACCTATTTCACCGCTTCATTTTCCCGAGATGAGTCCAATGGACACTATTATTTAATATAGCTTCTCCTACATTTCATATATTTTTAATACACATTTGTTTATCACTACATCGTATTAAAATCATTTCAAAGTCAATCTGTACACATTTAAATATTCTGGTACCAGCTTACAAGAATCAAAAGAGCACACGGCAGGTAATAACTCCATGAAATTACATATCACACTGTGTCACAAATAGAACCTACTTAGTACCGCTTGCATTTAAAGCACTTTTTCACAAGCAGAGTGTTCCGAACACATATTTTCCTCGCACTTGTCACGGACTTATATTTGCGTTCGACCTTACTTTGCATTACAGAAGAAGCACCTCTTTTTCTTGGAAGGCCAGGGGCTCACATCTAGTGGGACGTTGGTTGACGACCATGGGGCCTCAGCTGAGTCCGGCATTGCTTCCACTTACTTGTGCCACACTCCTCTCCGTCTTCTTTCCTGCCGACCTCACTTGGTCAACTCTTGTTCTCTTCCGACCCCGACGATATTAGGGTATCCGAGGCCTGGAGAGTCTCTTCCGTTCCCGCCTTTATTGGCCCTTGTCTCATCTTTTCTGATACCCACATTCTTCGAGGGGTCAGTCTTCTTTTCCTTTTCTTGTTATCTCCTGCCTTCTGCACAAGGCCCTCAAGGAGCCAGAGTGTGCACCCTGGATTGTGCTACACCCTCAAGGGCTCACGGTTGGTGAGTTCGGGAGTTAGAGACCACGATGGTTTCCTGAGCTGGGTGAGGTTTTTCCCCTTTTTCCATTGCCTTTGGGGCGGGCCCTCTCCTCTTTCCTCCATCATCATCAATTTTTGTTATGATTTAAATTCTCATTTTCGCTATCACGCAGACCATTAGGGGCCAATAACCTGGATGTTAGGTCCCTTAAAACAACAATTATCTTCATCATCATCCCTTCCCAATCTGCCTTTCATGGCTGTCTTTCCTTCCAAGTCCCTCAATCCTCATTTTTCGAAGGTTGGGGCATTGCCTTTCCTCCTGTTTTTATTTCCCTTATTCCTTTCCTTGGTCCTTATCTTCTCCTAGCTCGTAAGTTTTGTAGTTAGTTTTAGTTGTAGTTTCATTTTCACGATCACACTAGCAATAAGCGGCCCATAACCTGGATGTTAGGCCCCGTAATACAACAAACAGTATCATTAGGGCTCGGATTTTTAGGTGCTAAAAATCTGGAAAATATTTATTTTTTATGTATTAAAAATACTCGAAATATGTGACAAAAAATTAAAAATATTTAATTAAAATTTAGTTTATTAATGTAAATATAAACAATATGCAGTACTCACGAATGCTATGCCTCACTGACTGCTGAATACACAACGAGATACATCTTCTGGTTGTCCATCACAAATGGCCGACGATTATCGCGAAACACCTCTTCTGAAGGCGCGAAAAGGCGGCAATATGTGTTTTGCCCTTGAGGTGTTGTGTAACTTGAGATCGCTGTTCATCCGTGATTGCTTCCCCATATGATTGGCATAACAGAACCCCCCCATCAGAAGGAAATTATCTTAAAATTCTGAAACTACTGCTGCAGACTATAACTTGTAGTTGCTTTTACTTTAGGCATCGAGAATTGCCTTGAACTTCACAGTGCCAGAAATGAACTGCATGTGTGTGACACTTGTTCCTGGTAGCTGGGGAGGGGGGTACCACGTGGTGCAATATGGCTATGGGCGAGGAAATCCGGCTTCCCCAATGAGTGGCACGGGGCGACAAGTTAAGAACAAAAATTCAGTAAACTGATAGATCTAGCATACTGATTTAAGAAAATAAATATTATGTCTTTTTATGTGCTAATAAGTGAAAAGCAGGAATTTATGTATTTATAGAAAAAATGCTTAAAATATGTATTTACATAAAAATATATTTATATACCTAAAAATCCGAGCCCTAATTATCATGTATGCTGACTCTGCCATGGTCAAAGGATGCTCCCTCCATAAAGGTATGTAGTTGAAAAATTTGGTAGAGATCGGATGATTAGGTTAATCGTAATTTGATTTAAGCTTTGAACATTCGTGTGGCCGCCATTACGTTTGTTCACTCATCGCACACGATCATAATTTTGAGACCATATTTTTGTGATTTATTGGCCATATACACCCTGAATTTGCAGCGACCTCGGAAGCCTACTAGCATCTCTTCCACACAAGCCATGGATCCGAAGCTGTAAAGACTCTGAGAATTGTCTACCATTCTGTTGAAATCCACGAAATAGCGGCAGCAGGATCTGTACATCTCCTCTCACCCCGGGGGATTCCTGAGTTGGGTCCGGTTTCCCCCTTTTGTCCATTACCTGTGGGACGGAACCTCTCCTTTTTGACTTTCCTATCTGCCTTTCATGGCTCTCCTTCCTTCCAAGTCCCTCAATCCGCATTCTTTGAAGGCATTTCTTTTCCTCCTGTCCTTTATTTGCTTTATTCTCCTTTTGTTTTCCATTTCTTCTTCTAGTATATAAGCTAGTAGTTAGTTTTAGTTATAGTTTACATTTCATTATCATCTTCACGATCACCCAAACCATTAGTGGCCGATAACCTAGATGTTAGGCCCCTTAAAACAACAATCATCATCATCATCAGCTTTTCAAACTTTCGTCAGTATCTTCAATCTCCGTTAGTTTACGTTATGGTTTTCGTCTCATTGACATTTCTGCTATCACCCAGACCATTAGTGGTCGATAACCCAGATGTTAGGCCCCTTAAAACAACGATAATCATCAACATATTTTTATCTTATGATATCTCCTGCCTTCTGCACAAAGCCCTGAAGGAGGCAGGGTGCGTTTAGCCACACCACTTATGATGCACCCTGAATAGAGCTGCACCCTCAAGGGCTCATGGCTAGTGCGTTTGAGAGTTGTCGACCCGAGGGACTTCTGAGCTGGGTCCGTGCTTTCCTTTTTCTGCCGACTTTGGGGCGAGTCCTTTCCATTTCCTATCTTCCTCTCCTGGCTCGTCTTCCTTCCAAGTCCCTCAATCCTTATTCTTCGTGGATTGAGTACATTTCTATTCCTCGTAGGTGGCGAGAGAGGCAGTCGCACTGCCCTCGCTACCGTATAAAGTGCCTGCTAGTGATATGCGCTCTCAGTTGCGACATTCTCTCCTGTCGCATTGGGAGGAAGCGTGGCGTACCACGTCTCTGCCTAACAAACTGAGAGCCATCAAGGAGACAACGAAGGTGTGGAAATCTTGACTTGTGTTTACTTGCGGCGCCCACCTTACCGTGGCACACATTCTCTCTGAGTCTGTGGACCTGGCCGATCTGCGAAGGACTCTCAAACTGCCCAACACCCTCTCCCTTACTCTCCGTCAGTAGACCTCGTCATCCGGTTCATTAGGGCGAGTGGTTACTTTTTTAGGTTTTAATGTAGGTTAAGACATTTAATTTAGATTTAGTCTGTTTTAAGTTTTTATCATCTTTTCCTCGTGTTTTTTCATTTTTTTATTTTATTCATTTCTGTTTCTATTACGTAAGTTAGTTGTAGTTCTATTTTTTTTTTCAACATTTTCATCTGAACCACTAGGGCCGATAACCTAGATGTTAGGCCCCTTTAAACAACAATTATCATCATCATATTTTGTTATTTTCAGATCATAAGTGGCCGATAACCGAGATGTTACCTCCCCCTATATTGAAATATTAGATTTTTTCAGACACTCATAATTTACGTACTGTGATGATTTTACATATTGACGCTACTATTGAACAGACCAATAATATGTTCTAATCTAATTTTGATAATTCCCTAGTAAATGAGGTATCACTCTGTGAGTTAATGTATATTAAAAACAAGATGTTCAGTAAAGATCATATAGCCTACTTTCTCCTAAATGCATGCGTATTGTTATAACTCTTTGTCCTTTTCAAGGAGTATGATTGAATGTTGGTTGTAGTAGCTTGTTGAAATACAACGTGATATAGGGATATTAAACATGAATATGAGGTGCCCTTTGCTAGTGCTACCTCTGTACCGAATTTCGTTCAATTCGGTTTCACCGTGTTTGAATTGATAGGGGGAAACGATTTGCACACATACTTGGCCACCATCTGCAAACTATTGGGCTGATGTTCTTGCAGTTTGGTCTGAATATGTTTCCCACATAAAGATATGGTGTTGCAAAATTTGGTAGAGACTAGATTATTAGGTTGGTCGTAATTACATTTTAGCTTTTAACATTTGGGTGGCCGCAATTACGTTTCCATGAAGATAGCGGTGATATAAAACATGACACTGAGGTGCCCTTTGCTAGTGCTACCTCTGTACCAAATTTCGTTCCATTCGGTTTCACCGTGTTCGAATTGATAAGGGGAATCGATTTTCACACAAAGATGGCCGCCATCCGCAAAATATTAGGCTGATGACCTATTAGTTTGGTCAAAGGATGCTCCCTCCATAAAGGTATGTTGTTGCTAAATTTGCTAGAGATCGGATGATTAGGCTAATCGTAATTTGATTTAAGCTTTGAACATTTGTGTGGCCGCCATTACGTTTCTGTCAATATGGCGGCGATATAAATCATGACACTGAGATGCCCTTTGCTAGTGCTATCTCTGTACCAAATTTCGTTCCATTCGGTTTCACCGTGTTTGAATTAATAGGGAGAATCGATTTTGACAAAAGATGGCCGCCATCCGCAAACTATTAAGCGAATGACCTATTAGATTGGTCAAAGGATGCTCCCTCCATAAAGGTATGTAGTTGAAAAATTTGGTAGAGATCGGATGATTAGGTTAATCGTAATTTGATTTAAGCTTTGAACATTCGTGTGGCCGCCATTACGTTTCAGTCAAGATGGTGGCGATATAAAACATGACACTGAGGTGCCCTTTGCTAGTGCTACCTCTGTACCAAATTTCGTTCCATTCGGTTCCACCGTGTTCGAATTAATAGGGGGAATCAATTTTGACATAAAGATGGCCGCCACCCGCAAACTGTTAGGCTAATGACCTATTAGATTGGTCAAAGGATGCTCCCTCCATAAAGGTATGTAGTTGCAAAATTTGGTAGAGATCGGATGATTAGGTTAATCGTAATTTGATTTAAGCTTTGAACATTCGTGTGGCCGCCATTACGTTTCTGTCAAGATGGCGGCGATATAAAACATGACACTGAGGTGCCCTTTGCTAGTGCTACCTCTGTACCAAATTTCGTTCCATTTGATTTCACCGTGTTTGAATTAATAGGGGGAATTGATTTTCACACAAAGATGGCCGCCATCCGCAAACTATTAGGCTAATGACCTAGTTATTTGGTCAAAGGATGCTTCCTCTATAAAGGTATGTTGTTGCAAAATTTGGTAGAGATCGGATGATTAGGTTAATCGTAATTTGATTTAAGCTTTGAACATCTGTGTGGCCGCCATTACGTTTCCGTCAAGATGGCGGCGATATAAAACATGACACTGAGGTGCCTTTTGTTAGTACTACCTCTGTACCAAATTTCGTTCCATTCGGTTGCACCGTGTTCGAATTAATAGGGGGAATCGATTTTCACACAAAGATGGCCGCCATCCGCAAACTATTACGCTGATGACTTATTAGTTTGGCCAAAGGATGCTCCCCCCATAAAGGTATGTTGTTGCAAAATTTGGTAGAGATCGGATGATTAGGTTAGTCGTAATTTGATTTAAGCTTTGAACATTTGTGTGGCCGCCATTACGTTTCCGTCAAGATGGCGGCGATATAAAACATGACAGTGAGGTGTCCTTTGCTAGTGCTACCTTTGTACCAAATTTCGTTCAATTCGCATTCACCGTGTTCGAATTGATGGGGGGGGGGGACATACATTCAGAGTACACACACACACACACACACACACACAGACACACCACACACAGACTCACACACACACACACACAGACAGACACACTTTTTTCGCCCTGTGTTGATCTCATAAGTCTACTTTCATTTTTTGCAAAAATCGAAAGTAGGCTAATAGTTCACTAGGTTAAGAAAGCGTCATTTAACTTACTTAGCTAAAATTAAGGTATTTAATGAATAGTAGATTTATTAATGTAGTTAGGTTAGAATTTATGGTAAGTATTGTGTTGTTTTCATACATCACATTTGTTACTATGTGGCTAAAAGGGTCAGGAACCATAACTTTGCCATCAATAAAGACATTTATAATAATAATACACATCAAAGAGCAGTAGAAATATTTTCTTCCTAATAAATGACAGACAAACATTAATACATTAATAGCATTTATAATTTTGGATTGGAAACACACCTCTCAGTTAGTAGCGAGAAGAATCCACATACCTGCGAGTGCAAGTGGATTTTGTAGCCAAGAGCCAGTGTACCTTGGCCAGCACCATGAGTAACACGGAGAAGCGGTTTCTACTCCGAGGAGCACTCCACCTCACCACTGTGCTCGAATCCTCGCCCACACGCTTCAACTGCACACTGCGAACACAAATGTTTTGGACATGTATCCTATACAGAATTCAAATCTCATGCTTAGGTCAAGAATGCAATTCCATATCTTAGGACTACTGTATGCTCTTCATATATGATGTAATGCTTGAGATGCCCCAAGAGCTCACAACTTGCGGGACGTGGGTTGGCGACCACGGGACCGCAGCGGAGTCTGGCATTGCTTCCACGTACTTGTGTCGGGCTCCTCTCCGTCTTCTTTCCTTTCGACCTCTCTTGTTCTTTTCCGACCCCGACGGTATTAGGGTATCCGAGGCCTAGGGAGTCTTGACCCTTATCTCATCCCTCCTGATACCCTCATTCCTCGAGGGGTCAACCTTCTTTTTCTATTCATGTCATATCCTGCCTTCCCCACAAGGCCCTCAAGGAGGCAGGGAGTATGTAGCCCCACCACTTCTGCTGCACCCTGGATAGTGTTACGCCCTCAAGGGCTCACGACTGGCGAGTTCGGGAGTTGGCGATCCCGACGGATTCCTGAGCCGGGTCCGTTTTGTCCCCTTCTCCCACTGACTTTGGGGCGGGCCCGCTTCTCTTACTCTTTCCTATCTGCTTTGCATGGCTCTCCTTCCTCCCAAGTCCCTCAATCTTCATTCGTCGAGGGGAGGGCATTTCTTTTCTTCCTATCTTTTATTTGCCTTCTCCTTTCTTTGTTTACAATTTCTTCTTGAATAATCTCGAATTAGGATCTCCAGTAAACCAGGAGAGCACAAAAATAAGTGGACTGTCAAACAAATTAAGACATGTCTGGTCAGAACATTTACTTCCAATACGCACCTGTACACATATATACCAAAGAATATAGAATAACAGAGGATGCTAACGAACACAATAGTTCTATAATCTGCCGTCGAGCGCTGCAGAGCGATCGAGCTGGCTGTCGAGTGATCGAGACGGCTGAACTCAACATACCGGCCGCCAAGAAATACTTACTTTCATATCACTTGCCTTTGACCTGAGAGAAGCAGTTTTTACAAGAAATGGCCCTGCACAGTCTATCCCACACTTTAAAAAGGGTCGAACTAACTCAACGCGAACACGTGGTAGTTGTCCCATTAGTTGAGTTGAAGATTTTGCTCTTAGTCGGAAACATGTCAAGCAATTATGAATTATTCGTCTGACTGTCGTTCTACCATTCACAATCCAATATTTCTGCCTAAGGGAGGCCAGAAGAAGTTGACAGCCAGCATGCAAGAAACGACTGTGTTCATGTTCAATTATCAATTTGGTGATGTGATGATGAGGTGGCAAGATCACAGGATGTTTTTGTTCATATGGCAGATTAGACCATTCTAACCGTCCACCAACTCGTAGCAGCCCGTTGTGGCCTAAACCAGGATGTAGACTTCTTAAGTGACTCTTACAATGAACTTCTTGGTCTGATTCCAGCTGTTTGATTTCCATGTGGTATGCTAACTCCTGAGCCTGTCTGATGCATGTTGTCAGAGCATTCTGCAATTCCTTTAAAGAAAGAGGTCCAACGGCTCGCTCTGTCTTCAATTTTGAACAATTAAGTACAAATCTAAAGGTGTATGCTACAACTCGTTGCAATGTCGATAAGCTAGAGAATCTTGTGATGAGTCCATCCTCGGGAGTAGTCATTAAGTAACATGCAGGCTTAATCTTCTGCTCTGGTGCTTCCTGCTGCTCTGGGAGATTGTCTAATGTAGGCCAGTGTTGAGAATCTTCACTCAACCAAGCTGGTGCATTCAACCATAACTTATTATCCATAAGATCCTTTGGATGTACACCTCGTGATACCAGATCAGCGGGGTTAAACTGTGAAGAAACGTGTCGCCAAGTAGCACCTTCTGTAATTTCCCGTATTTCAGCTACTCGGTTGGGTACAAAAGTCTTCCATCTTGACGATGGAGCCGAAAGCCACGCCAATACAATAGTAGAGTCTGTCCACAAGAATATGTTCGCTAATATAAGATTCAAGGCCTTGATTACCCTCTGCAATAATTGAGATAATAGCAATGCTCCACATAATTCCAATCGTGGAAGAGATAATTTCTTCAATGGTGCTACCCGGGACTTGGAGCAAAGAAGTCTTACAGAACTGGTTCCATCCTTGTTTGTGGAGTGTACATACAAGCACCCTCCAAACGCAGCTCCCGATGAATCACAGAACCCATGAAGCTGTACAGTTACTGAGCTGTCACCTAGAATTCTGCGATCAATGTAGATTTCATCAATCCATGGGAGCTGATTATAGAGTGATGTCCAAGTTGCAGCCAATTCTTCTGATAAAGGCTGGTCCCAAGATAGCCGTTCTTGCCATAACTTCTGAAGAAATATCTTGCATAAAATTACTATAGGACTGATGAAGCCTAGAAGGTCAAAAATGCTGGAAACAATGGATACAACTAGGCGTTTTGTAAAACCATGTGGATAGGGTTTTGGCTTGAAACCGCTAATAACTTGAAACTGGTCAGCAGCTGGGTGCCATACCAATCCTAATGTTTTAACTTCACCCTTGTCAAGCTGTAATGGTAACTGAGTCTCCCTTAGCTCCGGTGAGACATTCTCTAGAGTACCTGGGTGATTGCTGCACCACTTACGTAGTGAGAATCCACCCTTCTGTAGTATGCTTATCAACTCTTGCTGCACTTGAAGAGCCTCTTCGAAGGTCGCACATCCCGAGATACAATCGTCAACATAGAAATCTTCCATCATTGATTTCTGAGCCTTCGGGCAGGCATGAGCTTCCTCACTGGCCAGTTTTTGAATGCATCTAATAGCTAAGAATGGCGCACATGACATGCCATACGTAACAGTCTTCAATTGATACTCCTTGGAAGGATCTGTCAATTTCTCTCTCCATATTATCCTTTGATATCTACAGTCTTGGGGATGTACCAAAATCTGACGGTACATTTTTTTTTCTATGTCCGCAGTAAAGGCAATGACATGCCTTCTGAATCTTAAGATAATAGAGTAGAGGTCTTGCTGGATGGTTGGGCCGACGGTAGAAGGTCATTCAATGACATTCCGTTGCTGGATGCTGCAGAACAATCGAATACTCTAGTCTTAGTGCTAGAGCTGCTTGCCTTTTAACCACTGCATGATGTGGCATATAATAGCAACGTGCTGTGGTATCTTCAGCAATATCCATATGACCCAAATCTTCGTACTCTTGAAGAAATTGAATATATTCTTCCTTCAGTCGTTGATGTTTGGCCAACTTCCTTTCCAACTGATGAAACCTCCTTGTTGCCATCAGCTTGGAGTCACCTAGATTTTCTGAGTTTTCTTTGAAGGGAAGACGCACTACAAATCTGCCAGAAGAGTTGCGTGAGACGTGTCGTTTGAAGTGAGCTTCACAATCCCTTTCTTCCTTAGTTCTTGGAGTATGGTGTAGCTCTTCGATTTCCCAGAATTTCTGTAGCTGCTGTTGGATGCAGCCTGCATATTGTACAAAGTAAGATACTACCGGCCGCCGTGGTCCATGTAGGGACTTACTGGAATCAGTGTATTTACCTGCAAGTACCCAACCTAACTCTGTTTCTTGTAGAATAGGATAATCTTTAGTTCTAGTTAGATTTCCTGCGAGCTGAATATATGGAAATACCTCTGCCCCAATTAACAAGTCAATGTGACCCGGTTCGTTGAACTGTGGATCAGCAAATGGCAGATTTTTGGGTAAATTCCACTCCTTGCTATCAATGTATTCGCCAGGAAGATCTTCAGTAAGCTTAGGTAGTACTAAGCACTCGACTGAGGTCACGAAATCATTTATACGTGAGCCTATTTGCACCGAAACACTATGCTTAGTTTCTGACGCCGTATTGCCAATACCCTGGATCGGTTTACGATCATGAGATCTGCGTAGCCTTAATCGCTGAACACAGGATTCGGAAATAAAGTAAGATTGCGAGCCACTGTCTAAAAGGGCTCTGCAAGTCTGCCAGATCCCTTGAGCATCCTTGACCTTCACCAATGCTGTGGATAACAATATGGACTGACGTGGTTCTATCTTAAGAGTACAGTAACTACTCGTGCCATGCTACACCTGAGTCAAGTTCTGATTAGAGACGTTTTCCGACTTATCTACGTTTGACGAATGCTGGGACACATCAATATGCAGTAACGTGTGATGCTTCTTCCTGAATGTTTGGCAGTTACCAGCCTTGCACTGGGCGACTCTGTGTTGAGCATGTAGACAGTTGAAACAGAGATTATTGCGCTTGACAAAATCTCTACGTTCTAGAGTAGGAACTTGCTTAAAATCCCTACATCTAGCTAAAGCATGTGGAGCGTTGCAGTACACACAGTTTATAATTGTAGTAACATACGTCTGATGAGCATGTGGTGTTTTCTTACGATTGGAAGGTTCTTTACCTTCAGAGTTTGGGCTGCTTGAAGGCCTGAGGAGGTTGCTTGAGTTTACTATGTCTAAAGCCTTACATTTACTTTCTAAGAACTTGATAAGATCTTCAAGAGTAGGAAGAATTTCAGTCTACAGTATCTAATAGACACGTGCACTTTCTCTAAAATCAACTGCGAAACTAGTAGGTCTTCCAATGGCACTGTTAAATTTAGGGCCTTAATAGCATTTAGGTTACTCAGAGTTTGGTTAACCAGTGCCCGAAGTTCATTAACAGAATCTTTGTGAGCAACCGGTAAGTTTAACAAGTAACCTAAGTGTGCCGTAGCAATCAGTCTTATGTTATCATAACGACTGCGAATAGTTTGCAGAGCAACTTCAAAATTACTGCTAGCAACTGGGCTATTAGCTATTAACTTATGAGATTCGCCTTTGAGTGTAGACAACAAGTAGTGAAATTTTTGAATATTGTCTAACTGGTCATTGTTAACAACTAGGCTATCAAAGGTGTCCATATAATGCTTGAAACCGGTCACATTACCATCATCACTGGGAAGTTGTAGTGTCGGTAATCTAATAGCATTCCGTGTACCGGTACTAGAATGTGAGTGTGGTGGAGTAAGGCCTCTTGTCCACGAGACGAATTTCCGCCGGAACGGCACTTTTGCCTTCCGGCAGACAACCCGGTTGCCTTGTCCACGGAGACGGCACGCATTCAGTCGTGTTGAGTCTTGAGACTGTGCACTATGGATACGGAGATGATACGTAACTTTATTGCATTATATTATCTTCAAACAAAGCGACGACGACGTAGAAGGCACTTCGTTAATCCGTTAATGCAAGATCGATGGAAATTTGCTGCATTTAATACGTTGATTAAAAATTGAGAGAAGACAACGCAAAGCATTTTAATTATTTCCCAATGTCAAAAGAAACATTTGACACGGGCCCGTGGTGATGCGATAACGCGCCTGCCTCTCACCTGGAGGTCCCAGGTTCGATTCCCGGCTCCGTCAGGGATTTCAGAAACTAACGTGAGGGCTGGAACGGGGTGCACTCAGCCTCGTGACGACAATTGAGTAGCTGTCTGACAGTGAGGCAGTGCCCCGATCACGAAAACCAAGATCAACGGCCGAGGGGACCCAAGGCGCTGACCATGCGTCACCCCAATATCTGCAGGTCAAATGGCTGAGTAGCGTCGCTTGGTAGGCCTAGGCCTTTATGGGCTGTAGTGCCAGGGGTTATTTTTATTAAAAGAAACATTTGAGAAATTATTGGTGACTACAAAAGTCTTTGAAGCATGAAGATACCAATATGCGGAATTGCATTCCTCCTCCTGAAATGCTTGCTGTGACACTCAGCTTAGCCTTATGACTTGTAGGCCTATATACCTAGGTATTATGTAGGACTATTTCTTGTTTAAAAGAGTATTTAATGCATGAGTGTGTTAAAGTGATAGCTTGAAAATATTAATATTACAATATGAATTAGGGAAGCTTCTTTTATTTATGTTTCACACTTCGTACATAGAAAAATACTCCTCAATAAAACATAACAAAAGTATAAAAAGGCAATAGTCAAAAATGGAAATGAAAATACTCGTTAACTATCTCGTTAACGAACTTTCATATCTGGAAGTGTTTCAAAGTCTTCTTTCAGCTGTATACATACTTCTTTCCAGGCTTCCAATGTCAACCGCCTGTCTTAGTATTTGTCTATTGTTTTATCCCAAAGGACAGGACGTTCCTGGACCAGCGTAATCAGGATTTCCATGTCAATACCGAGTTCTGCACTCTTTTGAGCGCTGAAGAGATGCACGCTAGCTGTATGTTCTCTTACCACTCACTGGCTAATAACGGTGAATTTGCCGGCTCGTGGACAAGCTGCCGCATCACTACATGTCTCAGTGTGCTGACGGCACACCGTCCAGCTGCCGTCTCTACAGTGGGAAGCCGGCACTGCACCCGGTGGATGTGACGGCAGATAGCCCGTGACGGCTCGTGGACAAGCTCTCATATGAAATGATGTATCACTATCGTTTCGGCCAATGCGCCGAAACGGCGGAAATTCTTGTCGTGGACAAGGGGCCTAATACTACCATCAACCTTGTGTTCATTATCACGATTGATCTCGATATTCATTGCAGCTTCGAGATCAAAGTATGCTGATTCAAAGGTTTCTCTTTCAGCTGCATGTTTTTCAATACCCTCAAGAAGTTCTAACTGCGTTTGAGCACCTTCAAATTGATCTCTAATGTTAGGTAATTCTTTCAGTCTAACAATCCCTAATTGAATATCTGACTCACGCTGGAATTCACTAATGTACTTTGACATTCGTGTCAAACTTGATTTGGCAACGGCTCGTTGCTGTACGAGTTGCTTCCTGCTTTGTTCTTCCATAGCTGCAGACGCGTTACAAGTACAAATGGTACGGAAAAGGTGAAACAAGGAAGGCTAACTTCTCATACTTGCAAGAATCAAGTGCTTTGTCCGCGTTCTGTACATAGAACATGTCTTTCCAACGCGTATATCCGGCTCGCGAGGACCATGAATAAATCGTGAAGTAGGATCTCCAACAAACCAGGAGAGCACAAAAATAAGTGGACTGTAAAACAAATTAAGA
The DNA here is from genome assembly GCA_946902985.2 of Meconema thalassinum. Taxonomy (NCBI): domain Eukaryota; kingdom Metazoa; phylum Arthropoda; class Insecta; order Orthoptera; family Tettigoniidae; genus Meconema; species Meconema thalassinum. Next base: position 516,408,611 of record OX336392.1, read on the forward strand.
CATGTCTGGGCAGAACATTTACTTCCAATACGGACCTGTACACATATATAACAAAGAGTATAGAAAAACAGAGGATGCTAACGAACACAATAGTTCTATAATCTGCCGTCGAGCGCTGCAGAGCGATCGAGACGGCTGTACTCATCACTTCTTCTAATATGTGTCTGTATTTAGTATTAGCTAGAGTTTTTATCCTCTTGTCATCTTTCACTATCACCCGAAATATTAGGGGCCGATAACCTAGATGTTAGGCCCTTGAAACAACAATTATCATCATCATCATCATCGTCATTGCTTCCACCTACGTGTACCGGGATCCTCTCTGTTATCTTTCCTGTCGACCTTACCTTGGTCAACTCTTGTTCATTTCCGACCCCGACGACATTAGGGTATCCGAGGCCTAGGGAGTGGTACACCTTCCCGCCTTAATTGGCCCTTGTCTCATCTTTCCTGATCCCTTATTCTTCGAAGAGTCAGGCCTCCTGTTTTCTTTTCATTGTATGTACTGTCATCTGCTCAAGGCCCTCAAGGAGGCAGGGTGTGTTTATCCCCTCCTCTTATGGTGCACCCTGAATTGTGCTACACCCTCAAGGGATCAGGTCTTGTGAATTCGGAAGTTGGCGACCCCGAAGGCCTCCTGAGCTAGGTCCGGTAGTTCTCCTCTTTACCTTTCCTGGCTCTCCTTTCCTCCAAGTCCCTTAATCCTCATTCTTCTAGGGTTGAGGGCATTTCCTTTCCTGATTTCTTTTGTTTCCCTTGTTCTTATTTTTGTTTTCCATTTCCTCTTCTAGTTTGTAGATATGTTGTTAGGTTTAGGTTTAGTTTAATTTCATTTACATTTTCACTATCACCCTAACCATTACGGGCCGATAACCTAGATGTTAGGCCCCTTAAAACAACAATTTTCATCATCATCATCATCATCATCACATTTTAATTTATATTGTGACGTTTGACATTTTTGCTGTGACTAATTACTTTTAATGCATTTTTATTTGGCTATAGGAATTCGAGTGTTAGAGGCCTCATGTTTTACTTTGGTGTGATTAAATATATTGGTTTCGGATCTTGAATATTTAAGCTGCACGAAGAAAGGGAGGGTTTGGGGATGGTGGTCTATTTTGGTGTCTGTGTGTTTTCAAGCGCTGTGATTGGTTGGTTTGTTTTTAGTCTATTTTTGCGGTTCCGTATTATTTTTGAATTTTGTTGCTATTTTAAGTTTTAATGACTGAGTAATTTGTGTATTCGATGTATTTATTTACTTTGAATTGTTCTGAGTTGGTTGTTAGAGCTTTTCTGTAGTTTTATTAATTTTAATGGAGTTTTGATATTTCTATTTATAGTTATTGTTGTAGTTTAATGTCTCTGTGCTTTATAACGATGTGATTGGTCGGTTTTGTTATTAATGAATGTTTGCTTTAATTGGTATTTTATTTTGTTTTCTATAGTTATATAGTGTGTAATGATTTATGTTTTGTGTACCTGATGTACTAGTTTTGATTTATTATTGTCTATTGCTAGTTTGTAGGTTGAGTTTTTTGACGTGCTGTGATTGGTTGTCATCATTTTTGTTTTAATGTACTTCTAATTTCGAGTTAATTTGCGTAATGTTGTGTTTAAAAATCTATAATTACGTGGTTTTATGTTCTGAGCTTTAACTCCCCCAGGGGCTCACATCTAGTGGGACGTGGGTTGGCGACCACGGGGCTCAAGCTGAGTCCGGCATTGGTTCCACTTACTTGTGCCGGGCTCCTCTCCGTCATCTTTCCTGTCGACCTCACTTGGTCAACTCTTGTTCTCTTCCGACCCCGACGGTATTTGGGTATCCGAGGCCTAGGGAGTCTCTTCCTTTCCCGCCTTAATTGGCCCTTGTCTCATATTTTCTGATACCCTCCTTCTGCGAGGGGTCAGCCTTCTTTTTCTTTTCCTTTTATCTCCTGCCTTGAGTTCAAGGCCCTTAAGGAGGCAGGGTGTATGTAGCCCCACCAGTTCTGGTGTACCCTAGATATTGCTACACCCTCAGGGGCTCACGGCTGGTGAGTTCGGGAGTTGGCGACCCCGAGGGATACCTGAGCTGGGTCCTGTTTTACCCGTTTTATCCATTATCTGTGGGGTGGACCCTCTCCTCTTTCACTTTCCTATCTGCCTTTTATAGCTCTCCTTCCTTCCAAGTCCCTCAATCCGCATTCTTCGAGGGTTGAGGGCATTTCTTTTCCTCCTGTCCTTTATTTGCCTTATTCTCCTTTTGTTTTCCATTTCTTCTTCTAGTATATAAGTTAGTAGTTAGTTTTAGTTATAGTTTACATTTCATTATCATCTTCACGATCAGTGAAGTGTAATTAGGGGCGAATAACCTAGATGTTAGGCCCCTTAAAAACAATTATCATCATAATCATCATGTGCTTGTAACTTGTTGGTTGTAGCCTATGTAAATGTATTTGCATGTGTGTAGCGTGACAGTGGTTACTAATATTGTGTTTGGTCATTTGACATGTTAATTCAATTTATTTACTTATTGTTGATGCATTTTACTTTTGTTTGCTGTATTGCATGTTGATTACCGTATGTGCAGTGTGATTAGCTTGTATTTTATTGAGATTTGTCGATTTTGGTGAGCACCCCAGATGTTGCTTTGTTTTAAGTATTTTATATTGGATGTTTAATTTGCGCTGTACAGTGATGCTGTAGTGAAGTGTTTAGATTTTATCATATTGGTCACCAACCCAGATATTTACCTGTAGTAATGTTGCTTTGTTTGAGATTGTTATATTTTATGTGTTTTCCGGTAACCTGGATGTTAGACCCCTAAAATATTATCATCATCATCATCATCATTAGTATGCATTTGGGTTGTCTTTTTAATTGGTCAGCCGGGTCACTTTCATAATTTCCTAGGATTCTGATTGGAGCATTGGTGTTTTGATTTGTTCGGTCGTAGAATTTATTTGTTTCATCAAAGAGATAACCCATTATGTATGGTATCTTACAGTAAGTATTTCAAGATTTTCTCGAGTGTTTTTTTTTTCAATTCTGCTTGTTAATTTTAGGGCTTCTCTTATTAACACGTTTTGGAGCGATTGTAATTTTTTAATGTTTGATTTACGTTGTTTTATATAGTCTTGCTTTTTGCGTTAATGAGTGGTTGCAAAATAATTAGTTTTGTTTTATCCTGGCGGATTAAATTTTTTATTATGCTGTTGGAGTGTGAAATTTTTATCTAACTTTATGGGGTTTGAAGCCATTTTTCAGTGTTGCCTTAGTTTTTCAGGATTAGGGCATAACCCAACTCGTTTAGGTACATTCGTTGTGACCGACTGAAAAGCACCAAACTTTTGTTCCTTTTTCTAATGTGATTCCAAGGTAATTGTACTGTGTTACTAGATCAATATTTTGATTGTGTAGTTTGATTGGTGGTATGTTTCGATTATGTTTCCATGTTAATAACATGGATTTGTTATTATTTATATTAGGTTACGTAATGAAAATCTTGAGGTTGGTTTTAATTTAGCTTCTTGAATTAATATAAAATGCCAATATTATGCTCAATTGGGAATTGTGAAAGTTGTATTTTTTGTGCCTGCACCATCTGCATTCCAGTTGGCAATTTTAAGCCTTTTTAAAGGCATTGTTGTTTAGTATGTGTTACCAGTGCCTCAATGGCATTGCTAAGCCGATTTATAATTGTAAACAGATTTCCAGCAAGGTCTTTTACGGTGTCTTGAAGTGTTCAAATTATGATTTTAGTATGAACTGAAATATTTGCCGGCACATGGGTCTTTAAAAATTGTGGTTTGGTGGATGCTTGTTTGTGGTAAGTGTGTTGTAATTGGTTGTTTTGGAGAGGTTTGTTTGGTTTGCTATAACATAACGAAATGGTGAATTGTTGCTGATTGTGGCATAGGTTGTTTGTTGTTGGTTTCGATTTCAAAGTCTTCTGTGCGAGATAAGCCAGTGCTAGAGTAGCTGTAGATGTGTTTTGTTTTCCCTGTGTTATTTTACGTATGCGTTGTGGTAGTGGTTTGCTGTGTAAGTTATCTTCAATTGATGGGAGAGGTGTTTCTTCTTGTTGTAGTTGGAATCTATCCTTGGTGGGCAATACTGGCACGAACGTTTTGTATTGTACTGTATTGTATCTTAAGTTGGCGGGTGTTGAAATTTGGTTGTGATGTAGTTTGCTTAATTTCCATGGTGTCCTCAGGCATGAAAAGTCAGGAATTTTGTTTTTGGTCGGGAAATAGTGTGAAAAAATGGCGTGAGTCAGGAAAAAATGGCGAAAAGTATTAGAAATTCAGGAAGTTTATATTGACCATACAGTATTTTGTGTTTTACAGCCATATGCTGATGTTACTAGTTCAACTTATCTCTGAGGATAAAAAGGAATAACTCACTGGACATTAAGATAAGTTTCCATTTTTACAGTACATCATAGTAAAAACCTCTTTTAACTATTTTTTGCACGCTTTTTTGGCGTTGGCCCAGGGATGTGCCGACCCCATCGCCCAGCACATTACACTACGTGTCTGCAATCAATTTGATGTTACTGTAATATAAATTTAATTGTTAATTTAAGTTTTAAACTAGTTACATGTTTCCGTAAATATAAATATTATGTTGTGTGTATTCACTATAGTTTAGGTTATTAAGTACTTTGATTTATGTATTATTGCATTATAATTTACTTTATTTTTCTTTTTAAGTTACCCCCCAGGGGTTCACATCTAGTGGGACGTGGGTTGGCGACCATGGGACCCCAGCTGAGTCCGGCATTGCTTCCACTTACGTGCCGGGCTCCTCTCCGTCTTCTTTTCCGTCGACCTCCCTTTGTCAACTCTTGTTCTTTTCCGACCCCGACGGTATTAGGGTATCCGAGGCCTAGGGAGTATTTCTTTTCATTTTATTTCCTTTTCTCTCTAAGATTCTCGCACTGATTTTGTTATTGGCTCCCCGTGTATCTAAATTCGCTTTAGCGATTTTTTTTATCTACACTCCATTTTGTAAAGATTGACAATGTAAATTGCTTTTTCGTAAGTCTTTCAATATAGGGTCTGGGACTTTTGTGAGTATTTTGAATTTTAATTGCAGTTTGTAAGTATTTTCGACCTAAACCGCTTTTTGCAAGTATTTTAAATCTAAATTGCATTTTGTATGGTGGGCATTTTGCAAGTATTTTGATTCTCAATTGCATTTTGAGGGTATATTGAATCTAAATTATATTTTGTAAGTATTTTCAATCTAAATTGCATTTTGTAAGTATTGTCAATCCAAAGGAGTAGTTTGAATCTACCGTACATTTTGTATGCATTTTCAATTTTAATTGCATTTTGTATCTGAAATGGGCGTTTTTCAATCTGAATTGAATTGTGTATTTTCAAATTCAATTCCATTTTGTAAGTATTTTGAACCTCAATTGCATTTTGTACGTATTTTCAATCTCATTTGCATTTTGTAAGTATCTTGAATTTCACTTGCATTTTGTTAGTGTTTCGACTCTACATTGCATTTTTAACGTATTTTTAATCTAACCTACATTTTGTGCGTATTTTTCAATCTACTCCTTTTGTGAGTATTTTCGTTCTAAATTCCTTTTTTAAGTATTACCGCTGTCCCTTTTGTGAGTAGTTTCAATCTGAGTTCCTTTTTGAAAGTATTTTCCGTCTCACTTAATTTTCGTTCTGGATTCCATTTTCATTGTCATTTTCGCTATCACACAGACCATTAGGGGCCGATAACCTAGATAACAATTATAAATTATCTTATTTTGTTTCTAATCTCTTCAGTGCTTACGAAGAAGTAAGACATTGGGATCGAATTCTGTAGCATAGATGCCATGACCACAGAAGACTGGAAGGACGCCAACTATGAACTACGGCACTTTGTAACCAGGTTCGCAGTGCATGGCTTTCATTATAAGATATGCCGCAACGAACTCGACCATGAACCCTGTGGTGATTGCGTGTGTTCTTTGTGTGGAAAGACATGTTGTGTTAAATATCACGTCATGAATTGCATACATCGAAAATTGTCTTTAAAACAATTAAGTTAGTAAAATTATAATAATTAAGTTTATGTGTAAATATAAACGAAATGACTAGAAATGGAAGATAGTTCAAGAGCAGTTATTAGGACAAGCAGTTACCTGCTAAAAATTAGGTTTAAATAATTAAGTAATTAACTTATTAATAAAGGAAACGAAATAATTATATGAATTAAAGCTTAAGGACTAATTGTTTATTAAAATTTAAAATGTTCAAAATAAAACAATTACCGCATATAGAATTAAGAGATTTAAAATAAAGGAATCTTGACCTTCTGTCGGTCGCATGTTATCAGAATGGTACAAGCACGCGTCTTTCTCGTGTCGTTGTTGTGTTAGACAACAGTGTATTTACCTTCCTGTTTCCCCCTCCATATCCAGCCAGTCACTTCACAGCCTTCGTGCAGTCACACTGTCGGTCGCATGTTATCAGAATGGTGCAAGCACGCGTCTTTCTCGTGTCGTTGTTGTGTTAGACAACAGTGTATTTACCTTCCTGTTTCCCCCTCCATATCCAGCCAGTCACTTCACAGCCTTCGTGCAGTCACACTGTCGGTCGCATGTTATCAGAATGGTACAAGCACGCGTCTTTCTCGTGTCATTGTTGTGCTAGGCAACAGTGTATTTACCTTCCTGTTTCCCCCTCCATATCCAGCCAGTCACTTCACAGCCTTGGTGCAGTCACACTGTCGGTCGCATGTTATCAGAATGGTACAAGCACGCGTCTTTCTCGTGTCATTGTTGTGCTAGGCAACAGTGTATTTACCTTCCTGTTTCCCCCTCCATATCCAGCCAGTCACTCCACAGCCTTGGTGCAGTCACACTGTCGGTCGCATGTTATCAGAATGGTACAAGCACGCGTCTTTCTCGTGTCGTTGTTGTGCTAGACAACAGTGTATTTACCTTCCTGTTTCCCCCTCCATATCCAGCCAGTCACTCCACAGCCTTGGTGCAGTCACACTGTCGGTTGCATGTTATCAGAATGGTACAAGCACGCGTCTTTCTCGTGTCGTTGTTGTGTTAGGCAACAGTGTATTTACCTTCCTGTTTCCCCCTCCATATCCAGCCAGTCACTCCACAGCCTTGGTGCAGTCACACTGTCGGTCGCATGTTATCAGAATGGTACAAGCACCCGTCTTTCTCGTGTCATTGTTGTGTTAGACAACAGTGTATTTACCTTCCTGTTTCCCCCTCCATATCCAGCCAGTCACTTCACAGCCTTGGTGGAGTCACACTGATGGTCGCTTGTTATCAGAATGGTACAAGCACGCGTCTTTCTCGTGTCGTTGTTGTGTTAGACAACAGTGTATTTACCTTCCTGTTTCCCCCTCCATATCCAGCCAGTCACTTCACAGCCTTGGTGCAGTCACACTGTCGGTCGCATGTTATCAGAATGGTACAAGCACGCGTCTTTCTCGTGTCATTGTTGTGCTAGACAACAGTGTATTTACCTTCCTGTTTCCCCCTCCATATCCAGCCAGTCACTTCACAGCCTTCGTGCAGTCACACTGTCGGTCGCATGTTATCAGAATGGTGCAAGCACGCGTCTTTCTCGTGTCGTAGTTGTGTTAGACAACAGTGTATTTACCTTCCTGTTTCCCCCTCCATATCCAGCCAGTCACTTCACAGCCTTGGTGCAGTCACACTGTCGGTCGCATGTTATCAGAATGGTACAAGCACGCGTCTTTCTCGTGTCATTGTTGTGTTAGACAACAGTGTATTTACCTTCCTGTTTCCCCCTCCATATCCAGCCAGTCACTTCACAGCCTTGGTGCAGTCACACTGTCGGTCGCATGTTATCAGAATGGTACAAGCACGCGTCTTTCTCGTGTCGTTGTTGTGTTAGGCAACAGTGTATTTACCTTCCTGTTTCCCCTCCATATCCAGCCAGTCACTCCACAGCCTTCGTGCAGTCACACTGTCGGTCGCATGTTATCAGAATGGTACAAGCACGCGTCTTTCTCGTGTCGTTGTTGTGTTAGACAACAGTGTATTTACCTTCCTGTTTCCCCCTCCATATCCAGCCAGTCACTTCACAGCCTTGGTGCAGTCACACTGTCGGTCGCATGTTATCAGAATGGTACAAGCACGCGTCTTTCTCGTGTCATTGTTGTGTTAGACAACAGTGTATTTACCTTCCTGTTTCCCCCTCCATATCCATCCAGTCACTCACAGCCTTGGTGCAGTCACACTGTCGGTCGCATGTTATCAGAATGGTACAAGCACGCGTCCTTCACGTGTCGTTGTTGTGCTAGACAACAGTGTATTTACCTTCCTGTTTCCCCCTCCATATCCAGCCAGTCACTTCACAGCCTTCGTGCAGTCACACTGTCAGCGGCTCAGAGCGTATGTATCAGAATGGTACAAGCACGCGTCTTTCTCGTGTCGTTGTTGTGTTAGACAACAGTGTATTTACCTTCCTGTTTCCCCCTCCATATCCAGCCAGTCACTTCACAGCCTTCGTGCAGTCACACTGTCGGTCGCATGTTATCAGAATGGTACAAGCACGCGTCTTTCTCGTGTCGTTGTTGTGTTAGGCAACAGTGTATTTACCTTCCTGTTTCCCCCTCCATATCCAGCCAGTCGCTTCACAGCCTTCGTGCAGTCACACTGTCAGTCGCATGTTATCAGAATGGTACAAGCACGCGTCTTTCTCGTGTCGTTGTTGTGTTAGGAAACAGTGTATTTACCTTCCTGTTTCCCCCTCCATATCCAGCCAGTCACTTCACAGCCTTGATGCAGTCACACTGTCGGTCGCATGTTATCAGAATGGTACAAGCACGCGACTTTCTCGTGTCGTTGTTGTGTTAGACAACAGTGTATTTACCTTCCTGTTTCCCCCTCCATATCCAGCCAGTCACTTCACAGCCTTCGTGCAGTCACACTGTCGGTCGCATGTTATCAGAATGGTACAAGCACGCGTCTTTCTCGTGTCGCTGTTGTGCTAGGCAACAGTGTATTTACCTTCCTGTTTCCCCCTCCATATCCAGCCAGTCACTTCACAGCCTTGGTGCAGACACACTGTCGGTCGCATGTTATCAGAATGGTACAAGCACGCGACTTTCTCATGTCGCTGTTGTGCTAGGCAACAGTGTATTTACCTTCCAGTTTCCCCCTCCATATCCAGCCAGTCACTTCACAGCCTTGGTGCAGTCACACTGTCGGTCGCATGTTATCAGAATGGTACAAGCACGCGTCTTTCTCGTGTCGTTGTTGTGTTAGACAACAGTGTATTTACCTTCCTGTTTCCCCCTCCATATCCAGCCAGTCACTTCACAGCCTTCGTGCAGTCACACTGTCGGTCGCATATTATCAGAATGGTACAAGCACGCGTCTTTCTCGTGTCGTTGTTGTGTTAGACAACAGTGTATTTACCTTCCTGTTTCCCCCTCCATATCCAGCCAGTCACTTCACAGCCTTGGTGCAGTCACACTGTCGGTCGCATGTTATCAGAATGGTACAAGCACGCGACTTTCTCGTGTCGTTGTTGTGTTAGACAACAGTGTATTTACCTTCCTGTTTCCCCCTCCATATCCAGCCAGTCACTTCACAGCCTTGGTGCAGTCACACTGTCGGTCGCATGTTATCAGAATGGTACAAGCACGCGTCTTTCTCGTGTCGTTGTTGTGTTAGACAACAGTGTATTTACCTTCCTGTTTCCCCCTCCATATCCAGCCAGTCATTTCACAGCCTTGGTGCAGTCACACTGTCGGTCGCATGTTATCAGAATGGTACAAGCACGCGTCCTTCTCGTGTCGTTGTTGTGTTAGACAACAGTGTATTTACCTTCCTGTTTCCCCCTCCATATCCAGCCAGTCACTTCACAGCCTTCGTGCAGTCACACTGTCGGTCGCATGTTATCAGAATGGTACAAGCACGCGTCTTTCTCGTGTCGTTGTTGTGTTAGACAACAGTGTATTTACCTTCCTGTTTGCCCCTCCATATCCAGCCAGTCACTCCACAGCCTTCGTGCAGTCACACTGTCAATCGCATGTTATCAGAATGGTACAAGCACGCGTCTTTCTCGTGTCATTGTTGTGTTAGACAACAGTGTATTTACCTTCCTGTTTCCCCCTCCATATCCAGCCAGTCACTTCACAGCCTTGGTGCAGTCACACTGTCGGTCGCATGTTATCAGAATGGTACAAGCACGCGTCTTTTTCGTGTCATTGTTGTGTTAGACAACAGTGTATTTACCTTCCTGTTTCCCCCTCCATATCCAGCCAGTCACTTCACAGCCTTGGTGCAGTCACACTGTCGGTCGCATGTTATCAGAATGGTACAAGCACGCGTCTTTCTCGTGTCATTGTTGTGTTAGACAACAGTGTATTTACCTTCCTGTTTCCCCCTCCATATCCAGCCAGTCACTCCACAGCCTTCGTGCAGTCACACTGTCGGTCGCATGTTATCAGAATGGTACAAGCACGCGTCTTTCTCGTGTCATTGTTGTGTTAGACAACAGTGTATTTACCTTCCTGTTTCCCCCTCCATATCCAGCCAGTCACTTCACAGCCTTCGTGCAGTCACACTGTCGGTCGCATGTTATCAGAATGGTACAAGCACGCGTCTTTCTCGTGTCGTTGTTGTGTTAGACAACAGTGTATTTACCTTCCTGTTTTCCCCTCCATATCCAGCCAGTCAGTCCACAGCCTTCGTGCAGTCACACTGTCGATCGCATGTTATCAGAATGGTACAAGCACGCGTCTTTCTCGTGTCATTGTTATGTTAGACAACAGTGTATTTACCTTCCTGTTTCCCCCTCCATATCCAGCCAGTCACTTCACAGCCTTGGTGCAGTCACACTGTCGGTCGCATGTTATCAGAATGGAACAAGCACGCGTCTTTTTCGTGTCATTGTTGTGTTAGACAACAGTGTATTTACCTTCCTGTTTCCCCCTCCATATCCAGCCAGTCACTTCACAGCCTTCGTGCAGTCACACTGTCGGTCGCATGTTATCAGAATGGTACAAGCACGCGTCTTTCTCGTGTCATTGTTGTGTTAGACAACAGTGTATTTACCTTCCTGTTTCCCCCTCCATATCCAGCCAGTCACTTCACAGCCTTGGTGCAGTCACACTGTCGGTCGCATGTTATCAGAATGGTACAAGCACGCGTCTTTCTCGTGTCGTTGTTGTGTTAGACAACAGTGTATTTACCTTCCTGTTTGCCCCTCCATATCCAGCCAGTCACTTCACAGCCTTCGTGCAGTCACACTGTCGGTCGCATGTTATCAGAATGGTACAAGCACGCGTCTTTCTCGTGTCATTGTTGTGTTAGACAACAGTGTATTTACCTTCCTGTTTCCCCCTCCATATCCAGCCAGTCACTTCACAGCCTTCGTGCAGTCACACTGTCGGTCGCATGTTATCAGAATGGTACAAGCACGCGTCTTTCTCGTGTCGTTGTTGTGTTAGACAACAGTGTATTTACCTTCCTGTTTGCCCCTCCATATCCAGCCAGTCACTTCACAGCCTTGGTGCAGTCACACTGTCGGTCGCATGTTATCAGAATGGTACAAGCACGCGTCTTTCTCGTGTCGTTGTTGTGTTAGACAACAGTGTATTTACCTTCCTGTTTACCCCTCCATATCCAGCCAGTCACTTCACAGCCTTCGTGCAGTCACACTGTCGGTCGCATGTTATCAGAATGGTACAAGCACGCGTCTTTCTCGTGCCATTGTTGTGTTAGACAACAGTGTATTTACCTTCCTGTTTCCCCCTCCATATCCAGCCAGTCACTTCACAGCCTTCGTGCAGTCACACTGTCGGTCGCATGTTATCAGAATGGTACAAGCACGCGTCTTTCTCGTGTCGTTGTTGTGTTAGACAACAGTGTATTTACCTTCCTGTTTCCCCCTCCATATCCAGCCAGTCACTTCACAGCCTTGGTGCAGTCACACTGTCGGTCGCATGTTATCAGAATGGTACAAGCACGCGTCTTTCTCGTGTCGTAGTTGTGTTAGACAACAGTGTATTTACCTTCCTGTTTCCCCCTCCATATCCAGCCAGTCACTTCACAGCCTTGGTGCAGTCACACTGTCGGTCGCATGTTATCAGAATGGTACAAGCACGCGTCTTTCTCGTGTCATTGCTGTGTTAGACAACAGTGTATTTACCTTCCTGTTTCCCCCTCCATATCCAGTCAGTCACTTCACAGTCTGCGTGCAGTCACACTGTCGGTCGCATGTTATCAGAATGGTACAAGCACGCGTCTTTCTCGTGTCGTTGTTGTGTTAGACAACAGTGTATTTACCTTCCTGTTTCCCCCTCCATATCCAGCCAGTCACTTCACAGCCTTGGTGCAGTCACACTGTCGGTCGCATGTTATCAGAATGGTACAAGCACGCGTCTTTCTCGTGTCGTAGTTGTGTTAGACAACAGTGTATTTACCTTCCTGTTTCCCCCTACATATCCAGCCAGTCACTTCACAGCCTTCGTGCAGTCACACTGTCGGTCGCATGTTATCAGAAGGGTACAAGCACGCGTCTTTCTCGTGTCGTTGTTGTGTTAGACAACAGTGTATTTACCTTCCTGTTTCCCCTCCATATCCAGCCAGTCACTTCACAGCCTTGGTGCAGTCACACTGTCGGTCGCATGTTATCAGAATGGTACAAGCACGCGTCTTTCTCGTGTCGTTGTTGTGTTAGACAACAGTGTATTTACCTTCCTGTTTCCCCCTCCTCATCCAGCCAGTCACTTCACAGACTTCGTGCAGTCACACTGTCGGTCGCATGTTATCAGAATGGTACAAGCACGCGTCTTTCTCGTGTCGTTGTTGTGTTAGACAACAGTGTATTTACCTTCCTGTTTCCCCCTCCATATCCAGCCAGTCACTTCACAGCCTTGGTGCAGTCACACTGTCAGTCGCATGTGTATCAGAATGGTACAAGCACGCGTCTTTCTCGTGTCGTTGTTGTGTTAGACAACAGTGTATTTACCTTCCTGTTTCCCCCTCCATATCCAGCCAGTCACTTCACAGCCTTCGTGCAGTCACACTGTCGGTCGCATGTTATCAGAATGGTACAAGCACGCGTCTTTCTCGTGTCGTTGTTGTGTTAGACAACAGTGTATTTACCTTCCTGTATCCCCCTCCATATCCAGCCAGTCACTTCAAAGCCTTGGTGCAGTCACACTGTCGGTCGCATGTTATCAGAATGGTACAAGCACGCGTCTTTCTCGTGTCATTGTTGTGCTAGACAACAGTGTATTTACCTTCCTGTTTCCCCCTCCATATCCAGCCAGTCACTCCACAGCCTTCGTGCAGTCACACTGTCGGTCGCATGTTATCAGAATGGTACAAGCACGCGTCTTTCTCGTGTCATTGTTGTGTTAGACAACAGTGTATTTACCTTCCTGTTTCCCCCTCCATATCCAGCCAGTCACTTCACAGCCTTCGTGCAGTCACACTGTTGGTCGCATGTTATCAGAATGGTACAAGCACGCGTCTTTCTCGTGTCGTTGTTGTGTTAGACAACAGTGTATTTACCTTCCTGTTTCCCCCTCCATATCCAGCCAGTCACTTCACAGCCTTCGTGCAGTCACACTGTTGGTCGCATGTTATCAGAATGGTACAAGCACGCGTCTTTCTCGTGCCATTGTTGTGTTAGACAACAGTGTATTTACCTTCCTGTTTCCCCCTCCATATCCAGCCAGTCACTTCACAACCTTGGTGCAGTCACACTGTCGGTCGCATGTTATCAGAATGGTACAAGCACGCGTCTTTCTCGTGTCGTTGTTGTGCTAGACAACAGTGTATTTACCTTCCTGTTTCCCCCTCCATATCCAGCCAGTCACTTCACAGCCTTCGTGCAGTCACACTGTTGGTCGCATGTTATCAGAATGGTACAAGCACGCGTCCTTCTCGTGTCGTTGTTGTGCTAGACAACAGTGTATTTACCTTCCTGTTTCCCCCTCCATATCCAGCCAGTCACTTCACAGCCTTCGTGCAGTCACACTGTCGGTCGCATGTTATCAGAATGGTACAAGCTCGCGTCTTTCTCGTGTCGTTGTTGTGTTAGACAACAGTGTATTTACCTTCCTGTTTCCCCCTCCATATCCAGCCAGTCACTTCACAGCCTTCGTGCAGTCACACTGTCGGTCGCATGTTATCAGAATGGTACAAGCACGCGTCTTTCTCTTGTCGTTGTTGTGTTAGACAACAGTGTATTTACCTTCCTGTTTCCCCCTCCATATCCAGCCAGTCACTTCACAGCCTTGGTGCAGTCACACTGTCGGTCGCATGTTATCAGAATGGTACAAGCACGCGTCTTTCTCGTGTCGTTGTTGTGTTAGACAACAGTGTATTTACCTTCCTGTTTCCCCCTCCATATCCAGCCAGTCACTTCACAGCCTTGGTGCAGTCACACTGTCGGTCGCATGTTATCAGAATGGTACAAGCACGCGTCTTTCTCGTGTCGTAGTTGTGTTAGACAACAGTATATTTACCTTCCTGTTTCCCCCTCCATATCCAGCCAGTCACTTCACAGCCTTCGTGCAGTCACACTGTCGGTCGCATGTTATCAGAATGGTACAAGCACGCGTCTTTCTCGTGTCGTTGTTGTGTTAGACAACAGTGTATTTACCTTCCTGGTTCCCCCTCCATATCCAGCCAGTCACTTCACAGCCTTGGTGCAGTCACACTGTCGGTCGCATGTTATCAGAATGGTACAAGCACGCGTCTTTCTCGTGTCGTAGTTGTGTTAGACAACAGTGTATTTACCTTCCTGTTTCCCCCTCCATATCCAGCCAGTCACTTCACAGCCTTGGTGCAGTCACACTCTCGGTCGCATGTTATCAGAATGGTACAAGCACGCGTCTTTCTCGTGTCATTGTTGTGTTAGACAACAGTGTATTTACCTTCCTGTTTCCCCCTCCATATCCAGCCAGTCACTTCACAGCCTTCGTGCAGTCACACTGTCGGTCGCATGTTATCAGAATGGTACAAGCACGCGTCTTTCTCGTGTCGTTGTTGTGTTAGACAACAGTGTATTTACCTTCCTGTTTCCCCCTCCATATCCAGCCAGTCACTTCACAGCCTTGGTGCAGTCACACTGTCGGTCGCATGTTATCAGAATGGTACAAGCACGCGTCTTTCTCGTGTCGTAGTTGTGTTAGACAACAGTGTATTTACCTTCCTGTTTCCCCCTCCATATCCAGCCAGTCACTTCACAGCCTTCGTGCAGTCACACTGTCGGTCGCATGTTATCAGAATGGTACAAGCACGCGTCTTTCTCGTGTCGTTGTTGTGTTAGACAACAGTGTATTTACCTTCCTGTTTCCCCTCCATATCCAGCCAGTCACTTCACAGCCTTCGTGCAGTCACACTGTCGGTCGCATGTTATCAGAATGGTACAAGCACGCGTCTTTCTCGTGTCGTTGTTGTGTTAGACAACAGTGTATTTACCTTCCTGTTTCCCCCTCCATATCCAGCCAGTCACTTCACAGCCTTGGTGCAGTCACACTGTCAGTCGCATGTGTATCAGAATGGTACAAGCACGCGTCTTTCTCGTGTCGTTGTTGTGTTAGACAACAGTGTATTTACCTTCCTGTTTCCCCCTACATATCCAGCCAGTCACTTCACAGCCTTCGTGCAGTCACACTGTCGGTCGCATGTTATCAGAATGGCACAAGCACGCGTCTTTCTCGTGTCGTTGTTGTGTTAGACAACAGTGTATTTATCTTCCTGTTTCCCCCTCCATATCCAGCCAGTCACTTCACAGCCTTCGTGCAGTCACACTGTCGGTCGCATGTTATCAGAATGGTACAAGCACGCGTCTTTCTCGTGTCATTGTTGTGCTAGACAACAGTGTATTTACCTTCCTGTTTCCCCCTCCATATCCAGCCAGTCACTCCACAGCCTTCGTGCAGTCACACTGTCGGTCGCATGTTATCAGAATGGTACAAGCACGCGTCTTTCTCGTGTCATTGTTGTGTTAGACAACAGTGTATTTACCTTCCTGTTTCCCCCTCCATATCCAGCCAGTCACTTCACAGCCTTCGTGCAGTCACACTGTTGGTCGCATGTTATCAGAATGGTACAAGCATGCGTCTTTCTCGTGTCGTTGTTGTGTTAGACAACAGTGTATTTACCTTCCTGTTTCCCCCTCCATATCCAGCCAGTCACTTCACAGCCTTCGTGCAGTCACACTGTTGGTCGCATGTTATCAGAATGGTACAAGCACGCGTCTTTCTCGTGTCATTGTTGTGTTAGACAACAGTGTATTTACCTTCCTGTTTCCCCCTCCATATCCAGCCAGTCACTTCACAGCCTTCGTGCAGTCACACTGTCGGTCGCATGTTATCAGAATGGTACAAGCTCGCGTCTTTCTCGTGTCGTTGTTGTGTTAGACAACAGTGTATTTACCTTCCTGTTTCCCCCTCCATATCCAGCCAGTCACTTCACAGCCTTCGTGCAGTCACACTGTCGGTCGCATGTTATCAGAATGGTACAAGCACGCGTCTTTCTCGTGTCATTGTTGTGTTAGGCAACAGTGTATTTACCTTCCTGTTTCCCCCTCCATATACAGCCAGTCACTTCACAGCCTTCGTGCAGTCACACTGTCGGTCGCATGTTATCAGAATGGTACAAGCACGCGTCTTTCTCGTGTCGTAGTTGTGTTAGACAACAGTGTATTTACCTTCCTGTTTCCCCCTCCATATCCAGCCAGTCACTTCACAGCCTTCGTGCAGTCACACTGTCGGTCGCATGTTATCAGAATGGTACAAGCACGCGTCTTTCTCGTGTCGTAGTTGTGTTAGACAACAGTGTATTTACCTTCCTGTTTCCCCCTCCATATCCAGCCAGTCACTTCACAGCCTTGGTGCAGTCACACTGTCGGTCGCATGTTATCAGAATGGTACAAGCACGCGTCTTTCTCGTGTCATTGTTGTGTTAGACAACAGTGTATTTACCTTCCTGTTTCCCCCTCCATATCCAGCCAGTCACTTCACAGCCTTGGTGCAGTCACACTGTCGGTCGCATGTTATCAGAATGGTACAAGCACGCGTCTTTCTCGTGTCATTGTTGTGTTAGACAACAGTGTATTTACCTTCCTGTTTCCCCCTCCATATCCAGCCAGTCACTTCACAGCCTTGGTGCAGTCACACTGTCGGTCGCTTGTTATCAGAATGGTACAAGCACGCGTCTTTCTCGTGTCATTGTTGTGTTAGACAACAGTGTATTTACCTTCCTGTTTCCCCCTCCATATCCAGCCAGTCACTTCACGGCCTTGGTGCAGTCACACTGTCGGTCGCATGTTATCAGAATGGTACAAGCACGCGTCTTTCACGTGTCATTGTTGTGTTAGACAACAGTGTATTTACCTTCCTGTTTCCCCCTCCATATCCAGCCAGTCACTCCACAGCCTTGGTGCAGTCACACTGTCGGTCGCATGTTATCAGAATGGTACAAGCACGCGTCTTTCTCGTGTCGTAGTTGTGTTAGACAACAGTTTATTTACCTTCCTGTTTCCCCCTCCATATCCAGCCAGTCACTTCACAGCCTTGGTGCAGTCACACTATCGGTCGCATGTTATCAGAATGGTACAAGCACGCGTCTTTCTCGTGTCGTTGTTGTGTTAGACAACAGTGTATTTACCTTCCTGTTTCCCCCTCCATATCCAGCCAGTCACTTCACAGCCTTGGTGCAGTCACACTGCCGGTCGCATGTTATCAGAATGGTACAAGCACGCGTCTTTCTCGTGTCATTGTTGTGTTAGACAACTGTGTATTTACCTTCCTGTTTCCCCCTCCATATCCAGCCAGTCACTTCACAGCCTTGGTGCAGTCACACTGTCGGTCGCATGTTATCAGAATGGTACAAGCACGCGTCTTTCTCGTGTCGTTGTTGTGTTAGACAACAGTGTATTTACCTTCCTGTTTCCCCCTCCATATCCAGCCAGTCACTTCACAGCCTTTGTGCAGTCACACTGCCGGTCGAATGTTATCAGAATGGTACAAGCACGCGTCTTTCTCGTGTCGTTGTTGTGTTAGACAACAGTGTATTTACCTTCCTGTTTCCCCCTCCATATCCAGCCAGTCACTCCACAGCCTTGGTGCAGTCACACAGTCGGTCGCATGTTATCAGAATGGTACAAGCACGCGTCTTTCTCGTGTCATTGTTGTGTTAGACAACAGTGTATTTACCTTCCTGTTTCCCCCTCCATATCCAGCCAGTCACTTCACAGCCTTCGTGCAGTCACACTGTCAGTCGCATGTGTATCAGAATGGTACAAGCACCCGTCTTTCTCGTGTCGTTGTTGTGTTAGACAACAGTGTATTTACCTTCCTGTTTCCCCCTCCATATCCAGCCAGTCACTTCACAGCCTTCGTGCAGTCACACTGTCGGTCGCATGTTATCAGAATGGTACAAGCACGCGTCTTTCTCGTGTCATTGTTGTGTTAGACATCAGTGTATTTACCTTCCTGTTTCCCCCTCCATATCCAGCCAGTCACTTCACAGCCTTGGTGCAGTCACACTGTCGGTCGCATGTTATCAGAATGGTACAAGCACGCGTCTTTCTCGTGTCGTTGTTGTGTTAGACAACAGTGTATTTACCTTTCTGTTTCCCCCTCCATATCCAGCCAGTCACTTCACAGCCTTCGTGCAGTCACACTGTCGGTCGCATGTTATCAGAATGGTACAAGCACGCGTCTTTCTCGTGTCGTTGTTGTGTTAGACAACAGTGTATTTATCTTCCTGTTTCCCCCTCCATATCCAGCCAGTCACTTCACAGCCTTGGTGCAGTCACACTGTCGGTCGCATGTTATCAGAATGGTACAAGCACGCGTCTTTCTCGTGTCGTTGTTGTGCTAGACAACAGTGTATTTACCTTCCTGTTTCCCCCTCCATATCCAGCCAGTCACTTCACAGCCTTCGTGCAGTCACACTGTCGGTCGCATGTTATCAGAATGGTACAAGCACGCGTCTTTCTCGTGTCGTTGTTATGCTAGGCAACAGTGTATTTACCTTCCTGTTTCCCCCTCCATATCCAGCCAGTCACTTCACAGCCTTCGTGCAGTCACACTGTCGGTCGCATGTTATCAGAATGGTACAAGCACGCGTCTTTCTCGTGTCATTGTTGTGTTAGACAACAGTGTATTTACCTTCCTGTTTCCCCCTCCATATCCAGCCAGTCACTTCACAGCCTTCGTGCAGTCACACTGTCGGTCGCATGTTATCAGAATGGTACAAGCACGCGTCTTTCTCGTGTCATTGTTGTGTTAGACAACAGTGTATTTACATTCCTGTTTCCCCCTCCATATCCAGCCAGTCACTTCACAGCCTTCGTGCAGTCACACTGTCGGTCGCATGTTATCAGAATGGTACAAGCACGCGTCTTTCTCGTGTCATTGTTGTGTTAGACAACAGTGTATTTACCTTCCTGTTTCCCCCTCCATATCCAGCCAGTCACTTCACAGCCTTGGTGCAGTCACACTGTCAGTCGCATGTGTATCAGAATGGTACAAGCACGCGTCTTTCTCGTGTCGTTGTTGTGTTAGACAACAGTGTATTTACCTTCCTGTTTCCCCCTCCATATCCAGCCAGTCACTTCACAGCCTTCGTGCAGTCACACTGTCGGTCGCATGTTATCAGAATGGTACAAGCACGCGTCTTTCTCGTGTCGTTGTTGTGTTAGACAACAGTGTATTTACCTTCCTGTATCCCCCTCCATATCCAGCCAGTCACTTCAAAGCCTTCGTGCAGTCACACTGTCGGTCGCATGTTATCAGAATGGTACAAGCACGCGTCTTTCTCGTGTCATTGTTGTGCTAGACAACAGTGTATTTACCTTCCTGTTTCCCCCTCCATATCCAGCCAGTCACTCCACAGCCTTCGTGCAGTCACACTGTCGGTCGCATGTTATCAGAATGGTACAAGCACGCGTCTTTCTCGTGTCATTGTTGTGTTAGACAACAGTGTATTTACCTTCCTGTTTCCCCCTCCATATCCAGCCAGTCACTTCACAGCCTTCATGCAGTCACACTGTTGGTCGCATGTTATCAGAATGGTACAAGCACGCGTCTTTCTCGTGTCGTTGTTGTGTTAGACAACAGTGTATTTACCTTCCTGTTTCCCCCTCCATATCCAGCCAGTCACTTCACAGCCTTCGTGCAGTCACACTGTTGGTCGCATGTTATCAGAATGGTACAAGCACGCGTATTTCTCGTGTCATTGTTGTGTTAGACAACGGTGTATTTACCTTCCTGTTTCCCCCTCCATATCCAGCCAGTCACTTCACAACCTTGGTGCAGTCACACTGTCGGTCGCATGTTATCAGAATGGTACAAGCACGCGTCTTTCTCGTGTCGTTGTTGTGCTAGACAACAGTGTATTTACCTTCCTGTTTCCCCCTCCATATCCAGCCAGTCACTTCACAGCCTTCGTGCAGTCACACTGTTGGTCGCATGTTATCAGAATGGTACAAGCACGCGTCCTTCTCGTGTCGTTGTTGTGCTAGACAACAGTGTATTTACCTTCCTGTTTCCCCCTCCATATCCAGCCAGTCACTTCACAGCCTTCGTGCAGTCACACTGTCGGTCGCATGTTATCAGAATGGTACAAGCTCGCGTCTTTCTCGTGTCGTTGTTGTGTTAGACAACAGTGTATTTACCTTCCTGTTTCCCCCTCTATATCCAGCCAGTCACTTCACAGCCTTCGTGCAGTCACACTGTCGGTCGCATGTTATCAGAATGGTACAAGCACGCGTCTTTCTCGTGTCGTTGTTGTGTTAGACAACAGTGTATTTACCTTCCTGTTTCCCCCTCCATATCCAGCCAGTCACTTCACAGCCTTGGTGCAGTCACACTGTCGGTCGCATGTTATCAGAATGGTACAAGCACGCGTCTTTCTCGTGTCGTTGTTGTGTTAGACAACAGTGTATTTACCTTCCTGTTTCCCCCTCCATATCCAGCCAGTCACTTCACAGCCTTGGTGCAGTCACACTGTCGGTCGCATGTTATCAGAATGGTACAAGCACGCGTCTTTCTCGTGTCGTAGTTGTGTTAGACAACAGTATATTTACCTTCCTGTTTCCCCCTCCATATCCAGCCAGTCACTTCACAGCCTTCGTGCAGTCACACTGTCGGTCGCATGTTATCAGAATGATACAAGCACGCGTCTTTCTCGTGTCGTTGTTGTGTTAGACAACAGTGTATTTACCTTCCTGTTTCCCCCTCCATATCCAGCCAGTCACTTCACAGCCTTGGTGCAGTCACACTGTCGGTCGCATGTTATCAGAATGGTACAAGCACGCGTCTTTCTCGTGTCGTAGTTGTGTTAGACAACAGTGTATTTACCTTCCTGTTTCCCCCTCCATATCCAGCCAGTCACTTCACAGCCTTGGTGCAGTCACACTGTCGGTCGCATGTTATCAGAATGGTACAAGCACGCGTCTTTCTCGTGTCATTGTTGTGTTAGACAACAGTGTATTTACCTTCCTGTTTCCCCCTCCATATCCAGCCAGTCACTTCACAGCCTTCGTGCAGTCACACTGTCGGTCGCATGTTATCAGAATGGTACAAGCACGCGTCTTTCTCGTGTCGTTGTTGTGTTAGACAACAGTGTATTTACCTTCCTGTTTCCCCCTCCATATCCAGCCAGTCACTTCACAGCCTTCGTGCAGTCACACTGTTGGTCGCATGTTATCAGAATGGTACAAGCACGCGTCTTTCTCGTGTCATTGTTGTGTTAGACAACAGTGTATTTACCTTCCTGTTTC
Organism: Meconema thalassinum; assembly: GCA_946902985.2. Classification (NCBI taxonomy): domain Eukaryota; kingdom Metazoa; phylum Arthropoda; class Insecta; order Orthoptera; family Tettigoniidae; genus Meconema; species Meconema thalassinum. The sequence goes on from OX336392.1 coordinate 516,430,363, forward strand.
CCCCTCCATATCCAGCCAGTCACTTCACAACCTTGGTGCAGTCACACTGTCGGTCGCATGTTATCAGAATGGTACAAGCACGCGTCTTTCTCGTGTCGTTGTTGTGCTAGACAACAGTGTATTTACCTTCCTGTTTCCCCCTCCATATCCAGCCAGTCACTTCACAGCCTTCGTGCAGTCACACTGTTGGTCGCATGTTATCAGAATGGTACAAGCACGCGTCCTTCTCGTGTCGTTGTTGTGCTAGACAACAGTGTATTTACCTTCCTGTTTCCCCCTCCATATCCAGCCAGTCACTTCACAGCCTTCGTGCAGTCACACTGTCGGTCGCATGTTATCAGAATGGTACAAGCTCGCGTCTTTCTCGTGTCGTTGTTGTGTTAGACAACAGTGTATTTACCTTCCTGTTTCCCCCTCCATATCCAGCCAGTCACTTCACAGCCTTCGTGCAGTCACACTGTCGGTCGCATGTTATCAGAATGGTACAAGCACGCGTCTTTCTCGTGTCGTTGTTGTGTTAGACAACAGTGTATTTACCTTCCTGTTTCCCCCTCCATATCCAGCCAGTCACATCACAGCCTTGGTGCAGTCACACTGTCGGTCGCATGTTATCAGAATGGTACAAGCACGCGTCTTTCTCGTGTCGTTGTTGTGTTAGACAACAGTGTATTTACCTTCCTGTTTCCCCCTCCATATCCAGCCAGTCACTTCACAGCCTTGGTGCAGTCACACTGTCGGTCGCATGTTATCAGAATGGTACAAGCACGCGTCTTTCTCGTGTCGTAGTTGTGTTAGACAACAGTATATTTACCTTCCTGTTTCCCCCTCCATATCCAGCCAGTCACTTCACAGCCTTCGTGCAGTCACACTGTCGGTCGCATGTTATCAGAATGATACAAACACGCGTCTTTCTCGTGTCGTTGTTGTGTTAGACAACAGTGTATTTACCTTCCTGTTTCCCCCTCCATATCCAGCCAGTCACTTCACAGCCTTGGTGCAGTCACACTGTCGGTCGCATGTTATCAGAATGGTACAAGCACGCGTCTTTCTCGTGTCGTAGTTGTGTTAGACAACAGTGTATTTACCTTCCTGTTTCCCCCTCCATATCCAGCCAGTCACTTCACAGCCTTGGTGCAGTCACACTGTCGGTCGCATGTTATCAGAATGGTACAAGCACGCGTCTTTCTCGTGTCGTAGTTGTGTTAGACAACAGTGTATTTACCTTCCTGTTTCCCCCTCCATATCCAGCCAGTCACTTCACAGCCTTCGTGCAGTCACACTGTCGGTCGCATGTTATCAGAATGGTACAAGCACGCGTCTTTCTCGTGTCGTTGTTGTGTTAGACAACAGTGTATTTACCTTCCTGTTTCCCCTCCATATCCAGCCAGTCACTTCACAGCCTTCGTGCAGTCACACTGTCGGTCGCATGTTATCAGAATGGTACAAGCACGCGTCTTTCTCGTGTCGTTGTTGTGTTAGACAACAGTGTATTTACCTTCCTGTTTCCCCCTCCATATCCAGCCAGTCACTTCACAGCCTTGGTGCAGTCACACTGTCAGTCGCATGTGTATCAGAATGGTACAAGCACGCGTCTTTCTCGTGTCGTTGTTGTGTTAGACAACAGTGTATTTACCTTCCTGTTTCCCCCTACATATCCAGCCAGTCACTTCACAGCCTTCGTGCAGTCACACTGTCGGTCGCATGTTATCAGAATGGCACAAGCACGCGTCTTTCTCGTGTCGTTGTTGTGTTAGACAACAGTGTATTTATCTTCCTGTTTCCCCCTCCATATCCAGCCAGTCACTTCACAGCCTTCGTGCAGTCACACTGTCGGTCGCATGTTATCAGAATGGTACAAGCACGCGTCTTTCTCGTGTCATTGTTGTGCTAGACAACAGTGTATTTACCTTCCTGTTTCCCCCTCCATATCCAGCCAGTCACTCCACAGCCTTCGTGCAGTCACACTGTCGGTCGCATGTTATCAGAATGGTACAAGCACGCGTCTTTCTCGTGTCATTGTTGTGTTAGACAACAGTGTATTTACCTTCCTGTTTGCCCCTCCATATCCAGCCAGTCACTTCACAGCCTTCGTGCAGTCACACTGTTGGTCGCATGTTATCAGAATGGTACAATCACGCGTCTTTCTCGTGTCGTTGTTGTGTTAGACAACAGTGTATTTACCTTCCTGTTTCCCCCTCCATATCCAGCCAGTCACTTCACAGCCTTCGTGCAGTCACACTGTTGGTCGCATGTTATCAGAATGGTACAAGCACGCGTCTTTCTCGTGTCATTGTTGTGTTAGACAACAGTGTATTTACCTTCCTGTTTCCCCCTCCATATCCAGCCAGTCACTTCACAACCTTGGTGCAGTCACACTGTCGGTCGCATGTTATCAGAATGGTACAAGCACGCGTCTTTCTCGTGTCGTTGTTGTGCTAGACAACAGTGTATTTACCTTCCTGTTTCCCCCTCCATATCCAGCCAGTCACTTCACAGCCTTCGTGCAGTCACACTGTTGGTCGCATGTTATCAGAATGGTACAAGCACGCGTCTTTCTCGTGTCGTTGTTGTGCTAGACAACAGTGTATTTACCTTCCTGTTTCCCCCTCCATATCCAGTCAGTCACTTCACAGCCTTCGTGCAGTCACACTGTCGGTCGCATGTTATCAGAATGGTACAAGCTCGCGTCTTTCTCGTGTCGTTGTTGTGTTAGACAACAGTGTATTTACCTTCCTGTTTCCCCCTCCATATCCAGCCAGTCACTTCACAGCCTTCGTGCAGTCACACTGTCGGTCGCATGTTATCAGAATGGTACAAGCTCGCGTCTTTCTCGTGTCGTTGTTGTGTTAGACAACAGTGTATTCACCTTCTTGTTTCCCCCTCCATATCCAGCCAGTCACTTCACAGCCTTCGTGCAGTCACATTGTCGGTCGCATGTTATCAGAATGGTACAAGCACGCGTCTTTCTCGTGTCATTGTTGTGTTAGGCAACAGTGTATTTACCTTCCTGTTTCCCCCTCCATATACAGCCAGTCACTTCACAGCCTTCGTGCAGTCACACTGTCGGTCGCATGTTATCAGAATGGTACAAGCACGCGTCTTTCTCGTGTCGTAGTTGTGTTAGACAACAGTGTATTTACCTTCCTGTTTCCCCCTCCATATCCAGCCAGTCACTTCACAGCCTTCGTGCAGTCACACTGTCGGTCGCATGTTATCAGAATGGTACAAGCACGCGTCTTTCTCGTGTCGTAGTTGTGTTAGACAACAGTGTATTTACCTTCCTGTTTCCCCCTCCATATCCAGCCAGTCATTTCACAGCCTTGGTGCAGTCACACTGTCGGTCGCATGTTATCAGAATGTTACAAGCACGCGTCTTTCTCGTGTCATTGTTGTGTTAGACAACAGTGTATTTACCTTCCTGTTTCCCCCTCCATATCCAGCCAGTCACTTCACAGCCTTGGTGCAGTCACACTGTCGGTCGCATGTTATCAGAATGGTACAAGCACGCGTCTTTCACGTGTCATTGTTGTGTTAGACAACAGTGTATTTACCTTCCTGTTTCCCCCTCCATATCCAGCCAGTCACTCCACAGCCTTGGTGCAGTCACACTGTCGGTCGCATGTTATCAGAATGGTACAAGCACGCGTCTTTCTCGTGTCGTAGTTGTGTTAGACAACAGTGTATTTACCTTCCTGTTTCCCCCTCCATATCCAGCCAGTCACTTCACAGCCTTGGTGCAGTCACACTGTCGGTCGCATGTTATCAGAATGGTACAAGCACGCGTCTTTCTCGTGTCGTTGTTGTGTTAGACAACAGTGTATTTACCTTCCTGTTTCCCCCTCCATATCCAGCCAGTCACTTCACAGCCTTGGTGCAGTCACACTGCCGGTCGCATGTTATCAGAATGGTACAAGCAAGCGTTTTTCTCGTGTCGTTGTTGTGTTAGACAACAGTGTATTTACCTTCCTGTTTCCCCCTCCATATCCAGCCAGTCACTTCACAGCCTTGGTGCAGTCACACTGCCGGTCGCATGTTATCAGAATGGTACAAGCACGCGTCTTTCTCGTGTCATTGTTGTGTTAGACAACAGTGTATTTACCTTCCTGTTTCCCCCTCCATATCCAGCCAGTCACTTCACAGCCTTGTTGCAGTCACACTGTCGGTCGCATGTTATCAGAATGGTACAAGCACGCGTCTTTCTCGTGTCGTTGTTGTGCTAGGCAACAGTGTATTTACCTTCCTGTTTCCCCCTCCATATCCAGCCAGTCACTCCACAGCCTTGGTGCAGTCACACTGTCGGTCGCATGTTATCAGAATGGTACAAGCACGCGTCTTTCTCGTGTCGTTGTTGTGTTAGACAACAGTGTATTTACCTTCCTGTTTCCCCCTCCATATCCAGCCAGTCACTCCACAGCCTTGGTGCAGTCACACAGTCGGTCGCATGTTATCAGAATGGTACAAGCACGCGTCTTTCTCGTGTCATTGTTGTGTTAGACAACAGTGTATTTACCTTCCTGTTTCCCCCTCCATATCCAGCCAGTCACTTCACAGCCTTCGTGCAGTCACACTGTCAGTCGCATGTGTATCAGAATGGTACAAGCACCCGTCTTTCTCGTGTCGTTGTTGTGTTAGACAACAGTGTATTTACCTTCCTGTTTCCCCCTCCATATCCAGCCAGTCACTTCACAGCCTTCGTGCAGTCACACTGTCGGTCGCATGTTATCAGAATGGTACAAGCACGCGTCTTTCTCGTGTCATTGTTGTGTTAGACATCAGTGTATTTACCTTCCTGTTTCCCCCTCCATATCCAGCCAGTCACTTCACAGCCTTGGTGCAGTCACACTGTCGGTCGCATGTTATCAGAATGGTACAAGCACGCGTCTTTCTCGTGTCGTTGTTGTGTTAGACAACAGTGTATTTACCTTTCTGTTTCCCCCTCCATATCCAGCCAGTCACTTCACAGCCTTCGTGCAGTCACACTGTCGGTCGCATGTTATCAGAATGGTACAAGCACGCGTCTTTCTCGTGTCGTTGTTGTGTTAGACAACAGTGTATTTATCTTCCTGTTTCCCCCTCCATATCCAGCCAGTCACTTCACAGCCTTGGTGCAGTCACACTGTCGGTCGCATGTTATCAGAATGGTACAAGCACGCGTCTTTCTCGTGTCGTTGTTGTGCTAGACAACAGTGTATTTACCTTCCTGTTTCCCCCTCCATATCCAGCCAGTCACTTCACAGCCTTCGTGCAGTCACACTGTCGGTCGCATGTTATCAGAATGGTACAAGCACGCGTCTTTCTCGTGTCGATGTTATGCTAGGCAACAGTGTATTTACCTTCCTGTTTCCCCCTCCATATCCAGCCAGTCACTTCACAGCCTTCGTGCAGTCACACTGTCGGTCGCATGTTATTAGAATGGTACAAGCACGCGTCTTTCTCGTGTCATTGTTGTGTTAGACAACAGTGTATTTACCTTCCTGTTTCCCCCTCCATATCCAGCCAGTCACTTCACAGCCTTCGTGCAGTCACACTGTCGGTCGCATGTTATCAGAATGGTACAAGCACGCGTCTTTCTCGTGTCATTGTTGTGTTAGACAACAGTGTATTTACATTCCTGTTTCCCCCTCCATATCCAGCCAGTCACTTCACAGCCTTCGTGCAGTCACACTGTCGGTCGCATGTTATCAGAATGGTACAAGCACGCGTCTTTCTCGTGTCATTGTTGTGTTAGACAACAGTGTATTTACCTTCCTGTTTCCCCCTCCATATCCAGCCAGTCACTTCACAGCCTTCGTGCAGTCACACTGTCAGTCGCATGTGTATCAGAATGGTACAAGCACCCGTCTTTCTCGTGTCGTTGTTGTGTTAGACAACAGTGTATTTACCTTCCTGTTTCCCCCTCCATATCCAGCCAGTCACTTCACAGCCTTCGTGCAGTCACACTGTCGGTCGCATGTTATCTGAATGGTACAAGCACGCGTCTTTCTCGTGTCATTGTTGTGTTAGACAACAGTGTATTTACCTTCCTGTTTCCCCCTCCATATCCAGCCAGTCACTTCACAGCCTTGGTGCAGTCACACTGTCGGTCGCATGTTATCAGAATGGTACAAGCACGCGTCTTTCTCGTGGCGTTGTTGTGTTAGACAACAGTGTATTTACCTTCCTGTTTCCCCCTCCATATCCAGCCAGTCACTTCACAGCCTTGGTGCAGTCACACTGTCGGTCGCATGTTATCAGAATGGTACAAGCACGCGTCTTTCTCGTGTCGTTGTTGTGTTAGACAACAGTGTATTTACATTCCTGTTTCCCCCTCCATATCCAGCCAGTCACTTCACAGCCTTCGTGCAGTCACACTGTCAGTCGCATGTTATCAGAATGGTACAAGCACGCGTCTTTCTCGTGTCATTGTTGTGTTAGACAAGAGTGTATTTACCTTCCTGTTTGCCCCTCCATATCCAGCCAGTCACTTCACAGCCTTCGTGCAGTCACACTGTCAGCGGCTCAGAGAGTATGTATCAGAATGGTACAAGCACGCGTCTTTCTCGTGTCGTTGTTGTGTTAGACAACAGTGTATTTACCTTCCTGTTTGCCCCTCCATATCCAGCCAGTCACTTCACAGCCTTCGTGCAGTCACACTGTCGGTCGCATGTTATCAGAATGGTACAAGCACGCGTCTTTCTCGTGTCATTGTTGTGTTAGACAACAGTGTATTTACCTTCCTGTTTCCCCCTCCATATCCAGCCAGTCACTTCACAGCCTTCGTGCAGTCACACTGTCGGTCGCATGTGTATCAGAATGGTACAAGCACCCGTCTTTCTCGTGTCGTTGTTGTGTTAGACAACAGTGTATTTACCTTCCTGTTTCCCCCTCCATATCCAGCCAGTCACTTCACAGCCTTCGTGCAGTCACACTGTCGGTCGCATGTTATCAGAATGGTACAAGCACGCGTCTTTCTCGTGTCATTGTTGTGTTAGACAACAGTGTATTTACCTTCCTGTTTCCCCCTCCATATCCAGCCAGTCACTTCACAGCCTTGGTGCAGTCACACTGTCGGTCGCACGTTATCAGAATGGTACAAGCACGCGTCTTTCTCGTGTCGTTGTTGTGTTAGACAACAGTGTATTTACCTTCCTGTTTCCCCCTCCATATCCAGCCAGTCACTTCACAGCCTTGGTGCAGTCACACTGTCGGTCGCATGTTATCAGAATGGTACAAGCACGCGTCTTTCTCGTGTCGCTGTTGTGTTAGACAACAGTGTATTTACCTTCCTGTTTCCCCCTCCATATCCAGCCAGTCACTTCACAGCCTTGGTGCAGTCACACTGTCGGTCGCATGTTATCAGAATGGTACAAGCACGCGTCTTTCTCGTGTCATTGTTGTGTTAGACAACAGTGTATTTACCTTCCTGTTTCCCCCTCCATATCCAGCCAGTAACTTCACAGCCTTGGTGCAGTCACACTGTCGGTCGCATGTTATCAGAATGGTACAAGCACGCGTCTTTCTCGTGTCGTTGTTGTGTTAGACAACAGTGTATTTACCTTCCTGTTTCCCCCTCCATATCCAGCCAGTCACTTCACAGCCTTGGTGCAGTCACACTGTCGGTCGCATGTTATCAGAATGGTACAAGCACGCGTCTTTCTCGTGTCGTTGTTGTGTTAGACAACAGTGTATTTACCTTCCTGTTCCCCCCTCCATATCCAGCCAGTCACTTCACAGCCTTGGTGCAGTCACACTGTCGGTCGCATGTTATCAGAATGGTACAAGCACGCGTCTTTCTCGTGTCGCTGTTGTGTTAGACAACAGTGTATTTACCTTCCTGTTTCCCCCTCCATATCCAGCCAGTCACTTCACAGCCTTCGTGCAGTCACACTGTCGGTCGCATGTTATCAGAATGGTACAAGCACGCGTCTTTCTCGTGGCGTTGTTGTGTTAGACAACAGTGTATTTACCTTCCTGTTTCCCCCTCCATATCCAGCCAGTCACTTCACAGCCTTGGTGCAGTCACACTGTCGGTCGCATGTTATCAGAATGGTACAAGCACGCGTCTTTCTCGTGTCGTTGTTGTGTTAGACAACAGTGTATTTACATTCCTGTTTCCCCCTCCATATCCAGCCAGTCACTTCACAGCCTTCGTGCAGTCACACTGTCAGTCGCATGTTATCAGAATGGTACAAGCACGCGTCTTTCTCGTGTCATTGTTGTGTTAGACAAGAGTGTATTTACCTTCCTGTTTGCCCCTCCATATCCAGCCAGTCACTTCACAGCCTTCGTGCAGTCACACTGTCAGCGGCTCAGAGAGTATGTATCAGAATGGTACAAGCACGCGTCTTTCTCGTGTCGTTGTTGTGTTAGACAACAGTGTATTTACCTTCCTGTTTGCCCCTCCATATCCAGCCAGTCACTTCACAGCCTTCGTGCAGTCACACTGTCGGTCGCATGTTATCAGAATGGTACAAGCACGCGTCTTTCTCGTGTCATTGTTGTGTTAGACAACAGTGTATTTACCTTCCTGTTTCCCCCTCCATATCCAGCCAGTCACTTCACAGCCTTGGTGCAGTCACACTGTCGGTCGCATGTTATCAGAATGGTACAAGCACGCGTCTTTCTCGTGTCGTTGTTGTGTTAGACAACAGTGTATTTACCTTCCTGTTCCCCCCTCCATATCCAGCCAGTCACTTCACAGCCTTGGTGCAGTCACACTGTCGGTCGCATGTTATCAGAATGGTACAAGCACGCGTCTTTCTCGTGTCGCTGTTGTGTTAGACAACAGTGTATTTACCTTCCTGTTTCCCCCTCCATATCCAGCCAGTCACTTCACAGCCTTGGTGCAGTCACACTGTCGGTCGCATGTTATCAGAATGGTACAAGCACGCGTCTTTCTCGTGGCGTTGTTGTGTTAGACAACAGTGTATTTACCTTCCTGTTTCCCCCTCCATATCCAGCCAGTCACTTCACAGCCTTGGTGCAGTCACACTGTCGGTCGCATGTTATCAGAATGGTACAAGCACGCGTCTTTCTCGTGTCGTTGTTGTGTTAGACAACAGTGTATTTACATTCCTGTTTCCCCCTCCATATCCAGCCAGTCACTTCACAGCCTTCGTGCAGTCACACTGTCAGTCGCATGTTATCAGAATGGTACAAGCACGCGTCTTTCTCGTGTCATTGTTGTGTTAGACAAGAGTGTATTTACCTTCCTGTTTGCCCCTCCATATCCAGCCAGTCACTTCACAGCCTTCGTGCAGTCACACTGTCAGCGGCTCAGAGAGTATGTATCAGAATGGTACAAGCACGCGTCTTTCTCGTGTCGTTGTTGTGTTAGACAACAGTGTATTTACCTTCCTGTTTGCCCCTCCATATCCAGCCAGTCACTTCACAGCCTTCGTGCAGTCACACTGTCGGTCGCATGTTATCAGAATGGTACAAGCACGCGTCTTTCTCGTGTCATTGTTGTGTTAGACAACAGTGTATTTACCTTCCTGTTTCCCCCTCCATATCCAGCCAGTCACTTCACAGCCTTCGTGCAGTCACACTGTCGGTCGCATGTGTATCAGAATGGTACAAGCACCCGTCTTTCTCGTGTCGTTGTTGTGTTAGACAACAGTGTATTTACCTTCCTGTTTCCCCCTCCATATCCAGCCAGTCACTTCACAGCCTTCGTGCAGTCACACTGTCGGTCGCATGTTATCAGAATGGTACAAGCACGCGTCTTTCTCGTGTCATTGTTGTGTTAGACAACAGTGTATTTACCTTCCTGTTTCCCCCTCCATATCCAGCCAGTCACTTCACAGCCTTGGTGCAGTCACACTGTCGGTCGCACGTTATCAGAATGGTACAAGCACGCGTCTTTCTCGTGTCGTTGTTGTGTTAGACAACAGTGTATTTACCTTCCTGTTTCCCCCTCCATATCCAGCCAGTCACTTCACAGCCTTGGTGCAGTCACACTGTCGGTCGCATGTTATCAGAATGGTACAAGCACGCGTCTTTCTCGTGTCGCTGTTGTGTTAGACAACAGTGTATTTACCTTCCTGTTTCCCCCTCCATATCCAGCCAGTCACTTCACAGCCTTGGTGCAGTCACACTGTCGGTCGCATGTTATCAGAATGGTACAAGCACGCGTCTTTCTCGTGTCATTGTTGTGTTAGACAACAGTGTATTTACCTTCCTGTTTCCCCCTCCATATCCAGTCAGTAACTTCACAGCCTTGGTGCAGTCACACTGTCGGTCGCATGTTATCAGAATGGTACAAGCACGCGTCTTTCTCGTGTCGTTGTTGTGTTAGACAACAGTGTATTTACCTTCCTGTTTCCCCCTCCATATCCAGCCAGTCACTTCACAGCCTTGGTGCAGTCACACTGTCGGTCGCATGTTATCAGAATGGTACAAGCACGCGTCTTTCTCGTGTCGTTGTTGTGTTAGACAACAGTGTATTTACCTTCCTGTTCCCCCCTCCATATCCAGCCAGTCACTTCACAGCCTTGGTGCAGTCACACTGTCGGTCGCATGTTATCAGAATGGTACAAGCACGCGTCTTTCTCGTGTCGCTGTTGTGTTAGACAACAGTGTATTTACCTTCCTGTTTCCCCCTCCATATCCAGCCAGTCACTTCACAGCCTTCGTGCAGTCACACTGTCGGTCGCATGTTATCAGAATGGTACAAGCACGCGTCTTTCTCGTGTCGTTGTTGTGTTAGACAACAGTGTATTTACCTTCCTGTTTGCCCCTCCATATCCAGCCAGTCACTTCACAGCCTTCGTGCAGTCACACTGTCGGTCGCATGTTATCAGAATGGTACAAGCACGCGTCTTTCTCGTGTCATTGTTGTGTTAGACAACAGTGTATTTACCTTCCTGTTTCCCCCTCCATATCCAGCCAGTCACTTCACAGCCTTCGTGCAATCACACTGTCGGTCGCATGTTATCAGAATGGTACAAGCACGCGTCTTTCTCGTGTCATTGTTGTGTTAGACAACAGTGTATTTACCTTCCTGTTTCCCCCTCCATATCCAGCCAGTCACTTCACAGCCTTCGTGCAGTCACTCTGTCTGCGGCTCAGAGTGTATGTACAGGCCGGACGTTTGTTTTAGACGAGTGAAAAATCATAATGGAAGCCTGAAGGCGAGTTACTGCAGTACCTGTGTTGTTATCAGCTGCCCCAAGCGGTCCGATGATTGACAATGCTGTCTCACACTCGTACTGAAGTACAGTCATTGGCAAATAGAATGACGTTCTGTTCGTAAATACGTAACTTTTACTTCCGCGTCACTCAATACTTCGACGTTGACTGTACTGTCTGCAAGTCGGTGTCGCCACGTGCTCAAGTCTGGAATTCCATTACATCAGATCGGTGGTGACAAATATGAAGCGATAGGGTGAGAGAATGACTGTGTACAGGCCCACCCGCAGGCTTCAAGGTCAAGGGCAATCGTCTAAAACAAACGTCAGTCCTGTATCAGATTGATACATTGCGACATAACATAATGGCGCAACTTTCATTCATACATCTCTTTCTTTTTTCATGGATTTTACATCTGATATGATGTGATGGCACAGAAGCAATCATAATTATAATCTGGAAGATCCTTGGGATATAGAAGCTGTTCAGAAGCTAATTTTATGTCAATATTTAGTTTGCAGTTCCTTTTTTTCCGTTATTTGTCATTATTTTTACTTTGTATTGTATGATGTTTACAGAAAACTGTATTTTAGAATTAAATAATAAATAAATGATTACACTGCAATACACAGAAAGAAAACAAACAACAATAACATAAATTAAAATGCATGTAGTGCATATTACAAAACCTATGTATCAGACTGATACACTGCGACTGACGCCGTCAATCATTTGATCATAAAATGTGTAAAGATAAAGAAATGTGTATTGCTCAAGTGCAAAATAACAGGTAGTATCGTAGGGCCCGGATGTTGATGACATTTCAAATATTTCATTTTTATTTTGCATTTATTTTTATTTTGCATCTTTTTGCATATTTCCCTATATTTTCATTTTAAGAACATTTTTTAAGTTTGGTAGAATTTTCTGTCTTATTTTTGAGAAATCGGCCCTTTGAGGTCATTTTTTCCAATTTAGTCATGTCACAGCTTTATAAGAAGGAGTTAAGTGTCTCAGAGTTAAGAAGAAGCTAGTAGCTGGTACAATATAATTTAAAACATTGAGATATCGATTCCATTTCCTTAATCAGCCGGGTGGAAACTAGTCTTAGCAACAGTCGTGGCGAAATTGCTGCGGGTATTTCATCAAAACTGGACAAAAACACCGGGTATAAAACATTATGCAAAATCTCACACATTCTTTCTGGTGAAAACTACTGCATGGTTGGGATTGAGGAGGATTTAGCAGCAAACGACCTTCCTCACTTCAAGTACGCTACGATCACATCAGTTGATGTTGAACGCAGCTTTTCGAGACATAAAAACTTGTTGGCTGATAACCGCAGATCATTTACATTTGACAACATCAGAATGACATTCGTAGTGCAGAGCAACTCAGACTAAACTTTCGTCAAGTGCTAGAAATTTATTTTTATTGACTTTTCAGTTTGAGCTTAGGATTTCATTTTTGAAATATTGGCGAGTTTATTAAAGATCATTTTCTCCATTTTAAAGTGCAGTTTTCGAATTTTTGAAATATGGGTGAGTTTATTATTATAAGATCATTTTCTCCATGTTATAGTGCATTTTTCGAATTTTTAAGTCATTTATTACAGTCATTTTTGAAAGTTTTAAGTATATTTTTAAAACTTTTTAACGGCATCAACAGCCGGGCCCTAGAGGTAACTGAAATGGCGGTGCTTAAGCCGTAGCTGGTCGTCTTGTATCATTATGATACATTGGGACCGTTTCGTGAAACATTAACGTTGCGACCGACGGAAGGTTAAATAAATTAATCCTAAAGCAAGTTGACTAGAGATTAAATTATACTCTGTATTATTATAGGTGCATATTACATATTTACTATTATAAATAAATAAAATAATTAGGAGAACAAAAATGTATAATCAATATGAAAAATTAACAATGATCAACGGTCACCACCATTTGGCCGGTACAGTAGGGCCTGGTATGGGCCGCAGAGCCAAGCAGCAGGTGGCTGTTGGCAGCAATGGACTGTCCGTTAAATTTGAATTGGCAGTTACAGTTAGCCTCCCCCCTTGGGGAAGAGTTACTGTATGTGTGTTTACGGAATCCTATCGGTTGAATTAAGTGTGTTGATTGCAGCAAGAACCAAACCCATTTGGGGATCTCAACTGCCTATAGTGCCTTTCCTGGGAGTCGAGCTAGGTTCAGTTTTTATCCTTTGACTACACGCAGCTATTAATATAATATAATATGTACACTCGTGGTGAATATTGAACACCAAGAGAATTATGTCACGAAATCACTTAGCTTTTTTTAAATCTCAGTAAACACATTAAATCAACTGTTCTACAGGCAGAATAGTTCAGGCTATTTTGTATCGTGGTCATTTTCCTCTATAATATGATTTAAGCTAATAAAAAATAAGACTGAATGAAATAACCGAATCAATAATCAATATAATACTTAAAAATATGGCTACTCGCTTGGAGTACTTTGTTCACCATACCGCGAAACAGCTCAATGTTTATTCTTGTGAATCAGCATACACGAATCCGGCAACAATAACACTGCTGTTTAGGGATATGTTAGATGACACCAACCAGCCTGCAGAGGCATTACAACCAAAAGCATACCATCTTTAGTACGACTGGTGTACTTTACACACAATCTAAATGTTCCAGTGTATATTGACTCAAAGACTTATTCTTTTTTGAATTATGAATTATTCTTTGTTTTCCGGAATATTTTTCTTTATGATTATACTTATTAGTTTTGTTTATTTTTCTGTTTTATTTATTTTCGGTCTTTTCACATCAAAATTTAACTTTATAATCCATATTTGTATAATTTAATTTGTGTTAAAAGGGCAGATAACCTCGTAGTTTCGCCCCTTGAAACAACAATGACTAACTAACTGTACTTTACACACCAGCGCGGGTATTTAAAGGATAAAGCGGTGTCTGCACGACCAAGCTTGAATGCGCAAGGTCGGACAGAAACTGGCTTCAGCTTCACGGTACTTGGTGCTAAACCTGTGCCGTGCGCTTACAGACTTGTGCTCTTGACAAAACCTCGCCTCAGCGCCAACCGCCAACAATGTCGTCTCCAAATCTTCTCAGCCTCATTCCTATCTTCCCAGTAAGCAGGAGGGTTGGTTGAAGTTCCGTTTCGCCCCTTACTCAGCCAGTGAGCTAAGTGGACTATTGACTGCACCCGTGTCTGAGGATCTCGTAGTTAATGATTAATATGTTCAGCCTTCGCCGCAAATAGGTACCCACGAGTTGGGCCGAGGACCCCAGTATTAACGTTGGCTCAAGTAGCTTCCCCAAAATGCAGTCCGTAGAAGAAGCGAGAGTACCGGTAGAGACCGTCCTTCTCACTCGGCAGCCCCCTCCCAGGGGCTCACATCTAGTGGGACTTGGTTAGGCGACCACGGGACCCCAGCTGAGTCCGGCATTGCTTCCACTTACTTGGTCCGGAATCCTCTCCGTCTTATTTCCTGTCGACCTCTCTTGGTCAACTCTTGTTCTCCTCCGACCCCGACGGTATTAGGGTATCCGAGGCCTTGGGAGTCTTTCACAATCCCGCCTTAATTGGCCCTTGTCTCATCTTTCGTGATACTCTCCTTCTGCGATGGGTCAGCCTTATTTTCATGTTATCTCCTGCCTTCTGCTCAAAACCCTCAAGGCGGCAGGGTGTATGAAGCCCTACCACTTCTGATGCACCCTGGATATTGCTACACCCTCACAGCTGGTGAGTTCGGAAGTTGGCGATCTCGAAGGATTCGTGAACTGCGTCCGTTTATGTCCCCTTTTTTTCCACTGAGTTTGGGGCGGGCCCTCTCCTCTTTCCATTTCCTATCTGCCTTTCATGGCTCTCGTTCCTTAGTCCCTCAATCCTCAGTCATCGAGGGTTGAGGGCATTTCTTAAATTCCTGTCCTTTATTTGACTTATCCTTTATTTGTTAACGTTTTCTTCTTCTAGAATGTAAGTTTGTAGTTAGTATTAGTTAAAGGTTTTCATTCTCAACTCATCTTTCACTATCACCCCAGCCATTAGGGGCCGATAACCTAGATGTTAGGCCCCCTGAAACAATAAGTATCGTCATCATCGTCGGTTAAATATGGTCAGCCTTCGCCGCAATTAGATACTCTCCCCCAGGGGCTCACATCTTGTGGGCGTGGGTTGGCGACCATGGGGCCCCAGCTGAGTCCGGCATTGCTTCCACTTACTTGTGCCAGGCTCCTCTCTGTCTTCTTTCCTGTCGACCTCACTTGGTCAACTCTTGTTCTCTTCTGACCCCGACGGTATTAGGGTATCCGAGGCCTAGTGAGTCTCTTCCTTTCCCGCCTTAATTGGCCCTTGTCTCATCTTTTCTGATACCCTCCTTTTGCGAGGGGTCAGCCTTCTTTTTCTCTTCCTTTTACCTCCTGTCTTGTGCTCAAGGCCCTTAAGGAGGCAGGGTGTATGTAGCCCCACCACTTCTGGTGCACCCTAGATAATGCTACACCCTCAGGGGCTCACGGCTGGTGAGTTCGGGAGTTGGCGACCCCGAGGGATTCCTGAGCTGGGTCCGTTTTCCCCTTTTGTCCCTTACCTTTGGGGCGGACACTCTCCTCTTTCACTTTCCTATATGCCTTTCATGGCTCTCCTTCCTTCCAAGACCCTCAATCCGCCTTCTCCGAGGGTTGAGGGCATTTATTTTCCTCCTGTCCTTTATTTGCCTTATTCTCCTTTAGTTTTCCATTTCTTCTTCTAGTATGTAGGTTAGTAATTAGTTTTCGTATTAAGAGCGCTTTTCATTTTTCATTTTTCATCTTAACGATCACCCAAACCATCAGGGGCCGATAACCTAGATGTTAGGCCCCTTAAAACAACAATTATCATCATCATCAATTAGATACTCATGAGTTGGGCCGAGCTCCCCGATATTAACGTTAGCTCACGCTTCACCAAATGGCAGTGCGTAGATGAAGCGAGAGTACCGGTAAAGACCGTCCTTCCAACACGGCAGCGAGCTGCAGATAAAAATAAAATAAAATTAAATTAAATAAAAATAAATAACTTTACAAAATGTATAGCGCTGGGTTTCATGCGACGAGCGGCTATGACCCCTTAGTACAGCGGAAGGGGTAAGCCAACTAGCCCGCTCGACGGCCCAGTGTCTCAATCCCACGGGTGCGCCAGGATGCTCGACGTTTGACCTTATAAGACTGATGATTCGGCAGTTCTCACCAATACTGTTGAGCTATCGAGAATGTTCTTCAGAATGAATCATAACTTCCTGGTGAGCGACATGAGTGTGAAGTCAGCCACAGCTCTCTGCACAGATCTGCCAAGGGCTTACAACTAGCGGGACTTGCTTCCTCTCAATTGTCCCAGGGCCTCACAGTCAGTGAGACGTGGGTTGGCGACCACGGACACCCAGCTGAGTCCGGCATTGTTTCCACTTACTTGTGCCGGGCTTCTCTCCGTCTTCTTTTATGTCGACCTCTCTTAGTAAACTCTTGTTCTCTTCCGACCCCGACGGTATTAGGGTATCCGAGGCCTAGGGAGTCACATCCTTTCCCACCTTTATTGGCCCTTGTCTCATCTTTTCTGATACCCTCCTTCTGCGAGGGGTCAGCCTTCCTTTTCTTTACCTTTTACCTCCTGCCTTGTGCTCAAGGCCCTTGAGGAGGCAGGGAGTATGTAGCCCCATCACATCTGGTGCACCCTAGATATTGCTACACCCTCAGGGGCTCATGGCTGGTGAGTTCGGGAGTTGGCGACCCCGAGGGATTCCTGAGCTGGGTCCGGTTTTCCCCCTTTTATCCTTTACCTGTGGGGCGGGCCCTCTCCTCATTCACTTTCCTATCTGCCTTTTATGGCTCTCCTTCCTTCCAAGTGCCTCAATCCGCATTCTTCGAGAATTGAGGGCATTTCTTTTCCTCCTGTCCTTTGCCTTATTCTCCCTTTGTTTTCCTTTTTTCTACTTCTAGTATGTAAGTTAGTAGTTAGTTTTAGTTATTTTTCATTATATTTCCTTTTCCCTTTAAGAATCCCGCACTGTTATTTTTGCATCTCCACTCCATTTTGTGGGTGTTTTCAATCTCCGTTGCCTTTTGTAAGTCTTTTCGATCTACGTTGCATTTTGTGAGTGTTTTTCAAACTCGATTGCATTTTGTAAGGATTGACAATCTAAATTGCTCTTTAGTCTTTCAATATAGGGGGCGGACCTTTTGTGAGTATTTTGAATTTCAATTGCATTTTGTATTTTCAACCTAAACCGCTTTTTTGCAAGTACTTAATTCTCAATTGCATTTTTGTGGGTATTTTGAATCGAAATTACATTTTGTAAGTATTTTCAATCTAATGCTACACCCTCTGGGGCTCACGGCTGGTGAGTTCGGGAGTTGGCGACCCCGAGAGATTCCTTAGCTGGGTGCGGTTTTCCTCCTTTTATCCATTACCTGTGGGGCGGACCCTCTCCTCTTTCACTTTCCTATCTGTCTTTTGTGGCTCTCCTTCCTTCCAAGTCCCTCAATCCTCATTCTTCGAGGGTTGTGAGCATTTGTTTTCATCCTGTCCTTTATTTGTTTACAATTTCTTCTTCTAGTATGTAAGTCTGTAGTTAGTATTATACTTGTAGTTTTCGTTATCATCTCATCTTTCACTATCACCCACACCATTAGGGGCCGATAACCTCGATGTTAGGCCCCTTAAAACAACAATTACCATCATCATCTTTCCTGGTCCCTTATTTTTTGAGGGGTCAGACCTCTTCTGTTCTTTTGATATCTCTTGCCTTGTGCTGAAGGCCCTCAAGGAGGCAGGGTGTGTGCAGCCCCACCACTTCTGGTGCAACCTGAATAGTGCTGCGAACCTGCGCCTCTTTACTGCGAGAACTAAACCTCAAGCAGTTATTCAGCCGGGTAATGTCGAATCATTAGGATTTTATTAAATAAGTATAATAGAAAATTTGTAGCTTTGTTTAATTTTTTGATTAGCGCATTTTGAGTCCCGTCCTTGGCTGGGGCCTTATTAGTGTTGGGCCCCCAGGGGCTCACATCTAGTGGGACGTGGGTTGGCGACCACGGGACCCCAGCCGAGACCGGCATTGCTTCCACTTACTTGTGCCGTGCTCCTCTCTGTCTTCTTTCCTGTCGACCTCACTTGGTCAACTCTTGCTCTCTTCTGACCCCGACGGTATTAGGGTATCCGAGGCCTAGGGAGTCTCTTCCTTTCCCGCCTTAATTGGCCCTTGTCTCATCTTTTCTGATACCCTCCTTCTGCGAGGGGTCAGCCTTCTTTTTCTCTTCCTTTTACCTCCTGCCTTGTGCTCTAGGCCCTTAAGGAGGCAGGGTGTATGTAGCCCCACAACTTCTGGTGCACCTTAGATAATGCTACACCCTCAGGGGCTCACGGCTGGTGAGTTCGGGAGTTGGCGACCCCGAGGGATTCCTGAGCTGGGTCCGTTTTCCCCTTTTGTCCCTTACCTTTGGGGCGGACCCTCTCCTCTTTCACTTTCCTATCTGCCTTTCCTGGCTCTCCTTCCTTCCAAGTCCCTCAATCCGCCTTCTTCGAGGGTTGAGGGCATTTCTTTTCCTGCTGTCCTTTATTTGCCTTATTCTCCTTTATTTTTGCATTTCTTCTTCTAGTATGTAGGTTAGTAGTTAGTTTTAGTTTTTAAGTTCGCTTTTGCTTTTTTTTCATCTTCACGATCACCCAAACCATCAGGGGCCGATAACCTAGATGTTAGGCCCCTTAAAACAACAATTATCATCATCATTATCATCATCATTATTAGTGTTGAGGTTGTTAATGTTAGCTTGGAGCTCGTGATAAGTGGAAAGTCGGTGGCTGCTGGTTGTTGTAAAAGGTTTTATACTTGGTTTAATAATGTTTGGTCATGTATGTGTCATTCCGGTGGTCGATTGGTTTGAATTGGTCTGGTATTGCTCGAGTGTAAGCTGCGTGGACCTGAGAGGAATGTGCATCGCAGACTATGAGTAGTGGTGGTGACGAGTGATGCGGTTTCTCGGTCCTTGCGTAGTAACAGAAGCAAATACATTAGTCGGTGACTTAGTCACTCATTCCCAACGCCACACTGGTTTCAGAAAAGACCCTATGTTAGCAGTATTGGAATAGACGAGAATGTCACGTAACACGGCGGGCTATCGACAGGCTTCTCAATTCTCGCCTGCTCCTACCCTGCCCCTGCTCTTCATCCCGCAAGTTCACAGAGCTTGGAACCGAGCCATTAATTCAGCTTTGGCTTTTTTGTCGGTTATGAGAGAATTGTTGCTGTCTTCTAGAGGAGGAACTAGTTTATTACTTTTTGTGAAAACTTTTGTGAATTTCCAAATTGTGCTAGGATCCTTGTTATGTCTTATGTTTTTTAGTTTGTCTTCCCATGTGGTGTTTCTGTGTATTATAAGTTGTCGTACTTTTGCGTTTAGTCTGTTGCAGAGTATTCTATTTTGTTGTGTTTCATTTCGTTGGTATGCCTTTCTCGCTTTGTGTTAGATAAGCTGGCAGATTTCTGCTGGTAGTGACGTGTCTTTTGGTGCGGTTTTGGGTTTTGTGCTGGCTTTTGCGGCTGTGATTAATAAATTATTGGAGTTAATGATTTCTGTTTCGAGTCGTTATGTGTTAGTAATTTTTGGATGTGCTGACGGGACCAGTTGGTCCTGTTGCAGCTTAAATTGGTCCCAGTCAATTCTCTTGGTGTTAATTATTTTACGTGAGTTTATGTAGTTAACATTTGCGCCGTCATCTATTATAACGGATAGGTGGTCGTAGTCTAGCTTTGTATAAGTTTCTGTCGTTATGTTGTATGGGATGTTTCGTGCAAGTATAATGTCGTTCGTGTCTGGGTATGAAATGCCGTTTCTTTTATAATAAAAAAGTGTGTGTGTCTGAAGCGTGAATGGAATAGTTCGAATTGTGTTTAAAAGGTATTTTTCCGTTTTTATTTTCAGTTATTGATCTCCAACTATGATGCTTGCTATTTAAGCCTCCTGCCAACATGACATGCTCATAATTGACCAGGGAATTATGTCTTGGGGTAATATGAGTTTTATGGGCTGATTATTGGCTGAAATTATTGTAAATGTAGTGTTTTGAATGTGAATTTGTATGGCGTTAGCTTCCATGTTAGTGGTGTCGGGTAGATGAATTTCGTGGTGTGAAATATGTCTCCTAATGGAAATTAGTGTTCCTTCTCCTTGTGTTGGTCTGCCTTTTCTGTATGTAATGTAGCCAAGGAGTGAAAATTTGTGTTTGTCACCTAGTCTAGTCCCTTGGAGCAGCAGAATGACCATGTCGTGGTATCGTAGTTAACTGTAATAGCTCTAGTTTTTTCGGGGCGTTCGCTATGCTATTGCTGTTTCAAGTTACTATTCGTAGCGTCTTGTTACCCATTATTTTATTTCTCGTCGATGGTTACCATGAGCTGTGGTAATCTAGGTTAGTGATGGCATCGACTAAGGTGCGTGTAATATTCGTTGATTATGGCCTGCAACTTTTGGAGGACGATTCCTAAGCCCACTTGGAGGTCGGCAGGAACTGGGTGTTTGACCTTTAATGAGGTACTATCCTCGCATTATATCTCTGCCTCTGACGACCGTTGTATTTCTAAGAAAATGAAGTGTCATCGACTTGTCAATTTCTCCACTCCTATGTACGTGTCATTTCCCCTCATGTTGGGGCTCGGGAGTTTTGACGATACGGTATACTAGGCCGACTTAGCCTGATGAATTCACCACCTGTCAGCACATTTCATATTTTTATTTATTCGGTGGCGTAGTCGGTAGCATGCTAAACTGCTATGCCCAAGATAGCGGGTTCAAACCCAGCCGAAGTCGTCGGATTTTTAAGAGCGTTAAAAATTCTTCAGTATGCCTTCCTTCGGAGGGGAAGTAAAGCCAGCGGTCCCATGTCATAGATTTATGGCATGTAAAAGATCCTTTCACAGACTTAACTTGTGTAAAGCAAAATTTGTTAGGTTAGATTTCGTCAGAACGCTCTATCCAAGTTCCAACGTTCACCACTAGGTATCATTGATACACAGGTGCAAACAGAGGCACCTGACCTGGCCTAGACGGCTGATTTGCATTTACTGTAACCTATCAGTCCTGGGGTCTTTAGAGCTCTATTTGGACGAAAGTAGGAACTATTCAGCATTTGTTTAGGGGTTGGGTGATTACCTGTGTTGCATGGCTGGACAGAGTGCGAGCATTACTCAGGGGCATTATAATCTACTTGACTTTAGAAGGAAAGAAAAGAAATAGTGCCAGGCGGCTTGTTTTATAGAGAAAGAGAAATCAGAGTTTATTCTATTAGAATTCGGGGCCGTTTGTGGCGGGCCACGATAGCTTGGTAATCACCCAACGTGGAGATTAGGTGGTTGGGATTGTATCTGACATTATGATATAATTTAGTGGCCTGCTTCAATACGTTTGAAAGAGGCGCTCGTCTTGGGTGAGACTGGGCTGCGAGGCAATTAATAATAATAATTAAAACTATTGCGTTAGGAAAGCCAGAACGATAATCTGCCAGGCGATCGCTGACTGTCGAGGAGGCACCTCAATAAAAACAACGCTAACCTTTGGCGACGACTGGTTGATTGCTATTCGGCACTAAATTTAACAACAAGCTGCTAATACACAACGCATACACATAAACTACATACATATCCTAGGGAACACAAACTAGCCATGCCTAAAGTAGCCCCCACCACCTCGTCGCCGTCCCCACCCCCCTATTGAGTTTCGCTCAATCAAGCTACGGAGGGAAATTCGCTTGTTGGTACAAAACTCGGTGGGTGACCAAAAGTTTTCCATACGCACAGCACCATAAGGGTTCAAAATTAATGTGGCAACCTCTGACGACCATGCAAGACTCACCACGAAGCTTCAAGAACACAAGATCCCGCACTTTACTCACCCCCTCATGAAACAAATGGTAATCAAACCCCTCGCACACGACACATCACCGGAAGAAAATAAAGCAGAATTTGAGACCGTAGGGCATAAGATAGAATATGCCCAACAAATGTCATCACCCACTCCTCTCTCCCACTATTTATCATTGCCTTCGGGCCATCAGATCAGAACAAGGACCTCCCCCAAATCACACACTTTTTAAATAACACAGTATCCATCACTGATTTCAGACCACGCAACGTAAGAGTGGCACTATGTCCTAATTGTCAGGCATTTGTTCACACTGAACCTAATTGTTATCTCCCCCCCGTCTCCTTAAATGTGCAGGTCCTCACAGCCACCATGATTGCGAGAAGACTCTAGATGAGCCACCCACCCATGTGTGCTAACTGTCGGGGAGAGCATGTGGCTTCTTTATACAGTTGCCCAGCCTCCAAAAAAAAAAAAAAAGCCAAAGGTCAGCTAGAAGAGACGAAAGCAATCCGACAAGCACTTGAAGAGGATGATACCCCCCCAGCCCAACCACCTGAAATCAATCCATGGAATTCAAAGTACAAGACAGCCTTCCCATCGCCGCCAGATACAAACCCCCTCCCATCAACATCCAACCGCTATCAAGCACTCGAAAGTTCAGACAGCTCAGAGGAAATGTCTGAAACAGAACCTGAAAACACAGAGACAAATACAACTCCAAAACAAAAATCCCACCCCTGAAAATCAACTCATAAACGCTCAACAAAAACCACCAGAGCTAAAATTGTTCTACCCAGCTACACAAAAATTCAAACTCCAAGCATAACAATGCTGCAGGCCTCCCCCCACCCCCCGCAGCTAATAAAGCGATACCACGCAGGTCTCTGCTGCCTACCCCACGCCATTACACTCCAGGCCAATTAAATATACAATTTGTTAACCTTTAACTGGGCATGGGAGTGCTGAGTACACCCCACGTGTAATATCCCTTGTATTTTTCTGACAGAAGTTGGATACACTGTTGAGGAACTCAGTGCCTTCGTGAATAATCCTGGAGTTGAATATAACGTAATTTGCATTGTTTAAAGTTGTGTCCATTATTGCCGACAATAGCATTTATAGACTGGGGTGTCGTCAGCACCACGCATACCCAGTTACGATACACATCGTGTCTAGTTGGATTCTACTGTCGCTTCTGTGTGGTGTTGGGAGTGTGCGAAATGAACACTTCTTTAGATGAAGTGCAGGAACGGATATGGAAGCTCCTGGATGAAGTAAATAATTGTCTGGCAGTAATGAATAATTGAGCTTAAAAATGTACATGCAGTACGAAACCAAAATATTAAGACTTTGGGATTGGAAATCAGTAAGGTATTTATTTTTATAACTGTGGTGCCAAATATCTTATGATGGTATTTTTAAAGTAGTAATAGAGATTGAACTTGGCATATTTGGTCTTTATTTAATATAATATAGAAGCCTCCGTGGCTTAGGCGGCAGCACGCCCGCCTCTCACCGCTGGGTCCGTGGTTCAAATCCCGGTCACTCCATGTGCGATCTGTGCTGGACAAAACGGAGGCAGACAGGTTTTTCTCCGGGTACTCCGGTTTTCCCTGTCACAATTTCATTCCAGCAACACTCTCCACTATCATTTCATTTCATCTGTCATTCATTTACTCATTGCCCCAGAGGAGTGCGACAGGCTTCGGCAGCCGGCACAGTTCATATCCTCGCCGCTAGATGGGGGCTTCATTCATTCCATTCCTGACCCGGTCGGAGACTGGAAGCAGGCTGTGGATTTTTCATTTAATATAATATAATATGAAATGTTATTATTTATTTATTTATTTATTTATTTATTTATCGTATGGCTTTTAGTGCCGGGAGTGTCCGAGGACATGTTCGGCTCGCCTGAGTCTGTAGCTGCTTCCAGCGGACACCCTAAAGGGTGAGCCTGGCAGATTATCGTTCTGGCTTTCCTAACGCAATAGTTTTAATTATTATTATTAATTGCCTCGCAGCCCAGTCTCACCCAAGACGAGCGCCTCTTTCAAACGTATTGAAGCAGGCCACTAAATTATATCATAATGTCAGATACAATCCCAACCACCTAATCTCCACGTTGGGTGATTACCAAGCTATCGTGGCCCGCCACAAACGGCCCCGAATTCTAATAGAATAAACTCTGATTTCTCTTTCTCTATAAAACAAGCCGCCTGGCACTATTTCTTTTCTTTCCTTCTAAAGTCAAGTAGATTATAATGCCCCTGAGTAATGCTCGCACTCTGACCAGCCATGCAACACAGGTAATCACCCAACCCCTAAACAAATGCTGAATAGTTCCTACTTTCGTCCAAATAGAGCTCTAAAGACCCCAGGACTGATAGGCTACAGTATATGCAAATCAGCCGTCTAGGCCAGTTCAGGTGTCTCTGTTTTCTCCGATGAAGTTCGTCGTTGAGAACGGGTCCAGACCAACAATGTTTGAAGTCTTGCCGGGGCAGCGCGGAGCGCCCCTATTTCCCACTCGCTTGGCCGCAGCAGCGTGGTCCGTTAATCACAATTTGTATGTGGCTTCCCCTTACGGGAGCGCCCCTATTTCCCACTCGCTTGGCCGCAGCAGCGTGGTCCGTTAATCACAATTTGAATGTGGCTTCCCCTAACGGGATGCACTCGGGAGCCTACTGCGACCAATGAAGCGGGGTCCAGCCAAAGTACGAAGCAAATAACAGACGCCCAAGGTGAAAGCCTGAGAGCTTAACTGCCTAATTTGAATCCGGTCCCGCTGCAACAATGCTGGCACGATCGCGTCCAACAATACTCAGCGACCCCGCTTGCTGTTGGCGCCTTGTAGAGGTGGCTTTGGGAAGTCGCGCATGTTCTTCTCTTATTTAGCCTAGTCTCCAAAGTATGCCCCCAAGGGCTCACATCTAATGGGACGTGGTTTGGCGACCACGAGGCCCCAGCTGAGTCCGGCATTGCTTCCACTTACTTGTGCCGGGCTCCTCTCCGTCTTCTTTCCTGTCGACCTCACTTGGTCAACTCTTGTTCTCTTCCGACCCCCGACGGTATTAGGGTATCCGAGGCCTAGGGAGTCTCTTCCTTTCCCGCCTTAATTGGCCCTTGTCTCATCTTTTCTGATATCCTCCTTCTGCGAAGGGTCAGCCTTCTTTTTCTTTTCATGTTCTCTCCTGCCTTCTGCTCAAGGCCCTCAAGGAGGCAGGGTGTATGTAGCCCCACCACTTCTGGTGCACCCTGGATATTGCTACACCCTCAGGGGCTTACGACTGGTGAGTTCGGGAGTTGGCGATCCCGAGGGATTCCTGAGCTGGGTCCGGTTTCCCCTTTTTGTCCCTTACCTGTTGGCCTTTCATGGCTCTCCTTCCTTCCAAGTTCCTCAATCCGCATTCTTCGAGAATTGAGGGCATTTCTTTTCCTCCTGTCCTTTATTTGCCTTATTCTCCTTTTGTTTTCGATTTCATCTTCTAGTATATAAGTTAGTAGTTGGTTTTAGTCTGATGCCAACAACTCGCCAGAAATAGAATTGACGAAGAAGTCAAGATAGCCATCACCACACGTACTGAAAGCAATAACGGAAATGGTATCTGAAGCAACACAACTACTGTACATACCGTATGCTGTGGAGCAAATCCATCCAAATGTCCCTTTGCAATTAAGTTAGGTTAGGATAACTTCGAATTCCGAGGTTTATCACTCTTTCTTCGTACGACAATCATGGATATACTGTACGAAGAGACAGAACAAGAGGGAAAATTCAAACACGAAATCAGTTACCGGTACCACCTTCGTGACTGCGCAACAGCCGAAATCGTACTCTCTTCCTGTCCCAGAATCTATTGAGTTACAGGTAGACAATATCAAACATTTGCCGGTGTGAGGCATATTTGCGGATCTCATTTCAACATTAGTTGTAAAATGAAGTGTTTATTTTTCCGTGTTACATTGACGTTGAACTCCTAGTGTTATAACGTACAGTAAAAATATATGGTTAAGTAAAATGAGCTATTTTTGATATTAGTTGCCACTGAAGTCATTCGGCTCTCTCCGCTGTTCTTCGGTGACTGAAGTGGACCAAAGAATATAGGGGACTGAAGCCTACGCATCATTTTCTCCACCTGTAACATTTAGTCTCACATAAGGCATAGGTACTAACCGCCGGCTTATGATTGGTGGAAGATTGAGCTACAGCTGATTCCAACACTCGCCAAGAGATAGCAGACGCGGGTGGCGCGCTAACTGTAGACGAAAGTACGAGTCCTTGAATAGTGGGATCGGCGATCATGCGAGCTTGAGACTGGCCATCTTAGCGCGCGCGAGTTAAAATGATTCAAATTTTCGTTACCCGTTAGTAAAATTCGTTACTTTTTCGTTACTTTCGTTACCCGTTTGTAAAATTCGTTACTTCCTCGTTACTTTCGTTACCGGTAGACACCCTGGTTGTATTATGGAACTGAAAACATATACCAATGAAAACATACTATTAGATTACGATGTATAAAATATAACCTTCTTGAATGTACTTTCTCTGATAACAAGGTGGCCAATTCAACCAGTCGGATGGAAATAAAAATCGAGAACAGTAAGAGAAAGACACTTACTTTGCACTCCAGGGTCAGAGTGACCCATCCAGGAATTAAATATTGTTCTATACGGTTGTTAAGCGCTGTACGTCACTGACCGTGCGTCTACTATCTCTTGTGACTCTACACTGAAATTACATTAAGGCCACAAAGATCCTTCTGTTCCACTGCGCATGCGCGGGAACTTAAAGAACCTTGCAGGGTCACCCTGACCCTGGTGTTCAGAGCGAGGGTTAATTGGCTCATAACTTATCATTCCTAATATCCCACAGGGGCTCACCACTAGTGGGACGTTGTTTGGTGACCACTGGATCCTAGCAGAGTCCGGCATTGCCACTTTTACTGGACTCCTCTCTTTCATCTTTCCTGTCGACCTTGTTTGGCCAACCTTT
Organism: Meconema thalassinum; assembly: GCA_946902985.2. Taxonomy (NCBI): domain Eukaryota; kingdom Metazoa; phylum Arthropoda; class Insecta; order Orthoptera; family Tettigoniidae; genus Meconema; species Meconema thalassinum. The sequence continues at coordinate 516,457,353 of OX336392.1, forward strand.
ATGAGTTAGCGGATCAAGCTACAATAGGGCGGTATCACTACCACCTCGATCAATGGAGGTACCCGCTAGAGATATTCGCTCTCAGCTACGCCAGCAGTCACTAGCCTTCTGGGAGAGTCAGTAGCTAGCTGACCCGATCCCCAATAAATTGAAAATGAACACGAGGAAAACTTGCGTGTGGCGGAGCTCTTTCCGGTCACGGATGGATGTTGCTGACTTACGAAGAAACTCTGCTTTGTAGACTAAGTTCGATCTTAAATTAGCCGATCAAGTGTTGGCTGCTGATCTCGTCATAATTGAGAGTGGGTTAGGGCCAGCAATCTCAAGGAAAAATATTCATGAGTCTATATCCATTTCAAGATTTTCCCCGTACTTTTTATTTATATTAATAATCAGCTCCTTTTAATATTTTTCTGTTTGCTATTTATCTGTTTATTAATTATCTTCATTTTCTACTTTTTTCATTTATTTTTCATATTTAGACGTCCAACTGTAAATGTTACGTTGTTCAAAATTTGTAATAATTTTTCTGTACATAAAGGGGCAGATAACCTCGCTGTTCCGCAACAATTCTCCCTCTCTTATGATATGATACGCTATATCGTAATTTAATGTGGATTGGCGACCACGGGACCCTAGCTGAGCCCGGCATTGCTTCCACTTACTGCTCGTGTCCAAGCTCTGTGAAGTTGCGGGGTGAGGGGAAAGAGCAAGGAAGGTTCAGGCGAGAAGAGAAGGGTCTGGCAACAGCCTGCCGTGATATCTGGTATTCCTTTCTATTCCAATACTGCTAACATAGGGCCGTTGCTCAAACCACTAAGCGGGCCATACACGTGTCAGTTACGCCTGAACAGTTCTCCGGACACTGTCCGCCTGTTGAACTGAAGACCCCATACACCATCAGTTCCATTCCAAATTTGATTTATTATAGTTTAAATAATGTTCCCCAGTGACGAAGATGCGAATGCGATTCTGGCTTTATTGGTCGTTTTAGAGACAAAGAAGAAACGGAGAAAAGAAAACGTGAAATGTGATGTAAAAAGTTGTTCCTGATGAGAATAACATATTCACATATTAATTTACTGCTCCATTGATTGAGAAGAAAATACTGTAATGAGAACTGCAATATCCCCTCATGACTGCAACACTTGAGGTTCCTAGCTACTGGGCTAAGTTATGAGGAGTTCAAGTTTTCAAAAATCATATCACCCCAAGCACTTGGTAGAATTATGCCTGAAACCTGTGAAGCAATTTACAAAGTTCTACATAGGGATCACTTGAAGGTAAGAATATCCACATGTAAAGTAAGAAATGTTATATCATGTTTTAATTTTATACAATTACTGTAGGATGTGTCAACCGACAGTAGTGGCTACGCTGGCTAACGCGCAGCATTAGGTCATGGGGCCAAGCTCCCTGCTGACTCGGTAGACGCGTGGGTTCGAGCCCCACCGTCGGCCGCCCTTGAAATGGTTTTCCGTGATTTCCCATTTTCAACAGCAGGCAAATGCTGGGACGGTACCTTCTGACAGGCCACGGCCGCTTCCTTACACATCCTTGCCCAGTTTCATTCACCATCATTCATTTCATCTCTCATTAACTCCTCTCATGAGGTTGGCGTCAGAAAGGGCATCCGGCCGTAAAAACCATCGCCACAAAGACTTTCATCGCATCTCATCCCCGACCCCGATGGAAAACGGGAATAATAAGGGGTAGACATACAATATTGTAGGATGTGTCTCTTCACGATCACCCAACCCATTAGAGGCCGATAACCTAGATGTTAGGCCCCTTAAAACAATTATCATCATCATTGTAGGAATTGTCAGTGTTGACCGACTGAAAAGCAATTCTATCCAAAATACAACTATATTAAAACACTTTAACCATGGTAATACAAGTTAAAAGTACATAAATACTCGTATAAGGTATAATACCTTACAGATAGAAATTAAGGAAAGACGTGCTCAGCAATATACAGTATGGTGGCAAGTGTGCCATGTGTTTTTATCTGCTGAGATAAGAGGGGAGGGTTTGAGGTTGTAACGGGGTGGGAGTGCTGCATAATTATTGGCGGAATAATGACACGGAGGAGCAAATTGCGTAGGTGTGAGTGGGTGATATTGAGGAGGCATTTGGCGTGCAAATGCAAAACTACTGCCTAAATTGTCACCCTCAGCCTCAAAAAGAACATCACTGATTAATTTCTCCGTCCACCGCCTTTGATCGGTAGGTAAATCTCGGACTTTCAGTGCGATCATTCACCTGAACTATCAAAACGGTCATCTGGTTTTCTGAGCTCCTTGAATTGATTCTTAACGCTCAATAAAACTTCCTTTGTTAGTGAATTGTCACTCGGAGAAGATCTCATCGGTGGCTTCTGGCGATTTTGACAAGCAGTAGATATCCCTGGGGGGAAGCAATAACGTTTTTTCTTTATAATTATTGCAAGAAATTATGTATTCGTTGTTGTTAATGTATCGAAGGGTCTTGGAACATGTTATCAGCTCCGTGTAGTTGGGTTGTCTGATAACAATCGTGTTGACCAATTAAGGCTACACTGAAAATTGCTTCAAACACCGTAATGATAACCGGTGTTGAATTTGATGGCTGTATTGGTGTGTGTTATCTGGGATTCAGGTAAGCACTGCAGACGATCAGATTCAAGTAGTTCCTACTATTGCTACCGTCAACGACACCTAGCTGCGATCTTGGCTACTAGATGACACCGCAACTTGCATCTGTGACGAACGTTGGAACTTAATAGAGTGTTAATCAAATCTAACCTAAAATTTAGCTTCACACAATTATTGTATTGATATGACAATCATACAAATAAACACTTCTCACCCCGTGGACAGGCTTCAGGCGCCGGTTTAATGTGGACTGTTGAGGCATAATTGACAGGCTTCAGGCGCCGGTTTAATGTGGACTGTTGAGGCATAACTGACAGGCTTGCCGGTACGTGTATGGCCACCTTTACGAATGAGTGACAGAGTCACCGACATGTATTTTGATCTGTGCTATGCACGGACCGAGAAACCTCCTCACTCTGAGCTGGGTCCGGGTTTTCCCCAATTTTCCATTGCTTTTGGGATGAACCTTCTCCTCTTTCCTCTGCCTTCCATGGCTCTCCTTCCTTCCATGTCCCTCAATTCTCATTCTTCGAGGGTTAAGGCCATTTCCTTTCCTCCTGTCTCTTATTAACATTCCTCTCCTTTTTTTGTTTCCTATTTCCTATTTTAGTTTGGAAGCCCGTTATTAGTTTTAGTTGTAAGTTTCATTTGATCATCTTCAATTTCCATTCTCACGCAAACCATTAGGGGCCGATAACCTAGATGTTAGGCCCCTTTAAACAACAATTATCATTATCATCAGCAGGCCAAGTTTCACTTCCTTAGAGGGCCACGCTCCAGACACAGGCCTTGAAAAATGGCGTCCTAATACCTAAATCGATATTCGATGTCAACAGATTCCTTTTCTTGCCTGTGCTAACCTATGTTTTAGATGAGGCTAGCAAAACTTGTCACAGAATATTAAATATAAATATTTCATTGTGAGGTTTGAAGCCATTTTTAGCCTATTTTCAATTTTGAAAAAATAGGCTTATGAGATCACCTTTTGTCCGTGTGTGTGTGTGCGCGCGTGTGTGTGTGTGTGTGTGTGATTCGTGTGTGTGTGTCCCCCTAATAAAATCTAAACGGCAGGAGCGATTTCAATGAAACTCGGAAAGTTCATAGCGCTATTCCCGGCGACCTCGACCGTGCCCTTCAAATTTTGTTACGACTCACCAATCCAACATGGCGGCTGTGCGAAATATTTCACCAGCATTCAATATCTCCGAAACTATTACCGATATTACCCTGAGATTTTCTATGGTGATAGATGGAACTACTATAAGTTCACTTATGTGACTTTTGAAAACCTGGTAACTACAAAACCAACATGGAGGCCAAGCGAATTTGCGACTTTTAAATAGACGTTTCTCGTGATTTGACCAAGCAAACGCAATGAAACTTGGTACAGTATATGTTTATATACATTGTAATGCACCGACATCTAACTTCGTTCAATTGTTTACATAATCACAAGATGGCGGATGTGCGAAATATTTCACCGGCATTCTATATCTCTGAAACTATTTGCGGTATCTCCCTAAAATTTTGTACGGAGATAAAGGGCACTACTGGAAGTCCATCTATAAGTTTTTCAAAAACCGGTTAACTACAAAACGAACATGGCGGCCAAGCGAATTTGAAAATTTTAAATAGACCTTTCTCGCGATTTAATGTTCCAAGCGCACTGAAACCTGGTACAGGAAATATTTATACACACTGTAATCCACTGGTATCTAATTTAGTTCAATTGTTTACATAACCTCAAGATGGCGGCAGTGCGAATTTTAAAATTAAGTTTTTATTTCTTGTGATGTAGTCATGCGTTCGAAGTGAAAGTTTGAATAATGAACCTACGCAATAATTTTCCTTTAATGGTACATGACTCTATGGCCTATACATTTAACAATCCAACATGGCGACCATCCGAAATATTTAGACGATACTGAATATCTCCGAATCTATTTTAGCAATCAAACTGCATTTTTTAATGTTCATAGGGGCTATGAACTTAAGTTCACCTATAAGACTTTAAATAACCTGGTGATCACAAATCCAACATGGCGGTGACGCGAATTATAAATATTCACATGGACATTTCTCGCAATTTAACCATCCGAGTGGAGTGAAACTTGGTACAGTAAATCCTTATACGAATCTTAATCCACTGGCATCTAATTTATTTCAATTGTTTCCATAACCTCAAGATGGCAGCTGTGAAAAAATTAAAAATCTCCTTGTTTTTTCTTGTGTCCTAATTATGCGATTGAAGTTTGAATACTACACGTTCACAATAATCTGCATGTAACAGTACATAACTGTAGGACCTACATATATAAAATTCAACATGGCGACCATCCGAAATATTTAGTCGGTTCTTAATATCTACGAATCTATTACAGCAATCAAACAGAAATTGTGTATGTTGATAGTGGCAATTAACATAAGTAGGATATATGAAAATAGGCTGTATAGTTCTTCACGGAACTACTTGTTCAATGTTGCCTTAGTAAACAAAAGTTTGGTGCTTTTCAGTCGGTCAACACGATTGTACTCAAAAGACTTGGGTTATACCCTAATCCTGTAAAAAATGTATTAATCTCATGTAATTTTTAATTAATACATGTATTAATCTCATGTAATTTGTTTCAGGATTAGGGTATAACCCAACTCCTTTGGGTACATTCGTGTTGACCGACTGAAAAGCACCAAACTTTTGTTATAATATTTCAATCAGAGCTGGCGCCGCCTCCCCACTTCCGTAAGGTACAAAATAGTAGGCGCAGGAAAAACTAACCCGCTTGACAGCCACGTGTATACAGTCACTGTACCTTCAGTCCGCCATATTGTTAACCTTCAAGACTGCTGATTGTTGCAGTTCTCGAAGGAGTTGAGGCACCTGGCTCGGCTCTGCCAAACAGTCAGTCTAGGACAGTCGCTGAAGGAGTATGGACTAGTGTTAGCTCTCGATATTGTTCGCGGATGTGTGAGCTTCAGCTAAGGTGTGATGGTTAGTTTTATATGAGATCGCCAGCGAAACAATATGTACTGCACGTAGAGACACTGAGGCAAATATATACTTATAGAATTTGCTGAAAACAATATTTAGATTGTGGTACTGTGTTCGGTATCTGAAGACAACTAAACCAGTTGGCATGCGTTCGGGAACTGACGACAGGAAAGCCAATCGGCGTGTATCTGATGATCATCTTTTTTGTTTATGCTACTGTACAAAGTCGGAGAGGGAATCTTTTGAATTATAAACTTTATTCATTATTCTGGAATAGTACATCAATGTCCCCTCGCCATGGGTGAAACTCTTGAGGGCATCTCTGTGCCTCGCGTTTGTGTAGAACTCCTTCGTCAATTGCTGCGCCCTTCAAATGAGTGTCTTGGAAACACGAGGTTGGAGAGTACTTTATTGTGGAATTCTGGTCTGGGCTATAACCATGTTGTTAGCCTCACGCTTCATTACCAGTCTCAGTGGAGTGCACTCTTTCACTTTCCTATCTGCCTTTTATGGCTCTCCTTCCTTCCAATGCCCTCAATCCGCATTCTTCAAGGGTTGAGGGCATTTCTTTTCCTCCTGTCCTTTATCTGATTTATTCTCCTTTATTTTTCCATTTCTTCTTCTAGTAGCGCCTATATAGGTTAGTAGTTAGTTTTAGTTTTTAAGTTTGCATTTCATTTTCATCTTCGCGATCACCCAAACCATTAGGAGCCGATAACATAGATGTTAGGCCCCTTAAAACAACACATATCATAATCATCATTCTCTTTTCATGATATCTCTTGCCTTCTAGTCAAGGCCCTCAAGGAGGCAGCGTGTATGTAGCCCCGACACTTTTGGTGTGCCCTGGATAGTGCTACATCCGAAAGGGCTCACGGCTGGTGAGTTTGAGAGTTGGCAATCCAGAGGGATTCCCGAGTTGGGTCCGTTTTTTTTTCCCCTTTTTGTACTGACTTTGGGACGGAGCCTCTCCCCTTTCTCTTTCCTATCTGCCTTTTATGACTTTCCTTCCCTACAAGTCCCTCATTCCTCATTTTTCGTGGATTGCAAGCATTTCTTGACCTACTGTCTTCACCATTATTTCTCTTATTTTTTTATTTTCCCCCAGGGGCTCACTTCTAGTGGGACGTGGGTTGGCGACCACGGGGCCCCAGCTGAGCCCGGCATTGCTTCCACTTACTTGTGCCGGCCTCCTCTCTGTCTTTTTTCCTGTCGATCTCACTTGGTCAACTCTTGTCCTCTTCCGACCCCGACGGTATTGGGGTATCCGAGGCCTAGGGAGTCTATTCATTTCCCGCCTTAATTGGCCCTTGTCTCATCTTTTCTGATACTCTCCTTCTGCAAGGGGACAGCCTTCTTTTTCTTTTCCCTTTACCTCCTGCCTTGTGCTCAAGGCCCTTAAGGAGGCAGGGTGTGTGTAGCCCCACCACTTCTGGTGCACCCTGGATATTGCTACACCCTCAGGGGCTCACGGCTGATGATTTCGGGAGTTGGCGACCTCGAGGTATTGCTGAGCTGGGTCCGGTTTCCCCCTTTTGTCCCTTACCTGTGGGGTGGACCCTCTCCTCTTTCACTTTCCTATCTGCCTTTCATGGCTCTCCTTCCTTCCAAGTCCGTCAATCTTCATTCTTCGAGGGTTGAGGGCATTTCTTTTCCTCCTGTCCTTTATTTGCCTTATTCTCCTTATGTTTTCCATTTCTACTTCTAGTATATAAGTTAGTATTTAGTTTTAGTTGTAAGTTTACATTTCATTTTCATCTTCACGGTCACCCAAACCATTAGGGGCTGATAACCTAGATGTTAGGCCCCTTAAAACAACAATTATCATCATCATCATCATGAGCATTGCCACACTGCTCACTGCCTGCAAAGCACTAGAACACTGGTAGGGGCGACGTGATGCAGCCCGCATTACCTGGCAACAATAGACTTAGGCATTATGGAAGCTGTTCATATAATCGTGGTTTTCGCGGTTTGACCATGATCGCGAGTGAATTTTTTGAAAACCTTTCTTAACGAGCACCTATGACCCTTGAGGATGCTGCATACCAAATTTCATTCCAATCCGTTAGGTGGTTTCTGAGGCTTCGTGATGATTGAGTGAGTGGTATTTGACAAATATTTAGTAGAAATCGTGGTTGTCGCGGTTTGACCATGATTCCGAGTGAATTTTTTGAAAACCTTTCTTATCGATCTCCTACGACCCTTGAGGAAGCTGCATACCAAATTTCATTCCAATCCGTTCGGTGGTTTCTGAGATTTCGTGATGAATGATTGAGTGAGTGGTATTTGACAAATATATACAGTAGTAGATTGTGTAAATATCTGTTTTTAACGTTGATAATGCCCAATGTTTTGTTTTTTGTCATCGTATTTTATTTCTATTAAAGTAAGGCGTAATTGTGAGGTCTCACTGTCTATTGTATATAGAATGGTGTCGTTTTCTTCCCCTGGCTGGGCTATTTCTATCTTCATTATTTCCTTTCATATAATTTTATCAGGGGCCAATAACATTGATGTCTGGCCCCGTAAAACGAGAATTATCACCATGCTGTGGGTACGAAACCACATGGGAATTGCGGGAAATGAATTTGGTATCATGCTGGAAAAAAGGCGGTGTCACTTACACCTTGACCAATGGTGGTTCCAGCTAGAGATTGTCGCGTCAGTTAGTCTTGGAGACTCATTGTCGATCAAGGGAATTACTCGCGTGTGGTAGAGTTGTTTGCGGCCACAGGGAGTCATCTTGTGCGAGCTAATATGTGTGACGAGGTCCACCCACACGTAGTTAATGTGTAGGGTGTCCCCACCGTACCTGAGGAGATGTTTTCACCGAGGACCTGATTTTAAATTGTTATACAGAGAAACCTTTGTGTGAAGAATGCGCTCTATCTTGTATTAGCTGATCACGTGGTGGTTGCTCATCGCGTTATCCCCTTGATAATTATTGTGAGTGGGTCAGGGCCAGCAATGTAAATTATCAAGTGTTCAGTGATTCAACATTTTCTTTCCTCTGTAAATTTGTATGTGGTATAGTTTTTTTTTATTATACATATTTCTTTTTACAATTTTAGGCACTTTCCGTATTTAGGCATCCACCCCTAAATTTAGTTCTTATTTTAACTGTTACGAAGTGTAGATGGCGTCTTAGTTTTACTCCTGTAAAAACAATAACACATTAATAGATATAGCTTTGTCAGGTACTTACCTACTCCCGAAAGTTATGTTAATCCAGTCCCTGCGGTTTCTGAGCTTCAGCCGAGGACCGTCGCCGCGAGCTACGCTCCGCACTACCTCCAGCATTACGCTTTCGACGATGTCCATGAGCTGGAGTCTGAAAAAAGGAGTGTATCAGCAACATCCACACACTCGGTTGAAATGTGGGCCGCGGAAAATACGGCTCCACAGGTGGAAAAACACGTAGAATACGCTTGAATCTTAGCCGAAAATGTGATGGCTGGTGGCCTGGCTCACGCAAACGATCTGCCGACTTCGTTGAGTATTAATTTTAGCTTATCAGCCCGAAGGCCTTGACTGCTTTATCAAAAGGGATACGCCCATTTGCAATTGATTGACCGGGCGGTTGTGTGATAAACGTGAGTCAAATTGGTCAGGTGTACTAAATCACTAGAAATACAGAATGTAGAATAGGATAGTAGAAGTGAGAATTTCTTGAAATGAAAATCAGAGAATAATATGACAGTCGTAAGAATATAATTTCGAAAGTGAAGTAAATGTGTGCTGTTGTAGCAAATTGGTAGAAGAATTACTTTATAATGATAGGGGGGCGCTAACAGCGGCTCCCCCTTGCTTGATACTCACTCAATCTGTGGGCTGGATCTTAGTGAGGCTGTTCTGTAAAGTTTGACTGCCTGCTTTTCTCTGACGGATGGTCGAGCGATTATAATTATTATCTGTGTGAAGTTGGGCATTGCGCACGTACCAGGGGGCTCTTGATATGCGCAACGCCCGTTTCTGGACAACCTGAAGTTTATTGATGGTAAGTGCCCAACACCAACCAGCCTCGCGCCACCCGGCATGTTGGTATTAGACTCGATAGCTCGTGTATTGAAATTGGCTGTAGGTCCCTGTAGGATCAGGACCTTTAGCGAGGTGCCTTCCGCGTCCGGAAATTTGGTTAGATCTACAGCGAAGTCCTAAAGTGAACACTGATACCTCCGTTTATTTTGTGACAACATTAATTTAATTTGATTTGAGCACAATGTGCATAAATAAAGTACCGCTACAGAGTTAAAGTCTACTTCCAAAGAATTGCGTTTATTGGAGGCAGTTCCACAGCATAGTTTCCGGACGCTGGCATTATTTCCACGGATGATTCGATGGTGGACGAGAAAGTGAGTTGTGCTTACCTCGTTAGTGCAAATACCAAGATCTCTCCGTCTGATCTAGCTCGTCCTACTACCGAATGTCAGCTGAATATCTACAGGATATGCCGAGGGGTACTTGCCGACTTGGCATTGTCAAACATCGGACCCTGGGCAACACCTTCCAAGCTGGGCGGGTCTTGCCTTGACTGGGTAGCGCCTACTGATCACTCCTAAGAACAAAATCACCGTAGACAGAACAAGAATACACTTCGGCTTGTTTAATGTTACACCCACTATCACTTCCAGGAAGAGAGTAAGTTCCTGAACGAAGATGGCTTCTCCATGCACTAGCCAGTCATCAAGGTATGCGATCATATGAAGAGACGGAAACTGGTTGTGTACCAACTCGCCGACTGCCGTCGCCCACCTCTGCATGACACTAGGGGTCAGCGAATGTCCCTTGGGCAACCTCTGCCAGCAAAAATGTATTTTCCCATAATAAATTCCATATGTGAAAGTATCACGTGGCCGTAACGGGAAGTGATAAAACCCGCTCTTCAGGTCAAGCTTCCCTGCAACATGGTGTGAACGAATGGCCTGCAGAGCTTCGGCGGCCGACTTCAAGGAAAACTTAGGAGTCACTATGAACTGTGTCCACGCTGACAAATAGTAGATCACTCGGGCGGTTTTGTTGGCTTTGGGCACAAGGAAGATTGGAAAAGCAAAGTTCAGTTTAAATTCACAGATAATTCGATGTTCCAGTAAATCTTTAATCACTTTGTCCATTAACTCCGTGGGTTTTGTTTGTCTGTACACTGCTGGGGCGTTGGCGGAGTAGGTGTGGGGAAGGGGGGGGGGGGGGGTGTAGCGACACTCCGTCGCGCATGATGCGTGTGGCAGTCACCACATGTGGTTTCAAGATATAGGATGGCGTTAGCCGCCGGCACTGCCGTGGAGATGTATTGTGTCGGTGGCTGCGGTTTCTTCCACCGTGATATGTGGAAAGCCTTGCTCGTCCAGGGTGACGTGCTTCTTCAGGGCTGGAGGTTTCCGTGGGTACCGGGGATCGTACTCCCAGTAGTCGTCTTCGTCCTCCGGTTGCTGGTCAGGATCAAGTACTGTGAGTTCCGGGAATGCTTGTTCAATTTGTTGTTGTTCAGGGTGCTGCCCTGTACCCTCCGGTGTGCCGTGCGCTTTATGAAACTTGGAAAATCTTATAGAAATCGCTGTGTTTATGTTATAAACGTTTGAAAATAGTGAATTTTTGTTATAAAATAATTCTTCTTTTATGGGTTTTCAGACCAGGACATTCACAATTGTCAACCATTGGTGAATTTCTTCCCATTAGCCAATAGCCTACACCCTATTATGTTTTCTGTGTAAAAAGTATTTGCAACTTTGGCATTTGCTCTCCTTTTAGTGTTGTCGGAAGGATTTTCGCGGAACGATCTTTAAGATGCTTGGCGCCATGCAGGTGGGAAAGCGAAAGGATTTGAACCTATCTAATAGAAAACAGCGATCTGAAATCCCTTGGACAGTCTGTTAAAGATGATGTTAGAACAAAATCTTATTCACTTTTCCGCGCAGTTAAGAGCAACGTGGGTTGCCAATCGCAGAATATTAAGGAGTTTGTTTCAAAATAATAGCCTGGAAGGGAACCTGGAGGGGGAATACAGGTAATGTTGGTCGTCCTTCTCAATCATTCGTGGAGTGTAGTGAATTTTCGAAACGAAGGAATTTGCGACCTTTGATACAAAAACTCAGCAGGGAGGAGCTAGCGTTAGCCAGTCAAGTGAGTATACGCTTATAAGGAAGGAGAGACGTCACTGAACTTACTGAAAATAATGCAGAATATTCTCCCAGTTTAGCGCCGTTGAGGAAAATCCTAATCCAGTTGAAAAATATTATTTTCATTATTAATAATAATATTATTATTAAGCTAATAAGACAAGTTTAACCTCAAAATTCTTGTTGTTGCTTATTTTAGGGGCTGCGACATCGTGGACGTATAGTCCCATGTTTTTTGGGTGTGTCTGTAATTGGTGTGATAATCTGTGTTATTGTGATGCCTGTACTACTATTTGTACATTTGGGATAGGATTGGGAAGATGGCGGCCGTGGCCTTAAGTTAGGAACCATCTCAGCATTTGCCTGGAGTAGAAGTGGGAGAAACCACGGAAAACCACTTCCAGGATGGTTGGGGTGGGAATCGAACCCTCCTCTTCTCAGTTTTGCCTCAGGAAGCTTAGTTTACCCCGTGCAAGCCCTCACACCAGAATTAAAATTACTTGGCAGAGTCGCGAATCGAACCCGGACCTCCGGGACCACTTCAAGGATGGTTGAGGTGGGAATCGAACCCTGATCTTCTAAGTTTTGCCTCAAGAGGCTTAGTTTACCCCGTACCTGCTCTCACACCAGAATTAAAATTTCTTGGCAGAGCAGGGAATCGAACCTGGACCTCCGGGGCGACAGTCAAACTTAAATTCTTATAATGAGAATAAGGGAATTGTTTTACATAATTTTGAGCAGTTATTTTAAGGTTTATAGACCATTTCTATATGCAAAGTTATTTTGCCCGGCCAGATACCCTTAAAGGACCACCGTGCGTCGTTCTCATGGTCAAGTATGTACCAGGGTGCGCTCCTCCAGCGCATCCACTTAAGGTCCTGGACGTGAAGTGGCACTATATTTTCTGCCAGATCTCCTCTCCCACTCGTCTTAATACCTCTTCGTTTGTAACCCAATCTACCCATCTGATCTTCATCATTCTTCTGTAACATTAAATTTCAAACGCTTCAATTCTCGTCTTTTCTGCTGCACCAACAGTCCAAGTTTCACTTCCATAGAGCGCCACGCTCCGGACAATGGCTTTCAAAAATGACTTCCTAATACCTAAATCTTTATTCGATGTCAACAGATTCCTTTTCTCTAGAAATGGTTTTCTTGCCTGAGCCAACCTACTTTTATATCCTCTTTGCTTCGTCCATCACTGGTTATTTTGCTTCCTAAGTAACAGAAGTCTCCTACTTCCTTTGATTTTTCACCTGCCAATTTGATGTCCATAGAAGTTGCTGATTTATTTCGGCTGCATTCCAATATTTTTGTTTTTCGTTTTTTAATTTTAATCATGAATTCTTCCATCAAGACGGAGTCCATACCATTCAAAAACTCATTCAAATCCTGTGGCGTGTCGGCCAAGATGACGATGTCATAGTGTTTCTCCTTGAATCTTCACTCCCACTTTAAATTTTACTCAAATTTCCTTCGTTGCTTGTTCAATGTAAAGATTGAAAGTATGGGTGATAAGTTGCAGCCTTGCCTTACACCTTTCTGAATACCAGCTTCTCTCTAATGTCCTTCAGCTCGAATGACTGCTGTCTGGTTTCTGTATAGATTGTAGGTCACCCTCCTATCCCTGTACTTAATTCCAATCATTTTCAAATTGTCATACAATTTAAACCAATCAACGTTATCAAAGTCTACAAATGCCAAGAAAGTTATTTTAACTTTCCTTATTCTACCTTCCAAAACAGACTAAGACTTAGTACAGCTTCCTTTGCTCCTTCATTTCTCCTGAAACCAAACTGATCTTCAGCCAACTCCGTTTCTATCTGGCTTTCCATCCTCATGTAAATTATTCTAGACAGGATCTTTGAAGCATGAGTAATCAAGCTGATTGTACGGTAATCTTCACATCTGTCAGCTCCTACTTTCTTCGGTATAGGGATGATAACATTCTTCTTGATATCAGAGGGTATCTCACCTGTCTCATAAATCCTACACACCAAGTGATATAACCTGATCAGACCTCATCTCCTATGCAGCGCAGCAACTCAATCGGCATATCATCTATGCCTGGTGCTTTGTTCCTGCTTAAGTCTTCCAATGTTCTGTCAAATTCTGATCTCGACATTAAATCTCCTTTCACTTCCTCATTAATTTCCTCTTCCCTTTCCGTTACATGATTCTCAATTTCTTTTCCCTTATACAAACACTATGTGAGCTTTCCATCTCTCAACCTTTTCTTCCTTATCTGTTAGAGGCTTTCCATCTGTGTCCTTAATATTACAGCACTTAGTCTCCTTTTCCCAAAAAGTATTCTTAATCCTTCGATAAGCTGGGTCTACCCCTGCTAATTTCAGACAATTTCTTATACCTGCACATTTCTCTTGCAACCATTCTTCTTTCGCTTCCTTGCAGTTCTCGTTAACCTCATTTCTCAGTCTTCAGTATTCAGCTTTCCCCTTTTCGTCTCTTACATTCTTGTGTTTCCGCCTTTCATCCATTAATTCTAGTATATCCTGAGTGGTCCGCGGTTTTCTACCTTTTCTTTCTTTCCTACCTATGTTTATTTCTGCGGATTTTGTTATTTAATTCTTCGAATGAGCCCATTCGTCGGCAATTGAAGTTTGTTTTTATTGTTTTTCATTAGTCCTTACTTTACACTCTTCTTGAATCATTCGTTTACATCCTTCTTTTTCAGTCTGTCTATTGCCCACCTTTTTTACTTTTCTTCATTTTCTTCAACTATAATCTGCATTTCATAACAACCTGATTGTGGTCAGAGTTTATGTCTGCACCAGGATGTGTTTTACAATCCAAAATCTGATTTTGAAACCTCTGCTTGACCATAATGAAGTCGATTTTGTAACGCTCTGTATCTCCTGGTCTCATCCATGTGTATGTTCTTCTATTTTGGTTATTGAATAACGTGTTAGCTATGGCCAACTCATGCTCGATGCAGAATTCCATCAGTCTGTTTCCTCGATCAATCCTTTCACAAAATCCGAATTTTCCAATCTTCCCTTCTCTTCCCTTTCCTACCACAGCATTCCAATCTCCTATTGCTATAATATTATCATCACCCTCAGTGGAGGAAATGACATTGAAACCCATTACGTATATTTGGGCCCAACGGCAAAACGGACGGAGGAGGAAATTCCCGTGTGGTTCTCAACGGTCGTGGAGGTGGATGAGGTCATGCCAGATGGACTGGCTGTGAAGGCGCAACTCAATGGTATTTAGAGTCTGCGGGGGTTCATTGCAGTCACGGTGCTAGAACCTGCACGTCTCATTTCATTTGTGCCGCAGGGTCGTCTAGTTCCGAGATCATAGTGTGTGTATCACTTCCTTGCAAGCTGTGATCCACCTTAAACAAAATCTCGCTTGTGGCACCCTTTTACTGGTGTCACATCTTTCAACTCAAGTCCAGCGGCGATGGGACAAGGATGGTGGAGGCAGGTTTTCGGGTTGAAACAGGAAGCCTCTAGTTCGGACCTGCACGTTGGCAGCAGATGTGTGATGGTCGTCTTTCTGAGAACCCGTGATTACTCAGGTCCTGCATCTGTGTTTGGGCAGGCCAATTTAGGATCACCGCTGCCCACTCCGAATGGGGAAGGCCCTAGAATTTGTGGGCTAAACATCGGTAGTCACACCTCCAGCCGGCTGGGAGGCCGCACCCAGCGGGTCACCCCTTTTGCGGTCGAAACACTAAGAATATCCAAACTTTAATTATAGGATCAGGGAATGTTCGAACGTTACTCGATTTGAAGGGCAATAACAGGCCTGAGAGAAGAACAGCGCTCGCCACCCATGAGCTTGGTCGAATGAACATAGATATTGCTGCCTTATGTGAAACCAGATTGTCCAGAGAAGGTACAATTACAGAGTTCAGTTCAGGTTACACCATATTCTGGAAGGGAAAAGATGAGGTAGAGTGCCGTATTCATGGTGTTGGTTTCCTTGCAAGTCCCTCAATCCTCATTCTTCGAGGGTTGAGGGCATTTCTTTTCTTCCTGCCTTTATTTGCCTTATCCTTTATTATTTGTTTACCATTTTTTTCTTCTAGTATGTAAGTTGATGGAAGATACCAATGAGAAGACCTGGGCCCAAGCCTGGTTTCTTGCCGGCATCACGGCCGCCATGCTGAAGGGGGTGGCGTCTGTGTATACCACTGCTGGATCCTCGGCACGTCGGACGTCCCTCGGGGTTGCCGTGAAGTCCTGGGTAAGGAGTCTTTGAGTCCAAAATAGTTCACGAGAAAGGATATGTTTAGGGATAAACATTGGCCAGTTAATGACATAACAAATCCAGCTCATATGTAAGGGGCGAGGTGTAGAATTTGGGCGACCCGCTTCCGCGCTGGAGGTTGCAACAATAAGCACTGTTGGGTAATGTTCACTGTAACGCCCAAGTAGGATAGCACTATTGCAGGAGTCAGGATACTCTTACTGCGATTCAGGGTGATTCCAAGAATAACCTCCATGTATAATGTCCGGGCCGTGTATAAGCCAATCATCCAGGTAAGCGATGAACTTAAGTTGTGGGAACTCCGCCTCGATAACCTCACCTACTGCCTCGGCCCATCTCTGCATGATGCCAAGGGCTAGGGCATGCCCCATGGGCAGCCGTTGCCAACAATAATACTGGTTGCGATAATAAATTCCATAATTAAACATATCCCTGGCTCGTATGGGTAATTGATAGAACCCACTCTTAAGATCCAATTTGATAGCTACGTGTTCAGGAGGTATCGATGCTAGTGCCTCGGCCGCTGAGCGAAGACTGAACCGGGGTTTATTGATGAAGTCTGTCCACACTGATAAATCGTAAATCACACGGTCTGAGCCATTTGCCTTAGGCATTAAGAACATTGGAAAGGCGTGGAATGGTTTGTATTTGGTAATCACTTGTCCTTGCACTAAGTCACTTATCACTGTATCCATGAGGGCTGAAGTTTGGTGGCTTTCTGGAAGGCGGTTCTACAACTAGGTGTGGGAAGTTCTCGATCTCGTCCACCCGCAGACGAAGCTTCGGAGGCTTGAGTGGATAACGAGAATCGTAGTCAAGAAACTCGTCCTCTTCGGGCTCCCATGTTTCGGAGGGCCCTTGATAGGATACGGCGTGGTCCCTCCCCGGAGTGCCGGGTACGTCTTCATCAGAACTAGTTTCGTCATCGCTGATGACGTCCCAGGGCGCCGACCTCCAGCGGATCCACTGAAGGTCTTGTATGTGTCGAGTCACAATGTTGTCTGGTAGCAAAGGAGTTTGCTCAGGTGTATCATAATCTGGATGATACTGTGTCCAAAAGTCACGTAGAGCCGATGTAAGGCTTGTCGCCACCGGATACTGATGAAACGTTTTCGTGGGAGGCGTGTGAGACCGCTCTGTCCCTGGCACGATACCCCGCTCCGACAGGGGTTCCCTCCGGCGGCGATGTGTCGGACGACACGGAGTAAGACTGAGAAAATGTGATAACTGCTGCTGTGGTTACACCGTGCTCCGACTATCACCAGACTGACGGGCTGTCGCGGGCGCGCCCTCCTTTTAACGATTCTGGAGGGACGCGTGTGTAACTTAAGACCTTCAGAATGTTGGAAAAATCAGTAAGTGTTGCAAGTAACCCCTGTTACTTGTTGACATGTTGCAAGTAACCCCGCTGATGGGGTAACTTGCAACACACCTATTTTTGGCGCCTAGAAGAGAAATGGTGGATAATAATTTATTCTTTGTTATGTTAACTGGTTTTCTATGACACTGTTAAACTGTGTAGTGTATGAAATAACTTTTCAATTATCCCATTTAGTGAAATGGGAAATGCTACACAGCTTTGAATGTGAAAAGTGTTGCAACTAACCCCGTATGACGGTACTTGTTATTTGCCAGACTAGTCTTTCAAGATCGTCCCCCCTGTGGGTGGGATTTAGAATACACACACGGTATCCCCTGCCTGACGTAAGAGTCGACAAAAAGGCAATACTTTAAGGTTTCCGAGTTGGGGCTCTCTGTCTGTTTTATATACTCCATTTTTGTTTCATCACTGGCAGTGGGCTGTTTTTATCTTCATCCTTTCATTTCATTTGATGCCATTTCATTAGGGGCCGATAACCTAGATGTATGGCACGTTAAAAGGAGAATTGTCATCATCATCATCATCAACAACAACAACAACAACAACAACATTTCTGTCCATTGGTAGCAAAGAGATTAGAGTAAAATATATCACAAAAGCAATATAAATAGCAAATACTTCCATATCAAAGAACTGGCGACCACGGGACTCCAGCCGAGTCCGGCATTGCTTCCTCTTACTTGTGCCGGGCTCCTCTCCTTCTTTCCTGTGGACCTCCCTCGGTCAACTTTTGTTCTTTTCCGACCCCGACGGTATTAGCGTATCCGAGGGCTAGGGAGTCAGTCACTTTTCCGCCTTAATTGGCCCTTATCTCAACTTTCCTGATACACTTCTTCTGCGAGGCCTTCTTTTTCTCTTCATGTTATCTCCTGCCTGCTGCTTTAGGCCCTGAAGGAGGCCGGGTGTATGTACCCCCACCACTTCTGGTGCACCCTGGATAGTGCTACACCCTCAAGGGCTCACGGCTGGTGAGTGGGAGTTGACGACCCAGTGGGAATCCTGAGCTGGGTACGTTTTGTCCCCTTTTCCTCTGACCTTGGGGCGGGCCCTTTCCTATGTGCCTCTCATGGCTCTCATTCCTTCCAAGTCCCTCAATCCTCATTCTTCGAGGGTTGAGGGCATTTCTTTTCTTTCTAAGTGTGTAGTTAGTATTAGTTATAGTTTCTATTCTCATCTCATCTTTGTCTATCATCCAGCCCATTAGGGGACGATAACCTATATGTTAGGCCCCTTAAAACAATCATCATCATCTTCCGGCTGGCCGCGTTCAAAGCGGCTGGATCTCATCCATGTTTTCGGCGTTGATCACTGTGTCCCTTGATTCAGTGTATAACTGTGAGGCGGATATGTCAGTCTTGGTTACAGACGTGGTTGACGTTCTTTTGGTATTAGGTGTGCTCTGCATCTATCTTTCTTCGAGGCAGGGAGGACAATCGGGTGAACTTGAGTCTTTTGAATCATGTCCTCTTACATGCATCGTCGTCGATGACAATCGGTGTCTCGCGAATCTGTCCTCAGTGTACGGGCTTCTTGACCTCACTCGCCAGACAAATGCCAGTTGAGTGAGACTAGGTCCAATGTCTAGCTCTTGGAATAGTGTTGCTACGGCGTAGCAGAAGATTGACTCCATGATGACATCCTAACTCTTCAAAGTACAGATGCGAGTCTTGATTCCACTACAAATTGCTGATACATGTTGCTCAATTGGTTTGGCATTATCGCTTCTCTGAAGGACGGGCTACGCATTTGGTGATGGACGGTCCCTGATTTTCTCTCAGCTTGAAATGATGAGAGTTGGTTGAATGTGTTAAAGGGGTATAAATCATCAGAATGACCTCGATGAGTATGTTCAGGTTGCTCTCTATCATCATTATCTTCTTGTCCGGGTCAAAGCACTTCACTTCTTTAAGCAGTGTGTCCTCGTCTAGCCTGACCTGAGGGGTGAGTATACCGACGATTGTCTTGTATCCTAGGAATGGTGCCTTTCATACAGTACACCAATTGACATTTTGTAATTGGTCCTTCCTCCAGTGTCAGAGTAGATGGGTCTAATTCATATCTGAAGTCATGCATTCTGGCGTAGTGAACGGGCATTTCCTCAGCTTCCTTGACTAATGATAATTTATGTAGAGGCGGCATAGTTATGCCTTCTACATCCTTGTACCAACATCGCTCTCTTAGGTCATTGGCAATCTTGGCCGGACATTGACCTACTTCGGGCAATATCCTCGTAGCTCCGAACACTTCCACCCTATCTAAAATGTCGACTCGCCAGAGCTGTAGGAGCATATCTGCTTTCAACACATCTTTCCAGTGACCCCGTACGAGACTAAAGGATTTACCTGTATGGAATAGCTGGTACACACCACATCCTGCCTCAAATTTCCTGACAAGCTCTTCCAAAAGCCCTTAGGCTGTAAAAGAGATTTCTATTGTTGAAAGACAACAATCAGTCAACCATAAAAAAGAAATAGACTGGTAAATGAATTCGTTTTAAAGAAAGCTAACGAGTTGGCGACCCCGAGGGATTCCTGAGCTGGGTCCGTTTTCCCCTTTTGTCCCTTCCCTTTGGGGCGGACCCTCTCCTCTCTCCCCTCCCCTCTCCTCTCCAATCCTCTCCTCTTTTCCTTATTAGTTAGTTTTAGTTTTAAGTTTACATTTCATTTTCATCTTCACGATCACCCACACCATCAGGGGCCGATAGCCTAGATGTTAGGCCCCTTAAAACAACAATTATCATCATCATCATCAAAATATTATTTTAGCACTTGTCCTTCAACATTCAGGGGTTCACTTTTGTGGCTCTTGCATACCTGCCAACTCTCCCGATTTAGGCGGGAGACTCCCGATTTCAGACCATTTCTCCCGCCCTCCCGCTTAACGTATTAAATCTCCCGATTTTTCAAAAATCCCACGCGTAATTTCGGATTGAATGTGCGAGAGGACACTCCAGTTGTCTATCGAACGGATCGACTTTACGTGTTTTGAAGTTATATCTCGATACCGCAGTATCGCTCTGTATCGATACCGGTAATCGACAACTGCGTACAAACTCCCGCGTCCCGCGTTGCGTCGTGCTGTTATAAAAAGTTGGCTTCAAATACGTCCTTGTTTGAAATCGTCGATGGTTAATTCAGCGCTTGGTCCTAGATGTTTTGCATAATCACATGTGGGTGAGAGTTATTGTACGCTGCGGAATATTGTATCTGTTTCACACGTGAAATTATATGATTTGCGTATAACTTTGTTAGATGTTGTTAGCGTTAATATGCCTGTAGGCTATTGTGATTTTTCTATCTGAGTGATTGCGTCGGTTCCTCGGTAATATGGCGAAGAAATATGATGTGACATTTAAAAGTTTATATAAAGATGACTTTCCGCATATAACTGAGTCAAGAAGAGGCGCAACTTTCGCATTTTGTAGTGTCTGTATGTGTGATTTCAGCATCTCGCATGGTGGAAAGGGGGACATTTCAAAACATGTGCTCTCAAAGAAACATAAAGACAATGTACAGTGTGTTGGGAAAAACAAGAAACTTGATTATTTCAAGTGTATGGAGGAAGACACTG
This sequence comes from Meconema thalassinum, assembly GCA_946902985.2. Lineage (NCBI taxonomy): Eukaryota > Metazoa > Arthropoda > Insecta > Orthoptera > Tettigoniidae > Meconema > Meconema thalassinum. The sequence continues at coordinate 516,478,287 of OX336392.1, forward strand.
ACAGTATAACACGTGCAGAAGTATTGTTCACATCGTTTATTATTGAACATAACCTCCCTGTCAATATTGTTCCGATCACGCTGGTCCTTTATTTAGGAAGATGTTCCCAGACTCAAAAATTGCCGGGAGATATGACTCAGCCAGAACTAAAACATCGGCCATCCTTGCAGAAATGTGCATTCCCAATTCTGTAACTTCCAACTTGAAGATGTGACATCTATTGAGGAAGAAGAGAGAATTGATGTGAAGTGGGCACTGGTAGGCCAAATGAAATGTAGTGGTGGGGTACTCAAGTATGACAAATTGTCTAAAGTTATGCTTTCCATTCTGACCATTCCGTATAGATATGCAGAGTGTGAGAGGATGTCAGAAAAACAAGAACGCCGTTCAGGTCGTCTCTCTCCGACAAGACTTTGGACAAACTTATAACTCTGAAGTCGATTCAGAAAGGGAAGTGTTTTGAGCAAGAATATAGCAAGACCTTTTTGAAGAGGGCAAAATCAGCCACAGTCACCTGCAACAACGACCAATTATATGATCTTCGATTCGTCACTAGTTTTGTATGCCTGAGTGTGATCGAAAGAAAGGTATGCTTGTTTGATAGACTAGTTAGAATTTAAAATTACTCAGTCTTAAGTACATTTGTAAACTAAGATGTCATATCATGTACAGTTTAATAGTGTAACATATATTTGCTGTAATGTCTTAACCTGTGTATGTATTATGTTGCGTTGCATCCCCCCCACCAAAAAAAATAATCGCCGCTGCGTCGATCTCCCGATTTTTCATTTTGAGAGGTTGGCAGGTATGCCTTGTCTCCATTTGGCTCATTCATGTGTCTGATCACGGGGAGATCCAACGATTTGCAAGGTGTCAAGCTCTTGCTATGACAGATGTGTTTGCTGGTAGTACATGTGCCTGATCACAGGGAGATCCAACGATCTTCCGGTCATTTTGCAAGGTGTCAAGCTCTCGCAGTGACAGATGATGCGTTTGCTAGTAGTACATGTCCATACCAGCAGTCTGTTTTCTTCCATCTTCTCTATGATTGGTGCGACTCCATATTACCATTTACCAGTGGTGGCCGGTAATTAGGTTGTACTGTTGCACAACGGCCAGATTTTAAATAAATAATATTTTAGCAATAAATGAAACTATGCACCTCTTACATGCATAGGAATTCATAGTTTTGTTACTTAATAATTCAGAAAAACTTGTAGAACCGTACTGCGAACTGTGGTGTGGTCGTTGCCAGGCCCGGGCACCGACTACATCTCAATAGTGGAGGGGCTGGCAGAGACACTAGACCAGGAAAGTTTACTCAGCTGATTGCTGACTCGTTGCTCGCTGATTGCAACAAAGAGGGGGAAAGGGGCAGACGAAGACATCCAAAATTTGCCGTGTATTGCCGATACCATGTTTCGCATTGTTATTTGAGCGTGAGTGCGACACTTGCTCTAGCCCTCGTGTAAGCTATAGCTTCCGGGGTTTTGTTACTGTGAAGTTTTTCAAATAATTTAATCTTGAGGTGAATGTGATGTTCTCAGGACTGCAGCATTCGTGATAAATAAGCTACATCAGTTTTACCGAGCACGTGTATACCGTCCTCTCTGGTATAGAGCGGTCTTTTGCCCAACCCCACCTCTTCTTAGTGTAGGCTAAATAGTGCGACACCCAGAACAATTATTTGACAGCCACCACTGCTATGTACCATTTATGACATGATCAAACGTAATCACACCAGATGTCCAGCGAAGCATTCTTGTTTCCACGACAGCAAGTTGATGTTCTTCTGCCTTGGTAATCCAAAACTAATACATACTGATATGTAGAGGTCGTTAAGCACACAGATATATCAATTTATGAATTTTTATACTTCCTTTGGTTGAAGGTATTTCTAAGACCTAAGGATATTGTGGTTATCAGCATGTGTAAATATCTCACTACTGAGATATTTGTGCTGGGTACTCGCATATCTCTGGAATTAAAAACATTGTATCATTCACATAGTTTTATATAGGGTGAGCTTTCTTTAGGAGCGGGGCCAAGATAGCCAGGAGCGCGTATGCCTTCCGCTACCCAAGATGCCATCGGCCGCTGCAGACACAAAGACAGAATCCAGTATTTAACGGTAAATTAGAGACAAAATGTACAGATGTAATCCCCGTACCCTGGTCTCCACCAGGGAGAACAATTTACGTGTGGAGAAGGAGAGTTATGTGTCGATGCCAATTTATTTACACGCTACAATAGCTGTTTGTTAATATTACAAGTCTGATGGGTCTTTGCTGTTTAGAAGTGAGTGCGCTGCCAACCGGTTACATCTGTCGATCGATAAATCTACATCTGGACTAGTGTGAGGCAAGAGATGTATGCCCCACATAAAGTGTTATTGACACAAGAAGATTGCATGCTTTACTGTTTCTGGTACTTACTGTGCTAATAAACTACTCTCCGTTAAGCATATGAATGTCTTAAAACTACTCACATAACACAAAATTGAAACACCCACCAGATCAAACGCAAAACTGGAGCCACAATGATTCATTGATATACATGCAGACTGTACTGCTGTATCTGGGAAAACAGATTGCATCACACCACTGACAAATTGTAGTTCATGCATTGAACTTAGCACCGGCAGGATTCTTAATAGGCATAATGGAAAATATTTCCAACACCTGTGAAAAGGTAAGTCTTTAATAATGAATTGCTGATTAATTAACTATTAATGACTGTCACTTCACGCAAGCAGTGGCGTGACCTGGATTGGCTGGTGGAAGCCCCGCTCCAACAAAAAACTCACACTGTATAAGCTGAAATGGGTGTTGAATTTTGAGACAACTGCCACAGTGATAGATGTTGGCTATAGCAAAGCCATACTCCTATGGGCATATGATAAAACTCTGTTCAAAAGAACTGCTTGATGCCATATATGGTAATGTCATCTCTACTGAGTTCGTGCGATGAAATAAGCAACTCGCACCGGTACTGTTTAATTATATTTGATACAATGGCACACGGCAAGCATGAATTAAGTGAGGATTTCCCTTTCATAATTGTGTGTTGCAATATGTAGTATGTTTTGTTTAATACGAGGATATAGCTCAAGCAAGGAAAGCATTTCTATAAAAAAGGAATCTGTTGACATCGAATCAAGATTTAGGTATTAGGAAGTCATTTTTGGTGCAGGAGAATTGAAGCATTTGAAATGTGGTGTTACATGAGATTGATGAAGATCAGATATGGGTGGATAGGGTTACAAACGAAGAGGTATTAAGACGAGTGGGAAAGGAGAGATGTTACTGGTGGCTGCTAATGAAGAGAAGAGATAGGTTGGTAGGGCACATACTAAGACACCCAGGAATAGCAAGCTTAGTTATGGAAGGTAGTGTGAAGGACAAGAACTTCCGAGCGCGATCCATCCACGACCCACCCTCCCTCACCCCTTTTCCATCTCACCCACTACTTTTTATTCCTTCTTTTCTCTCCCCTTCCTTATTAGGCCAACGGTATATTAATAATAGTGATATTTTTTTCTCTCTGTGATATCAGCTGATAAGAATGTTGCATTTAATGGCACAATACCTCATTAGGCTATTGTAAAAAAATTAAGTCGTCAGGATATTGATATCCACATACGCCTACTGTACTTCAAATGAAGTAACATTGAAAATTACACCTGATAAATTTTGTCAGATAACTTACCAGTGCAAATGTTACACCATTAGCAATCGAGGGGGGAATAGCATGCCATACAGGTTGAGAAAAGTACACAACATACCGTAGGCTATATTTTGCTGTTATGGCATTATTAATTCAAAGCAGTCACAATAACTCATTAGGCTATTGTAATGTAAAAAATTATTTTGAAAACACATGGATTAAGACGTGCAACAAGCTCCAAGTACTATTGGAAAATTGTATGAGTTATTGTGTTGCTTAGTTATTGGAGTTTTAAGGGGCAAAACATCGGTTCAATCCTACACATTGAGATTCGGCTTCATAACAATGCATTGGAACTTAATAAGGGCAGTGACTTGATCCCTTTTTAATTTGTATTGTTTTCTCTCTATCTTGTCCATGCAATAACAACTAAGTTAACTGATGATAATTTTGAGGAACATCACATGGCTTCTTAAAAAATAGCACTTGATGTTTGATATTGGCTACCCTTCACGCTGCAATATTCAATATCATTGAAATATTACAATTATTTTTATTATGGTATCATCACTAAGTTAATACGAGTAAGAGTATAATGCTCAGACAACAAACCATGGTTTCAAAACTTTAACTTCACAAAGTGAAATTAGGTTTTGGATGAGGATGTGTGAATGGTGAGTAGGTTATTTCCAGAAAGTCACATGCATACTGTTGAATGGCCTGATTATAAGCAAAGCTAGGCCTATTCAGATATACTTGTTATTTTATAAACTGTAGATAATCTGGAAGCTATCAACATAAATGTTAGGGAATAACCCAGCTCTTTTGGGAAAAACTCTTGTTGACCGACTGAAAAGCATCAAAAGTTTCATAGGTATGCCTTTTGTTTCAATGTTTTTCTGACACTACCAACTTCATCTAGCTGCATTAGCTTGGATCTATCACTTTTCAGAAACAACCAACACTCCTGAGGGAGAAAAATCATGACTCATAACATTCCAAGAGGCTTGCAGAAGAGACAAATCCTGGGGAAGTTAGACCCTCAGCCTGTCGGTCTAATGACAGCAACGAGTCAAGGCAAAGAAGAACACTGCGTCAAACCATGTGTTCTTCATTATGTGTCTGCATACATTGAAACACTGCTCGCTGTTGCCATGGAGACCGTTACCTCTCTCGTCTCCACTCCTCACTTCACCCGACAAGCGGACGCCAACCGTCACCTTTTGTAAATCCGACTATAGTCACAAGCACCCAATTTATGTTAGCCTACAGCTCAAGATGTCAGAATTATTCTTGGATCAGAAGGTACAGTCTAGGGAAACATAGTAGAAGTAAAGTAGCAAATTGCTGTGAAGGAGCTTTATTTAATATCTAAAAATTCGGTACTCACCAACAAGTTAGTCATAAGGTTATGTTCTACTTTACTAATTCATAATTTGGCGAACATAAAGAAATAAGAAGCCGAATATCTCCACAACATTAGTCTTTGATGTTCCATAATTGTGACAGTTGCTTGTTAAGTGAAAACACATTTTTTATTACAAAGCACTGGATTGTAAACCTACCACTGAAAAGTGTGTGTGTAATAAAGACTACAATATTACATCAACATGTATATCCTTGGTCACTTGTAACAGCTTCGTGGAAATTAGTTGCCAGAAAATCCAAATATTTATTGCCTAGATACGTTGCTTCGCTTGTCATAGGCCACATAACCTACTAGTTTAACATTGTCAAATAACACTCCAAATAGTTGTCACTGCTTTGAATCATAATTAGAACCAGAAATCGTCACTATTCCCGGTACGCAAGTATAATAACGTCGCTGGTTAAAAGGGCAGATTTTTTTTCGAAATGTGCAACGCATACATTGCGCAAATTTCAATCAGCACACACTACTGCACTCTACAGCAGTCACCAGTCATGAACGTGATATATTACGTTTTAACAAATTCTACGGATGAGAGCCACTGCATCATGGAAAAATAATGCACTGCATTAACACTAGAGATCAAAGATTAGAAAAAAAAAACATTCCGAACGAATGTAAATAAACGGTCAAACATTTAAATACAATACGTACAGAATCGATAGAATTCCCTTGTATCGATACTATCGATAGACCTGAATCCGAGAGTATCGATCATCACGCATCCGGCGTTTCTCAAATGTATTGTAACGTTTTCGGGGTTCGTAAAAATACTGGTCAGGCTATAATGCACTAAATCTTTATTTACAATAATATTATTTACACTAATTAACACTAAAACAAATTAGGCCTACCTACTCGCACACACACACACACACACAGTCTCACTTTATAGAGCTACAGTCGCTATCTATTTACAATGTTCTCTGCAAGTATCTCTTACAGTCACTATTTATCTTTCACAGTCACTGTCTACGTTATTTATATCCACATTTATCTTCACACCCCGTCTTCACTATTTACAGTCCTCCATATTTATCTTCACTCATCGCGCTATGCCCGGCAAACTGCTTCAACTCCACTTACTCTGGACTAACACCGACTCCGAACTCACACTCACTGACTGCTCGCTCGTCACACGTCACTGGTATATAAACAATCGGGCTCCTGGTCTAGAATGTTCTGGGCATCGCTACCTCCAGTAGCATCGAGTAAGTCCTCGTGGTTGGCTTCCAGAATTGTCTAGCCCCTCCCAGCGATGTTCTGGATCACCTTTCCTTTTCCAGTAGGTTCGAGCCTATTCTGGTCGACCCTATTCAACATTGCGTGGGGAGGGGCCTACCCTAATTAGCTGGCCGGATTGGCTATTCTGCATTCTTCACACACCCCGCCCACCTGTATGGCCCACAGTGACTCGTTACACTTGGTATTTGTGGCGGCCTTGGGAGGAACTAAGAGGGGTGCGTACCTGAGGACGGTCTCTTTCGTTGGTAGATTCGTCGTACGGCCCCTCCCCCGAGAACTGTCTGTCCGGCTAGCGGTGACACGTTTCGGTATGTATCTACCCCTTATTATTCCCGTTTTTCCAACGGGGTCGGGGATGAGATGCGATGGAAGTATTTGTGGCGATGGTTTTTACGGCCGGATGTCCATCCTGACGCCAACCTCATGAGGGGAGTTAATGAGAGATGAAAAGAATGATGGTGAATGAAAATTGTTGGCTATAACTTACAACCTGTCCGAGGCTTTGCAGAGTAAGGATGTTGATTTACGTACAGCTCTGCAGAATATATATCTCCTATTACCGAACTTTCAACTGTCCAGATAAATGAGGCAGAAAATCATTCCAGAGCCATACACAGAAAAAGTTCCTCGATTCTGCAAATGACAAAAAACACGTAATGTACCATACCTTATTCTACCCGAAGAATCATTATCGCCAAGCCACTGGCATGCTCTTGACGTGGCTGCATATGTAGCAAAGCTAATATTGGGATCAGGAGTAGCGAGTGCAATCGCGTGTCAATGTTTCATTGTCCTACCAAAGAAAGTTGTATCCTGTGTCTACAGTCCTGTGAACCTCGGAATCACCTTTGGAATATTAGAATATTGTATTCATTGATCAAATCAATAAGTTTGTCGTCTTACCTCCGTATCTCTTTGCCACCGTCATTTCGTCTGAGATCCTCGTCCTCACAGTAGGCCAGTTCCGCCCTCAAGCTTAAGGTGATGCGAATCACGGACTCCGCCAGTCTCTCTTTGGGGCGATCCATTATCACCTATAACATTACATTGTGGGTGGCACCCTTAACACAGTCTGATCAAATGAAAGGCAGGAAGAGAACGATTCCTTGGCAATACGAGAACGATAATGTGTTATAAAGGAATGCACCTCTATTCTTGTTTGGATCAAGAGTAGATGGCAAGAGCTTTTTTTTAACAGTTAATGCTTGTGTTATTATCAATGCGTTGAGGGTTGTACAGGAAAAAAAAGCAATAGACCCTGAAGATATTTGGTAACTAATACGAATAGTTTAACTCTGGTGAATTGTAAGGTATCGCACACTTGGGTTTCAATCGCTAGGCTGTTGTGGAATTTTTAAATATTGTATTACATAGTTATATTACACAGTTATATACATCACATGCGAACACAATTAAACACACAGTAAACACCTCAATATGTGTCCCAGAAAACCGCATGTCGCCTGGTCTCATTCGCTCTTCCTCCAACGGGTGAGTCTAGCCCAATTGCTGCATGGACACAGGTGTGTCAATATACCTGGGCGTGGGGAGGGGAGGAAGCACCCCCCGCGCGAACAGTGGGTGTATCGGGAATTGCCTCAGTAACGAGGCGACACCCATCGAAGAGTTTCACTACATGACTCCTAAACATGCCGCCCGCCAAAACAGAGTTTAACACTTTTTTCCAACACAAAGTCACCTAAAATACAAACAAGCGAACACACAGCACTGAACATAGTTAGGCAGTCAAAAACCAAATGTGTCTGTCTGGCATGGGAAGTGGGCAAAGTTTCGTAATGGGTCTCTTGAATGTACCAGATCAGGTACGTATAGTGACAACACGTACGAGTCCATCAGCTCTAGGGTAGTAGTACTCTCTTTCGGTCCTATATCGCCTAGGTGATTTAAAGAAATGGTAGGAGTCTGGTGCCCTATTGCGCTCCTTTCACTCCGATGTGAGTGGTATTAAATTTTTAAAGTTTGGGTACTAAATTTAGATCCTTTTTTTAAATTGAATAAATTTTTCTCACACCATGCATTAGTCTAATGTATATGCTTTAGTGGGAGAAGTTGTCCTTGTGATTAAATGTTATTGAATGAAATGATTTTTTGAATTGATTTTATTTATTTTTAAAGTTTTGAGAGTACTAGAGACAGTGTAATGCCTAGATTCGGCTATGGAGCTATTGTTTCCGTATCGCTCGGTGTTGGCCTATTAGCAGCTGCTGATATTTTGGTTTTGAATATATTTGTCATTGAAGCTGATAATTGTATATTTATTTTGTTTTTGGAGCGGGGAGTTTGGATTTGATAGTGCACTGGGCTGATTGGCCGCTCGCATCTCGGAGTAGCCAATCAGGGCCGGGCAGTGCTTGGCTATTTTAAATTGTTGAAATTAATTGTTTTTACATAGATATTGCGTTTTGCGCTTTGTAGTAGTTATGAATTTAAAATTTTTGATTTTTCCAGGAGATTTATGGAATTGAGTGTTTCCGAGATGGATATAGTGCTTTGTAGTTGTAATATTTTAGTGAGGTTAGCCATCCCCAGATGGCTGCTTTTGCATGTGAGATCTAATTATGCTGTAAGTTAAAATGACTGATTAAGTTGACGAGATGTTTTAAAGGGGAATAGTAATGAGGTGTCCTTATCAGTTTTTGTTGTTCGTGGTTTAAACTTCGTTAGTAGTCCATAAGAGGTTTTCCTCTGACTTCGCTAGTTTGCGACTTTGATGTTATTGCTTTTTTGAGGGGGAATGCTGTCGTGGTTATCGTCCCAGAAGTTGGGCTGGTGTGGTGTATCTTGCTATTTATAGATAGTAATTAGGGTTTTGGATTAGATTGCGTAGAATTAGGATATATTTAGGTTGTCTTCTACGTTTTAAAGTTGGGTCAGGAGCATAGTTGCCAAGTTGGCGGACTAGATACACACATCAAAAAAAGTTTTGCATCACCTCGGTTCCCAGATCTCCGGCATATAGACGTTGACTGTGTATATTGTATCCAAGATACAGTCCCTTTGACTGTTCATAGATGTCACTAAAACTGCTCAAAGATGTAAACAACCATGCATGAGCAGGGCCTATTAGACGGAGGGGGTACGACAGCCGATCAGTTCCAGTCATTCCACCAGGACGAAGGTACGCTGCTCATGTTGTCTGTAGTTCTACCATGCCTAGAAGGTCAATACCGCAGTTCGATCGCGTCCGCATTGTTACTTTGTGTCAAGAAGGGCTCTCAACCAGGGAAGTTTCCAGGCGTCTCAGAGTGAACCAAAGCGATGTTGTTCGGACATGGAGGTGGTACAGAGATACAGGAACTGTCGATGACAGGCCTCGCTCAGGCCGCCCAAGGGCTACTACTGTAGTGGATGACCGCTACTTACGGATTGCCGCTCGGAGGAACCCTGACAGCAATGCCACCATGTTGAATAATGCGTTTCGTTCAGCCACAGGACGTCGTGTTTCAACTCAAACTGTGCGCAATAGGCTGCATGATGCGCAACTTCACTCCCGACGTCCATGGCGAGGTCCAGCTTTGCAACCCCGACACCATGCAGCGCGGTACAGATGGGCCCAACAACATGCTGAATGGACCCCACGGAATTGGCATCACGTTCTCTTCACCGCTGAGTGTCGCATATGCCTTCAACCAGACAATCGTCGGAGACGTGTTTGGAGGCACCCTGGTCAGGCTGAACGTCTTAGACACACTGTCCAGCGAGTGCAGCAAGGTGGTGGTTCCCTGATGTTTTGGGGTGGCATTATGTGGGGCCGACGTACGCCACTGGTGGTCATGGAAGGCTCCGAAACGGCTTTACGATACCTGAATGACATCCTCCGACCCATAGTGCAACCATATCGGCAGAATATTGGAGAGGCATTTGTCTTCATGGACGACAATTCTCGACCTCATCGTGCACATCTTGTGAATGCGTTCCTTCAAGATAACGACATCGCTCGACTACAGTGGCCAGCATGTTCGCCAGACATGAACCCTATCGAACATGCCTGGGATATGTTGAAAAGGGCTGTTTATGGACGTCTTGACCCACCAACCACTCTGAGAGATTTACGCCGAATTGTCGTTGAGGAGTGGGACAATTTGGACCAACAGTGTCTTGATGAACTTGTGGATAGTATGCCACGACGAATACAGGCATGCATCAATGCAAGAGGACGTGCTACTGGGTATTAGAGGTAGTGGTGTGTACTGCAATCTGGACCACAAATGCTGAAAGTCTAGCTGTATGATGGTACAACATGCAATGTGTGGGTCTCATGAGCAATAAAACGAGCTGAAATGTTGTTTGTGTTGATCTCTATTCCCTTTGTATTTAAAGGTTCCGGAACTCTTGGAACCGAGGTGATGCAAAACTTTTTTTGATGTGTGTAGTTATCATGTTGGTTGGTTTTTAGGTAGAATTTCTGAGTGATTTTCGTTAGGTGGTCCAGAAGGTAGGGGACCTTGGTTTTACGATGATTGTATACTGTAGATAATCTGAGTTGTCCTTTTTTTTAGTGCCCTTCTTAGTACCCAGTTTTGAATCGTTTGCAGTTTTGATAGGCTATCTAGAGTGGACCTGATCAACCACTGCAAACCTCCAACACAGTGGGGTAAGTTTGTCTTCTTTCACGATCGACAGCGTTCTTGATTGGACGTGCGCCCTTCTGCCATCCATTTCACTCTCTGTTGTACATAGGACAAATAGTCGGTTGACCACGCCGACCCTAGCTGAGTCCGGCATTGCATCCACTTACGTGTGCTGGGCTCCTCTCCGCATTGTTTCCTGTCGACCTCTCTTGGTCAACTCTTGTCCTCTTTCGAACCCAACGGTATTAGCGTATCCGAGGACTAGGGAGTCTTTCATTTTCCCGCCTTAATTGGCCTTTGTCTCATCTTTTCTGATACCCTCATTCTTCGATTTCTTTTCATGTTATCTCCTGCCATCTGCATAAGGCCGTCAAGGAGGCAGGGTGTATGTAGCCCCACCACTTATGGTGCACCCTGGATAGTGCTACTCCCTCAAGGGCTCATGGCTGGTGAGTTTGTGAGTTGGTGACCCCGAGGGATTCCTGAGATGGGCCCGTTTTGTCCTTTTTCCTCTGACCTTGGGGCGGGCCCTCTAATCTCTCCCTTTCCTATATGCCTTTCATGGCTCTACTTCCTTCGAAGTCCCTCAATCCTCATTCTTCGAGGGTTGAGGGCATTTCTTTTCTTCCTGTCCTTTATTTGCCTTATCCTTTATTATTTCTTTACAATTTCTTCTTCTAGTATGTAAGTTTATAGTTAGTATTAGTTATAGGTTTCATTCCCATATCATCTTTCGCTATCACGCAAACCATTAGGGGCCGATAACCTAGATATTAGGCCCCTTAAAACAAGAATTATCACCATCATCATCATCAAGAACATTCGTTAACAGTGTTCTTGCATCAGCCTTTTAAGGGTACTTGTCGCATGCTCTGATGAATCGTTTCCATTCTGCAGCTGTCATTTGATAGCGGCAGATTTATTCAGTCCCTTGGAAGGTGGCATCATCATTTCCAATAGAAATTGTTGGATCCAACTCTGAATCCGACCTTTCCTCTTCCGTCACGTCCATGAGGTCCTCAGGGAGAGCTGAAGATTGAGGGGGTGGACGACGCTTGCTTGATGATCTGGAGGAGCGAGGAGGAGTCTTTGGGGGCAATATTTCTTTCCACAGACGGACGCTTGGAGGAATGTTCAGATTGTTGGCGGATGGTGCTGGGGTAATCAGAATCATCTGCAGAACTGTTCCTCTTTTGTCGAGATCCTCGATCGTTGCGACATCGTCATCATCATCCCCGTCGAAATCGTCACCATCACCTGAACCTTCCCAAGTTCTTCAGGATAATCCTGGCTGATGTCCTGCGATCTCCGAAAATACTCCTTCACCCATCCCTCCAAACCAGAGTAGAGGGTTATTGAATCACGAGAATTTGCAGACCCTATTCCTTTATATCCGGACCAGTGGCTTCGATTGGAACCACCGGCCAGCAACAGAATGGATAAAGTAGCCAGATTCTGATAATCGGTTGTTTTTCCACAGACATCAATCCCAATTAAAGGAGAATTTTTAAATTCAAACACTGTAGATTTAAAACTACTTAACTCAGTCAACAAGACTTTAATCTTGTGGAAACATGCTTTTCTAGGGAAATTAGAAAATTCCCGGAGTGCAGTGTTACTGCATTTTTGGAGATACTTCCGCGTCCCACTGGTGATGGCGAGATTTAGGCCTAATCCGTAGCGTTAGCAATGCGCATGCGCTCGTGTGAACTCTCTCGCAGATGGAATGAGATGCTACGAACACAAATAAAATACCGTTTATCTGAGGAAAACTGAGGGGGTTGCGAGAGTACACAATAGGAGTGTCACATAATAAATGTTTACGGGAAGTAACAGTATAGTTAGGAGCCCGGAACAAGGCGATACAATTTTCCACACTGCTGGAAATAGTCATTCAGAAAGGAATTCCTTCAAATAGTCTGCAATTGTCTCCTGAGAGTTGATATGGACATGGTGGCACTACTGTCCATGAAGGGCCTAGGCCTACCAAGCGACCGCTGCCCAGCCATTTAGCCTGCAGATATTGGGGTGACGCGTGATCAGCGCATCGGGTCCCCTCGGCCGTAAATCTTGGCCTTCGTGATCGGGCGCTGACTCATTGTCAGACAGCTACTCAATTGTCCTCACGAGGCCGAGTGCACCCCGTTCCAGCCATCACGTCAGTTTCTAAAATCCCTGACGGAGCCGGGAATCGAACCCAGGGCCTCCGGGTGTGAGGCAGGCACGATACCCCAACACCACGGGGCCTGCTACCCTTTGTAGTAATGAATAATAATTTTGGGGATCATGTAGCAATAGATATTAGTTACCCACTATCCCTCTATGGTGTGTCCGCCATTACACGCGTAAATTATGGGACAAATACAGTATTGCTAATCCCGCGCATTCGGTACTGACAGCCTCCCTGTCACTTTGCCCCGCTTTTCCTCTAGGCAACCCACGGTCGCCATGTAACAAGGTCGTGCGTCTAACCGCCACACGGGAGAGAATTCTGCGCACGCTTCTCACCTACACCCTGTATTTCGAAGGAAAGAACGTTAAGGATTTGTCGAGAGCTTAGAACAGTTGAGCTGTGTTGCCAAGTATTTAGTGTTGTAAATCAACTGATTCGAATAATACACAGCACTACACTTCAGACATTATTTCTGTGCAATTGTACGAAATATATTTTAAAAGTGTGTAGCCTCCGTGGCTTAGGCTGCAGCACGCCGGCCTCTCATCGCTGGGTCCGTGGTTCAAATCCCGGTCACTCCATGTGAGATCTGTGCTGGACAAAGCGGAGGCAGACAGATTTTACTCCGGATACTCCGATTTTCCCTTTCCACTCTCATTTCATTTCAACTGTCGTTTATTTAATCATTTCCCCAGGGGAGTGCGACAGGCTTCGGCAGGCGGCACAGTTCATATCCTCGCCGCTTAAAGGGGGTTTCATTCTTTCCTTTCCCTGACCCGGTCGGTAGACTGGAAGCAGGCTGTGGATTTTCATATTTTATAAGTCAATCCTGAGTCAATGCCGAGGACATTCAAACAGAGAAATACGGCACTTAGATGAATAATTAAATTACACTGAAACTATGATACCTTTACCATCGGCATTCAATTCAATAATACAACAGAGAGGGCAAACCCTCTACAGCTAATGAATATAAAAACTCTCATCATGCAATGAATATCCTTTAACACGAAGCACGAGTCTGGGGGGAGGTTGTTCACAGCATACAGTACAGTAGTTGACAGATAACACTATGCACACTCACTGAATCGCGACTCTCTACGGTTAATATAAGCTTTTAAAGTTAAGGTAAAGTCATATTTAGCACTGGGCACTCAAAAAAACCGGTCTGTAGCGATATTATTGCCGGGGTTTTATATTATCGAGTTGTAGGCTATTGAATGACAGGCGGTACTTTGAACTCTATGACGGGAAAGAATAGCTTGTGCTCTATTATCGACTGCCGCAAGCGAACTGACACCAATACATAAATTATCCTAGTCACTTGGCAAGGGTTTGACAAGCTCCATCCCTTCACTGTCCCTATCATCATCACCACCATCAATGTCTTCGTCAGAGCTTGATGAATTGTCAAGGTTAATAATCATTTCATCCACCGCGATATCCAGAACGCCTTCAGTATTTCTTTCTGTACATGCTGTACGGCATGTGTTCAGTCCTCGGGTCGAACTTCGGCGAAGTAAAAGTAAGGAAACAATGACAGAGCAAGGAAATCCGACACTGACACTGGTTAACAAGCGACTGAAACAATGCCTGCCCACACGACAAGAATTCTGTCACTTGTGTGGTATATTTTGTAGCCACATTTTGGTGACGGGTGTTTGATAGTAAAATGTCGAGAGCTGTGAGATATTGTTTGTAGCTTTTTGAAAATTATGCATGTGTGACGCATTTGCAGTGAGTGTTTACACGGACTTGAAAACAATTTGGTATGTGCATCTCTGCGAAGGAAGAGCCGTATGTTTTCCCCAAAGACAATGGAAAGGCTAAAAACAGTAAAATTCCACACGCCGCGAATACCTTTTAATTTAGATTTATTTTATCAAAGTAGGTAATAGAAAAAAAAGCAAGACAAAATTAAATAAATCACTTTGACAAATACAAGGAACTTCAATTATACATAACACAAAATTAAGTTCTTTCGACAGTACTAATTTCTGAATTGGAACTGTACACAAAATAAAATAAGTCACTTTGTCAATACAAGATTGTGGTTAGGAACTTTAGTCACACAAAATAAGATAAAACAAACAGTAATCAAGGATTTATTAATTTAAAGCTTCTAGGGAACTCATCTGCTCTTCTATTTTCTCTGCTTCAGAACGGGCGTCATTCAATATCTTCTTCCTTTTTTATTTGGCCAATTCATGGAGACCTTTCGTGTCTTCTCTTTCGACTGCCACCATAGCCGTCGCTTCCTTTTCCTCCTGGCTTCGCACCTGTTTTGCTCCCTTTAACACGGTGTAGGAATTTCGTGCAGTACGGACTCTTGGCTAACGGTTATCTTGTCCACTCCACCAGCTGCCGTCACAGCGTCCTGAACAGTATGCATGCCAATCAGACTTGCTTCTTTGGGATTGACTGCCATGTACTCCTTGTTCAGGGAGAAACTTCTCTCTATAGCAGCGTTCCTGTGATACAAAATCTGTGTCATTTTATCGAAGCTTGTGAGATCGTTATGTGCTATAACGTCATATGATGGCATATCCAGTAACACCTGTATTACTAACGATAAGGGTCTGCTTTCCAGGCTTCGGGGAGGTGTTGACGTCATCTAAATAATTAGTAGCCGATAACCTAGATGTGGATTTGATGTCTTTTATGTGTACGTAAAAGGTTCTGTTGGATAGGTATCGTTGGATGATTTTGATGTAAGTCAATGGTATATTGTGTTGTATTCATTTGTAAAGGAGGGTTGAGTGAATTACTCTGTCGAAAGCCTGTTTGTAGTCGAGAAATACTGCAAGTGTACCCTGATTGTGTTGGAAACCGTGTGTAATGTATTCAGTTACTCTTACGAGTTGATGTGCGGGTGCGTGTCCCTTTCGGAAACCGAATTGTTTGTATGAGCCTGTTTTCAATATGTCGTATGGTTTTTGATGTAGAGTACTTTTTCGAAAATTTTAGGAATGATGCTCAGTAGGCTGATGGGTCTGTAGTTTGAGGGGAGTCTATTGTTTTTCCCTTGTTTTAGAAAGGCGATAATTTTTGGCATTCTCCATTGTTGCGGAAAATATTCAAATTGAATAATGGAGTTAAATAGGTGCGTAATAAGTTTTGAGTCCTTTTTGTGTTTGCTTCTTCAGTAGAATGGCAGCCAAGACATTGCGGAATTCGCCCATATTATCAGAATTGATCACAGTGTCTGCCGAGCCAGTGGAAAAGTGCTAAAGAAAAATAATAATCCCTATCACCATTAAAATAAACAAGTTAAAATTAACTGTTACACACGTAGATAGTTCTACTATCTGTAGAATAAATGTTTTTGAACATTCTTGTTACAACAATGTTAAGTTTCATAAAATATTTACGTAATTGACAGTCACCCTGTGGCTGTGTCACTGAAATAGTCTGATTAAAATCAGCTGTTCACTCATACAAATGAAGTTAATATTACTAAAACCCTACATTATACACGAGCGTACGTGAAATGTTACTATCTACTCTAATAATACTGTTAAAAATTGTATAACGTTTTAAATATTTACATTATATACAGTTCTCGTGCTTCACACGGTTTAAAATATACTACTAGCACTATCAGTCGCGATCTGACAGCTTCATAGTGTCTCTGTTACATTAACAATTCTTTGAACAATGTTTTAACCGACGATGAAATTCTCAGGTACTTCTAGTGGTAAGTCATAATAAATAAGCTTTAAATATCAAACACTTAAGTTAAATACAGCTTAGAATGTCGAGTCGATAAATAAAACAATGGGATTAAGAGCGATGCGAAACTACTTAAAAACTCTATACATTTCGTGGATCATATACAAATATTCTCTGGCATAAACAATTCAAACATTAACCTTTGTGTTAGCGCTTCTTACTCATCCTGTAACAATTCGTTGCTCCACATAGCAATATATTCCTTCCTTCCGCAATACAGTGAACAATACTTATCAATGGCGTCTTACTATGCTCCAAACATGTCATACTTCCTTCCTCTCCTTACTATAAACAATCTTCAAAACTCCGCACGGTATTACTTCCATGAAAAACCCATCTTGCTACAAACTTGTAGAAGAATTAGTGATTTTTACTAGGTAACTACACTAGAGTATATTACCGTTCAGAATGCACTCCTAACTACCAACTCCTTTCTAAATTATTAAACCTCGTGCATCAAATGCAACAATTATATGTTCGTTCACAATAATACATTTCACAAAGTACTTCTTATTCCTTTCATTAGCGCTATTTGTTCTCTTTGATCCATAATAAACTTGTTTTTCCACGTTACCAAACGTTAACAATGTTAATTTGTAGTTCGCTCGTCTTTTAGTTGTTAATAAAAATAAATGCATATCCTCACGCTTCTGGTGTACATTTAAATATGTGAACAATTCATATTTAAGTTGTTTTCAACATACTATACCGCAGGTAGACTAACATATCTCCTGGTCTATTCATCTCAGTTAAACAATGTTTCTACTGTAATTGTTGATAAATATAGGCATCATTAGACCTCAATCGTCACTACCATGATCCTATTTTATAGTGTATATTCGTAGTATCAATAGTCCAAGACTATATAGTTGTCTAATAAGTTGTATTCCGCTATTGGAATTTTATAACATTCAGATTGTTATAAATAAATATTTCAGATGTATATTAACATCGTAATGTCTGTTAAATAATATCACAGCATCTCACAATAATGCTTTACTTGATAACAATGCAACATAGATATATAAATGTGTACTTCCGTCGCTGTTACGCATAGAAATTGTTAATAGCAATTATAATGTTTAAATATTCTTACAAATATGTCATTATTTACGCTTTTCTCTCCAAAATACAATGTATTCGAAGCCTTCTCTCCGAGATACAATATTACCGAAGCATTCCATT
Organism: Meconema thalassinum; assembly: GCA_946902985.2. Taxonomy (NCBI): domain Eukaryota; kingdom Metazoa; phylum Arthropoda; class Insecta; order Orthoptera; family Tettigoniidae; genus Meconema; species Meconema thalassinum. The sequence continues at coordinate 516,496,309 of OX336392.1, forward strand.
TATAAAACGAGTATCGTTCGAAAGTGAGTATCTTACAACGTTTCCTTCAAAATAAAAATACGGAAAACGCAAATCTCAGTTGCAAATACATGAAATAAGGTCTTAAACGACACACGAAGATGTATCAGAAATTACAATGAAACTCTAAAATTTTAGCTATTAAAAACAAAGAATAAAGATAAAAATTTCTACAAATGAAGTTGGTCACTCCAAAAATGGATTTCTACTGTTACAACAAAACTACAGATATTCGAGCAAACGGTTGTTCTACCTTGAGATGTCTTCTACAGCCAAGAAATACCTCTATCAGCTGTTCTTGATATTCCGTCGAAGCTGCAATCGCTCGCCTCCCCGTGAAAACAGTTACTGCCAAGCACGTGCAAATCAGCTGTGAGCGACCCCATCTCAGTCGGGCTGCATCACCTGCTCTGCGTCTCGGCTGGAGCTGCTAACGGTGGATCTTCCATCTTCACGGTCAGCGACCTGGAAACTGCGTTTCTTGGTTCGTCTGGCTGCAAACGGTATTCTGCTTCTTATCTCTGAACTGCAGAGTGGTCTCGCCATTGTAGATCCGCAAGTCCTGAGTTGACATTTCGTCATGATGGTGTTAGACATCTTGCTTGTAGTGTAGAAACTCATATTGTAATACTGCAAGTTGTAGCGCAGTTGTAGCTGTGTCGAACCTCGATTTTCCAAGTCACTCTGACTTCCCAATCCATGGTATAGATTAACCTCCTTTCATTTATTTAGTTCTCCATAATATTCTCTTCAGTATACGTAGAATAAGCTTTTCCTCCCCGACTTAAATTCGCTGTCATCATGTAGACTATAATGTAGACTGTGATGAAATAATGTTGAATATATTTAGTTGAATTCGTTTAGCAATATTGTAACTTTAAAATGGGCAATGCTGTTAGTTATAGCTTCTCTGTAAAGTGCTGTTTTATAAGCGAAGTCTCGTTCTGATGATGTTATACTTTCATAAACGCTGGTCTCTCCAATACTAATGTAATTTCACTTTACCTTCTCTTCTTCTAAGCTTCCTCGGCGATTCCTCGGTCATTCGACAGTACAACAGTGCTTGTCGACCGGGCTTACGTTGCGTGCAATAAATGCTTCTCTTCTGTGCGCGTGAGTTGCTGCGAGAGAGTCACGCCACGCTTCTCTCCTCGGCGGCGGGTGTCACCGCTAGCGTTCCTCAGCTAGCCTCACACTTCTGCATTTTAATAGAAATATACTAATATTTTCTTAATTATCCAATAATTTATTTCTTTTCAACCAAATAAATTTCATATTGCATTCTACACCTGTAGATGTGCTTATTTCGCTTTATATCTGCCAAATTTATATAAAAGCGATTCCCACGAAAATTATGTGCTTTTATTTGATTGGCTGTTGACATATTCTGATAAAGGCTCCTGGATCTAGCCTCTTATCCACGGGTCGTGTGCATTGCTTTGTTATGGTCGCCTTGCTAACCGAAACTGGTTTTCTGGTGCCAAACATGAAGCTTTGTACAATTTCCAGCTTCGAATGATCGAACTCTTCCTTAGTTAAAATCTCATTCACCAGAATATTTCCAAATAATAAATTCCTCAAAATGCTTCACAATTCTCCAAAACACTTTCATTATGCATCATTTGCATCCCATCATAATACATATATATTTATTAAATGATTTTAATTCCAAATTTCCAATTTTTCCTTCCAATGGTGCACAAGTCGTTAGAACCTCGGCTCAATCAGAGGTCCTAAGCTGGGCTGAATCGAGTTCAGTACACAATACAAAACAAAAAATCTAAACACTATATTTACATAAACTGTCACGTTACGCTCTCGAAAATACCAAGTATGTCAGCTACACAAATAAGACACTAAGAATTTACATTTAAACGAAAGCAAAACAATTATTTACAAGATTTCCCATACAACACGCAACCCGACCCGACCAAAATTAAATTAATTTAATTTTTGTACTCATCACTTTCAGCACATCATTACGCCATGGATATCGCCTGCCATCTTCCCTATATGGTGGCCTAGCCCATCATAGACATCTCTGCAGTGGCTGAAATGGTTGTCTTCCTTCCTTCAATGGCTGTGGAGATCTTTTTAAAGTCGGCTGTGATGCACGTTCCGGTTCATTCACTGCCTAACTAACTGCTGTAATTTCGACTACTCAATTCATCGAAAAAGTCCAATAGCAGTGCGTTGACTGGTCCTGATTTCCGTGGTCTGATAACCATCTATCTAAACACTGAATTTATCGTAAAACTTTCAACACTTCAATTGCATCGCACACAAATGGAATAGTAAATATGCAAAATTTTACAAGTACTTTGCATCGCACGGATGCGCCAAATGTTCAAGTCTCAAAGTATCTCGTGCCCTCAATAATACGCAGAATGAGTATCGATTCTCAACGTAGAATGTAGAAAGTAGATGCAGAAAGTAGAATGTCGAATGCAGAATGTTATAACACCGCACTCGTAGCGCTATTTATACAAAATGACACAAAATCGAGAGAAGGGGTAATCCGCTCAGCTAAATTCTATAATACTAGGGCTACCAGCATGTGTGACCTCTCAAAATAATGGTGACATTCAGCATGTCACGAATTTAATCGTGTGCAACCAAATCGATCGTACAGTTGCAAATAATTTGATTGGCGCCAATTTCTCGTTCCCGCCGTTGACTGGCGTCATTATCTTCTCATTGGCTGGTCATCTCGCACAATTTGCGAGTTCTCTGCGAAACCCCGCCTATGGGTGAGATCAAGACATTTCATTTCTTCTCACTCACATTTCACTCTTTCCTTGTCTTAAAGCTAGCGGACAATGAAATATCTTCAACATGCGTCATGAGCGTACTGTGGCTCTCAGAATAGTTTTGCAGCCCCATCCTTTTGTCTTATGGAATGTGGTTGCGACCGTTCGTCTGCAACTCAAGTACCTGAACGTTGTGACATCTTAGCAAACTCTGGCTTCAGCAGTGCTCGTTTTTCAAGCAGTAAGAATAAAATATAGAATCGTTAATATGGGACCAATATTAAAAGTTCATTCACCCCATAGTTGGTGATAATCAAACTTAGAATGAAGTATATTTTCACTTCCAGGCAGCACATGGATCAAACTAGTGACTGATAACCCACAAACTCAATATTCTTAAATAATCCCTTTTTAATGAATATTTTCCCCTCTCTTGGTTCTTTTTTAATGAATATTTATCCCTTTAAAATCCGTTCTCTTTATGTATTACCACGTAGCCTTGTCCCACCGACAACAGTCACCTTTATTGCTGTTTTTCTCAATAAGTCACGTTTGCTCCCGCATTTGTTTCAAATATTGTCAATTGATATTACAAAAAGAAAAGGAGGCAAGGCCTCACATGTTCTCCGAGACAGGAAAGCCAGTCTCGAAAATTATTTTCATATTCGTGATATGGAATATGCAGAAGTCAACGTATTAGAGTACAATGAAATACATTAATCATATAATATCTTATCAACACAGAGATCCATGTTACTACTAATATTGTACTTTACAAAGAAATACTTTATCCTAAACTATCTTATTAACATAGGGATCCATGTTACTACATGTTTATGTGTGTATACTGCATTATGGCTATTTGGCTGCAATACATATTATTATTAGTAGTATATATAAGAAGAGGATAGGGATTGGAAGAGATGTGTCGATTTGCTCATAGATAGATGGGACGGGTTTCGAGATATTTTCCTGAAAACTATTCCCAATGTGCGACATTAATGATCGTTACAATTACAACGCCATATCATGAGGTCCAATTCTGTTTTCATTCTGTTTCTGTATGAGGTAATATTTGCATGAAGGAATAACAGACTGTAAAATGGATAGACGCCAGTGTCGAGACCTTCCACACGAACAGTGTCACCACCTGTATAAACAAAGACCCTAAAAGATGGTATGGATTCTGTCGGCAAAACAGAAAAAATCAAATAAAGTACACCCTCAGGGGCTCACGGCTGGTGAGTTCGAGAGTTGGTGACCCCGAGGGATTCATGTGCTGGGTCCGGTTTTCCCCATTTTATCCATTACCTCTGGGGCGGACCGTCTGCTCTTTCCCTTTCCTATCTGACTTCCATGGCTCTTCTTCCTTCCAAGTCCCTGAGTCCGCATTCTTCGAGGGTTGAGGGAATTTCTTTTCCTCCTGTCCTTTAGTTACCTTATTCTCCTTTTGTTATCCATTTCGTCTTCTAGTATATAAGTTAGTTTTAGTTAGCCTGTAGACATTTCATTTTCATCTTCACGATCACCCAAACCATAAGGGGCCGATAACCTAGATGTTAGGCCCCTTAAAACAACAATTATCATCATCATCATCATCATCATCATGGTCTGGGATGGATAACCAGGTCGGAGGGAATTGTGTTTTTATTTTATTTGTGAGCAGTTGTTCAATGTACTGTTGTTTTAGGGAGCTGTGTTTTTTGTTGAGTTGGTTTGGAACTTGTTTTTTATGTAGTTGCATTGGGGGTCTCGTCGGATTCTGAAATCTTCGTCTGTGGTTTCCAGAGATTTGTATGGTTCCTTAGTTTAGGGCTTGCGACGACGCGGTCATGTAGCCCCGTGTACTTTGGGTGTGTGTAGAATCTGTCTTATAACCGGTGTTAATTGTGGTGGCTGTATTAGTGTGTGTTATCTGTAATTCAGGTAAGGACTGCAGACGATCTATTTCAAGTATTTCCTACTTTTGCTATCGTCAACGACACATAGCTGTGAGCCTGGCTACTAGATGCACCGCAACCGGCACCTGGCGTCGAACGTTGAAACGTAACACAGCGTTAATAAAAACGATCCTACAAATTGTAGTTAGTGGAAGGTTCTTTTACATGCTATACGTTTATGACAAGGGCCCGCCGACTTAACGTCCCCTCCGAGTGAAGGCATTCTGAGGGATGTTTAACGCTCTTAAAAAATCCGACGACTTCGGCCGGGTTTCAACCCGCGATCTTGGGCACAGCAGTTCACCATGCTACCAACTACGCCACCGTTGCCGCTTTCCAGAGTGTGGTGGGTATTGTTTGTTGTTGTAGTTCAGAATCTGGTAGCGATGGGAAGGCTGATTTTTAGTTTTTGAAACATGGGTTTGTTTCTGGTTACTCCCCCAGGGGCTCGCAACTTGTGGGACCTGTGTTGCCTACCACGGGACCCCGGCTGAGTCGGGCATTGCTTCCACTTACTTGTGCTGGGCTCCTATCTGTTATCTTTCCTCTCAAACTCTCTTGGTAAACCCTTGTTCTTTTCCGACAGTATTAGGGTATCTGAGGCATAGGGAGTCTTTCACTTTCCCGCTTTAATTGGCCTTCTCTTTCTATTCATTGTATCTTCTGCCTTCTGCCTTCTGCATAAGGCCCTCAAGGAGGCAGTGTGTTTGTAGCCCCACCACTATTTGGTGCACCCTCGATAGTGCTACACCGTCAAGGGCTCACGGCTGGTGTGTTCGGGAGTTGGCGACCCCGGGGGATTCCTGAGCTGGGTCCGAATCCTCCCCCCCCCCTTTTTTCATTGCCTAGGGGGTGGACCCTCCTCTCTTTCACTTTCCTATCTGCCTTTCATTGCTCTCTTTCCTTCCAAGTCCCTCAATCCTCATTCTTCGAGGGTTGAAGGCATTTCTTTTCCTCCTGTTCTTTATTTGCCTTATTCTCCTATTGTTTTCCATTGCTTCTCCTAGTGTATAAGTTAGTTACTTTTAGTTATAGTTAACATTTCATTATCATCTTCATGATCACCCAAACCATTAGGGGCCGATAATAAATGTTAGGCCCCTTTAAACAACAATTATCAACATCATCATCATCATCATCTTTTCATTATAGTTCCTTTTCTCTTTAAGATTCCCGCCCTGTTTTTCTGAATTGGCTCCCCGTGTCTCTAAATTATATTTTGTGAGTATTTTGAATCTCATCTCCATTTTGTAAGTATGTTCAATCTCAATTGCATTTTGTCAGTACAGTATTTTGAATCGCAAGCTTCCACATATTGTGAGTATATTGAATCTAAATTACATTTGGTAAGTATTTTCAAATTCAATTCCATTTTGTAAGTATTTTGAATTTCAATTGCTTTTTGAGAGTATTTAGAATCTGGTATGGCATTTTCAATCTAACTTGCGTTGAGTATTTTCAATTTCAATTGTATTTTGTCAGTATTTTGAGTTTAAATTGCATTTTGTAAGTGTTTTGAATCTAAACTACATTTTATGCGTATTTTTCAATCTATTTCTTTTATGAGTATTTTCCTTCTAAATTACCTTTTGAAAGTATTTCCACTACATTTTGTGAGTCGTTTTAATCTTGAGTTCCATTGTGTAAGTCTAACGTAATATTCGTTATGGTTTCTATTACATTGTCATTTTCGATATCACCCAGACCATTAGGGGCCGATAACCTACATGTTAGGCCCCTTAATACAATTATCATCATCATCATTTATTGGTTCCAATTGTTTTTAAATCGCAGAGTGGCTCCTTTTTTACATCTTATTAATAATGTTATTGGTTTTAGTCCCTTTTTAACCACTGTGGCTTATAGAGACGCCGGAGTGCCGGAATGTTTAACGTGCCAGCAAATCTACTGACACTGCTCCCTCACATTTGCGCACCCTCAACTGCCAGTTGACTGCGCCAGGATTCGATCCTGTAACCTTTTATGGTTCTAATATGGTTAAAGACTTTTAGTTTAGTTTTAGTCTGTTTTTTGTTTTTATTCTGTTAACCTCTGTTTTTATAATTTACTATGCCTTATTTGTTTTATTGTTTTTATGATCCCCTCTTTTACTGCTTTTATCCAAATAAGGCATAATTGTTGGGACTCACTGTCTGTATTACACAAACCATTTTCGTATTTAATCTCTGGTAGTGGGCTGTTTATATTGTCATCCTTTCATTTCATAACATTTATTTCATTAGGAGCCCTTTAACCTAGATGTTAGGTCCTATAAAACTAGATTATCATGCGAACTGCACCGTCCAGCGGCCGCATGATACAGCACAGTCGAAGGCATCCCCAGGGAGCTCCATGCCAACACTCCAAGCACTGAAATCTGTAACACACACGGCCATTTCAAATATGCTAGAGAGAAACAGGTACAGTTCATAGCATCGTAGCACGTTCAGCGTAAACACGTATTTATCTACTCTAAGGAAAAAAGAGGGGCATTTTCACAGTTACATTAAATTTGCTTTACCTGAAATTAATTTACGTTCCAAATGAAAACAGAAAATGTCAAACTTCAATAACACAAAATTAAGTTACAGTTACGTCAACCAATATGCATATGCGTTGAAAAAACATATCTTCCATTCCGCCACTCTTATCGGCAAGGAAATTAATATGCCTGCTATAATGTCTGGATTTTTCAGATTTATATCTGAAAATGTGGAGTTTATATTGGAATTTCAAATTTTAATTTTGAATACCAATTTATGTAGACTATCTTTCCCTAGAAATCTTCGTATCGAACTTTCAGAAAATCGAGATTTAAAATCACCAATAGTGTTTAAACAAATATGCGCAAGCGAATTTTCCTTGGTATAATATTAACGTATTTATAAATTTTTTAAATGTTGTAGCCTATTACAAAACTTGTAAAATAATGCAAATAAATACCTTTTTTTTCTAGAATTTTCAGTTTAGGAAATAGGCTATAAGATTTCTTGTTGCAGTAAAATATGTATTTTTTAATCAATGTATTAACTGTTTATGAATTTTCATCAATGAAACTTTGTAAATCGCAAAACTCTATTTTATACGCTAAAATACTCCAGGACTGTAGTCTTTGTCTTTGTCTTCGTCTTCTACCTTTTCAGCTCTTCTCTTTTTCTTGGTATTTTCCCCCCAGTGGCTCACATCTAGTGGAACGTGGGTTGGCGACCACGGGTCCCCAGCTGAGTCCGGTATTGCTTCCACTTACTTGTGCCGGGCTCCTTTCTGTCTTCTTTCCTTTCGACCTCACTTGGTCAACTCTTGTTCTCTTCCGACCCCGACGGTATTAGGGTATCCGAGGCCTAGGGAGTCTACCTTTCCCGCCTTAATTGGCCCTTGTCTCATCTTTTCTGATACCCTCCTTCTGCGAGGGGTCAAGCTTCTTTTTCTTTTCATGTTCTCTCCTGCCTTCTGCTCAAGGCCCTCAAGGAGGCAGGGTGTATGTAGCCCCACCACTTCTGGTTCACCCTGGATATTGCTACACCCTCAGGGGCTCACGGCTGGTGAGTTCGGGAGTTGGCGACCCCGAGGGATTCCTGAGCTGGGTGCGGTTTACCCCTTTCGTCCCTTACCGGTGGGGTGGACCCTCTCCTCTTTCACTTTCCTATCTGCCTTTCATGGCTTTCCTTCCTTCCAAGTCCCTCAATCCGAATTCTTGGAGGGTTGAGGGCATTTCTTTTCCTCCTGTCATTTATTTGCCTTGTGCTCCTTTTGTTTTCCATTTCTTCTTCTAGTATATAAGTTAGTAGTTAGTTTTAGTTATAGTTTACATTTCATTATCATCTTCACGATCACCCAATCCATTAGGGGCCGTTAACCTAGATGTTAGGCCCCTTAAAACAATAGTATCATCATCATCATGTTATGATCTTGATCCGGTACTTTTATAACTTCCTCGTCCCCATCCGAAAAATCTGAGGCGAAGTCCTCTACTTCATCAGATAACTGGCTCAAAATATCAGGTATGTCTTCGTCATTGTCAAAACGAGACCTAATATAGAATTATACTAAATTTAATTTCGCCTGAATTTGCCTAATTACCTGAAATATACAGAGGAAAGGAAATTTTAAAGAAATAAACTTTAAATACATTATCAGGCGCGTGGTTGACTTTGGCAACCAGCTTCGGGTTCCAAGAATTTGCTCGCAATAATTAGGCCTACACACGTGTCACTTGCACTGTTGTTGTAACTCGACTGAACTGTAGGTCAAGAGTGAGAGCGAAGGTATTAGTTGCGAGGTTGTGACAGGCTGACAGTTTTAGGAATTACGGCGTCAAATAGCTCCCGGTCTAGAGTTAAGGTCCAACCGCGTCATCGATTGGCGGAGCCTGTTCTTACAATTGATACCGCAAAAGCACTCGCCCCCTGATTCATTGCACTGCCAGGGGCTCACATCTAGTGGGACGTGGGATGGCGACCACGGGATCCCAGCCGAATCCGGCATTGCTTCCACTTTTGCCGGGCTCCTCTCCGTCTTATTTCCTGTCGACCTCTCTTGTTCAACTCCTTTTCATTTCGGACCCCGACGGTATTAGGGTATCCGAGGCCTTGGGAGTCTTTCACTTTCCCGCCTTAATTGGCCCTTGTCTCATCTTTCCCGATTTCCTCCTTCTGTGAGGTGTCAGCCTTCTTTTCCTTTTCCTGTTATCTCCTGCCTTCTGCTCAAGGAAGCAGGGTGTATGTAGCCCCATCAATTCTGGTGCACCCTGGATATTGCTACACTCTCAGCGGCTCACGGCTGGTGAGTTCGGGAGTTGGCATTCCCGAGGGATTCCTGAGCTGGGTCCATTTTTCCCCTCTTTTCCCCTGACCCCTCTCCTCTTTTCCCCTTTACTATGTGCCGTTCATGGGTCTCCTTCCTTCTAAGTCCCTCAATCCTCTTTCTTCAAGGGTTGAGGGCATGTCTTTTCTTCCTGTCCTTCGTATTTGCTTTATCCTTTATTTGTTTACCATTTCTTCTTTTAGTATGTAAGTCTGTAGTCTCATCTCATCTATCACTCAAACCATTAGGGGCTGATAACATAGATGTTAGGCCCCTTAAAACAACAAATATCATCATCATTGCCAGCCACCGGTAAGCTCGCCGGGGGATTGGATCACTTGGTTGCTGCGCTGCGTGTTCGCGTCCACGGCTTGCCTTTTGTGCTGGGACGCCGCGGAAGACCGCGGGCTGACGGACGGGTGGCTGATATTGGAAGCCCAGAGACAAGTCCAATATCTCGTCCCCTTTCACTGAATCCATAACCCTCCTTGGTGAGGGCCGCGTATAGAAGGTTCGCCTTGTTGCAGTATATTTCTGCTTAGTGTGGTCCAGTTGCTCCCATGCCGACAGTAGATATAGCATTGTCATTGCGTCGTGATGGTCGCTTCCTGCCGGATTATAAGCCGACTGTTGCTTGAGAGCCGCCGCCACGGTGCTTGTTTGGACTGGTAGGTCCCTGGGGTATTCGTTGGGCGCCAGAGAGCGCCAGTTGTCGTTGTCCTGTTGCCTGGGGTGATGTCTTGTCCCTGGGGGCAGTTTTGAGGCTTGGCCTCCATCTATAAAATCGAGTCTGGTTTTTAAACCCTGGATAGCTGTAACATTTCCGTGAATTGGTCCTGGTTCATGATGGTCTCTGTTGACTTATGCGAGGAAGTACTCGCGTTGTTGGCCTCTACTTCGTCGAGTACGTCCCGTAAGCCAAGTTAGCCTCCGAGCGCACGGTTCGCCACGCGAGGGTCAATCCTCGCTGGGCACAAACCTTCATTTAATTTATGTACAGTGGAAGTAGCAATACATGATTATATAACTCTGGCCCCCTTCCCGTGATGAGGGTGTAGTGGGCCACTCTAGTATAGGTGTATATACCAATTGTCCGTGTCTCCGGAGTGATGACGTCCTCAATTAGAAAATGGCAGCTGTAATAGCCGCCGCGCCGCCTCTCGGCCGTGTTGATTGTGGTCGGCGTCCTGAGTGCCTGGACCATGGCCTGATGGTATCCGGGAGCGACGGCCGCAATACTCCAGGGAGTCGCATCCAGGAATACCAGCTCTTCTGGTCCTATTTTTCCGATGTCCCGTGGAGTCGACGGGCGGGCCGGCCAATACGCTTCCTTGGACAGGACGTGCCTGCATAGAAACATGATCCGTGATACCCCGCCGCTTGTTGGGCCTGTTTGTCGTTGTAATGCGGGGTGTCACTCACGATCTGGTTTATGCGCCGCTGAGCCGTTGCAAAGTTTATGGTGATATCCATGTATCGCCAGTCTCGTCACTGCGCTGCGTGTCGTGAGTTTTGGTCCAGTCCAATTCTGGTTGAGCATCGAGTCAGTTGTGTATAATTCTGTCAGTATATCATTCCTCTTCTTTGTCACATTTGATTTTCTTTTGATTCTTTTCGGGTTATTTGCTTAGCGTATGGCATTACACATGAAACACAATAATTATAACAATAATAATTTAAAAAATACTCACACACAAAAGCACAGATTCCGACCTTATTATAACCGTATGTCCAGTCCAGGCTTGATGGCGTAGTACTGATAAAGTCGTTTGGGTCACCTATGTACACTCTTAGTTTGCAATCTTCGACAATTTGCCTGATGGGCTGGTTCAATGTACCGCAATCACAGCAAGGGTCTGGCCGCTTCCCCCATTTGTGCAGGTTGTACGCACAAACTCCATGTCCTGTACGGATGCGGTTAATGGTCTTCCATATATGTCGCGGTTGTTCTAAGCCCTTGATGTACTTTACAGGATCAATGAGGTCACGAACTTCAGGTGGGGTCTTGTCGGGTAGCTGGAGGTAAGAGTTTAGTGCGTAGGTCTTCTACGAGGAAAGTTTCGTTCGCTAACTCATATGCAAATTTCGAAATTCCTAGTGTGGCTTTTAGGAATCTTGCTTTCACTCTTTCTATAGTTTCAACCCCCCCCCCCCCCAGAGGGTCACAACTTGTGGGACGTGGGTTGGCAACGACGGGACCCCAGCTGCGTCGGGCATTGATTCCCCTTACTTGTGCCAGGCTCCTCTCTCTTTATCTTTCCTCTCGACCTCCCTTGATCAACTCTTGTTCTTTTATGACCTCGACGGTATTAGTGTATCCGAAGCCTAGGGGCCTTAATTGGCCCTTGTCTCATCTTTCCCGAGCCCTCATTCTTCGAGGGGTCAGACCTCTTGTTTTCTTTTCTTTATATCTCCTGCCTTCTGCTCAAGACCCTCTAGGAGGCAGGATGTGTTTAGCCCCACCACTTATGGTGCACCCTGGATAGTGCTACTCCCTCAAGGGCCCACGTCTGATGAGTTCGGGCGTTGGCGACCCCAAGGGCTTGCTGAGCTGGGTCCGGTTCTCCTCCTCCTTCCATTTCCTTTGGGGCAGGCCCTCTCCTCTTTCCTCTCTGGCTTTCTTAGCTCTCCTTCTTTCCAAGTCCCTTAATTCTCATTCTTGGAGGGTTGATGGCATTTCCTTTCCTCCTGTCTTTTATTTACAATCTTCTCCTTTTTGTTTCCCATTTCCTCTTCTAGTTTGTAAGAGAGTAGTTAGTTTTAGTTGTAAGTTTCATTTGATCATCTTTGATTTTCACTATCACCCAAACCATTAGGGGCCGATAACCTAGATGTTAGGACCCTTAAAACAACCATCCAATTTATATGTATCCCATATGTGAGGATAGGTAATACTTTAGCCTCAAATAGTTTCATAGCTGTCGTTAGTGACAATTGCGTGATGTTTTGTACGTCATGTATTGCTATTATAACAGCAGCCGCTTTCTCTTTTACGATTTTCCGAAAGGATTTGGCTGTTGTCTGGAGTGTTCCTCCTAAATACCTGAAGGCATTAGTAATTTGCAAGGTATGGCCGTCGTGCTCACCTTGCAGGCACTGTGGGCGTTGCTGAATGTGGCCCCTGTGTATTCGTCTAGGGTCCTGAGGAAGGAGTTGTTGGCTCCGTAGGTTTTCTGGACTTTGCGGAAGGACTGGTGGAGTTCTATGGTTCCTACAGGTGCAGTTTTGCTAAAACAAGTATTGCTTCGAGCCATAACAATCTTCGGATTTGATGACTTGCCCAAATTCCTTCATGGTTACTTCTATATGAGGGGTGATGTCGTCTTTGAGCTTGTTCATGTCTCGTCCTTCGGAAATTGCAGGAGGGACCAAGATTGCTATCCGGAAATCGTCACCCTTGCAAAAGCAAGGAAACGGAGGCACGTATTTCTCTAAGGTTACTTTCACCTGCCTGATGTACGCCACTGCCCAAGTACAGTATCTTGATTGAGCCCCTCAATAGCTCCTTGCATGCCCTCAACAAAGTATCTAACTTCCTCGTCCTCAGTGTATAATTTTGTTTTCTGGAATGCCAGCTGGGTTTTAGCATAGAAGTACTTGAGACCGTAGACCTTGTCGATGACTTCAGCTCCTACCGGACTAATGTCCTCATCCCTTTCGCGATTACACCACTTAGAGGCGTCCAGGCAAATGTAGATGAAGGTGAATCCCGCATACGGCTTCACAATGTTGCGAAATCCGTTCAGCTTATGGCTGATTTCCAGCTCACCGAGTGTCATTGCTTGCTCGTCCGAGAAATGGTGCAAGAAACGCATAGATTTTTCTTCCTGTATTATCCCTCGTGCGGGTCCTCGTGCGTCTTGCACCCAAACCCGCGGAAGAGAACTTTCCTTTTCCTTCGAGAGCACTCTAATCACTAAGTAATCCAGTAGGTCGTCAAGGGTCACAGAATTCTCGTAATCCTTGAGGCATTCTATATGTTTGGTGGCGATGTCAGGAGTCAGAAGCTAGACCAAGAGAAGTCAGTCTCTGCCCATGTGCGAGGAGCGTCCTAGCGTGTGTCTGCTGATTAGCTTGCTCTTCAGAATAGTGATGGTACTATCCTCGTCCAATCTGTCGGAACTCCTTGCATTTGGTAGGAGTGATCTCAAATTTTGAATTTAACATTTATTTTATTTTAAATCGTTATAACAATGGCGGACACTACGAATCATCGACAAGAAAGTGCTCTAAAAACCATCGAAAAAGGGATTGAAAAAGGAGGTTATATAAAAAAGGAAGTGAAGAACGACATACAAGAAGCGGTAAGGTAGATTAGAGAGGGGTTTGATTTACTTGCAATGAACACCAAGACAGCTGTTAATCAAAGTAAGACTCCTCAAGTAGAGGTTATTAATTAATTCACTAAGACGCGCTCAAAAGAGCATTAAACCTATTATATAATACATTACCATTTAGTTTAGTTTTCACTATAATCTCTGATGGTGTTTGTTCTCTTGCCACACAATATTAGGTGGTAACGGTCGCACTAACTGTTGCACAATGAACATCTACCAGGTTGGTGAAAACTTTGAGTTTGGCAGATTTTGTAGTGAAAACCATGGGTATCAAGTCTGGTTACCACGTGCCCAGACTCAGTCCATTGTCGGTCTATCATTGCACTTGTACCATAAAAGTTGGATCAATATCCTTTCTCTCCATCCGTCGCGATTCGACTAGCGCTTGGATTGGACCTGTCCAATGCCAATGTAAGGTATTGGACATAAACAGTGAGGATGAACAGTAACTTGAATAAAAAACATATTTACGGATCGGCGGAGATACTTGGTTGATCGTCAGGTCTTGACCCCGATGCAATAATTAATTGCCGCACCGTCTGTCACCTGGTCGTCATATTGGGAGGTCTAGGGAGTCTTTCATTTTCCCGCCTTATTGGGCCCTTGTCTCATCTATCCTGATCCCTCATTCTTCGAGGGGTCAGAGCTCTTGTTTTCTTTTCATTGAATCTCCTGCCTTCTGCTCAAGGGCCTCAAGGAGGCAGGGTGTGTGTAGTCCCACCACTTATGGTGCTCCATGGATTGTGCTACACCCTCAAGGGCTCATGTCTGGTGAGTTCAGGATTTGGCAACGTCGAGGGTTTTTCTCTTTCTTCCATTTCCTCTGGGGCGGTCTCTCTCTCTTTTTTAACTTTCATATCTGCCTTTCCTGGTTCTCCTTTCTTTCAAGTCCCTTAATTCTCATTCTTCGAGGGTTGAAGGCATTTCCTTTCCTCCAGTCTTTTGTTTCCCTTATTCTTATTTTTATTTTCCATTTGCTCTTCTAGTTTGTAGGTATGTAGTTAGTCTTAGTTTCATTTCGTTTACATTTTCACGATCACCCAGACCATTAGGGGCCAATAACCTAGATGTTAGGCCCCTTAAAACAACAATTATCATCATCAATATTCACTATCAGGGATTGAGCTTGTTCTCGTGGTTCTTACTGATCTGGGACGTATTAGCACCAGAATTGTTGTAGCGCCGTCTGGAGTTGGCCCAGTGCTGGGGCCTCTCTGCGATATGGTGCCCCTCCGACGACGCTGTGTTGTGCAGGATGCAGCAAAGTCTTAAATCACGCACCACTTTCCTCAAGAAAATATTAGTGCTACGCCTAGCAACAAAACAGCATCTCCCCCAGGGGCTCACATCTAGTGGGACGTGGGTTGGCGACCACGGGGCCCCAGCTGAGTCCGGCATTGCTTCCACTTACTTGTGCCGGGCTCCTCTCTGTTTTAGTTTTAAGTTTGCTTTTCATTTTCATCTTCACGATCACCCAAACCATCAGGGCTCAATATCCTCGATGTTAGGCCCCTGAAAGCTACAATCATCACCATCATCATCAATAAGTTGCGAGCTGATGATATTCATGTTCTCCGCCACTTCCTGGTATTGTAGCGTCTATAAAGCTGGAATTTTGATGGCTGTCTAGCCGGATCCTCTCAACAGGTTTATAGTGGAATGACCTTGAGAGTGCAGGTGTCTGTCACTGAACTCCAACACTAAGAAGATAAAAGGAAGTAATCGTTGTAATTCACGCTACGTCTTCCTATCAGCTGGATTTTGAAACGACCGTTTAAATTTTAATGGCTACCCAAGACCTTGTCGCGTGGGTGGAGTGTGCTTGCCACGTGCTACGGACTTTCTCTACTGTTCCCCCCAGGGGCTCACAAGTTGTAGCCGTTGGTTCGCAACCACGGGACCCCAGCTTAGTCCGGAATTGCTTCCACTTGCTGGTGCCGGGTTCATTTCAGTTATCTTTCCTGTCGACTCCCTTGTTCTCTTCCGACCCTGACGGCATTAGGGCATCCGAGGCCTAGGGAGTCTTTTACTTTCCCGCCTTACTTGGCCCTTGTCTCATCTTTCCTGATACCCTCATTCTTCGAGGGGTCAGCCTCCTTTTTCTTTTCATGTTATCTCCTGCCTTCTGCACAAGGCCTTCAAGGAGGCTGGGTGTATGTAGCCTCACCACTTCTGGTGCACCCTGGATAGTGCTACACCCTCAGGGGCTCACGGCTGGTGAGTTCAGAAGTAGGGCTACCCCGAGGGATTCCTAAGCTGGGTCCGTTTTGTTCCCCTTTTTCCTCTGACCTTGGAGAGGGCCCTGCTCCTATTGCCTATCTGCTTATCATGGCTCTCCTTCCTTTCAAGTCCCTCAAACGTTATTCTTCGAGGGTTGAGGGCATTTCCTTTCTTCCTGTCCTTTATTTGGCTTATCCTTTGTTTACCATTTCTTCTTCTAGTATGAAAGTCTTTTGTTAGTATTAGTTATAGTTTTCATTCTCATCTCATCTTTCACTATCACGCAAATTATTAGGGGCCGATAACCTAGATGTTAGGCCCCTTAAAACAACAATTATCATCATCATACCTTTTTCTTTTCATGATAATTATCTCCTGCCTTCTGCACATGGCGGGTACAGCTTCCCGCGATGGTCGAACTGCGCTAATTAGATTAAACCCAAACAGTCACGCTAATGGGTTTGGGAAGAGAGTGGGGCGGGGGTAGGCATGCTCTCCTGAAATGTTGCTTAATCCATGAATTGACTGACAGCAACATATACCTGGACCATGTGGAGTTTCTGTAGATATAATCAGTGAAGCTAACATGTTATCCGTGTAAAGATAAAGAACTGGAGGATGGCGAGTTGTAGGAAACTATACATGTTGTAAGTTTGAGTTGTCACAGCGGGGTCAAAAGTCGAGGTATTCCAACAAGGAATTCATTTACGAATGCACCTTATTTTGTAGCAGAATACATATAAGCGTTTTGATTCCCACGATATCGTTATAAAGCTCATAGAGCAGGTGTGACTGTCGAAGTTCAAGACGTACGGTTTCGATCAATTGATGGCTACCAGAATCCGATTGTCAGGGATTTAATGATCTGGAGAACAACCTCACGCACAAAATAACAACCTACCCCGCCTTCAAACACTAGCCTGCGTGCTTATAAAAACGGAGTGCCGAGCAGCCGACCAAAAGTCACTGATTCGATGGATCGGTTTAACCCTAGAAAGCCTAACCTATTTCACCTCTTCATTTCCCCGAGATGAGTCCAATGGACACTATTATTTAATATAGCTTCTCCTACATTTCATATATTTTTAATACACATTTGTTTATCACTACATCGTATTAAAATCATTTCAAAGTCAATCTGTACACATTTAAATATTCTGGTACCAGCTTACAAGAATCAAAAGAGCACACGGGAGGTAATAACTCCATGAAATTACATATCACACTGTGTCACAAATAGAACCTACTTAGTACCGCTTGCATTTAAAGCACTTTTTCACAAGCAGAGTGTTCCGAACACACATTTTCCTCGCACTTGTCACGGACTTATATTTGCGTTCGACCTTACTTTGCATTACAGAAGAAGCACCTCATTTTCTTGGGAGGCCAGGGGCTCACATCTAGTGGGACGTTGGTTGACGACCATGGGGCCTCAGCTGAGTCCGGCATTGCTTCCACTTACTTGTGCCACACTCCTCTCCGTCTTCTTTCCTGCCGACCTCACTTGGCCATCTCTTGTTCCCTTCCGACCCCGACGGTATTAGGGTATCCGAGGCCTGGGGAGTCTCTTCCTTTCCCACCTTTATTGGCCCTTGTCTCATCTTTTCTGATACCCACATTCTTCGAGGGGTCAGTCTTCTTTTCCTTTTCATGATATCTCCTGCCTTCTGCACAAGGTCCTCAAGGAGCCAGAGTGTATGTAGCCCCACCACTTCTGGTGCACCCTGGATTGTGCTACACCCTCAAGGGCTCACGGTTGGTGAGTTCGGGAGTTAGAGACCACGATGGTTTCCTGAGCTGGGTGAGGTTTTTCCCCTTTTTCCATTGCCTTTGAGGCGGGCCCTCTCCTCTTTCCTCCATCATCATCAATTTTTGTTATGGTTTAAATTGTAATTTTCGCTATCACCCAGACCATTAGGGGCCAATAACCTGGATGTTAGGTCCCTTAAAACAACAATTATCTTCATCATCATCCCTTCCCAATCTGCCTTTCATGGCAGTCTTTCCTTCCAAGTCCCTCAATCCTCATTTTTCGAAGGTTGAGGGCATTGCCTTTCCTCCTGTTTATATTTCCCTTATTCCTTTCCTTGGTCCTTATCTTCTCCTAGCTCGTAAGTTTTGTAGTTAGTTTTAGTTGTAGTTTCATTTTCACGATCACACTAGCAATAAGCGGCCCATAACCTGGATCTTAGGCCCCGTAATACAACAAACATTATTATCATTAGGGCTCGGATTTTTAGGTGCTAAAAATCTGGAAAATATTTATTTTTTATGTATTAAAAATACCCGAAATATGTGACAAAAAAGTAAAAATATTTAATTAAAATTTAGTTTATTGATGTAAATATAAACAATATGCAGTACTCACGAATGCTATGCCTCACTGACTGCTGAATACACAACGAGATACATCTTCTGGTTGTCCATCACAAATGACCGACGATTATCGCGAAACACCTCTTCTGAAGGCGCGAAAAGGCGGCAATATGTGTCCTGCCCTTGAGGTGTTGTGTAACCTGAGATCGCTGTTCAGCCTTGATTGCTTTCCCATATGATTGGCAGAACAGAACCCCCCCCCCCCCATCAGAAGGAAATTATCTTAAAATTCTGAAACTACTGCTGCAGACTATAACTTGTAGTTGCTTTTACTTTAGGCATCGAGAATTGCCTTGAACTCCACAGTGCCAGAAATGAACTGCATGTGTGTGACACTTGTTCCTGGTAGCTGGGGAGGGGGGTACCACGTGGTGCAATATGGCTATGGGCGAGGAAATCCGGCTTCCACAATGAGTGGCACGGGGCGACAAGTTAAGAACAAAAATTCAGTAAACTGAAAGATCTAGCATACTGATTTAAAAAATTAAATATTATGTCTTTCTATGTGCTAATAAGTGAAAAGCAGGAATTTATGTATTTATAGAAAAAATGCTTAAAATATGTATTTACATAAAAATATATTTATATACCTAAAAATCCAAGCCCTAATTATCATGTATGCCGACTCGGCCATGCAGGAGTGGGACCTCCTACCCCAAGGATGGTCTCATTCAGAGCATGCCTCCTCCGTGTACGGGGAGGACTACTAAACACTGATACTGATTAATGATTATCATAAGATACAGATATTCAATGTTTTTGTTTTCAAAAGGGACACAGAAGCGAGTTCGCTTTGCTTTTGTACCGTTTCATTGTTATTGTTTCAGTCCCGAAGGGGCTCACATCTAGAGAGACGTGGGTTGGAGACAACGGGACCCCAGCTGAGTCCGGCGTTGCTCCTACTTACTTCTCTCGGGCTCCTATCGGCCTCCCTTGGCCAACTCCTGTTCTCTTCCGACCTCGACGATATTAGGGTATTCGTGGCCTAGGGAGTCTTTCACTTTCCCGCCTTTATTGGCCCTTGTCTCATCTTTCCTGATACCCTCATTCTTCGACGGTTCAGCCTTCTTTTTCTTTTCATTTTATCTCCTGCCTTCGGCACAAGTCCCTCAAGGAGACAGGGTGTATATAGCCCCACCACTTCTGGTGCACCCTAGATAGTGCTATACCTCCAAGGGCTCACAGCTGGTGATTTAGGGTGTTAGCGACCCCGAGGGATTCCTGAGCTGGGTCCGTTTTGTCCGCTTTTTCCTGTGACATAGGGGAGGGCACTGTCCTCGTTCCCTTTCCTATCTGCCTTTCATGGGTCTATTTCCTTCCAAGTCTCTCAATCCCCATTCTTTGAGGGTTGAGGACATTCCTTTTTCCTGTCCTTTATTTTTGATATACTATATTTGTTTTCCTTTTTTCCTTCTAGCTCCGTCAGTTGCTTTGCCAAAAGTTAGAAGAGTTGGAAACGAGCAATGACCTTACTGTCTTTGAATGAGGTATGCAGTATGTGAGCATTGACTCCTATTATATTGAGAATCGTGTTAAAGGTAGCCATAGGTAAAGCCCTGCGCGGATGCGGATACCCGCGGATAAACCCGCGGATATCCGCAACATTTTTCTCCGTGCGGATATAGTTTGCATGGCGGTGCGGATAGCGGATATGCTGCGGATAATATTAAGAGTAAATTTGCGGATATTGAACAGGATTTTTTTTCTTAATAATTTTAGTTTTTGCTAAGATCTGCGTCTTTCACGTTTATTATTATTTCCCTATTTGCTTTCGCTTGGATCGTATAAGAATAGTAGAAATTTGAGAGAAGCCAAATAATGAAAATACCCTCAATTAAGTGTTGACTTTTGCGAAAAAATAGTCCTTGATACCTGCGTGGGTATAACCGACGACTAAGTAGCCACCTGGTGTTTCACTTAGCGTTACTTAGAGGGACAAAACTCAGCCATTATTGCCTTGCGATTCACACATAGCCTAGGGGGACAAATTTCTCTTCAAATGTCTAAATGTTCTGCTTCAATAATTTATCTAAAATATTATTGTAATGTCAGCGAATTTTAATAAACGTGCGGATACGGATAAAAGTAGTGCGGATACGGATAAAAGTAGTGCGGATGCGGGGTGGATAACAGTCGTGCGGGTGCGGGGCGGATGCGGATAACATTCGTGCGGGTGCGGGGCGGATAACAGTCGTGCGGGTGCGGGGCGGATGCAGATAACAGTCGTGCTGATGCGGGGCGGATGCAGATAACAGTCGTGCTGATGCGGGGCGGATGCGGATAACAGTCGTGCGGGTGCGGGGCGGATGCAGATAACAGTCGTGCGGGTGCGGGGCGGATGCAGATAACAGTCGTGCTGATGCGGGGCGGATGCAGATAACAGTCGTGCTGATGCGGGGCGGATGCGGATAACAGTCGTGCGGGTGCGGGGCGGATACGGATAAAAGTCGTGCGGATGCGGGGCGGATAACAGTCGTGCTGATGCGGGGCGGATACGGATAAAAGTAGTGCGGATGCGGGGTGGATAACAGTCGTGCTGATGCGGGGCGGATGCAGATAACAGTCGTGCTGATGCGGGGCGGATGCGGATAAAAGTCGTGCGGATGCGGGGCGGATGCAGATAACAGTCGTGCGGGTGCGGGGCGGATGCGGATAACAGTCGTGCGGGTGCGGGGCGGATGCAGATAACAGTCGTGCGGGTGCAGGGCGGATGCAGATAACAGTCGTGCGGGTGCGGGGCGGATGCTGATAACAGCCGTGCGGATGCGGGGCGGATGCAGATAACAGTCGTGCGGGTGCGGGGCGGATGCGGATAACAGTCGTGCGGGTGCGGGGCGGATGCAGATAACAGTCGTGCGGGTGCGGGGCGGATGCGGATAACAGTCGTGCGGGTGCGGGGCGGATGCAGATAACAGTCGTGCGGGTGCGGGGCGGATGCGGATAACAGTCGTGCGGGTGCGGGGCGGATGCAGATAACAGTCGTGCGGGTGCGGGGAGGATGCAGATAACAGTCGTGCGGATGCGGGGCGGATGCAGATAACAGTCGTGCGGGTGCGGGGCGGATGCTGATAACAGCCGTGCGGATGCGGGGCGGATGCAGATAACAGTCGTGCGGGTGCGGGGCGGATGCGGATAACAGTCGTGCTGATGCGGGGCGGATGCGGATAACAGTCGTGCGGATGCAGGGCGGATGCGGATAACAGTCGTGCGGGTGCGGGGCGGATGCGGATAACAGTCGTGCGGGTGCGGGGCGGATGCGGATAACAGTCGTGCGGGTGCGGGGCGGATGCGGATAACAGTCGTGCGGGTGCGGGGCGGATGCAGATAACATTCGTGCGGGTGCGGGGCGGATGCAGATAACAGTCGTGCGGATGCAGGGCGGATGCGGATAACAGTCGTGCGGGTGCGGGGCGGATGCAGATAACAGTCGTGCGGGTGCGGGGCGGATGCGGATAACAGTCGTGCTGATGCGGGGCGGATGCGGATAACAGTCGTGCGGATGCAGGGCGGATGCGGATAACAGTCGTGCGGGTGCGGGGCGGATGCGGATAACAGTCGTGCGGATGCGGGGCGGATGCGTATAACAGTCGTGCGGATGCAGGGCGGATGCGGATAACAGTCGTGCGGGTGCGGGGCGGATGCGGATAACAGTCGTGCGGATGCGGGGCGGATGCGGATAACAGTCGTGCGGATGCAGGGCGGATGCGGATAACAGTCGTGCGGGTGCGGGGCGGATGCGGATAACAGTCGTGCGGGTGCGGGGCGGATGCAGATAACAGTCGTGCGGGTGCGGGGCGGATGCGGATAACATTCGTGCGGATGCAGGGCGGATGCGGATAACAGTCGTGCGGATGCAGGGCGGATGCAGATAACAGTCGTGCGGATGCGGGGCGGATGCAGATAACGTTTTGTTCATCCGCGCAGGGCTCTAGCCATAGGCCATCTGCGTGTACGTCTACCTGTGTCATACGTAACGCACTTCTGGTCCAGTGTGTCTACTCCACCTTTTGTGTTATTGTAAAATGCTATCATCTCGTCTTTGTTACATTCAGGGTCCATCCACCTAGCATGATGCATACTCGACACCAAAATTACAGCCTTACCCTTTTTGGGCACGTGTGAAAGCAGCGTGGTATGTTTGGTAAATCCATATTTAGACGAGCCCACAGGACGCCTTCGGTTAGAAAGAAATTGTGGCGGAATCTCCCGCTTATTTTTCTTGAGGGTCCCAACGTAAGTCAGCTTTCTTTGTTTTAGTTGCGAAACAAGCTCTGTTGAGCTGAAATAGTTAATAGGCGGTAATGTTCCGATTCGTTCCGGCAATCACTTTAGCAAACCGCACTGCAATTTGCGTTGGTTTTTGTAACTTTCTTTCTTCTAAATTCAAACCAATCCCATCACTATCTTTCCCCGTGTAGATATATCCATTTA